>CM066034.1:68193283-68793283 GCA_033557465.1 Ichthyophis bannanicus
AGACCGGCGTCGCGAGTCCGGCGGGAAAAAGACAGGCATCTAACCGAATGGAAAAAAAGAGAAATTCTGAAGAAAAAATCAACTTTTTCGCGGGGACACGACGGGTACGTCTGTAGGGCTCCGCGGAAAAAAGAAGACTGGCTAAGATGGCACCCTTGGGCGGGAAGAGGACCGCGCATGCGCGCTGCAATTCCCAAAGGCTTTCTTTGAAAGCTGGGGAAAATTGCTCCGCGAGGGCTCCGTCGGCGCCGACGTCACCCATAAGTGAGGACTGACTTCCTGCTTGGTCCTGGAGAACACCAATTTTTAAAAAGGGTTCCAGGGGTGATCCGGGAAACTACAGACCGGTGAGCCTGACGTCTGTACCGGGAAAAATAGCAGAAACCATCAAACAAAATTACTCAACATGTAGATAGTCATGTCTTAATGGGAGACAGCCAACATGGCTTTAGACAAGGAAGATCTTGTCTTACTAATCCGTTATGTTTTTGTGAAGGTTTGAACAAATAGGTAGACAAAGGTGCGTCAGTTGATACAGTGTATCTGGACTTTCAGAAAGCCTTTGACAAGGTCCCTCAGACTTTTGGCAAAACTAAAAAGTCATGGGATAGGAGGCAGTGGATTATTCTGGATCAGGAACTGGTTAAAAGAAAGCAGAGGGAGGGCTAAATGGCCAATTTTCCCAATGGAAAAGGTTAATAGTGGAGTACCCCAGGGATCTGTGTTGGATCTGCTGCTTTTAACATATTCATAAACCACCTGGAAATGGGAATAACGAGTGAGGTTATCAAATTTGAAGATGACAACTATTTAAAGTTGTTAAAACCCATAAGGATTGTGGAAAATTGCAAGAGGATCTTGATAAATTGGAAGACTGGGCATCAGAATGGCAGATGAAATTTAATGTGGACAAGTGCAAAGTTATGCACCTAGGAAAGAACCACCCAAACTATGGTTACACGAAGCAAGGTTCCATATTAGGAACCACCACCCAGGAAAAAAGATTTAGGCGTCATCGTGGATAACATGTTAAAACCCTCTGCCCAGGGTGCAGCGGCGGCCAATAGAGCAAATAGAATGCTAGGTATAGCGTAGTTACTCACATGTAACAGGTGATCTCCAGGAACAGCAGGAATTTAGTCTTCACATATGGGTATTGTCGGTACCGACGGAGCCTGCGTGGAACGCTCCCCAACGTCCAATAGAAACGCTTTTGGGAGCATCCCTCAGCACATGCACGCTGCCTTCCCGTCTTTCCAACTGTCCCTCTTCAGTTAAGTTTGTAGCTGAGTGAAAGGATAGAGGGAGAGAGGAAAGAGACAAAAAGATAGAGAGAACTCCTAGGGGAGGTGTGTGGGTTGTGAAGACTAAATTCCTGCTGTTCCCAGAGATCACCTGTTACAGGTGAATAACTACGCTATCTCCAGGAACAAGCAGGAATGTAGTCTTCACTCCCTAGCTGAAGATGCCAGGAAGACAGCCCCAGGAAGGTGCCATCCTAGAAAGGTGGGAATCCTTCCTCCCATGGATCTCTAGCATTCCACCAGGGTTGGTGGGTAGGAGTTGAATTAGGTCTGAAAGAGATTTTGAACAGCTTGGCCAAAGAAGGCATCCCGATGGGAGGCTTTATCCAAGCAGTAGTGGGTTGTGAAGGTGTGCACCGAAGTTCAGGTGGCTGCTCGACAAATGTCATCGATAGACACAGAGTGGAGATTAGCCATGGAAGTTGCCATGGCTCTCACATTATGAGCTATGACATGGCCTTGAAGAGGAAGATCCTTACTCTCATAAACAAAGGATATGCATTTTGCAATCCATTTAGATAAAGTTCTTTTGGAGACTGGAAGTCTCAAATGACTAGGGTCAAAAGCTATAAAGTTGCGAGGACTTTATGTTGCTGTGTTCTCTGTAGGTAAATAGCTAAGGCTCTTTTACAATCTAAAGTATGAAGGCTTCTTTCTGCAATAGAGGCGCGAGGCCTCAGAAAAAAATACAGGAAGATAAATTGATTGATTTGAATGAAAAGGCGAAACCACCTTTGGCATAAAGTGTGGATGAGTTCTAAGAACAACCTTATGATGAAACCTAGCATAAGGAGGATCAGACACTAAAGCTTGCAGTTCACTAATGCGACGTGCAGAGGTGATTGCAATTAGGAAGATGACCTTCCAGGTCAAAAACGTAAGGGTTGTAATGGCTAAAGGCTCAACAGGCAGCTTCATGAGCTGCCCGAGAACTAGATTTAGATCCCATGCCAACGGTGGTGGCTTAATGGGAGGTTTGGTTAATAGGAGACCTCTCATAAATCTGGATATGAGTGGATGAGAGGAAATTGTTTGTCCATTCAAAGGCTTATAAAGAAGCTGCAATTGCACTAAGATGGACTCTTACCGAATTGGTCTTTAAACCAGAATTCGATAAGTGAAGGAGATACTCTAGTATCGATTCTAAAGGTATGACAAGGGGGTTTAATCCCTTCTTGGAGCACCATATAGTAAAACGTTTCCACTTGAAGGCATAAGATCTTCCTGTGGAAAGTTTCCTAGAAGCCTGAAGGATATCCTTTACCTGTTGGGACAGGTTGAAATTCTGGAGGTCTAAGCCTTCAGCAACCAGGACGTGAGATGCAGGCACTGGGGATTTGGGTGTCATAGCATCCCATCCTCTTGGGAAAGGAGATTTGGAGCATGTCCTAACTCCAGAGGTGCAGCTTGAGAGAGATGTAGAAGCAGGGGATATCACGCTTGGCGTGGCCATCGTGGCGCTATGAGAATCATGCGACCCCTGTCTCTCTGAAGCTTGAAGAGTGTTTTGGGGATGAGGGGAATGGGTGGTAAGGCATAAAGGAAGTCCTGACCCCAGTGAAGGAGGAAGGCATCCCTTGCCTGACAATTGTGAGCCGGAATCCTGGAACAGAACAGGGGAAGTTTGGCATTCAGTGGACTTGCAAAGAGGTCTATGTCTGGAGTGCCCCAGAGATGAAATATCTTTGCCACCTGGTCTAGGTGGAGGGACCACTCGTGAGGCAGCAGTACTCGACTGAGTTTGTCTGCCCAAAGGTTTTGAATGCCTGGAAGATATACCACTAGAAGGTGAATTTGATACTCTTGCGAGGGCCCATAGTCTTAAAGCTTCGTTGCATAATGGCAGAGAGCCTGTCCCGCCCTGCTTGTTCACACAGAACATGGCTACCTGATTGTCCATCTGGACTAAGAACATAAGAAATAAGAACATAAGAAATGCCATACTGGGTCAGACCGAGGTCCATCAAGCCCAGTATCCTGTTTCCAACAGTGGCCAATCTAGGTCATACGTACCTAGCAGTTTCCCCAAAAGACACAGGTTCTGCAGTGCTTGTACTAGGCCAAGCATTGATATCCTGGGTCCCTTTTTAATAGTGGTTTATGGACCTTTCCTCCAGGAACTTGTCCAAACCTTTTTTAAACCCAGCTATACTAACAGCCCTTACTACATCCTCCGGTAACAGATTCCAGAGTTTGATTACACGTTGAGAGAAGAAATATTTTCTCCTATTTGTCTTAAATAGTTTACCCTGTAGCTTCATTACATGCCCCCTAGTCCTTCTATATTCTGATAGCGTAAACAATTTATCCACGTTTATCCGTTCCACTCCATTCATTAATTTATACACCTCTATCATATCTCCCCTCAGCCGCCTCTTTTCTAGGTTAAAGAGCCCTAACCTTTTTAGCCTCTCTTCATAGGAGTAGCCTTCCATCCCCTTCACCAATTTGGTGGCTCTTCTCTGTACTTTTTCTAATAACTCTATGTCCTTTTTAAGATACGGTGACCAGAATTGCACACAATATTCAAGGTGCGGTCGTACCATGGAGCGATACAGAGGCATTATAATATCCTTTGTTTTATTCTCCATCCCTTTCCTTATGATACCTAGCATTCTATTTGCTTTCTTGGCCGCCGCTGCACACTGGGCGGAGGGTTTTAACATGTTATCCACGATGACTCCTAAATCTTTTTCCTGGGTGGTGGTTTCTAATGTGGAGCCTTGCATCTTGTAACTATAGTGTGGGTTGTTCTTTCCTAGGTGCATAACTTTGCACTTGTCCACATTAAATTTCATCTGCCATTTGGATGCCCAGTCTTCCAATTTATCCAGATCCTCCTGCAGTTTTCCACAATCCTCTTGGGTTTTAACAACTTTAAACAGCTTTGTGTCATCTGCAAATTTGATTACCTCACTAGTTATTCCCTTTTCCAGGTCATTTATGAATATGTCAAAAAGTAGCGGACCCAGTACAGATCCCTGGGGTACTCCACTATTCACCTTTTTCCATTGGGAATATTGGCCATTTAGCCCTACCCTCTGCTTTCTATCTTTTAACCAGTTCCCGATCCACAATAGTACACTGCCTCCTATCCCATGACTTTTTAGCTTCGCCAAAAGTCTCTGATGGGGGACCTTGTCAAAAGCTTTCTGAAAGTCCAGATACACTATATCAACCGACTCACCTTTGTCTACCTGTTTATGCACACCTTCAAAAAAACATATCAGATTAGTAAGACAAGATCTTCCTTGTCTAAAGCCATGTTGGCTGTCTCCCATTAGGCCATGACTATCTACATGCTGTGTAATTTTGTTCTTTATGATGGCTTCTACCATTTCCCCTGGTACTGACGTCAGGCTCACCGGTCTGTAATTTCCCGGGTCACCCCTGGAACCCTTTTTAAAAATTGGTGTTACGTTGGCGACCCTCCAATCTTCAGGTATTACAGATGATTTTAATGAAAGTTCACAGATTACCAATAACAGGTCTGCAATCTCATATTTCAGTTCTTTCAACACTCTGGGATGTATACCATCCGGTCCAGGTGATTTGCTACTATTCAGTTTATCAAATAGTTGTAATATATCTTCCCGGTGTAGCGATATTTCTCTCAATTCCTCTGCAGTATCACCTTTAAATACCACTTCAGTCTTGGGTAACACCCCTACATCTTCCTCAGTAAAGACCGAAGCAAAGAATTCATTCAGTCTCTCTGCTATAGCCTTGTCTCCTCTTATTGCACCTTTTACCCCTCTATCATCTAATGGTCCAATTGACTCTCTCACAGGCCTTTTGCTACGAATGTACTTGAAAAAGTCTTTATTTCGTGTTTTTGCTTCCGTAGCAAGTTTCTTCTCAAATTCCCGCTTTGCCTGCCTTATCAATGCTTTGCATTTAACTTGCCAGTGCTTGTGCTGTTTCCAGTTTTCATCATTTGGCTCTTTTTTCCATTTTCTGAAGGTTGCTCTTTTGGCAGCAACAGCCTCTCTGACCTCACCTTTAAACCATGCTGGCAGTTTTTTGGACTTTCTTCCACTTTTCTTAATGCGTGGAATACAGCTGGTCTGGGCTTCGAGGATAGTATTTTTAAATAACACCCAAGCTTGCTGTAAGTCTTTAACCTTTGGAACCGCTCCTTTTAGTTTTTTCCGAACTATATTCCTCATTCTATCATAGTCACCCTTTTGAAAGTTAAAAGGTAGTACTGTGGATTCCTTTACTATCTGTCCTCCACTGATTAAATCAAACATGATCATACTATGATCACTATTGCCAAGTGGTCCCAACACCCTTATTTCTTGCACCAGATCTGGCGTTCCACTAAGGACTAGGTCCAGTATGGCTTCCCCTCTGGTCGGTTCATGAACCAGCTGCTCCAAGAAGCAGTCATTCATTTCATCTAGAAACTTTATCTCTTTAGCTTGTCCTGCTGTGACACTGTCCCAGTCGATACCGGGGTAATTGAAATCACCCATTATTACTACTCTGTTGTGGCTTTTGTTAGCTTCCTTGATTTCTTTGAGCATTTCATCATCCATTTGTTCATTCTGGCCAGGTGGTCGATAGTATACTCCCACTGCCATCACCTTCCCCTTCATAAATGGAATTTCAATCCATAGAGATTCTACAGCATATTTTGTTCCCTGCAAAACTTTAATCCTTTCTGACTCAATGCCCTCTCTAACATAGAGTGCAACCCCTCCACCAATTTGTTCAGCTCTATCATTACGATATAGTTTGTATCCAGGTATCACAGTGTCCCACTGGTTATCCTCCTTCCACCATGTCTCTGAGAGTGCAATCATATCTAACCTCTCATTTAATGCTATATATTCTAATTCTCCCATCTTATTGTTTAGACTTCTAGCATTGGCATACAAGCATTTTAGAGACTGTATTTTATTAATATTAATCTGGCTATTGGTAGGCATGGGTAATGGGGAATCTTTATGCTCTGTCTGCTCCTTACTCAAGGGCATTTGGGCTACTATACTCCCTTTTGGAACCTCACTGCTTTTGGTAGTATCCTTCAAGGATACCTTTGTCCGAACCGTGCGCTCCTGGGTGACTGTCGGCTTTCCCCTATTTTCTAGTTTAAAAGCTTCTCTATCTCTTTTTTAAAGGTTAATGCCAGCAGTCTGGTCCCATCCTGATTAAGGTGAAGCCCATCCCTTCGGAAGAGCCCCCCCTTTCCCCAGAATGTTCCCCAGTTCCTAGCAAATCCAAAACCCTCATCCTTGCACCATTGTCTCATCCACGCATTGAGACTCCGGAGCTCTGCCTGTCTTTTGGGTCCTGCACGTGGAACAGGAAGCATTTCGGAGAACGCTATCCTGGAAGTTCTGGATTTCAACTTCCTACCTAAAAGCTTAAATTTAGCCTCCAGAACTTCCCTACCACATTTTCCTATGTCATTGGTACCAACATGTACCAAGACAGCAGACTCCCCCCAGCACTATCTATGATCCTATCTAGGCGGTGCGTGAGATCTGCTACCTTCGCACCAGGCAGGCATGTTACCAGGCGATCCTCACGTCCACCAGCCACCCAGCTATCTACATTCCTAATGATTGAATCACCAAACTATAACAGCTGTCCTGACCCTCCCCTCATGGGGACATGGCCCTGGAGAAACGTCCTCGGTGCGAGAGGGTTTTACATCACCTGGAGGACAGGTCCTAGTTACAGGATCACTTCCTGCCACACCAGGGTGATGCTCTCCTGTCACGTGACCTCTCTCCTCCATGGCAACAGGGATGCTGCCAGACTGGAGGTGGGACTTCAGGACTATATCCCTGTAGGTCTCGTCCATGTACTTCTCTGTCTTTCTTATGTCTTCCAGGTCTGCTACTCTAGCCTCTAGAGAACGGACTCGTTCCCTGAGAGCAAAGAGCTCCCTGCACTTAGTGCATATGTAGGACCTCTCACCAACTGGGAGATAATCATACATGTGACACTCGATGCAAAAGACTGGAGAACCCCCATCTCGTTGCTGGACCTCTGACTGCATCTGAGTTTAAAGCTTGTGTTTAGGTCTTTTAAATCGGTATATAATAAGGATTGGTGTAGATGCTTATACTAATAAAAGTGTATCTAATACCCCTAATACACCCTGTGTACCTGAAGCTAATTAATCACAGGTCCTCTGTGTATGACTGATTTGGATTAAGAGCTGCACCTGAGAGCAGCCCCTTTCCTCTAAGATGTCCAAGTACCTATAAAACTACAATTTCCCCAGGGGTGGGTGGGTGCTGGGGAGGGAGGGGGGGAGATAAGTCCTATTAAAGAGGGCAGTTACAAGGTACCCTGTCCTGAACCCTCAGCAGGGGGATGGGGGTACCACACAAAGCCCAGTTGAGAGAGGCAAGGTAAGTACAGCTGAGAAGGCTGAAACTTGCACACCACTAAGACAAACACTAAATAATTAAACAAACAACAGTTAGACAAACAGTAAATAATTAAATAAACAGCTAGAACTCACAGTAAGATGTCCCAGGAGGCAAAAATCCACTCACTAGCAGAGCTCTGTAAAAGTTCAGCCTTTCTCTGATCAGACTAGGACTGTCTTGTAGCTGAGCTGGGCGTGGAATACTCGAAGAGCTAAATAGATTGCTCTTAATTCCAGGTGGTTTATGTGTAGACCAGCATCCTGTGGAGTCCAGGTTCCCTGGATAGAGAGATGATTCAGGTGTGCTCCCCAACCCACCTGTGATGCATCTGTTAGGGTGGCCTGAAAAAGGAGTTGATGAAAAGGAGACCCCACTGTCAGATTTTCTAGTGATTGCCACCATTGGAGGGACAAAATTAGTCGTTGAGAGTTTATTATTTTGTCTGATAAATGACCTGTGGCCTGTGTCCACTGTGTGGATAGGGTCCATTGAGCTACTCGCATGTGGAGGCGAGCATATGGGACTACATGAACTGTGGATGCCATATGTCCCAGCAACCGTAGCAGCTCTCAGGCAGTTAGGGAGGATTTCCCTGCTGCTTGAGAAGCTAGTTGCATTATGCGAAGATACCAGGCCTGTGGAAGGAAAGAGTAGTTACTCACCTGTAACAGGTGTTCTCCAGGAGCAACAGGAATCAGTCCTCACTTATGGGTGATGTCGGCGCCGACGGAGCCCTCGCGGAGCAATTTTCCCAGCTTTCGAAGAAAGTCTTTGGGATTGCAGCGCGCATGCGCGGTCCTCTTCCCGGCCAAGGATGCCATCTTGCTCAGTCGAATGACACAGCGGAAGACAGCAACCATAAGAATGACTGCAACTCCAGGGGAGGAGGGAGGGTAGTGAGGACTGATTCCTGCTGCTCCTGGAGAACACCTGTTACAGGTGAGTAACTACTCTTTCTCCAGGACCAAGCAGGAAGTCAGTCCTCACTTATGGGACTCCCTAGCTTAAGGCTACCAGAGACCTCAAGCTGGAAAGAGAGCTCCCTCCAGCTCAACCGCACAGAAGGAAGGAATCTTCTCTGAATACGAATCCGGCCAGTAGCCAACAACGGCGGGTAGGAGTTGCCTAAACCTCAAAGAGATTGAGGACTGCCTGTCCGAAAGCACTATCCCTGCGGGACTCCCTCTCCAGGCAGTAATGAGCCGCAAAAGTCTGGCTAGAAGACCAAGTAGCGGCCCGGCAGATGTCTGCCAACGGAACCGAGCGGAGGTGTGCGACAGACGCCGCCTTCGCCCGGACACGGTGCGCCGTGACTCAACTCTCCAAAGAGAGGCCGGCTGCCCCGTATGCCCAGGCGATGCAGTCAGCTACCCAGATGGACAGAGTACGCTTCGACACAGATAACCCCAACCGATTGGGGTCAAAGGAAACGAAAAGCTGGGCAGCTTTCCTATGCTCACGCGTACGGTCAAGGTAGAAGGACAAGGCTCTTCGACAGTCCAGGGTATGCAGAACAGTCTCAGCTCTGCTGGTATGTGGCCTGGGAAAGAAGGTCGGAAGAACCACCGCTTGATTGATGTGGAAAGAGGAAACCACCTTAGGAAGAAACTTAGGGTGAGTCCGTAAGACAACCCTATTCCTGTAGAACCTAGTGTAAGGGGGCTCCGACACTAGGGCCTGTAGTTCACTAACGCGCCTAGCGGAGGTGAGGGCTACCAAGAAGAGAGCTTTCCATGAGAGGAAGCAGAGGGGGCAGGTAGCCATGGGTTCGAAAGGCGGGCAAGTAAGCCTTTGTAAAACCACATTGAGGTCCCAGTCAGGAGCCGGAGGACGCAACGGGGACTTAAGCAGAAGCAGGCCGCTGAGGAAACGCGCCACCAAGGGATGCGAGGAAAGGTGCTGGCCCTCCACCGGCGAATGATGTGCAGAGAGAGCACTGAGGTGGACTCTGACAGAGTTGGACTTGAGGCCTAGATCGGAGAGGTGCAGCAAGTATTGCAGTACCACCGACACTAGGCAAGCGAAGGGGTCCTCAGAACGCTGAGAACACCAGGCGGAGAAGCAACGCCATTTGAGTGCGTAAGACTTCCGGGTAGAAGGTCGCCGAGACGCCAGGACGACAGCTTCCACCTCCGGGAGAGCGGGGCCAGGACTACCCTCTTAGCAGCCAGGCCATCTCCCAAGCAGATCCCAAGTCCAGGGAGGGAGCTTGAGAGAGATGAAGAAGTAGAGGGTACCACACTTGGCGTGGCCAACGTGGAGCTATGAGGATCATAGACCCCTTGTCTCTCAAGCTTGAACAGTGTCTTGGAAATTAGGGGAATGGGAGGAAAGGCATAGAGGAAGTCTTGCCCCCAGTGGAGGAGGAAGGCATCCCTGGCCTGAACTCCCTGACATGGAATCCTGGAACAGAACCGGGGAAGTTTGGCATTCCACGAACTTGCAAACAGGTCTATGTCTGGGGTTCCCCAAATTTTAAAGATCCTGGCTATCTGGTCCCCATGGAGGGACCATTCGTGTGGAAGCAGAACTCGACTGAGTCTGTCTGCCCAAGAGTTTTGAACCCCTGGAAGATACACTGCCATGAGATGAATCTGATGCTCTCTGGCTAAGGCCCACAATCTCAAAGCTTCGTTGCAAAGCGACAGAGAGCCAGTCCCGCCCTGCTTGTTCACGTAGAACATGGCTACTTGGTTGTCCGTATGGATGAGGACTGTCTTGTAGCTGAGCAGGGCGTGGAAGACAGAGCTAGAAGAATTGCTCTGAGCTCTAAGAGGTTGATATGTAGAGATGTCTCCTGTGGAGACCAGATGCCCTGGGTGGAGAGATCTTGTAGATGAGCTCCCCAACCCTTTGGGGAGGCATCTGTTGTGAGGGTTGCTTGGGGTAGCAACTGTTGAAGGGGGACCCCAGCAACAGATTTTGAGTGGACTTCCACCACTGGAGGGACCAAAAGAGGCGAATGGAGGTTGCTATTTTGTCTGACAGGCAACCTGATGCCTGGGTCCATTGGGTGGACAGAATCCACTGAGCTGCCCTCATGTGAAGGCGAGCGTAAGGAACAACATGCACAGTGGATGCCATGTAGCCTAACAGTTGTAACATCTCTCAAGCAGTTAAATGGAATTTTAACTGAATTTGAGAGGCTAACTGCACCAAGCGTAGGCAACGGGCCTGGGGAAGATAGGCCCTTGCAGCTGTGGTATCTAGCAAGGCCCCTATGAACTCCAATGACTGAGTAGGGGTGAGTTGTGATTTTGGGATGTTTATTACAAGTCCCAGATACTGAAGAACACGCCTTGTGCAGGCTAGGGAAGTCTGGGCCTGACTGGGATGGTGCTCGGATGAGCCAGTCGTCCAGATATGGGAATACAAATATTCCTAGAGTGCGTAGAAATGCAGCTACTACTGCCATGCATTTTGTGAACACTCTTGGAGCAGAGGCCAGACCGAAAGGAAGCACTCTGTATTGGTAGTGCTTTCCCTGATAAAGGAACCGAAGGAACCTTCTGTGTGTTGGATGGATGAGGACATGGGTGTACTCATCCTTGAGATCTAGAGAACAAAGTCAATCCTGACTCTGAAGGTATGGAAGGAGAGCACCGAGAGACATCTTGAATTTCTCCTTGCATAGAAACTTGTTCAATTCTCTGAGATCTAATATGGGTCTGTAGCCCCGTTTTCTTTGGAATAAGAAAATAGGGGGAGTAGAACCCTGAACCCTGTTGAAGAAGGGGTACTTCTTCTATTGCCCTTTGGGCAAGAAGGGTAGCAATCTCCTGACCCAGAAGGTCAAGGAGAGATGTTGGAGAATTGAACTGTCTCACCATAGTGTGAGGAGGAAGGTTTAAGAAATGAAGCTTGTACCCCTCCCTTATAATGGAGAGGGTCCATTGCTCTGCTGTGATTTGTTCCCATCTTGGAGCAAAATGAGCTAACCTTCCTGGAGTGGTGAGAGGCTCTGGTTCTTCTAGAGCCAGAAAGGCTAAGTTCTCTAGTTGTAAGTCAAAGGCCCTGAGGAGGCTGAGGCTGTTGGGCCTTAGCAGTCCTTGCAGCCTTAGGTTTGGCTTGTTTAGGTTGCTGCGGACGCTTTGCAGCAAAACGACCTGTAGAAGATGCCTGGAGACCATAACCAGGATATTTCCCTTTTTTGGGAAAGAAAGTCTTTTTGAATAACCTTTTTCTAGCAGGAGCAGAAGTAGACTTTGAAAGTCTATCTAAGACAGAATTTTCAGCATCCATCTGAGTGGCCTTTGCTTGCCAATCCTTACCAAAAAGGTTTTCACCTGTACAAGGAAGATTTCCTAATCCATCCTGGACCCAGGGTTCCAAATCAGAAGCTTGCAACCGACCAGAGGAGAAGCCATATTAGACCTAATCCTTGGTGGAACACCAGATCTAGGGCAAGAGATAAGGTTGTTGGGGCCACTTGGCAATAGTGATCATAGCATGATTGCCTTTGATTTAATTAGTGGAGGAGGGATAGTAAGGAAATCCACAGTACTACCTTTTAACTTTCGAAAGGGAGACTATGATAAAATGAGGAAAACAGTTAAGAAAAAACTAAAAGGAGCAGTTGCAAAGGTTAAAGACGTACATCAGGCTTGGCTGTTGAAAAATACTATCTTGGAAGCCCAGACAAGCTGTATTCCACGCTTTAAGAAAAGTGGAAGGAAGTCCAATAAATTGCCAGCATGGTTTAAAGGTGAGGTCAGAGAGGCTGTTGCCAAAAAAAACATCTTTCAGGAAATGGAAAAAAAGAGCCAAACGACAAAACCTGGAAACAGCACAAGCAATGGCAAGTCAAATGCAAGGCATTGATAAGGCAGGCAAAGGGAGAATTTGAGAAGAAGCTTGCTGCGGAAGCAAAAACGCGAAGTAAAGACCTTTTCAAGTACATTCGTAGCAAAAAACCTGTGAGAGAGTCAGTTGGTCCATTAGATGATAAAGGGGTTAAAGGAGCACTAAGAAGCGACAAGGCGATAGCGGAGAGCCTGAATGAATTCTTTGCCTCAGTCTTTACTGAGGAAGATGTAGAGATGTTACCCATGACTGAAGTAGTATTTAAAGGTGCGGAAGAATTGAAGGAAATATCGATACATCGGGAAGATGTATTACAACTATTAGATAAGCTGAAGAGTAGCAAATCACCTGGGCCGGATGGTATACATCCAAGGGTGTTTAAAGAACTGAAATACGAGATTGCAGACCTGCTATTAGTAATCTGTGAACTATCATTAAAATCATCTCTAATACCTGAAGATTGGAGGATCGCCAATGTAACACCAATTTTTAAAAAGGGTTCCAGGGGTGATCCGGGAAACTACAGACCGGTGAGCCTGACATCAGTACCGGGAAAAATGGTAGAAACCATCATAAAGAATAAAATTACTCAGCATGTAGATAGTCATGACCTAATGGGAGACAGCCAACATGGCTTTAGACAAGGAAGATCTTGTCTTACTAATCTGTTGTGTTTTTTTGAAGGAGTGAATAATCAGGTGGACAAAGGTGAGTTGGTTGATATTGTGTATCTGGACTTTCAGAAAGCCTTTGACAAGGTCCCTCATGAGAGACTTTTGGCAAAACTAAAGAGTCATGGGATAGGAGGCAGTGTACTATTGTGGATCAGGAACTGGTTAAAAGATAGAAAGCAGAGGGTAGGGCTAAATGGCCAATTTTCCCAATGGAGAAAGGTGAATAGTGGTGTACCCCAGGGATCTGTGCTGGGTCCGCTGCTTTTTGACATATTCATAAATGACCTGGAAAGTGGAATAACGAGTGAGGTTATCAAATTTGCAGATGACACAAAACTATTTAAAGTTGTTAAAACCCAAGAGGATTGTGGAAAATCCCAAGAGGATTGTGGAAAATTGCAAGAGGATCTTGATAAATTGGAAGACTGGGCATCAAAATGGCAGATGAAATTTAATGTGGACAAGTGCAAGGTTATGCACCTAGGGAAGAACAACCCAAACTATGGTTACACGATGCAAGGTTCCACATTAGGGAACCACCACCCAGGAAAAAGATTTAGGCGTCATTGTGGATACCATGTTAAAACCCTCGGCCCAGTGTGCAGCGGCGGCCAAGAGAGCAAATAGAATGCTAGGTATGATAAGGAAAGGAATGGAAAATAAAACAAAGGATATTATAATGCCTCTATATCGTTCCATGGTGAGACCGGCACCTTGAATATTGTGTGCAATTCTGGTCGCCGTATCTTAAAAAGGATATAGCGATTTTAGAAAAGGTTCACAGAAGAGCCACCAAAATGGTAAAGGGGATGGAAGGATACTCCTATGAAGAAAGGCTAAAAAGGTTAGGGCTCTTTAATCTGGAAAAGAGACGGCTGAGGGGAGATATGATAGAAGTCTATAAATTAATGAACAGAGTGGAACGGGTAAACGTAGATCGATTGTTTACCTTATCAGAATATAGAAAGACTAGGGGACATGCAATGAAGCTACAGGGTAAACTATTTTCTCATTTAAATTTTTTTAAAATTTTAACATTCATGCATAACAAGAATGAAAAGGAAACAAAGGATGATATCCATACAAAAACACTCAGAAATACTAACTATATCTAAATCAGATCATATTATACATCATCCAAAATTTAGTCCACAAGTATTAAGGAAAATAAGGAGGGAGGCCCCAGGAAATAAAACAAGGGATAATACTTATTCAGGAGCAGAGACTAAAGCGTCAGCCGAAATGGTCACAATTTCAACTCTATTTCCCTCCCTAGCTACCAGAAAATTCAATAACTGACTAGGCTCAAAAAACAAACACTTTACCATCATAGGAAATAATACACCAAGAAGGAAATCTTAACTGAAAACTACCACCCAAGGCGAGGACTCTAGGGCGTAAACCCTAGAATTCCCTCCTCCTCAATTGGGTGGTACGAGAGAGATCAGGAAGCATCAAAACTTTAGAGCCAAGAAAAGTACAATTGAAATTCTGGAAATATGTACGGAGAATTAATGATTTATCATGCTCTAAGGCCAAGGTAACCAAGAGGGTGGTACGGGCAGTTACTACCTCAAGAGAGTCCTCCAAGAATGCGGTAAGATCCCCCATTCCAGTAGCTAACCCCCCCCCCCCCCCCGAGGCAGCCCCAGCACCACCACCACCCCCCACATTCAGATATTGCGCTCTAACAATTGGAGGTAGATTATCCCCAGGGAGTTTAAGCACTTCCTGGAGATATTTACGAACCATCTCAATGGGGGACATTATCGGTGACCTAGGAAAATTTAACAATCTTAAGTTGTTCCTACGGGTATAGTTCTCTAAATACTCTGGGGTTTTTTTGACAACAAAGTCTTATCTTGAACTTGAGCCGCACACACTCCACGGAGATGTTCTAGCTCTTTCTCCACTGCCTCCAAACGTAGAGCTTGCTCCCCTTGACCTTTCTTAGCTTCAGAAATATCTTGAGACACCGAGAGAAAATCCCTTTTTACAACCCCAACAACAGTCATAAGAGGTATTTATTGTAGAAATTGCATCCCATGGTGCTTCCATATCCACAACTGGTGGCTTTACCAAACCTCTCAAACCTGGAAGAGTATCCAAAACCTCTGATGGTACCGCCAAGGCTCCACTGGTAGGGAAAATCCTCTCAACTCCTTTCCCCTCTACCATGTCCTGTGACGAGGTAAGAAACGTTGTCAAAACGCCAGCAGGAACGGAGCCCTCTTCACTCCCTATTGCCGATGAGCAACGCACAGCCCTGGCAGGAAGCACTCCGTAACCCGGTCCACCACTTCCAGGTTGAAGGGGGGGGGGGCCATTGCTCTGGAGAGAGCCAAACGCCCGACTCACTCAGAGCCGACAGCTCCAACACTGCCGGCTCCGCCGAAGACGCTGCTCCACTCCCCGGCACCGCAAATCCGCATGCCTCAAGTGTTTTCTGGCACGCAGTTTCAGATGCAGGGGACCCCGAGGGTAGGGAACCCTGCTTCCTTTTTCGACGCCCCATCAAGAAAGAACAGGCGTCCAAACCACCGCACTCCGTCCGCTCCACGAAGCACCGCTCAGCACCGGGAAGCTCCGACGCCATCTTGCCTCCAGGGTAAACTATTTAAGACTAATAAAAGAAAATATTTTTTCACTCAACGTGTAATCAAACTCTGGAATTTGTTACCGGAGGATGTAGTAAAGGCTGTTAGTGTAGCTGGGTTTAAAAAAAGGTTTGGACAAGTTCCTGGAGGAAAGGTCCATAAACCATTATTAAGAAGGGTACTGAGCTTTGCCGCTCGATTCTGTCGACCTCTTTTAGACATCATGGAACAGGACTCACAGTCGGTGATGGAGTGGTCAGGACCCAAACATTTTAGACACCAGTCGGTGATAGAAAGAGTACCGCTGCACTTCGTGCACTTTTTAAACCCGGAAGCGGGCTTTTCAATGAGGAAAAATCTTGTAGGCCCAAGGCCCAAAGACAAAATTGCACAGAGTGGAAAACACAGTAAGTTTTTTTTTTGTTTGTTTTTTTTGGTTTTTTAAAGACAGACAGACAGACCGGCGGTACCGGTCCGACGTCGAAGGCGGCAGACGTGCGCCAAAGAAATTAAGAACTTCTTCAGCAGTGACAGGAACATGACCTGCTGGCTCTGCGGAAGAACTGGAGAGAGGCGGTTAGGAAAGGCGGGAAGGCAGCGCGCAGGCGCTGTGGGATGCTCCCAAAAGCTTTCTTACTGGACGCTGGGGAGCATTCCCGCGCAGGCTCCGTCGGTACCCATATGTGAAGACTCATTCCTGCTTGTTCCTGGAGATAATAGACTACACAATTTACGCGGACGACATCATGATTTACACACCAATCGACCTCGACAGCCCCGACTACACCAAGATAAACTGTCTCGACAGCATGTCCACTTGGCTCACACACAACCACCTAGCCATCAACTACAACAAGACAGAAGCACTCGTCATCCCATGAAACACCAACTTCAACCCCCCACCATTCATCACAACCAACAACACGGCAATACCCCTGAAGGATGAAGTGAAATACCTCGGAATAACTCTTGACAAAGAGCTGAACTTACAATCACACATCAGAACCACCGCCAGAAACGCATACTACAAAATGAAGATAATTAGACGCCTCAGGCCTCTACTCTCCCATGAACACTTCCGCATAGTCTGCCAGGCGCTCATAACCCCCATACTCGATTTCTGCAACCCGATCTACAACGGAATACCAAAACAATCACTCAAACCACTTCAAATGGCTCAAAACACAGCAGCCAGAATAATCACCGGCTCCCCAACCCAAGCCCACATCATACCCATCCTCAAAGACCTCCACTGGCTCCCAATCAGCCACCGCATCAAATACAAGATGATCTTAAACATATTCAGAATCAGACACAAGAGCTCAGCACTCAGCCAGCCCTCATACTCCCTGACACCAGCAACAGACCAAGAAGAAAAACCACAGCAGACACACTCAGCACCTCAAGCAACTACACAAAAGCTTGCAAATCCACCACACAGAGAGCTCTATCACTGGCGGCTCCATCAATATGGAACTCACTCCCTCACGACCTACGATCCACTGAAGATCTGAAGGACTTCTGAAAACACCTGAAGACTGTACTGTTCACAGAGCACTACGGCCAAAACGCATAACCAGAACCTACAGACTTGGTCCAACCTTGGACTCAATTACAGCTCAATCACAACCAGCAACGGACCCAGCAAATCCATGTATATACTGTATATAGCGCACACTATAAATAGCTCACTCTAATCAGCACATCCGCACACATGCACCCTCACTGTACATAACCACACCTGACACACACAACAATTACTAATGATCGTTTGCTGTGCTCACCGCCTTGAAGGATAAGGCGGGATAGAAATACCCTTAAATAAATAAAAATAGCAGGCCAGAGGCCAAAAAGACACTTTTTCCGAGGGACGAGGATGTGCGTCTGAAGGGCTCCTTGGAAAAAGGGAGACTGAGCAAGATGGCACCCTTGGGCGGGAAGAGGACAACGCATGCATGGCAGCAATCCCAAATGCTTTCTTTGAAAGCTGGGGAATTGCTCCGCACGGGCTCCGTCGGTGCCGACATCACCCGTGAGGACTGACTTCCTGCTTGATCCTGGAGAAAATCCTTTAAGGCCAGCCCGCCTTCCACAGGAATGGTGGGCCATCTGGTAACTGCCATGACCGGCACATGCACCTTGGGAATGCCAAACCACGCGATACACCCTTCTCTGGGAGAGCATAGATCTTACACACCTTTAAACCTTTAGGTAGGGAGTTCAGAGAGTCCCACTCCAACTGGATCATATCCTTGATTGCATCCGGGAACGGAAGACAGAGTGGATTTTTGCACCCATTGAAGAAGTGGGTGCACCTTCGGCTCCTGCTCCATGCTGGAAGCATTCATCAAATTCAAGGTAGATGAGACCCTAGCAAATCAACGCCAGCTCCTCCTTCCAGGATAGGCAGATCACGCTGGCCTCTGCATAATCCTCTGAAGGCAAGAGCACTTCCTCATACACATCAGAGCCCAGTACAGAGACATCTGAATCAGAGTCCTAGTCAACATCTCAGACAGTTCCAAGCTGTTACACATCTCCAGGGGGTGCCCCTCGCTGGAGACAATTAGCCAAAAGGTAATCGAACAGGGCTTCCACTTTCAACCTGCCCCACACGAGACTGTGCCCAGGGACACCCAGAGGCCGCAGAGTCTGAATTTCCATGCCAAAAGGACCAGGCCTGTTGCAAAAAGGAAAGGAATTCAAGGGAGGACAATCCAAAGTCCAAAAGCTCTCCTCTTGGACATAACTCCAACACCAAGTGGCATAGCCACCACAGACTCTCTAGAGAACCATGAGCGGCTCACAGCACAGCCGTTGGATCCTCTGGCCGGCTGAATATCCTTACCTATACCGCTATCTGCACTTCCCACCCTGGGGCAGGCAAGGTCGGACTAACTGTATCCCTGGTTGAGAAGGGGAAAGCAGGCCCTCCAGGGAGAACTGGAAGCTGCCATGCAGGAAAAACAGTACAGAATCCAGGGATAAGAGACCTTGCTTGCCACAGGTCAAAAAAAGGTTTCCTGGAAGACAGAGTTAGGGTAAGTATCACAATAGCGCACGCTAAGGCTGCATTGGCCTGCAAGTGCACGTTAACTGTGCTTTTACATTACATGCATTACAGGCACTAGGGAAGGTGTTATGTTGGAGTCGCTTGGGTGGAACGTGTTAGAACCGCACGACCACCAGGTGCATAATAGGTATAAAAGTGACTAATGTGTGCAGAAAATGGCAGAAACCCCCCAACACAGCACTAACGGTCACCAGCGGTCCATCCTGGATTGCATCAGAAGAGATGGAATCGGGAACCCCCAACAAGGACAATGAGGTCAAACCTTGGTACACACCCCCTGAGAGCCCCAGGCAGAGAATCCATGTCAGGATCAGCTCTACTCTCCTGAAACTTTGTCAGAGTCTTTGAGAGCCTTTTGCAATCTTTGGGAGACAGCAGAGAGGACAGACGAGGAGGGAGGGGCACCAAAGTTGTTGCACTCTTCCAGATCCTTCCTATTTGTGGCTGCTCAACAGGCTCTTATGATAAGAGAGTGAAGCTGAAGCAATTTTTCTTCCTCCTATGGCTGCCGAAAAGACCAGTCTAGTGGAGCCTCCCACGTCACACTCGAGTATGTCACCTTTCTGTATTCAAGGTGGTTGTTCATGCGAGTTTAATCAATCTCATTTCCTCTGAATCCTCAGATTTTCTACAGAGGAGAAAATCCATCCACCATCTGCTGGAGGCAAAAATACTGAAGTGACCTCTGGTGGCTGAGGCGAAGAGAGGCATAAGAGTGATGTCATCGAAACCTGGGCTTTTCATTGGTTGTCTATCAATCTGCTGGTAGAGGAACACAATCTACTTGTCTGAACTGGTCTAGCAGGATGATATGTACTAAGCATTTTGATCTCTTTCTGGAGAAGATGAATGAGTGATTATTGTGCCCAGTCGAGGGGCCTTCTCAGAGGAACAAAAAAATACAGATGATATTCAGGCTTGATTAAGCAAGTGTTTGTTATGATCTTCCATTCTTTTTGTAAAACTGGGACCCAATGCAGGAGTCCCTCCAAGAACCACTCTGTAATTGTGGTGAGCTGTAATGAGAACCCATGAGTACAATGAACCCACTGTGGATACTGGAATCCCAACAATCGCTTCACCTTCCCTTTTCTCTTAGGCACAACAGCAACAGAAAAGAAATTCAAGGAAATGTAGGGAGGTAAACCATGGAGCTCTAAGCTACTGCCATCTTGACAACTTGTGATAAGGAAGCTTATCAAAGCTCAGGGAGTAAGGACAAAAGAGGAGAATTTACTCTGATTAAGGGACCGGTGCTGGCAGGTCAGAGAAATAAGATAGCTTGTTTCCCTAAAAGACTACATGTTCCAGGATGCAGTTTGCAGAAAGTCCCTGGAAGAGCTAAAGTGGAAAAGCATGAGTAATCAGAGAAACCATTATGTCATCCCTAATCCATCATCTTCTAGGAGAGAGCTTAATCCACAACACCTGAAGAATGCAAGGGAGGAGTTGCAATCTATGCCCTTTAAAACTAGAAGGGATTCTTCAGGAAGGAAGAATGAGCCCAGGAACCAGGAGAGGAGGAACCGAAGCAGGAGGAACAGAAGGAACAACCTGAACCTGAAGAAACAAGGACAAGGAAGCAGACGGTCCAAGAGAGGAGCTCAGAGAAGTACGTATGCCTGGAGAGATTCCTGGGGGGGAACAACCTTCAGAGGTCTGGAGAAAGCCAGAGGTCTGGAGATCCACAGCCAGGGACCCACAAGCAGCACCTAAGAAGAGGTCTGTTGCAGCTAAGGAGAAAGGGAGCCCAAATACCTCTTGGAGGATGTCTGGAGAAAAGATCCTGAGGTCCAGAGATACCAACTGGAGGACAGGACACAGCAGCTCTATTGCATACTGGCCAGAATACCAGAAGCAGCCTGATGCTTGCCTGGATTCAGGTATGAATTGTGAACGTTTCTCTAGCTTTGAGCAATGCAAACAGCAGGGAAACAGTTTCTCTCCGTATAGAGGTCAGTTCATAAAACCCTCTGAGCCAGACAGTGAAAGTGAATCTATGCAATTTCAGGAGCAAGGTTTAATATCTGATGAAGAGAATGTTTATATGGACTGTTCTTTGAGTAGGTTGGTAGTTTAAAAAACTCCTCCAAATAAGAGTAAACATCAAAAGGAAACATTCTAAATACTGGCTTCCCATAAAGTTTTGTTGGAAAGAAAAAGCTTTTGGGAAAGTTTGCACGTATGCTGAAAACAAGCTATTGATTGCAGCTAATTGTCACCTGTTGGTAGAGCAGAGCACAGCACAAGCCGTGCACTCGTGGGATTTAAAAGTTCTTTTCTGTGTGGAGAAAGAGAGCTATGTTTTTATAAAAAGAAGTTTTCCTTTTTGGTTTGTTTCCACCTCAGCACTGCTAAGGAGTTAATTAGCAGTGGCTGTAAGAAAGCCTTTCTGTTCCATAAAGGACTTTGATACTTTACATAAGCTTTTCAGTTGCCTTTGTTTATATTGAATAAACCCTGGAGAGGTTATCTGGATGGTGTTACCAAGTATGTGTGTGTGGAATATTCACCCCATAAATAAACTCTAATTTTGCCTTACACTCGACCAACTACAAGTTTCTTCATTTATTTAAAAGGCAAGCTTTGTGTGAATGGACTTCAATAACCACAATCCTTTGCAAGACAGTTAATTTACATACTTGCCATGGTACCTTCATAACAAGCACCCCCTTTTACAAACTGCACAACCAAATTCTCTGACCACAGCTCAAGCTTTTTCCTGGTGTGGGAAAGATACTCTTTACCATCTTTTGTATTTATCTGAGGTATAAATTATCCTCATATGGTGATTTGTTCTTTTAGAGGGTGGAGATGAGTCTGAAGAACACCGGATGGGTAGATTATCTCCTTCAAGGAGTTAGCCAGAGATCAATATAATTATTGAAAACTGTCTGGATGTGGGTCAAGAAAGGAGAAGATGAAGGCAAGGAATAGTCTTCTGGTCTCTCAAACCAAAAGGTAGCAGTGAAATTACAGGATACTGAGAAAGCATAGTTACTTCAACAGGTGTTCTCCAGGGACAGCAGGAATCGGTCCTCACATATGGGCGATGTTGGCACTGACTGAGCCCACACAGAGCATTTCCCCAGCTTTCAAAGAAAGCCTTTGGAAATGCCACCATGCATGCGTGGTCCCCTTCCCACCCAAGGGTGCCATCTTTATCAGATGACATATCTCAGCCAAAAGGCAAAAAATACCAAGAATAGTGGGCAACTCCAAGGATAGGTGGGTAGGTTGTGAGGACTGATGCCTGCTCTCCCTGGAGAATACCTGTGACAGGTGAGTAACTATGCTTTCTCCAGGAACCAGCAGGAAGTCAGACCTCACATATGGGAATCCCCAGCTACAGGCTACTGAGGACCTGCAGGAAAAAAGGCACGGCGAGCCGTGAGCAGAAACTGGTAACCGAAGACAGCCCGAGGACCCTGGGTTCCTGGAAGACCACATTCCCGGTAGCCACAGAAGGCTTGGAATTACCTAAACACCGAACAGGTAAAGAGTAGTTACTCACCTGTAACAGGTGTTCTCCAGGAGCAGCAGGAATCAGTCCTCACATATGGGTGACGTCGGCGCCGACGGAGCCCTCGCGGAGCAATTTCCCCAGCTTTCAAAGAAAGCCTTTGGGAATTGCAGCGCACATGCGCGGTCCCCTTCCCACCCAAGGGTGCCATCTTGCTCAGTCTGCTGACATAGCTAAAAGACAGCAAAAAAAATTAGCAAAAACGAAATGATAGGACTGCAACTCCAAGGGGAGGAGGGAGGGTTGTGAGGACTGATTCCTGCTGCTCCTGGAGAACCACCTGTTACAGGTGAGTAACTACTCTTTCTCCAGGACCAAGCAGGAAGTCAGTCCTCACATATGGGACTCCCTAGCTTAAAGGCTACCGGATACCTCAAGCGGAAAAATGAGCTCCCTCTAGCTCAGCAGCACAGAAGGAAGGAATCTTCTCTGAAAACGCCCCCGACCGGTAGCCCAACACCAGGGCCGGAGGGTAGGAGTTGCCTAAACCTCAAAGAGATTATGGAGGACTGCCTGTCCGAAAGCACTGTCCCTGCGGGACTCCCTCTCAAGGCAGTAATGGGCCGCAAAAGTCTGGCTTGAAGACCAAGTAGCGGCCCGGCAGATGTCTGCCAACGGAACGGAGCAGAGATGAGCCACTGACGCAGCCTTCGCCCTAACACGATGAGCCGTGACTCGACCCTCCAACGAGAGGCCGGCCGCCCCATAAGCCCAAGCGATACAGTCAGCAACCCATATGGACAAAGTACGCTTGGACAGGCACAAAAAGAGCAGGAGGCTCTTGCTAATCCAACAGGAACAAAGCGAGGCAAGAGATATGGATGAACACAGGTGCCTTTATTGGGTCCCCTACGCGTTTCGGCCGAAGCCTTTCTCAGGGGGATATAAAGGCACTTTTGGTAAAGGCTCAAGTAATGTTCAAAATAGCATTTGGATTCAACACCCTTGACTTGACCAAATGAGGTATGGAGAGCGCTTAAAAAAAGAGAGCAACAGCACTTTCAGGATGAACGTGTTACTAGTGGTAACACGTTCGTCCTGAAAGTGCAGTTACTCTTTTTTTAAGCGCTCTCCATATCTCATTTGGTCAAGTCAAGGGTGTTGAATCCAAATGCTATTTTGAACATTACTTGAGCCTTTACCAAAAGTGCCTTTATATCCCCCTGAGGAAGGCTTCGGCCGAAACGCGTAGGGGACCCAATAAAGGCACCTGTGTTCATCCACATCTCTTGCCTCGCCTTGTTCCTCAAAGTACGCTTGGAGACAGGTAGCCCCAACTTATTGGGGTCAAAAGAAACGAAGAGCTGAACAGCCCTCCTATGCTCCCGCGTACGGTCAAGGTAGAAGGACAAGGCCCTCCTACAGTCCAGGGTAGCAGGACCATTTCAGCCCGGCTGGTGTGCGGCCTGGGAAAGAAAGTCGGAAGAACCACCTCCTGGTTGAGATGAAAAGGAGAAACCACTTTTGGAAGAAACTTAGGGTGAGTCTGTAAGACTACCCTATTCCTGTAGAACCTAGTGTAAGGAGGATCAGACACTAGGGCCCTGCAGTTCACTAACGCGCCTAGCAGAGGTAAGTGCTACCAAAAACAAGGTTTTCCAGGAAAGAAAACGAAGAGGGCAGGTAGCCATAGGTTCAAAGGGCGGACAGGTAATCCGCTGTAAGACCACATTCAGATCCCATTCAGGGGCTGGTGGGCGCAAAGGAGGCTTAAGGAGAAGGAGACCTCGGAGAAAACAAGCCACCAAAGGGTGGTTGGAAAGAGGCCTGCCGTCCACCGGTGCGTGATGCGCAGAGATCACTGAGGTGGACCCTGACAGAGTTGGACTTAAGGCCCAGATTGGAGAGGTAAAGCAAATATTGCAAGACCACTGCCACCAAGCAGGAGAAGGGATTCTCAGACTGCTGAGCACACCATACTGAGAACTGACACTACTTAAGAGCGTAGGACTTCCGGGTGGAGGGCCGTCTGGAGGCCAAGACAACCTCTTCCACCTCCCGAGGCAGCAGGAGGGGAGCAAGGACTACCCTTTCAGCCGCCAGGCCATCAGATGAAGGGACCGGAGGTTGGGGGTGTAGGAGAGTCCCCTGATCCTGTGTCAGGAGATCGGGTTGAAACCCCAGAGGAAGAGGAGTGTCCACCGCCAGCTGCATCAGAAGCGGGAACCAGGGTTGTCTCGGCCACCGGGGAGCCACCAGGATCATCGAGGCTCTGTCTGAGAACCTTGAAGAGCGTCTGAGACACTAGTGGCATGGGAGGAAAGGCATACAAGAGGCCTGTGGACCATGGAATCAGAAAAGCATTAGCCGCTACTCAGAGGATGCGGTTGTCGAGAGCAGAATCTGGGAAGTTGCCGGTTCAGAGGACTGGCAAACAGATCCATGGTGGGGAGGCCCCACTTGAGAAAAATCCGTTGAACCACCAACGGATCCAATCTCCATTCGTGTGGTTGGAGGATCCTGCTCAGCTTGTCTGCCAGATAATTTTCCTGACCTGGGAGATAGACAACTTTGAGGAGGATGCCGTGGCTGACGGCCCAAGAGCACAGTTTTTGTGCCTCCTGACAGAGAAGGAAGGAGCCTGTGCCTCCTTGTTTGTTCACGTAGAACATTGCAACTTGATTGTCCATCTGGACCAGCACAGACTGGTGAGAAGTGAGGTGGGAGAAGGCTCTCAGAGCTAGGCGGATGGCTCTGAGCTCCAGGAAGTTTATCTGCTGAGCAGACTCCCAAGAAGTCCAGAGGTCTTGAGTACATGTCCCTTGGCAATGTGCTCCCCAACCCAGGAGAGAAGCATCGGATGTCAGTACCCGAGAAGGCGGAGGAGATTGAAAATCCACTCCCAGCACTAGGTTTGGCAGATGAAGCCACCACCGCAGAGAAGAGACCAGCAGGTCGCATATCTGTACTGAGTCCTCCAGGCTTCCTGTGGCCTGATGCCATTGAGTGCGAAGGCACCACTGAGCAGGACGCATGTTCAGGCGGGCATTGGGGGTTACATGGACCGTGGAAGCCATATGGCCGAGCAGTCTCAGAAATTGTCTGGCAGAGACCAGGGAATTGCTGTGAAAGTGGCTGGCGAGATCCATGAGCCTGTGGGCCCTGTCCAGAGGCAGGAAGGCCCGCACCTGAAGAGTGTCCAACTTGGCACCTATGAATTCGAGATTTTGAGAGGGGAGAAAAGTGGACTTTGCGAAGTTTATGACAAATCCCAAGTGCTGGAGTAGAGTCACAGTGCGATGAGTGGCCTGAGTGGCTTCTTGGGAAGACTGGGCTCTGATGAGCCAGTCGTCCAGGTATGGAAACACAAAAAGGCCTTGAAGTCTTAGATAGGCTGCCACCTCTGCTAGGCATTTGGTGAACACCCTGGGGGCGGAGGATAGGCCAAAGGGCAGTACTCTGTACTGGTAATGATTTCTTCCCACAACAAACCTGAGATATTGTCTGGTCTGGATGAATAAGAATGTGAGTATACACATCCTTTAGATCTAAGGAGCATAGCCAGTCTCCCTGCTGGAGGTAGGGCAGCAGGATTCCAAGGGTAAGCATCTTGAACTTTTCCCTTTCCAGGAACTTGTTGAGGTTGCGCAAGTCCAGGATGGGTCTGAGGCCTCCTGTTCTTTTTGGTATCAGAAAGTACCTGGAATAAAAGCCGTGACCTCTCAGGTGGTGGGGCACCGGTTCCACGGCCTGTTCCTGAAGAAGACTTGCTAACTCCTGAAGGAGTAAGTCCCTGTGCAGAGGGAGTCTTGGAGGCTCCCCTGGAAAGTAGGAGGGAGGTACCTGGTTAAAGTGTAGAAGATAGCCTTTTTGAACTATATGAAGCACCCAGGTATCTGAGGTGATGGCTGACCACCTGTGGGCAAAGTGGACCAGCCGGCCTCCTGTGCTGAGAGAAACCAGCGGAGGGGAAGAGGCTATGCTGACGGAGTCGAAACACCCCACCCTGTTGAGCAGGGGCCGGAGTTGTGGGCTTGGGGGCCTGCTGCCTACGGGACCCATTACCCCATCCCTTGGCCTGCTGACCCTGTTGGGGAGCTGCTGAGGCCTGATAATGAGGGTAGTGTTTATAGGCAGCCACCTTCCTCGGGTAAAAGGGCTTTTTCTCCGAGCCCTTCTTCTGAGAAGGGGCAGAGGTTTTTCTGGACAGCCAAGTCCTGGTCAGAGTCTCGGTCTCGATCTGTGCAGCCTTTTCAGCCATGGGCTTGCCAAAGAGGTTTTCACCTCTGCAGGGGACATCAACCAACTTGTCCTGTACCCATGGCTCGAGGTCGGATGACTGAAGCCAAGCCTGTCGGCGGGCACTGATGCCGGCTCCGGCTACCCGAGCTGATGCTTCGAAGCCATTGTAGGCTGCTCGAGAGATAAACTTCTAGCACTCCCGAATACCAGTGGACAAGGCCTGGAACCTCTGCAAAAGGTTCCTCGGAGAGACCAGCAGAGAACCCGGCAATCTCCTTTGCCAGGTCCCGGAGATACATGCCCATGTAGAGCTGGTAGGTCTGGACTCGACAAGCAAGCATAGAGCCCTGGAAGCACTTTTTACTGAAGGCATCCAGGTTCCGGGCCTCCCGGCTGGGAGGCACCGAGGAGTGCATCTTCTGACTCTTGAGTCGATGCATGGCCGAATCCACCACCATGGAATGGTGCGGTAGTTGTGCCTTTTGGAACCCGGGGCTCTTGCGGACTCGATAAATGGAATCGACCCGCTTGCTTAACACTGGCGCCGACGCCTGGCTCTCCCACATGCGGAAGAGAAGTCGCTCCAGCATCGGATGAACCGGTACAGTAAAGGCCTCCTTCGGGGCAGTCATACTGGAGGGCATCGAGCTTTTCGGCTCGAGGCTCCTCCTCGGGATTTGTGGGGAATGCCAAGGCCTTGGCCATATCCCGCACGAAGTCCGAGAACCGGGTGTCCTCCGGGGGGGACCGTCTCCGAGGTTCAGACTCGGGCGAGTCCGATGGGACGCAGAGTCCGAAAAGTACCTGGTGACTCTTCGTCCTCCGTCTCCCAGCCCGACTCCTCAGAGGAGGAATCGAGCGGCTCCGGTCGGGCGGGCACCGATGCCCTCCGCCCCAACGCCGAGGCCGGCGTCGACAACCTCGGTCCCGAACGGGAGGCCGAGGGAGACCGTGACCGAGTATCGACTCGAGATCGCATGGACTCGAGGACCGGCTCGGTCTCCGGGGTCGACTTGGACGTCGACGTCCCGGTGGTCAGGGCAGATGCACCAGCAAGGCCAGCGATCAATGCCCGCTGCTGGTCCATGAAGGCAGCTAAACTGCTCTCCAAGGCTGTCAAGCTGAGTCCGAGCTCAGGAGACCCAGCAGCCCCCGACGGGCCCCGACAGCGTCAGGCCCGACGTCGGCTCCTTTGGAGGCGAGTCCATGAGGACTACAGTACTCACATCTCCAGGAGACTCCATCTCGAGACGAGGATGTTTCAAAGGCCTCTCCGACTCCGAGGACCCGGGACGGCTATTGGGGCTATGCGACCTGGCCCTCGAGGAACCAGGAGCGTCCACCGACGCCGCCCTCGCAGGTTTCTTCTTCCTATGATGTTCCCGGGCAGGAGACCCCTGCTCAGAGGAACTCTGACGATGCTCAGGACCGGAGTCCCGGGACGTCGAAGCCTCTGATGAGGTCCAGGCCCGGCCGGACGCGGAGTCGGAGAAGATTCGTTCTTTTTGATGCTGCTGACTCAACGCTTTTGAGGACATTTTGCCACACGGACCACAGATCATCGGGTCATGAGCGGGTCCGAGGCAGCGGAGGCAGCAGTCGTGTGTGTCGGTAAGAGACATAAGTTTTACACCGATCACACTTTTTAAACCCGCTGGCAGCCATCAGGGGAAAAAGGGCCCCTGCGAGGTCAAAAGACAGGGCTGCCAGTGAAAAAAGAAAAATGGCGCGAACGCTAGTCACGAAGGACAAAAACCGAAAAAATAAAGAACGGACTCGATACCGGCGTATCGGGTCCGGGCAGGAAAAGGATCCGGCGTCGAACCGAGAAAAGAATATTAAATAAAATCAACTTTTTCAGCGGCGATCACAAACGTCTGTAGGGCTCCGCGGAAAAAAGACTGAGCAAGATGGCACCCTTGGGCGGGAAGGGGACCACGCATGCGCGCTGCAATTCCCAAAGGCTTTCTTTGAAAGCTGGGGAAATTGCTCCGCGAGGGCTCCGTCGGCGCCGACGTCACCCATATGTGAGGACTGACTTCCTGCTTGGTCCTGGAGAATGGGAGTACAGCCTGGCCAAAGGCGCTGTCCCAACCGGACTCCCTCTCCGGGCAGTAATGCGTCAAAGGTGTTAGCCGAGGACCAGGTTGAGGTTCGACAGATGTCCGCCAGGAGCACAGAGGTGCCACCGACACTGCCCTCGCACGGACACCATGCACTGTGACTCAGCAGTCCAGCAGTAGCCCAGTCTGAGCCTGGGCAAATGCGATGCAACCACCACCCAGAAGGAAAGGGTCCGCTTGGTGACCATGAGCCCCAAATGGGCAAGGTTGTAGGAGACTAAGAGCCGCTCAGACCTGCGATGGGTCTGCGTGCGCTGCAGGTAGAAGGAGGGAGCCCTTCTACAGTCAAGGGTATAGAGGACCGCCAATGCCTGGTTGGCATGAGGCTTCGGAAAAGGTAGGCAGCACTACCTCCTGGTTGAGGTGAAAATCCGAGACCACCTTCGAAAAAAAACTTGGGGTGCGTTCGGAGAACCACCCAGTTCCCGTAGAACCTCATGTAGGAAGCATCAGCTATCAGGGCCTGGAGCTCACTGACACTCCAGGCCAAGGTGAAGGCTACCAGAAAAAACACCTTTCAAGAAAGGCGCCGAAGCGAGCAGGATGCCATTGGCTCGAAAGGTGGCTATGTTAATTGCGTGATGACAACATTGAGATCCCACTGTGCCGGAAGCGGTTGGATGGGAGGCCTGGAAAAGAGCAACCTGTGCATGAAGCGGGAAACCAACGACTGGCCCGAGAGGGGTCTGCTCCCAACTGGGTGGTGGTTAGCTGAGATCGTGCTTAGGTGGACTCTGACCGAGTTGGACTTCAGGCCCACCTACAAGAGATGGAGCAGGTACTGCAGGTGGGTGGGGCAAGAAAACACGTTGACCTGTACCTCTGTGCACCACACAGAGAACAGACGCCATTTAAAGGCATAGGTCCCTCCTGTCAAGTCCTTGTGCGAGGCCAGCAATATATCCTCGATCTCCACCAGGAGACAAAGAGGGGTTGGCGTGACCCGCTCAGCCACGAGGGATACAGACCTCAGGTTTGGGTGAAGCAGGAGACCATACTCCTGTGTTAGCAAGCCCAGTATGCTGCCGAGGGGAACTGGAGGCTCCAACAAGAGGCAAAACAGCGGGAACCAGGATTGCTGAGGCCAACGCAGGGCCACGAAGATTGAAGCCACATCCCACTGAATCTTAAGGGGGCCCACGCTATGAGCGGGGTGGGAGGGAACGTATCCGATGGTGAATGTGGTGCCTGAACACCTGGAGGGTGAGGACCGCTCTGAGTTCGAGGAAGTTGATCGGCAGCTGGGACTCCTCAAGGGACCATGTCCCTTGCATGCGGAGCTCGCCGCAGTGTGCTCCCCAGCCTGCTAGAGGCGTCCATGGTTAAGACCACATCGTGCTGTACAGCCTGGAACGGGCATGCCTCGGAGCATGTTCTGGGTGTCCTGCCACCAGTCGAGGGACTCAGACAGTTGGGGAGTGACAGACAGCATCCCAGAGACAGCCTGACGCCTGTGCCCACTGAGTGCGAAGGCACCACTGTACCGCTCGCATGTGCAGACGGATGTTGGGAACAACATGGACCGTCGAGGCCATATGGCCAAGTAGATGGAGCATCGCTTGAGACAAAACTGCGTTGCAGTGCTGAACCATGGAGGCCAGAGTGATGAGGTGGTATGCCCTGTCCTGGGGAAGGAAGGCCGTCGCTCGCCGAGTGTTGAGGCATGTGCCGATGAACTCCAAGGATTGGGCCGGAGTGAGGTGAGACTGAGTAATTCACCACAAAAGCCAAGATGCTCGAGGAGATGGATGGTGCAGGCCACAGCCTGCCGTTCTTTGTCGGCTGTTTGCCCCGTAACAAGCCAGTAGTCTAGATAAGGGTAGACAAAGGTGCCCTGTAACCAACGGTGGGCTGCGGCCACCACGAGGCACTTGGCGAACACTCGCAGAGCGGACGTGAGGCTGAAGGGAAGCACCCTGTATTGGTAGTGGTTCCCTTGTACTCTGAAGCGCAAGTATTTTCTGTGCTTTGAGTGGACCAGGATGTGAGCGCACGCATCCCAAAGGTCCAAGGAGCATAGCCAATCACCCTACTGAAGGAAGGGCAGCAAGGTGCCAAGGGAGATCATTTTGAACCTTTCCTGCACCAGGTACTTGTTGAGATTTCTTAAATAGAGGATGGGCTAGAAGCCACCCATCTGCTTTGGCACAAGGAAGTAGCGGGAGTAGAAGCCATGACCCCTGAGGTGTGGTAGGACTACTGCCACTGTCCATTCCTTGAGGAAGCTGTCAGTCTCCCGTGCCAAGACGACCTGATGCATGGGGAGCAGGGGGGCCTCCATGGAGCAGAAGGGCGGAGGAAGCCAGTCCAGGTGAATGAAGTAACTCTCCTGGATGACCTGGAGAACCTGGGTGTCGGAGGTAACAGACTCCCATCGGGGAGCAATGTGGACCAGGCACCCTACCACCAGTAGCCAAGTCGCTAGAGGGCCAACAGCTATGCATCTGGCGTCAAAATCTCTGGGCCAACTGGGCCAGCACCGGGGTCTGGCTTTTGGGGACCTTTGGCTTACACGGGCCTTGGTGGCTGCTCTTGCTCTGCCCTCGAGGCAGAGCCGGCACCAGAGGGTAAAGTGAGTAGCCCCGATAAGGGAGAGCCTTCCTCTGGAAGAAAAGCTTTTTGCCCTGCTGCTTCTTCCACGGGAGAGAAGAGGTCTTCCAGGAGAGATGGGTGCAGGTTACTTACTCAGTCTCAGTCTCTGCTGCTTTGTCCTCCATCGGTCTGTCAAACAACTGTTCGCCCAGGCACGGTACATCAAGCAGCTTTTCCTGGACCCACTGTTAGAGGCCCGAGGACTGGAGCCAGGCCTACTACCTGGCACCAATACCTGCAGCCATTATCCAAGCGGAGGACTCAAAGCTCTTGTATGCAGTGCGAGAAAGGTACTTTGAACAGTCCCCCATCGATTTCAGAAGGGACTGGAAACAGCGGAGGTAATCGCCATTGAGGCCCGCCTGGAAGCCCCCTCCGAGTTCCTTCGTAAGGTCACAAAGAAACATACTTATATATAGCTGGTAAGCCTCGATAAGGCAAACCAGCATGGAGCCTTGGTAGACCTTTTGCCCAAAGGCACGAGACTCCCTACCCAGCAGGTCCAAGAAGAGGGTTTTTGGGCTCTTCTGCTTTCACATGGCAGATTTCAGTACCATTGAGGTATGGGGGAGCTGTACTTTCCAGAAGCCGGATCCCCGCTGGACCCTGTACATGGTGTCCAGGCGCTTGCTGCAGGCATCTCCCACATGCGGAGGAGCAGCCAGGTCAGAATGGGTGGGACTGGAACCATGAGGGATTCCCTCGGCGGGGCCTCGTATTGTAATATATCAAGGTCCTCTGCACGAGGCTCCTCCTCTGATTGCATAGAATGTGCCAGGGTTCGAACCATGTCCTGCACAAACTCCAGAAAGGAGGTATCCTCGGGAGGCGACCACCGCTTCTGATCAGGCGGGGAGGGATCCGAAGGGAGGTCCCGATGAGCCCAGGATCCAGGGGAAGTATCACATTGGACTCCCAGTCTGAAATCTCCGAGGGGGACTCGGAACTAGGCTGCTCGAGCAGAGCCCATGAAGCGCACTGGACTCTCGCAGCCGAAGGCCCTCTGGAGCCGGAGGTGCTGGCTCGGGAAGATCTCGCACCTGAGGACCATAAAGGATAGAGACCTCTGCCGGGATCCCTCACGAGGCCCCTGGCTCTCGGGGATTGTCGCAGCATTCTGGGGAGCCAAGACAGGCATCGCCCTTGGGGTCTCAGGGTGGGTGCCAGCAAAGCCTGGCACTAGCACCTGATGAGCAGCAAGGAAGGCAGAAAATGCACTCCAGTGCCAGCATTCAGGTTTCCCACTCAGGAATGGGGCCCTGCGATGCAGACACCAGGGTAACCTGGTCAGGCATTGAAGAGGAGAGGGGGTCCTCACCAGGACAACCCTCAGGAGACTGGGCGCTATCGCCAGAGGCCTCCGTATCTGTACAGGGTACCTTTCGGGGTCGCTCCTTCTCCAACTCCAGGGATTGCTAAGGGACCCGATCGAGGAGGGCTAAGGGACCTAGCACGAGAACACTCACGCTTGTCCAGAGCCCCCAACAGAGTCCTCAAGGCCTTTCTTCCACTCCCTTTCGGGGGACCCTTGCTCAGAGTGGCACCAGGGCCATAGAGCGGCCGTGGGGGACCCCAGAGGCAGAGGGTCGGTCGAGTGGGAAGCTGCTGGGGATACCAGGGACGTCTTGCGGAAAACATCATCCAGTTTCCACTTACAGCTCTGGATGGCCTTGGAGGACTTTTTTTTTTTTTTTTTTTTTTAACAAAGGGAGCAGAGCTCCGGGTTATGGTCCACTCCCAGACACCGAGACAGTCATGGGTGTCCATGAGGGACATGTTTTTGGAGCATCTGTCACACTTTTTGAAACGGAGACCATGGGGGCAAAAAGGATCCCTGCAAGACCTTCAGTGCAGCCAGCGGTTGAAAAGGGAGCGAAAATGCACTGGATACGAACTCACAAAGAAGAAAAAAATTAAAATAAAGTCCCGGGGTCCGCTGTCGAAGCAGATTAAAAATCCACCGTTGTTCTTGCTGCAGCAGCAGTTTCCCTCGATCTCCTCCCAGAATGTTAACGGGGATACAGTCTACCACTGTGCACTTAAAGTCTGCAAATGTATGAGCACATAAAAGACAGTGCTGAATGAAAGGGAAACTGCTGCTGCAGCAAGAACAACGGTGGATTTTAATCTGCATACACTTGCTCCACATGGACTCAATGATAAGATAGACTGGACACTATTTTTTTGATTGGTCCTTTTGGAGTTTGGGGCGTACATTCCTCTTGTTCAGGATTGGTTAGGTCTAGCAGGAAACGACATCATTCTTTGATAGCACATTGGAGTATAAAGGTTGGTCTTTTTATTTGTGTCGTTAGGAATAGCCGCTTCAGGTTGGAGGCATTTCGCCCGTAAGAGTTTATCTTTGAGCTGTGGAGTTGTAGTTATCATGCTTGAGTCTATTGTCCCTGAAGAAGCCTGTTAGGCGAAACAAAAGCTTTTGTTGGACTTTTAAAAAAAGCTTTCTCGGCATTGACTCTGCTTCTCCAGATTGAGGCTGATATCTAAGAACTGAAAGTGTGTGCGGTTTTGATGACAAGCGTGCGTGGGAGATTTCAACAGAACCCTAAGTTGAGTATGCTATTTACATTTCGATGTTGCCATAACTCACTTTGAAAGATTTCTTGTACTTTTTGCAGGTCACGGAGCCTCTTGTGAGGCCTGATAGTACCCGCACTGGGTATTCCGTACACACTATTTCAGCTGTATGATTAAGATATTGAGATTATTTTGAAATCCCGAAAAAGTACTTTTAGGTGATCCAAGTAGTCTTTTTTAATTAGGTCTGATTTGATTATTGATAATAATTGGTGTAATTAAATTGTTAAAATAAATAGTAAAAGGCTTTATGGCCCGTGATGTGGAATTTTCCATCTAACCCTATGGTGGCTCGGTTCGCCAAGTGAAGGGTAAGATTTCTCTGAGGCCTGTTTGCCTTTGTGAATTGGTGATTTATTTTAGCACTATGTATTAAGGAAGGTTGGTGTTAAGGAAGGTTGGTGGTTTTTTTGAATAATGTATTTCCCTTCCTTGCAGTTATTTTCTGGTTAGGTTTACATGTTGAAGAACCATGCACTGTCAGGAAGCCTCAGCTGAGGCCCGCATTTACTACAAAGAGCTTTGAGACACCGCTTTGTTGGAATGGACTCTTTCAGTCACCGCATGAAGGGATGAGGAATGATTTGCTTTCAGAAAGCCAACTAGTTGGCACCAAAAAGAATCTCTTGATCCTAAGAAGGCACTCTTCATCCTCGAAGAAGAGCTGGAAAAGGCATGGTTTTATGGCCCCGAGGGACATCGTAACATCACATGCAACTTTACAACAGCCTTTTTCCGTCTATAGAACAAACTTTACACACAGAAAATGGTTTTAGAATATTTTCCCCATTAAGTTCATACATATGAAACACTATTCAATGTTAAACTCTCATGTACCATTATGCATTTTCATGTGATCAGTCTGGAACAGTTGATATTGAAGTAATCATCAGAGTTTAGTCATCCAAATCAAGCACCCAAAAGACAACTGGAGAGAAGCTTGTGCAAGTTTGAGGATTCACCCAGGCCACATACTATCTTTGCAATGACCTTATCTGACACTGTCAGATGAGATACTGTTGCACATGTTAGCAATAGGTTAATTGGGAACTACTTGAAGTAATTGGTATTGTACTTAAAACCACTCAGTATGTTAGCAATCAAAATCATTTCCTTGTATATTTCAATATGGAGTTCTGCAGGGTTTGCCGTTTCCCCCTCCAGATTTCTACATAGATACAGTAGTTGCGACTTACAGGTAATTTGGCATGCACTATCAATTGTTTAACACAGTTTTGTTGTGTTAGTGATAAGCAGGAAAGGCTTTTAAAATTAGTTAAAGCTATCAGACAACCATTACAAACAACTTCACCCAAATCCCAATATCCCACCCATCCCATCCCACCAACATACACCCCCCCCCCCCCCAACCTCCCTGGTCCACATTCAACGCTATCATCAAAGAGAAGATTGAAACCATCATCACAACGCTCAACACCACTACCCCTTGATCCGTGCCCCGTCAGCAGGATCAAGGCAGCCAAACAGAAACTAAGCCCAGCACTCACTAACCTCATCCAAGCATCTCTACAACAAGGCCTGATGCCCGCCTGCCTCAAGACATCCACCATCCACCCAATCCTCAAGAAACCATATCTCAATCCTTTGGACCCCACTTCCTACCAGCCCATCGCAAGCCTCCCTTCTGTCGCAAATATCGAGAAGACAATGCAGCAACAACTAGAAGACCACGTTGACAGAATCAACCTCTTCACCCCTCAACACCACAGCTTCTGACCATTCCACGGAGTTTGAAACCCTCATGGTCTCCCTATCGAGCATACTGATAAAAGGAATACAAAACAGACAAAATGGATACTTACTAATCTTTCTCGCCATTTCCGCCGCATTCAACACTATCTTCCACAACATCCTGCTCCACCGTCTGCAAGCTACTGGTATACAGGAAACAGTATTGATGTAGTTCCAATCATACCTGGCAAACAGAAACCAACAAATACGAACAGGATCCTGCAACCCAGCCACATACCGTCAGACTCAACACCCCAAGGTGCTTTTCAATATCTACCTACATCCACTCTGTTCAATAATAAAAGCACATCACATCAGCTTCCACATAGACGCGAATGATGTTAGCTATATGGACCAATAACCAAACACCCTACCAATCCATAGCTCCTGCAATGCCTCAACAATGTCTCCAGCTGGCTCCAAGAGAACAATCTCACCATCAACTACAAGACAAACACTGTACATAACCAAGGACCAAGCCTTCACAACACCTACCTGTCTCACATGAGGTAAAACCCAGATAAAAGTTCAATATCTAAGCATCATCCTTGACCATACCCTCTTCAAAGACCACAAAGGCAATATACTTTAAAGCCAGAACCTTTCAACGCCTCCACCCCCTCTTAAACCCCCATGATTTTTGCACTTGTGCTACAAGCCATGACCCTCCCCCACCTTGACTACTGTAATGCTATACATCAAGGTCTCCCCTAATCCTTCATCCTCCCTCTTCGCACTGCCCTCCACACAACCACACGTACTATTCAGAAAGCAAAGTATGACCACATCACACCTATCCTGAAAACACCTTCACCTTCTCCCACTGGAAAGCTGCATCAAATATAAGACACTACTCAACTCACAGCCATCCACCATCAAAAGATATTCCACCTGAACACTCTCCAACAACTTCAATCAGACCACAAGCAATATGTTAACTATCCCCATGCAAAGACTAAGTATAACAGCCATGCCTGCGCACATTCCTTTGACCTATATGCCCCCTCCTGATAGAACTCACTCCCAACCAAAATTAGAAACACCACTGACCTCCAAGCCCTCCGGAAACAAATAAAGACACACCTATTCACAGAACACTTTGGCACTACAGAGTTAACCACATAAATCAACTGGAAAGTACCACCCGCTATGTAAAGAAACCACCTCAACATGATAGCTAATATTGTCTATGATGTACATAAGTTGACAATCTTCTCCTCATACCTTATTCTCTCCCTGTTATATTGTAAACAAGGACTTGTACAATGTATATCTACTTGTTTAATGGAAACAGCTTTGACCCGGTTGAAAAGTGACATATAAACACAGCTAAATAAAGTGTAATTACTCACCTGTAACAGGTATTCTCTGGAGACAGCAGGAATCAGTCCTCACATATGGGTAATGTCAACACCGACTAAGCCCATGCGGTAACCTCTCCCTAGCTTTCAAAGAAAGCCTTTGGGAGATCCACCATACATGCGTGGCTGCCTTCCTGCCTAAGGTTGCCATCTTACCTCAGTATTACTACATAGCTCAAAAAAGCAACAAAAAGAAAAAGCAACTCCACAGGGAGGAGGGAGTGTTGTGAGGACAGATTCCTGCTTTCCCTGGAGAACACCTGTTACAGATGAGTAACTATGCTTTCTCTGGGATGGGACTCCCTAGCCACAGGCTACCGAAAAAACCTGTAAGCCATAAGCAGCCCCCAAAAATAAACTATGAGGAACAGTAAGAGTACAGTTTGGTTGCAAGACGTGAGCAGCAAACCCAGCATCAACTAGGGCAGGGGTCACCAACCTCCAGAGGGCCGCGGGCCGCACAGCCGACTACCGGCAGACTCGCGGGCCGCACCCCCCCCCCCCCCGCACCCCCGAAAAAAAAACTGCTCATACCTGTACTTTTATTCCATGTCAGCTCCCTCCCTTCTTCTGCAGCCGCGGCTCCCTGCCTCTTAGGGAACCGCGGCTGTGCTTGTAAAATCATCGCGGAGCCCTTCCTGTCTTGACGGGCTCCGTGCAGCATTGTCCCGCCTCTAAAGGAAGTTGTTTACCACTTCCTTTGGAGGCGGGACAATGCTGCACGGAGCCCGTCAAGACAGGAAGGGCTCCGCAATGATTTTACAAGCACAGCCGCTGTTCCCTAAGAGGCAGGGAGCCGCGGCTGCAGAAGAAGGAGTCGATGAATTTGCCGGTACTTTCAGCAGCATCCTTGGCGGGCCGCACCGGGGTAGAGCCTCGCGGGCCGCACCAAGGGACCTCACGGGCCGCATGCGGCCCGCGGGCGCAGGTTGGTGACCCCTGAACTAGGGAAACCAGCTCTCCAGTAGCCTGGACACGCAGAAGTGCTAGAGGGCAAGAGTTGCCTTAAACCCCAAATGACAGAAGGCGCTGTCCTGACAGGATGACTCCTCCAGGCAGTAATGCGCTGTGAAAGTGTGAATTGAGGACCAGGTGGCGGCCCAGCAGATCTCCGTTAAGGGAACTATGCAGAAGTTCGCCACAGAGACCGCCATGGCTTGGATGCTGTGTGCTGTGAAACGACGCTCCAGAGAAAGACTGACCTGACCGTAGGTGAAGGCTATGCAGTCTGCCACCCAGGTGGACAGAGAGCACTTGGAGACAGCAATGCCCAGGCGATTAGGGTCATAGGAGATGAAGAGCTGCGAGGAGCGGCAATGAGGCTTGGTCGGCTCTAAATAATAGGTCAATGCCTGTTTACAGTCTAGTGTTTGGAGAGCAGCTGCTGCCCTACTGGTGTGAGGACACGGGAAAAAGGTAGGAAGCACCACCTTCTGGTTGAGGTGGAACAGGGAGACCACCTTAGGGAGGAACTTAAGGTGTGTCCAGAGCACCACCCTGTTCCTGTGAAAACTGGTATAGGGGGCATGAGCCACCAGAGCCTAGAGCTCACCGACTCTGCAGGCAAATGCGAGTGACACGAGGAAGACTAGCTACAGGACAGATACCCAAAGTGGCAGAAAACCAGCAGCTCAAAGGGTAGAGTGATGAACAGAGGACCACATTGAGATCCCTCACCACCACTAGCGGACAAATGGGTGGTTGATAGAGCAGGAGGCTCCTCTGGAAGCGAGCCATGAGATGCTGGGCAGAGAGAGGCTTCCCCTTGATGAAGTGAGCACACCGAGAAACTCTGATGGAGTTAGACATCCAACCAGCATTAGAATGGTGTAGAAGGTACAGCAGCACCAGCTAGACAGAACAGGAGAAGGGGTTGGCACCCCTCTCTGCACACCAAACTGAGAAGCGATGCCATTTGAAGACATACGCCCACCGGGTGGAATCCTTGTGGGATACCAGTAGGACCTCTTCCACCTCCCTGGTCAAGTCAAACCGGGCCAGGGCTACCCTTTCAGCAGCCAGGCCATCAGGGCCAGGGACAGCAGGTTGGGGTGCAGGAGAGATCCATCCTCCTGCGAGAGCAGGCCTGGGGCGCTCCTCAGGGGGACTAGGGGTGCCAGAGACAGGCTGAGCAGAGAAAACCAGGGCTGCCAGGGCCATCGGGGTATTATGAAGATCAGGGTGGCCCAGTCAAGCTGGACCTTGAAGAGGGTCTCAGCAATGAGCGGCGTGGGAGGGAAGGCATAAAGGAGGCCTTCCGTCCACAGAATGGAAAAGGCATTGGCCGTCTCTCGGGAGGGATGCGGTGTTATGAAGCAGAAGTGGGCCAGCTGAGCCACCGGCCAGGCTGGCAAAGATCCAGCATAGTCGATTGGCCACCCATGGGTCTGGAGAACCCGGGTCAGATGGTCCACCAGAACATTGTCCTGGCCAGAGAGGTACACTGTCCTGAGGAGAATTCCGCTCTCACTGGCGAAAGTGCAGACAGATCGCATCAGAGCACAGGAGGGACGATGCCGTGTCCCCCTGCTTGTTGATGTAGAACATCGCCATCTGATTAGAACGGCCTGGTTCCGCAGGTGGTGCTGAAAGGCTCAGAGAGCGCAGGCGATTGCTCAGAGCTCTAGGAATTTGATCTATTGGAGACTCTCTGATGCCAACCACAGGCCCCAAGTGCAGAGGTTGCTGCAATGGGTTCCCCCAGTCCAACTTGGAGGCATCCATAGTGAGGACCCTCTGAAGGGTTGGGACCTGAAAGGGCATCCCTGCAAGCAGGTTCAGTGGCTGATGCCAGTCGAGGGACTCAGCAAGGGGACGGGTGACGTCACATTGTCCTCCAGGCACCCCATCACCTGGGACCACTGAGAGCGGAGGGCCCACTGGGCCAGCCACATGTGTAGAATGGCTTTGGTCATGACATGCACTGTTGAGTCCATGTGCACTAGGAGGCACAGCATGATCTGGGCAAAGGCCAAGTTTCAACCCTGAACCTCCCTTGCGAGGGGCACTAGATGCTGGGCCCTGTGTCAAGGGGAGAGGAAGGCTCAGGCCTGGACCATGTCTAGCAATGCTCCTATGAATTCCAGGCTTTGGGTCAGTTGCAGGTGGGACTTTGGGATAGCTGATGACAAACCCCAAGTGCTCCAGAGTGAGAATGGTGCAGGAGTGCTGCCTGCTGCACCATGACGGCTGTGCTGCCTCTGGCCAGCCAGTCATCTAGGTAGGGAAAAACAGACACCCACTGCAGCCACAGGTGGGCAACAGCCACCACTAAGCATTTTGTAAACACTTTGGGACCGAAGCCAGGCCAAAGGGCAGGACCCTGTACTGACAGTGGTTACCTCCAATGACAAACTGGAGGTACTGCCGGTTGCACAAATGGATGGGAATGCACGTGTATGCATCTGAGATCCAAGGAGCATAGCCAAATCTCCTGGCAGAGGTAAGGCAGCAATGTTCCAAGGGAGATCATCTTGAACTTCTCCTTTACTAGGAATTTGTTAAGATTGTGAAGATCCAGAATAGGGCAAGAGTCGCTGGTCCAGGTGGGGGCAGGACTAGTTCCACCGCCTTTTCGGCTAGAAGCCAGGTGAGCTCTCGCTGAAGCATGTCTCTGTGAAAGGGAGTCATCGGGAGTTCCCCTAGAAAGAACAGGGGAGGTGTCTGATCGAAAATTTCTCTAACTAGGCTTATATACCGCTTTTCTACAAATCAAAGCGGTGCACATTCAAGTACTGTATATATTTTTTTCCCTTGTCCCCAAAGGGCTCACAATCTGTTTTTGTACCTGAGGCAACAGAGGGTTAAGTGACTTGCCCAAGGCCACAAACAGCACCTGTGGGGCTAGAAACCCTTGTCCTTCCGGCCCAAGGTTGCTGTCCTCTAGTGGGATTCGAACCCCTGTCCCTCCGGCCCAAGGTAACTTGCCCCAGCCGCATGGTAGCTCTCCCCCACCACTTGGGAGGACCCAGGTGTTGGCGATGCTGGGCCACCGGTTGGCAAAGAACACAGGACACCCCCCCCCCCCCCCGTGTGCTGCGGTGCTAGGCCTCCTAGGGGAGGGGAGGCTATGCTTAAGGAGTCAAAAGCCCCCACCAAGTTATGACTGGAGCACCCGCCTGGGGTTTGGGAGCCTTACTTGACCTACTGACCCTGTTGGGGGAGCTGGGAAGGCAGAGTACTAGGGGTAGTTTCTGTAAGCCTTAGTCTTCTTTGGGTAAAGAGACTTTTTGCCCAACGCCTTCTGTCAGGAAAAGTCTGTTTTCTTGGTCAGGAATTCAGACTCCAGTTTGGTGGCCTTGTCTATCATGAGCTTGCCGATAAGATTCTCCCCCCAGTATGGGACATTGACCAGCTTGTACCCATTGCTCCAGGTTGGAGGCACAAATGCCCACTGCAGCTACTCTGGCCACCATCTCAAAGTAGTCATAGGCTGCACAAGTGATGAATTTGGAGCATTCCTTGCCCGAAGTCAGGGTCTCAAACTGCTGAAGACGTTCTTCTGCCAGCCCAGCCAAGAATCCAGTAAGCTCCCTCACCATGTCGCACAAGTGCATGCCCACATACAGCTGGTAGGCCTGGATCTGGCAGACAAGCACTGAGCCCTGGTAGCACTTTCTGCCCAAGGCATCCAGGGAACAGGCCCTGCCTGCCGGGGGCACCAAGGAGTGCATCTTTTGGCTTTTAATCCTGCACCTCACCGACTCCACCATGGAGTTATGAGGCAGCTGAGCCTTTTAGAACCCGGGGCTCCTGTGGACTCTGTAGACTGTATCAAGCCACCTGCTCACAAGCGGCATAGAGGCTGGGGTCTCAACCATGCAAAAGAGAAGCCATTCCAGGATGGAAGGAAGCGGCACCATGAGTGCCTCTTTTGGAGGGACCTTGGACTGAAGGATCGAGGTCCTCAGCCTGAGGCTCCTCCTCAGACTCCATGGTGAAGGCCAAGGCCTTTGCCATGTCCTGGACAGAAAGGAGAGGTCCTCGAAAGGGGACCTGCAAACTTCCTCTGGAAGGGAAGGGTCTGAAGGGACATCCTGACGAAGGTGTGTATCAGGGTCTCATCAATGGTCTCAGTCTGACTCAGTCGTAGACATCAAGAACTCTCCGGGCTTCGGGGCTGCACCGAGTCACTGGTGCCACGAGACACCCAGAGCCACTGTGGTTGGCATCCATATTGTCCCTTCGGTCCAGGCCAAACTCCTGGGATCTAACAGAGCAGTACTCAAACCAAGGAGGGACCCGCGAAGCTGGCCTGAAAAATCCATGCCCCAAACTGCACATTCTCCCGCACCTGTATATCCAAGCGATGATGGCGAGCAAAAGTGTGCAATGAGGACTAAGTAACCGCTTTGCAAATCTCTGCCAATGGCACAAAGCTAAACTCGGCCCATGAAGCAGCTTGCACTCGAGTGGAATGAGCACGCAGACCCTCCGGCAACTTATGCTTTCGTAGCAGATACGCTGACACTATGGTCTAACACAATGAGCAATGGATGCTTTAGAAGCAGCCTCTCACCACTGCATGCCCCCATGAAGAACAAAGAGGCGGTCGGATCCACGGAAGTCTTGTGTACATCACAGATAGCACTTGAGCACCCTACGAATGTCCAACTTTCGTAACTGCTGGTCCACCGAAGCAGGAATTGCTGGCAAGACCACTGCCTGATTCACATGAAAGGCAGAGACTACCTTAGGTAGAAAGGAGGGCACCGTCTGCACTGTCACCTTTTCCTTGGCGAACACTAGAAATGGCTCCCGAAAGGAGAGTGCCTGAAGCTCTGAAACATGTCTTGCCGAGCAAATTGCCACCAAGACCACCACTTTTAGCTTGAGATTCATAAGGGTTGCCGCCGCCAGAGGCTCAAATGGAGCCTCTGCTAATGTGGACAGCACAAGATTAAGGTCCCATGCCGGCACTACCATTCGCAATGGAGGCCGCAGATGCTTCACGGCCCACAGGAACAGAGCCATAGCAGGGTGAGCTGCCAGAGAGAACCCTTGAATGCGCCCCCAATAGCAGGCGAGCACCACCACCTGCACCTGTAACGAGTTGAGGGTGAGACCCTTATCCACACTGGCCTGAAGAAAGGCTAAGATCTGTGGAAGAGATGCCATGAGGGCCCAGAAGCCCTGCATGGAACACCAGTCCTCTAAGACATGCCACACCCACACACACGAGAGCAACATAGAACTCTTCCATGCCTGCAGTAAGGATGCAATCACCTGCAAAGAGTACCCCCTCTTCCTCAGCTGGGCCCTTTCAAGAGACAGGCCCTTTTAAGCAAGAAGCGATCCACCTGAGGCATGTGGATCGGCCCCTGTGTAAGAAGATCGGCTCTGGCTGGCAGATGCCAGGGCTCTGCTACCAGCAGCCAAGTCAAGTTAGCATACCAGGCCCGGCACGGAGCCACCAGAATTACGAAGCCATGATGCGCCTTTATCTTCTGAATCACTCTGCCTATGAGCGGCCATGGTGGGAATACATAGAAAAGTCCCTCTGTCAGCCAGACTTGCGTCAGGGCGTCAAGGCCTGGCATCCTTTCCCAGTGCAGACTGAAGAATAGAGGCACCTTGGCATTTGCTGCAGCCGCCATCAGATCTGTGACAGTTGTTCCCCATCGTCGTGTGATGGCCTGAAAGTTGGAGTCCCGTAAGTTCCACTCCCTGGGATGCAACCTGACGACTGAGAAAATCTGACCAGACATTGTCCTTTCCCACTACATGTACTGCTGACAGCACCAGGAGATTCCATTCTGCCCACTGAAGTAGCGTCATGATCTCCTCTGCCAGCACTGCACTTCCCATACCCCCCTTGGTGGTTTATGTACAAAACCACTGTGGCATTGTCTAAGAACACTCGCACAGCCTTCTTCTGGATCAGCATCTGAACGGCTTGGAGCGGCAAGAACACAGCCTGCATTGCCAGCCGGTTGATGGACCACTGCTGCTGCTCAGTTGTCCACTGGCCCTGCGCTGCCTGGGCAAAACAATGCTCCCCTCCCCAGCCTGCAAGACTGGCAAACAGTCACTGTCATCCACACCAGCATTTCTAGGGGCATCCCTGCCAGAAGATTTTTAGGACTTGGCCACCACTGAAGGCTGGCTCATACTTCCTGTGGACAAAGTAATTGCTTGGATATCGGATGAAGCGGAGGAGACCAGCAAGACAGGAGAGATCTCTGCAACAGCCTCATGTGCACTCGCGCCCATGGAACCAAATCCAGAGTCGCCGCCATCAACCCCAGCACCTGCAAATATTGCCAAACAGAGGACGCTGCCAGGCTCAAGAGGTGCCGAATCTGTTGCTGAATCTTCTGAGCCCGGTCTAAGGGTAGATACACTTGCCCCTATGCTGTATTGAAACGTGTTCCCAAGTATAGAAGATCTTGCAAAGACGTCAACCTGTTCTTGTGGAGGTTGACTACTGTGATGGGAAAAGTGTATCTGAGCCTATGGAACTGGAAGACAAACAGGCTTTTACCTTTAAGAAAGACAGGCCAGAAAGCAGTGGTTTTCAGACTGCAGGCAAAGAGAAAAAAAAACACACGTAGTTGCTGGGTACAGACCATGCCCAAGCTCTGAGGCAAGCTGTGAAGTTAATGAGAGGCACCTGGGGGAGGAGCACGGCCCGATAGTTCAGGCACACTCATATAAGCCCAGGGGATTAGAAGAGTGGGAGGAGACCACCAGGGAAACGGAAGGAGAGAGGACCACCAGGGGTACAGAAGGAGAAAAACTTCAGGGGAGCTGAAGGACAAAGTTACCAGGGTCAGCACCAGAGAGGATTCCAAAGGAACCCAACACACAGGGAGCCACATTCCAGAAGGAAGTCAGTACTGCAGGGGAACTTCAGCTGATTCTGGAGGCAGGAGGGTTTTGCCTGGGAGAGCTACTGACAAGGAGCAAGGTACGATAGCAGAAGCTCATGAACCTGCTGGAAAACTGCCAACTCCCAAAAGGTGTGTGAATAGAACTGTAAATAAAAGTAATCTGAGCCAGTTAGAGGCTCTGTGCCGGTTGATGAAAGAAAAGGATATCCATGTGCCTGCTAAGAACCCTGAGCATAAAGAGAAGTCTCATTGGAGAAAGGTCCTAGAGCTGTTAGAAGAGATTAAGCCTGAGATTGTTATATCTGGGTTTAAATCAGCTTGCACAGACACAGATTATGAACAAATACAGAGTGTTATGTTACGCATCTTCGGTAGTAGACCGGCTAATCTACTGAAGAGGGCTTTAAACTAGATTCATTGGGGATAGGTGAAGAAAGCCCCCAGGTAGGTGAAAGACCCCAGGTAGGTGATACATTAAATACCTTTATGGAAATGGGTAACAGGGGTAACATATGGAAAGCAGTGTGTATAAAAGCCCGTAGCATGGGAAATAAGATCCCTGATGTTGAAACTTTGGTGGGAGTGGCTGACTTGGATTTAGTGGCAGTTACAGAAACATGGTTCACAGAAAACCATGACTGGGATGTAATTATACCTGGCTATACTTTATTCAGAAAGGGTAGGAACAGGGGAGGAAGAAGGGGAGGAGGAGTGGCACTATATGTAAAAACTACTATTAAAGCTTTGGAATTACAGAGCTTAAAAGGGAGAGAGGAGGCATTGTGGGTTAAACTAGAAAGAGGGAAAGAGAAATCTATTTGCATTGGTGTGATATACAGACCTCCCTCACAAGAGGAAGAAGTGGACAGTTAATTGAAGACATACGCAGCATTGCTAGGAAAGGGGAAGTGCTACTGATAGGAGATTTCAATATGCCAGATGTTGATTGGCACATTCCTGCTGCAGTATCATCTAGAAGTAAGGAGATCCTGGATTCTCTACAGGGAGAACTATTCAGGCAATTGGTAACAGACCCCACAAGTGAAGGGACCATACTGGACTTGGTGCTTACCAATGGTGAAAGTGTTTCTGATGTTGTAGTGGGAGATCATTTTGCATCCAGTGATCACCAGATGGTGTGGTTCAGTATTAGGACTTCGGCTGTTAGAATCCATTCCAAAGGTGAGGATCTTAGACTTTAGGAAGACTAACTTTGCGAAGATGGGCCAATACCTCAGGGAGTCATTAGTGGGATGGGAACAGCTGGGGGATGTAGAAAAACAGTGGGCAAAACTGAAAGGGGATATTTGAAGGGCAACCAACCTTTTTGTTAAAATGGTAAATAAAGGCAAAAGGAAAAGGAGACCGCTATGGTTTTCGAAGGAAGTAGCTGAAAAAGTGAAGAAAGAGGGAGGCCTTCATGAAATACAAGAGATCACAGAGAGAGGAAGACAGGCATCTGTATTTGGAAAAACTTAGAGAAGCTAGCAAAGTAGTCAAGAAGGCAAAGATTCAAAAGGAGGAGGAAATAGCCAATGCAATAAAATGGGGGGATAAGACATTTTTCAGATATATTAGTGAGAAGAGGAAGGGAAAGAGTGGTATTGTCAGACTCAAGGGTGCAGGGGGGGAATATGTAGAAGCTGATAAGGATAAAGCGGAATTCCTTAACAAATATTTTTGTTCTGTGTTCACAGATGAAGAACCAGGAGCAGGACCTCAGAAAACACCCACAAATAGGAACAGAAGCGAGGGACATCTTGAACAATTTTCAGAAGACTGTGTTCGTGAGAAACTAGCTCAACTTAAAGTAGACAAAGCGATGGGACTGGATGGGATACACCCTAGAATACTGAGGGAACTTGGGGACGTTCTAGCAACTCCACTGACTGACCTTTTCAATGCCTCGTTGGAGTCGGGAGTGGTGCCAAAGGACTGGAGAGAGGCTCATGTGGTGCCTTTACACAAAAGCGGAAGTAAGGATGTGGTTGAAAACTACAGGCCGGTTAGTTTAACTTCGGTGGTGAGTAAATTATTGGAAATGCGGCTGAAAGAGAAAATAGTGAGGTTTCTGGAGTCCAGCGGATTACAGGATCCGAGGCAGCATGGATTCACCAGAGGCAGGTCTTGTCAGACAAATCTGATTGATTTCTTTGACTGGGTGACCACGGAGTTGGACCAAGAGAGAGCTCTAGATGTGGTGTATTTAGATTTCAGTAAAGCCTTTGACACTGTTCCTCACAGGCGACTTATAAACAAACTGAGCACCCTAGGGATGGACCCTAAAGTTACTGCTTGGGTTAGAAATTGGTTGGGTGGGAGGCGACAAAGAGTACAAGTAAATGGAGCTCACTCTGAGGAGAAGGATGTTACCAGTGGTGTGCCCCAGGGATCTGTCCTTGGTCCGATTCTTTTTAACATCTTTGTTAGTGATATAGCGGAAGGGCTGTCGGGTAAGGTTTGCCTCTTTGCAGATGATACCAAAATCTGCAATAGAGTAGAAACCCAGGAAGGTGTAGATAACATGAGGAGGGATCTAGCTAAGCTTGAAGAATGGTCTAGAATTTGGCAGCTGGGATTTAATGTTAAAAAATGTAAGGTCATGCATTTGAGCTGCAGCAATCCAAGGGAGCAATACAGTATAGGAGGTCTTCCCGAACATGGATTCTTGCTGCATCACATGGTTCTTCCATCACTTGCTAGTTATTTGCTGACAGAGCCCACAGGAGTCATAGTGGTCCACACAGAGGCAACAGAGACAGCAATAGTGCGAATCTGTGTGGGACATGGTGCACACACAGCAGCTGCACTGCTTGAACCCACTGGCCAAGGACACAGTGAGGGAGATGGCGCCTGCGAGATCAAGCTTAAGTGTCCCAGCCAGGGAGGGGGGTGTGCACACGCAAGGATTCCCGTGCACCAAAAGACTCCAAAAGGCAAAGAGACCCGAGAAATGCAGCACTGAGGCAGCATCAGACCTGGGAGAGCAAAAGGGTACCAATTCCACAACTATGGAGGTGTGGGGAAGTTGGATCTTTCGGAACCCCGGGCCGTGCTGGACCCTATACGTGGCATCGAGGTGTTTGCTCATGATAGGCACCTAAGCAGGTGCCTCCCATATGCAGAGGAGCAGCCTGGACAGGATAGGAGGAGTTGGGACAGAAAGAGACTCCCGAGGAGGGGACTCGTACTGTAAGATGTTGAGCCCCTAAGCCTGCGGCTCCTCCTCAGCCTGTGTTGCAAGGTTGAAGGCTCACGCCATGTCCCGTACAAATGCCAGAAAGGATGTGTCCTTGGGTGGCGAACTCCGAGAGGTGGGCGGAGATGGGTCTGAAGGGAGGTCCTGTATGGCACGGGTCTCTGGGGTGGTGTCCCCATCCGACTCCTAGTCCGAGGAGGAGTCAGATTCGGGCTGGTCACCCTGTCCGGAGGCCAAGGCCCGCTTGGAAAAGAGGCCTTGGAGGAAATCGCAATCGAGGAATGGGAAGGCGAGCAAGACTGATGCCTAGGACCCTCACGAGGCCCACGGCTCTTGGGGGTTTCTAGGGCAGGTTTAGGTACCCCTCCGTGCTGGGCAGCTAAGAAGGCAGAAATGTTGCGCTCTAGTGCCAGCATGCAGGACTCCCATGCGGATGTGGGTTCCTGTGTTGCCGACACCAGGGTTACCGGGTCGGGCATAGATGAGGAGAGGGGGGGGTCCTCACTGGAACGACCCTCAGGAGACCAAGCGCCATCACCGGAGGCCTCCGTGTCTGTACGAAGTACCTTTTGGGGCCGCTCCTTGCCTGACTCTTGGGAACGCCAGGGAGGACTGAGCGACCGAGCGCGGGAGCGCTTGCGCTTGTCTGGAGCCCCCGACAGCGACTGAGGTCTTCTTCTTGCACCTCTCCACCTCAGGGGACCCCTGATCGGAGTGCCGCCTTGAACGTGGGGGATCCCACCCACGGAGGGACGACCGAGGGCGCCACTGGGGATTCCGGGGCCACTTTACGGAAAATGTCATTGGACTTCTGCTTATTTATTTTATTTATTTATTTACATTCTCTTATATACCACGCTATTCTGCATCAGTGCGGTTTACATTGAACAAACTGAAATTACATTGAACAGGGCATTATAACTTGGAGATAACTATTTTACATGGAACATGGACTATGGAGGGTTAAGTGGCTTGCCCAAGACCACAAGGAGCAACTGTGGGACTAAAAACCCCAGTCCTTCCGGCCCAAGGTTGCTGTCCTCTAGTGGGATTTGAACCCCCGACCTTCCGGCCTGAAATACCTTGCCCCAACCACTAGGCCACTCCTCCACTCCATGACTTATGACTTAGTAGGGCCTTGGAGGACATTTTCTTGCAAAGAGCAGAGCTCCGGGTTATGGTCGGCCCCCAGACACATAAGACAGTGGTCATGGGTGTCCATGAGTGACTTTGGAGCATCTGTCACATATTTAAAACCTGTGGCCATTGGTGCAAAAAGGGCTCACGCTAGGTCAAAGACCCACGAGGCCAGCAGTTGAGGAAAAGGGCGGGAAGCCCACAAAAGAAAAAAATTTTAACAAAAGGACGTCCCCTCGCTCAAAAGTAAAGGAGAGCAGGGGAAGGACGGGAGAGGACCAGTGCCATCGGAAAAAACACAGGCCAGAGGCCGAAAAACGAACTGTTTTTTTCCCCGAGGGATAAGGATGTGTGTCCGAAGGGCTCTGTGGAAAAAGGGAGACTGAGCAAGATAGCACCCTTGGGCGGGAAGAGGACCATGCATGCATGGCAACAATCCCAAAGGCTCTCTTTGAAAGCTGGGGAATTACTCTGTGCGGGCTCCATCGGTGCCGATGTCACCCATAAGTGAGGGCCGACTTACTGCTTGTTCCTGGAGAAATCAATATTTTCTGGGGTACAGATGAATGCCGATAGGCTCAGTGGAAAAAAGGAGACTATGGCAAGATGGCACCCTTGTATGGGAAGGCAGCCATGCATGTGTGGCAAATCTCCCAAAGGCTCTCTTTGAAATTTGGGGAGAGTTTACTGTGCAGGCTAAGTCAGTGCTGTTTTCCCCATATGTGAGGTCCAACTTCCTGCTTGTTCCCTGAGAAGAGACAGCAATTGTGGTGAAAGATTGCTGCTGTCTCTGAAGAGACCCCATCTCTCATCAGCAAAGGCAAAAAGGCCTCAAGTTGCACAGGGTTCTATCTGCTGGCCTGGAAAAATATTAGATACAAGGGGGAGGGCGAGAGAAAAAACAGGACACATTCAAGGAAGCAGTGGGTTAGGAAAAGAATAGATGTGCAGCAGGAGAGGGACTAAGGGAGAGGGACAGGGGAAGAGAAGCATGTAAAGGGTAGAGGTTAAGGAGATGAATACATGGGGCACACAGGCTAGCATGTGCATATGCCAAAAGGCACACCTCAGCCCCGCACACCTAATAGAGTCAAGATACACAAATATACACCCGTCATAAAGACACCCCATATAGCCACTCAGCCCCCTGCTAACCTAAGACACTATCACATCTCTTTGCATCCTCCCCCTCACAAACAAGTATAAGTTTGCAAATGGAGGAAGAGGAAATGCACCATTTTGTCATAAGTAAGCACTTCTCAATCTGCTTAATTTCGTCTCATTTTGAATCTAACGCATGCCATAAATTCAATCCCATGTAGACTAATGCAACAGGCTGTATATTTTGGACTTCTAAGAAAGTTCCAAATGGTTCAAAATTCTGCAGTCTCATTGGTTCAGTGGCTGCTCATTTAAGCAGATTTTGCTGTGTTGGTCAATTACACCATTTCTTAAGTGTGGCCTCAGTCAAATTTAAAATTGCACAACTGTTTCTAAGAGCAGGGACCAGTGTACTTATGCAATAAAATCAGACGGCTAAACAATGCCTGAAGTTTAGATTACAGGAATCTCTAGTACACCCTCAAATTAAAAAAAGGTAAAATTAGACCTTACCTGCTAGTTTTCTTTCCTTGAATCCCTCCAGTTCAGTCCAATCCAGATGCATGGGTTTATGCCCTATCACCAGCAAATGGAGACTGAGAACCAAAGATCTGATGTCACTCCAGAAGAACCTGTGCATCGCGGATCACTCCAGTATCCTACTGACAAAGCAGACTCCACATACAGAAAGCTAGACTTATACTACCAAGAGAATAACTATAACAAAGTTAAAAACTCAGTTACAAAATTATAGAGAAATTGACTGTCACAGCTCCCCACAGATGCAGAATAATAAAGTTCAACTGGGGCAAATGTGGATAAACCTACTGCATACCACCCCAGGAGCCGAAAGAAGATCCCAGACTGGCGCTTACAAGCATTCTCCTCTCTTCACATTCAGGCTCACTGAAAACCAGAATGGGCCAGTTCTGGACTGGACTGGAGGGACTAGAGGAAAGAAAATCAGCAGGCAAGGTCTAATTTCACCTTCCATATTGTCCCTCCAGTCCAGACACATGACGTACCAAAGCAGTACTCTGATTCGGGCAGAACCCATGAGCTCAGCTTGCAATCACCCACCTCAGACGCTGGAGGAAGTAGATTACTCGGGCCGTCACTTCCAGATTCTCTTGGGCCATCAAAATGAGCCAATCATCCAGGTAGGAATGCACCAACACTCCCTCTTGATGGGGTGGTGGCCGAACTCCATCACCTTGCTAAAAGGTATGCGGAGCTGTGGCCAGACCAAATGCTAGAGATCAAAACTGGAAATGTCCCATCGGAAATGCAAAGCGGAGATATCTCTGATGGTCCAGCTGGATCAGAAAGTGAAGATACGCCTGTATTACTAATTAAAGATTTATTTGGATCAGCAAGGAATATTGAACTTTTGAGCCATGAGCCAGCTTGCTAGCCCAGAGACCAAAGCTGTATTTGCAGTCTGGTGAGAAACTGCTTACACATCTAGCCTGAGGGATACTGAAAGACCAGGGAGGAGTTCTTCTCCTAGCAAAAGGAGATCCATTAAAGAGAACGAGAACAATTCACCTAGCCCTCGAAACAATTCTCTTAGCCAATATAGAAACATTTACCTAGCCAATGTGGACAGGATGGGTAGAATTCATCAATTGTAATTGTAGAAGTTTTTAGCTTCTAAAACCATGGTGGGTGTCTCCCTTGAGCATTCTCAGATGTCTGACCAGCCTCTTGATTGTGTACTATGTGTATGTCACCTGAAGGCTGGGAGCAAACAAAGGCTGGAGAAGGACTGGTCAAACTACTATTAGCATAGGTGTATGGGGTAGAGAATAACTGTAGAGATAAGCTCATGTGAGGAATCATGTGATGGCTGGCTGCAACACATTTACAGCCTATATATAGCGAGAGAAATCCCAGAATAGAGAGAGAGTAGATCTGCTTGGCCAGGAACATGCGAACGCATGAAGAATCCCAGACTTCTCCAGCCTTCGCTGTGCTCTCTCCCAGCTGATGTTTTTTAAAGGGCTGCGACAGTTTGGTGAAGTATTATTCTCCTGTAAATAGCTGAACTCTCATATAACTCTATCGGTGATGTATTACTCTCCTGCAAATAATTGCTTTCTAGTTATCTTTTCTAACTACTCATGTGTAACTAAGAATTACTTGCCTTTCTAAATAAGTCAAATAAGTGATTGTTTTATGAATAAACTGCACGTCTTTATTACAAGGTGTTAGCCTTTGTTGTAGCAAGACAACGCCTCAGAGGTCTAGGGCCGTAAGAAACTCTCCTCTTCTCACTACCACTATAAGAACATAAGATATGCCATACTAGGTCAGACCAAGGTCCATCAAACCCAGTATCCTGTTTCCAACAGTGGCCAATCTAGGTCATACGTACCTAGCAGTTTCCCCAAAAGACAGGTTCCACAATGCTTGTACTGGGTCAAGCACTGATATCCTGGGTCCCTTCTTAATAATGGTTTATAGACCTTTCCTCCTGGAACTTGTCCAAACCTTTTTTAAACCCAGCTACACTAACAGCCTTTACTACATCCTCCGGTAACAAATTCCAGAGTTTGATTACATGTTGAGTGAAAAAATATTTTCCTTTATTAGTCTTAAATAGTTTACCCTGTAGCTTCATTGCATGTCCCCCCTAGTCTTTCTATATTCTGATAATGTAAACAATCGATCTACGTTTACCCGTTCCACTCCGTTCATTAATTTATAGACTTCTATCATTTCTCCCCTCAGCCGTCTCTTTTCCAGGTTAAAGAGCCCTAACCTTTTTAGCCTCTCTTCATAGGAGTATCCTTCCATCCCCTTTACCATTTTGGTGGCTCTTCTCTGAGCCTTTTCTAATATCGCTATATCCCTTTTAAGATACGGCGACCAGAATTGCACACAATATTCAAGGTGCGGACTCACCATGGAACAATATAGAGGCATTATAATATCCTTTGTTTTATTTTCCATTCCTTTGCTTATGATACCTAGCATTCTATTTGCTCTCTTGGCTGCCGCTGCACACTGGGCCAAGGGTTTTAACATGTTATCCACAATGACGCCTAAATCTTTTTCCTGGGTGGTGGTTCCTAATGTGGAACCTTGCATCGTGTAACCATAGTTTGGGTTGTTCTTCCCTAGGTGCATAACTTTGCACTTGTCCACATTAAATTTGCCATTTTGATGCCCAGTCTTCCAATTTATCAAGATCCTCTTGTAATTTTCCACAATCCTCTTGGGTTTTAACAACTTTAAATAGTTGTGTCATCTGCAAATTTGATAACCTCACTCGTTATTCCACTTTCCAGGTCATTTATGAATACGTCAAAAAGCAGCGGATCCAGCACAGATCCCTGGTGTACACCACTATTCACCTTTCTCCATTGGGAAAATTGGCCATTTAGCCCTACCCTCTGCTTTCTATCTTTTAACCAGTTCCTGATCTACAGTAGTACACTGCCTCCTATTCCATGACTCTTTAGTTTTGCCAAAAGTCTCTGATGAGGGACCTTGTCAAAGGCTTTCTAAAAGCCCAGATACACTTTATCAAGCGACTCACCTTTGTCCACCTGTTTATTCACACCTTCAAAAAAACATAACAGATTAGTAAGACAAGAGCTTCCTTGTCTAAAGCCATGTTGGCTGTCTCCCATTAGGCCATGACTATCTTCATGCTGAGTATTTTTATTCTTTATGATGGTTTCTACCATTTTTCCCGGTACTGACGTGAGGCTCACTGGTCTGTACCCGGATCACCCCTGGATCCATTTTTAAAAATTGGTGTTACATTGGCGATCCTCCATTCTTCAGGTATTAGAGATGATTTTAATTATAGTTCACAGATTACTAATAGCAGGTCTGCAATCTCATATTTCAGTTCTTTCAACACCCCTGGATGTATACCATCCGGCCCAGGTGATTTGCTACTCTTCAGTTTATCTAATAGTTGTAATACATCTTCCCGATGTATCGATATTTCCTTCAATTCTTCCGCACCTTTAAATACCACTTCAGTCATGGGTAACATCCCACTATGATCAACTGCAAAGTTTCAAAGGCCCAACTGAAGTGTTTGAGGTCCAGAATTGGGCGAAAGGAGCCCTCTTACTTGGAAACCACAAAATAAATGGAGTATAGCACAATTACTTACCTGTAACAGGTGATCTCTGGGAACAGCAGGAATTAGTCTTCACATATGGGTACGTCGGTACCGACGGAGCCTGCACGGGAATGCTGCCCAGCTTCCAATCAGAAAGCTTTTGGCAGCATCCCTCGCGCCTGCGCAGTGACTTCCCGCCTTCTCCACAGCCTCTCTTCAGTTGAGTTTCAGAGCTGAGACAAAGGCGAGGAGAGAAAAGGAAGAAGATAAAAAAAGATGCAACTCCTAGGGGAGGTGGGAGGGTTGTGAAGACTAATTCCTGCTGTTCCCAGAGATCACCTGTTACAGGTAAGTAACTGTGCTATCTCCAGGAACAAGCAGGAATGAGTCTTCACATATGGGGACTCCCTAGCTGGAGATGCCAGGGGGAGATCCCATAAAAATGCAAGTGCCTGGATCAGGGGTGCATTTTGACTCCAGGAATCCCCGGCATCCAATGTGGGATGGAGGGTAGGAGTTGACAATAAAGGAGCTGTGAGGAAAGAACAGCATAGCCAAGGACTAGAGGGTTGTACAAACTACAGGAGTCCTTGGTAGACATAATGAGTAGCATTAAAAGACATTTAATGTACACTTAAAATATGCAGCTTACCTACTGTATTATAGGAAGTAGAAAGCATGATGGAGTCTACTGGATAAGCAGTAGCAGAATCTTCAAGGTGACCTCTCAGCAGTGAGGATGAAGGTCCAGACCTGGAGGTGGTAGATGATCCAGGTGTCAACTGGGTAGGATTTGACGTCAGGTCTTCAATGGAAAGCTTTATGGGAAAAGCTGAAAACTCCTTTAGGCATAAGGTCATTAACATTGAGGACTAAAGGAAGAAGACTGACGGAGTTGGACAACTAGCCCAGTCCTGGCGGGAAGAGGGGAACTGGAAAATATCCCCTATTCCCACGGAAAACAGTTGTGTACTCAAGATAAAGAGGTACACTGTTTTTCCTAGCTGGCGAGAGATAGGAAAAATATTGAAGCTTGATGCTTCATGGACTTAAAGAAAAAATGGAGATGTTAGCACCAAAGAGGGTATTGGTGCCTAACAGTTTCTGCATCGTAAGATGGCATGGGACGTAGGGCGACAGACTGTCTAAAACCTCTAGGAGGTAAAACATGTAGTCTAGACAGTAAGGGTGATAGTGTGCAAGACAGATCAACCATTAAGAGGCCCCTTATCAAACACACATATATATATATATCTATAGGGATATATACATGTGGCTGGAAAATATATGTATGTATATATGTATATATATATATATATATATATATATACATACATATATATATATATATATACATACATATATATATATATATACATACACACATACATATATACATATGTTCAGATGTGTATATTAGGATATGGGTGGTGAAATATATCAAATATATATATATAGATATAGATATGATATACCTGAAGATATGTAAATTTGTGGGGCTTGATTTAGCACCCCCAGAGCAATGATATAGGTATGTAGACATATATGGAGATGCTACATACAAGGCAACAGGTTGAAGATACACGTTTACCACCCAGCCCCATAATTGTACATGGGGAATATAAAAGAAAAAGATTCTGTGCTCTACAAGAGGGTGAACCCACTTGGGATATGAATAGAGAATCTATTTTCATGGATTGAGGGATGCAGAAAGGCAATCTAAGCAGATAACCGTGATGTTCGCGTGCGAACAGATGAACATATGAATCTGTAAAGAACAAGGCAGGAGTTCCACAGAACACTGACATGGTAGATGTGGAGAAACGCAGGGAAGATAACAGAGGGACCTATGGAAGGACCCAGAGGTAGCATGCGTAAACAGAAGCCTTGGATTTTTACACAGAATAACTGATATCTCGTGTTAACACCCCAGGCTAGAGGGGGTGTGGAGAACCCTCACAGGCATAGGAAGGGTTTATAAGTTTTTCCCTACTAATAGAGAAACTTCAGAGACAAGGTCAATGCTCTATAGCAAAGCCCTCATAGTAGAAAGCTTCTCTGAAGATTGCAGAGAGCATTGTGCAGGAGAGTTAGGAGATAAACTGACTGAAGTCAGGTTTGTTGCCATATCCTAGGAGAGGAGATGGTTAGAATAATATGAGAAAGCCGAAACGAGTAGGAGGATCCAAGATAGTTTGGAATCACTACTGAGGCTTGACAAAATTTTGAACAAGGGACTGGAACTTGGAAAAAGTTCCAGTAATACAATTACTGTAACTCCTGCAGGCAGAGCTGCTGACGGAAACAGCAGAGAGATTGTCCTGTGCTGAATAAAGAAAAAGAGACAAGAGAGGAGATATCTCTTCTCCCTGTCTGGGGAACGAGCTTGGCAGAGAAGCTGTTCAGTATGGTAACCCTCAAGTGATTGGAGGGTGACGTACCCATAGGGTAAGTCAACTGAAGGAAAAAATGTCCAGTTGGGATAGAAACTATCAGGGGATAGTTGCAACTGCTCTTCTAGAGAGTAAGAAGAGGAGAAGTGTGTTGTCCCTGAACAAAAGAACAAAAAAAACACAAAAAAAAAATTTTTTTTTTCCCCGTCAGGTTAGTACACTGAAAAGAAAAGCACAGTGAATAAACTTCTAATATGTAGAAGTGAAGTGTAAGTTACAATTCCCGGCCCCTATGGTTGCTGGGAATGCTGAGACTGGCCAGAACTGGAGGACTGCAGACTAGGCTGAGGCGTCCCCTGTTTAGGTACAGCCGAATGATGGGCAGGAGATGAATGAAACTTTCTTTTCTTAGGGAAAGAAGGTTTGGTAGGACATTTCCTACTCTTTGAAGAAGGAGGTGGCTTAGAATGGTTTTTAGTGGAAGGAGAGTCAGTGGAGCATTGAGCAACCTGACGTAAAGCCTCCTTATTGAAGAGACCTTCTCCTGTACAAGGAGAATGAGCCAGTATAGTTTGTGCCCATCTGCTCAAGTCTGAAGCTTCCAGCCAGGCTCTGCGACGTGCTGCAATGGCAATAGCAGAGGATCTGCTAATGGACTCAAAAGAGTCTATAGAAGCACGAGATAGGAACCAAGATATATTCCGGCTGTGATTGATGAGCGAGGAATAATCCGTAGCCTTGGGCTCTGGTAAAGAAGGGGTCAAAAGAGACAATTTCTCTGTGACTTCCTGGAGTGTTAGACTCATATGAAAAATATATGAAAGAACTCTGGAGGCCAGCATAGAGTTTTGGAAGGCTTGACGACCAAAAGCATTGAGTGTTCTTGAAGAACGACCCGGCGGATAAGAAGAATGCTTCTTCTTGCTCTTAACTTTCCTCAGTGCTGATTCCACTACAAGGGAACGATGAGAAAGTTGAGGCTTTTGGAACCCTGGAGAGGGTGGCACCCGGTACCGAACCTCAATGTCTGTAGAGACTGGAGGAAGTCGTAAGGGCGATTTCCAGACCCTGAGAAGGAGATCCTGCAGAGCAGGATGTAAAGGAAAACTTTATATTCTCTATTTGTGCCGGTGAGCCATGAGTAGGATCACAACCAGGGATAGAAATATTAAGAAAGGTTGCCATATCCCGGAGAAAAGCCTGAAAAGACTGATCTCCTATGGGAACCATCCCTGGTAAGGCTAAAGAAAGAGCCTGAGCACCAGAGGAGGTACAGGGTACTGCACCAATGCCAGGTATCGGTTCCAAAGTAGGTATCGGTGCAAGAATAGGCATCGATACTGATACATGATTAGCCGATGAAGTAGCCATCGGGAACTGCTGCAGTGGCACCGAGATCATGAGGGCGTTATGGTTATGATCTGCGGAACTGCCTATCTGGAAACGACAGGAGTCGGTTCCGGGACGCGTCGGTACGCAGTCCTCGAGACTAGATATCGGCTCAAGACTCGGCATCGAAGTAAGCGATACTATCGATGCATGTTGCGAAGGTGCCGATGCCGATGGCAGTATCGGCGATGCCGATACCACTAAGGCAGACTGGGTTACATCGATCGATACCGACGGTACCGAGGATACCCGATGAGCACCTCTTGCAAAGGGTAAGGTGGTCCACCTCGATGCCGATGCCAGGGTATCGGAAACCGATCGACGCCGGTACCGTCCCGGAGCATGGCTGAGATTGAGGGAAGTCAATGCGGTGCGTATCGATCGGTCCCGAAGGTACCAAGGATGCCCGATGACGATCCCTGGTGAAGAGTGGAATACTCGACACCGGTGCCGATGCCGGAGGCTCGGTACCGCTCGAAGCGGATACCACCCCCGCGCATGGCTCAGGTATGTTCTGTGAGGGGTGAGCCCCAGGAACATCCTGAAACCCCTTTAATGCTTTGGAGCCCGAAGACTCCGGCAGGGGTAATGCCAATGGGTTCTTGAGGGTAAGGCCGGAGCCGTCACCATGCTGGGCATGGGACATACCACCCAAGCATTGGCTAGTCTTAACAGACTGTTTTTGGGTTACCTGATCCTGTGAAGTAGAGAAACCGGGTACCCTCACTGCCGAGGAAAAAACGGTATCGAGGGAAACTCTAAATACTGAAGGTTTCCTTACAAAATTATCTCCTGACAAGTCAGGGAAAAAAGGGTCAGGACCCACACAGTTGAGACACCAACTATTGGTGTCTAAAAAGAAACAAGTGTTTCGACATCGAATGCACTTCTTAGGAAAAGAAGGCTCCATAATGAAAAAGGCCTAGTAGGCCCAAGAAGTTAAGGTAAAAAAAAACTGAAAAGTTTCTCAGAATTTAGCCAAATATCCACCGGCGATACCGGTGGTAGCAGGAAATACAGCCGCGACCACAAGAAAACAAAAAACTAAAGTAATTAAAGCAATTAAAAAGAAAAGTTTCTGCGGTGACAGGAAGACGTCCTGCCGGCTCCGCGGAAAAACTAAAACTGAAGAGAGGCTGTGGAGAAGGCGGAAAGTCACTGCACAGGCGCGAGGGATGCTGCCAAAAGCTTTCTGAATGGAAGCTGGGCAGCATTCCCGTGCAGGCTCCATTGGTACCGACGTACCCATATGTGAAGACTCATTCCTGCTTGTTCCTGGAGATCGACCGAGCCCACACTTGTTCGGAGGCACCTTCTCCATTGTGCACAGCTGAATCAGTCTTTCGAGTGTATCCCACACTGCCTGAGCCTTGCAAGGGGACAACAAAGACAACAGAGAGGGCGTGCCAATTCCAAGGCATAACCCTCTTGAATTACCTCCAGCACCAAACAGTCCAACGTCTTTTGTACCCATGCGGAGTAAAAGATTTGTAACCAACCTCACTGGAACCATCTCCACCTAAGCCCTTGGCGTTTCATTGGAACTTCTTGGGGCTCCGAGGGCACACCTCCAAAATAGTCCCTACCTCCTCCTCCGCCCCCTGCCCCTGAAAGAGCTGCTCCCTGGGAGGGTAGCAGGCCTGCTGAAAGGGAGCATATTGAGCTGCTCTAAACTTCCAAAGTCTCAAACTGGCTCTAGCCAAAGCAGCTGGCTTTGAGGTTTTAGGCTTAACTTCTAGCAGCCATGGGATCTTGGATTCTCCATGTCCTTCACCAATTTCTCCAAGGTCTCCCCAGAGAGATGCTTCCCTTTGAAAGGGAGTTTATTAAGCCAAGTCTTGGAGGCCATGTCCGCCAATTAATTGCAGAGCCATAACAGACTGCATGCAGACACTGCAGAGGCCATACTCTTAGCTGAGGCTTGCACCAAGTCATACAGAGAATCGGCCAGATCAGCTGACCCAGACTCCAGCTTAGCAGCCTCTGACATCTGTGCTGGACAGGGGTCCACCTTGAGCAACCCCTGTGGCATACCATAACCAAGCCCGTGCTTCATAGGCACCACACAGGGACACCTGCAACACCAAAGCCATAATTTCAAAGGACTGCTAGCTTCCAATCTTGAGGGTCCTTAAGGATAGTCGTTTTATCACTGACGTGACTAAGGCATCTACCTTCAGAAGCTGGAGGAGCTCCTTTTTCTCCAGTGGAATAAGGTACAATCATGCCATCAATCTACTGACACACAGTTCGCCCTCTGGGGACTCCGACTATGCTTCAAATCATGCTATAATCACAGTATGTAGCAGGAAAGACCTCTGAGGCTTCTGAATGCCCTGCAATAAGGGGTCCTTTCAGGAAGCCCTCCTGCTACGGGGAATGCTGTATGACATTAATGGCTGCTAGGAACTGTGTGATCAGAGCTGGCAGCTCCTCCTAATGAAACACTGAGGAATCCTTGCTTGAGAAGGGGGAAATCTCACTCTCCTTGAGATCTTCGTCTGAAGGTTCCTGCCACTGATCCGAAGGGCCCTCCTGCAGATCTTCAGACCCCTCGGAACAGACAAACCCCTAGTCATCCCAAGAGTCAACCTTCCCCCGTTTGGATGGCAGGTCCCCCAGGTCTGAGCGAGGCACTGCCAGTCCTGAAGGCCCTTTCTTGGATTCCAAACCATGAGCCACCTCAAACCCTAGGCCCTGCTTCATGCAGTAGGCCTTGTGCAACAAAAGAACTAATTCTGGCAAGAACGGGAGCCCCAAACTCTCTAGAGGCTCCCCTGGATCCCCCAAAAGCCATGCAATGTTCTTGGGGGGGGGAGGTATTTTCAAGCCTCTGGGGCACTCCCCCATCTCTAAACACGCCAATACGTTCACTACCACGTTTCCCACCAAAACCACAGCTTCTCATAACCATGAAGAAACTAGCTCCAAACTTTCCTCCGTTTGTGTTTCCGAACATGCTTCTGCCTCTGGAGCAGAGGCCCATAGGAGAGCCTCCACTGTATGCCCTTCTGTCTCATAAATGTGGCAGAAACCCAGGCAAACTATACTGACCACTACAGGCTGCTCTGCTTGATGGGCTTGACATCCTGACTTTGCACCAAACGCTCGGGGCTCCCTCACCTCACCCTGGCTTTGCTCTATCACTCCGCTCTCACCTGGCCACCGTCAACACTCACCAAGCTGTCCGGACGGCTCACTGGGCTTACACCTCTCCTCTCTTTAAAGCCGAACGATTCTTTGGTTTTTTTCCTTTAAATATTCTGCTCTGGAGGGTAATGTCCCCCAGCCCCCTCCCAAACGTTGGGGAGGAACGGAGAACTGCAAGGTCCCAAGGCAATCGGGCCTGTGAGGTGAGTGACTGTCCACGGAGTTTACACCTCTGACTAGCCAAGCTGACCAAACAGCTCTGGGTCCAATGCAGAGCCACGACAATTCCTCTTTTCCAACTTTTTTTCTGCTGGAGACTGAGAAAATACTCAAATGATCAGTGATGCACAGGTTCTTATGGCATGACATCACTGGAACTTTGGCTTTCAGTCTCCATCTGCTGGCGATAGGGCATAAAGCGTAGTTACTCACCTGTAACAGGTGATCTCCGGTAACAGCAGGAATTTAATCTTCACATATGGGTATCGTCGGTACCAACGGAGCCTGCGCAGGAACGCTCCCCAGTGTCCAATAGGAACGCTTTTGGGAGCATCCCTCAGCACCTGTGCGCTTGCCTTCCCACCTTTCCAACTATCCCTCTTCAGTTATCCTTACACTCAGCTACAAACTTAGAGGGAGAGAGGAAAAAGACAGAGATAGAGAGACAACTCCTAGGGGAGGTGGGTGGGTTGTGAAGACTAAATTCCTGCTGTTCCCGGAGATCACCTGTTACAGGTGAGTAACCACGCTATCTCCAGGAACAAGCAGGAATGTAGTCTTCACATATGGGGACTCCCTAGCTGAAGATGCCAGGGAGATGACCCTAAGGAAGCTGCCACCTATAGTGAGGTGGGCCATGCTTCCTCCCATGGATCTCTGGCATCCTACCAGGGTTGGTGGGAGGGAGTTGTATTAAGTTTGAAGGAGATTTTGAAGAACAGCCTGGCCAAAGGCGGCATCCCGACGGGAGGCTTTATCTAGGCAGTAGTGGGCTGTAAAGGTATGTACCGAAGCCCAGGTGGCTGCTCGACAAATGTCATCAATAGACACAGAGTAAAGGTTAGCCATAGAGGCTGACATGGCTCTCACATTATGAGCTGTGACATGGCCTTGAAGAGGAAGACTCCCACTCTCATAAGCAAAGGATATGCATTGTGCAATCCATTTGGATAAAGTCCTCTTGGAGACTAGAAGTCCCAAATGACTAGCATCAAAAGCAATAAAAAGTTGAGAAAAGTTTGTTGCTGTGTTCTTTGTAGATAAAAAGCTAAGGCTCTTTTACAGTCCAAAGCGTGAAGGTTCTTCTCTGCATTAGAGGCATGAGGCCTCGGAAAGAATACCGGAAGATAAATAGATTGATTTAAAAGAAAAGGCAAAACTACCTTTGGCATAAAGTGTGGATGAGTTCTGAGAACAACCTTATCATGGTGAAACCTAGTGTAAGGAGGATCAGCCACTAACGCTTGCAATTCACTAATGCGACGTGCAGAGGTGAATGCAATTAGGAAGATGACCTTCCAGGACAAAACCTTCAGGGTAGTAGTGGCTAAAGGTTCGAAGGGCAGTTTCATGAGCTGCCCAAGAACTATATTTAAATCCCATGCCACCGGTGGTGGTTTGATGGGAGGTTTTGTTAATAGAAGACCTCTCATAAATCTGGATATGAGAGGAAATTGGTTGTCCATTTAGAGGCTTATAGGAAGCTGTAACTGCGCTAAGATGGACTCTTACTGAATTAGTCTTTAGACCAGAATTTGATAAATGAAGTAGATACTCTAGTATCGCTTCCAAAGGTATCACCAGGGGGTTTAATCCCTTCTGGAAACAGCATATAGTGCAGTGGTTCTCAACCTTTTTTGTACCGTGACCCCTTTTACCATTTGTCAACTTGTGGTGACCCCCAATGATAAAATCAAATGCGTCTCTCTTCCTTTATCGTTAACGCATTGTCGCTGTAATCATTTATTGAATTATTATTACAGGCCTTTGCAATATGTTTTTATAGTAATATTTGATTTCAAAATTATGATTTTGTAGTCAAATCACTAATATGAAATAAAATTATTTTTTCTATCTTTGTTGTCTGACCAATTTATTCTCTGATCATGCTGGTCCCAATCTGAGGCTTCTGCTTTCCTGTCTTCTCTTAGCTCTCTTTCTGTGGTCTATGGTCCATCTGCCATTTCTTATCTCTTCTTTCGTTTTCTTCACTTCTTTCCATCAGCCTATTTCCAGTCCCAGTAACCCTCTCCAGTATCAGCCCCTTTCCAGTCCTCACTCCTAGTACCTTCTAATGTCAATTTGCATTCCCATGACTGCCACTGGTGTCCATTCCTTTCCAATCCCCCTCCTTCCCCACTGACCAGTCCCTTCTAGTACAAATACCATGGCAGCCCCTCTCAGATCCACTCCCTTCCAGTTTCATTCTCCCATCCCCTCGTATCAGCCCATTTGTAGCCTTAGCCCCCAGTTTTCTTCCAGGGCCAGCAGCTCTATCCTTCCCTCCCCACAATCAGCCCATTCCCAGTCAAAGCCCCCCAATCAGCTCACTTCTAGTGCTAATCCCCCCTCAACCCCATTACCAGTGCTAGCCTCCCCTAATCAGCCCAATACCAGTCCGACCCCCCGTCAGCTCATTACCAGTCCTAGCCTCCACTAATCAGCTCATTTCCAATGCTAGCCTCCCATCAGTCCATTACCAGTCCTACCCCATCCCATCAGCCCATTACCAGTCCTATCCCCCCCCCATCAGCCCATTTCCAGTCCTAACCTCACCGATCAGCTCATTTCCAATGCTAGCCCATCAGTCCATTACCAGTCCTACCCCCTATCAACCCATTACCAGTCCCACCCCCCCCTTGATCAGTCCATTCCCAGTCCTAGCCTTCCCTAATCAACCCATTACCAGTGCTAGCTCCATCAGCCCATTATAATCCTAACCCATACTGTCTCTCGCCTCTGTCCAGCATTTATCCCGTCTCTCCCTTTTGTCCATGTCAGCCCCCCTCGGTCCATGTCAGCCCCCTCCCTCCCTCCATGTCAGCTCCCCTCCCTCCATCCATCCATGCAGCCCCCCCTCTATCCATGTCAGCCGTGTTGCAGGTTCCCTGCTCCCTCGTCCCCTCTCCCCATGTCTGCCTCCCTTCTAATGCAGCCGCGGCTCCCTGCCTCTTAGAGAACCGTGGTTGTGCCTGTAAAATTGTTGCGGAGCCTCCCTGTCTCTCGACGGGCTCCTTGCAGCATTGTCCCGCCTCCAAAAGAAGTTGTTTACCACTTCCTTTGGAGGCGGGACAATGCTGCACAGAGCCCGTTGAGACAGAAAGGGCTCTGCAACGGTTTTACAGGCACAGCCGCGATTCCCTAAGAGGCAGGGAGCAGCGGCTGCATTAGAAGGGAGGCGATGAGTTTGCCGCTGCCGAGAAGCGGACTTGGCAGCAGCAGCAACTTGTGCGCGTTTTTGTTTTTTTTTAAACTTGGCGGAGATGAGGCGACCCACAGGTTTAGAACCGCTGATATAGTGAAACGTTTCCTCTTAAGGCGTAAGATCGCCTTGTGGAAGGTTTTCTAGAAACCTGAAGGATATCCTTTACCTGTTGGGAAAGGTTGATATCCTGAAGATTTCATCTTTCAGCAACCAGGCTGTGAGATGCAAGGACTGGGGATACGGGTGCCAAAGGGTCCCGCTCTCTTGGAAAAGAAGATCTAGAGCACACCCTAACTCCAGAGGAGCAGCTTGAGAGAGATGTAGAAGCAGGGGATGCCACGTTTGGCGTGGCCACCATGGCGCTATGAGTATCATAGGACCTCTGTCTCTCTGAAACTTGAAGAGTGTTTTGGGAATGAGGAGAATAGGTGGGAAGGCATAGAGGAAGTCCTGACCCCAGTGAAGGAAGAAGGCATCTCTTGCCTGGCAATTGTGAGCCGGAATCCTGGAACAGAACCGGGGAAGTTTGGCATTCAGTGGACTTGCAAAGAGGTCTATGTCTGGAGTCCCCCAGATGTGAAATATCTTTGTCACCTGGTCTAGAGACCATTCTTGAGGCAGCAGTACTCGGATGAGTTTGTCTGCCCAAAGGTTTTGAATGCCTGGAAGATATACCACGAGAAGGTGAATTTGATGCTCTTTGGCGAGGGCCCAAAGTCGTAAAGCTTTGTTGCATAACGACAGAGCCTGTTCCGCCCTGCTTGTTCACATAGAACATGGCTACTTGATTGTCCGTTTGGACTAGGACTGTCTTGTAGCTGAGCTGGGCATGGAATACTCGACGAGCTAAATAGATTGCTCTTAATTCTAGGAGGCTTATGTGAAGACAAGCATCCTATGGAGTCCAGGTGCCCTGGGTAGAGAGATGATGCAGGTGTGCTCCTCAACCCACCTGTGATGCATCTGTTAGGGTGGCCTGGAAAAGGGGTTGTTGGAAAGGAGACCCCACTAAAAGATTCTCCAGTGATTGCCACCATTGAAGGGACAAGATCACTCGATGAGAGTTTGATATCTTGTCTGACAGACGTCCTGTGGCCTGTGTCCACTGTGTGGATAGGGTCCACTGGGCTGCTCGCATGTGGAGGCGAGCATAGGGAACTACATGAACTGTGGATGCCATGTGTCCCAGTAACTGTAGCAGTACTCTAGCAGTTAGGGAGGATTTTCCCGCTGCTTGAGAAGCTAGTTGCACTATGCGAAGACACCGGGCCTGTGGAAGGAAAGCCCTTGACTGTCTGGTATCTAAACAGGCTCCTATGAACTCCAGAGACTGGGAAGGAACAAGTTGGGATTTTGGGAAGTTTATTACCAATCCCAAGTATTGGAGAATTTGCATTGTGCGAGACAGTTCAGAGCTGGCTTCTGCACGCGTGGGGGCTCGAATGAGCCAGTCGTCCAAGTAAGGGAAGACGAATATCCCTAGGGTTTGCAGGAATGCAGCTACTACTCCCATGCATTTCGTGAAAACCCTTGGTGCGGAAGCCAGACCAAAGGGAAGAACCCTGCACTGGAAGTGTTTTCCCTTGAAAAGGAATCAAGAATTTCCTGTGATCTGGATGGATCAGAATGGGAGTATATGCATCCTTTAGATCTAGAGAACATAGCCAATCCTGACTTTGAAGGTATGGCAGAAGAGTTCCTAGAGAAATCATTTTGAACTTCTCTCAGAACAGGTATTTGTTCAATTCTCTGAGGTCTAGAATGGGTCTGTGTCCCCCTGTTTTCTTTGGAATAAGAAATAGGGGGCGTAGAACCCTGTACCTTGCTGGAGGATGGGTACTTCCTCTATTGCCCCTTGGGCAAGAAGTGTTGAGACCTCGTGATTCATCAGATTGTCTGCAGAGATCTGGGAATTGAAATGCCTTAGGATTGTAGGAGGGGGCATGCTGTGAAAATGAAGCTTGTACCTCTCTCCTACAATGGACAGAGTCCAATTTTCTGCTGTTATTTGGTGCCATCTGTTGGCAAAATGTCACAGCCTGCCTGGAATATTTAGGGGTTCTAGACCCCTCAGAGGCAGGAAGGCTAAGCTCTCTAGGAAGGAGTCAAAGCCCTTGAGGGGGCTGAACCTGCGGAGCTGGTTGAGCTCTCGGGTCAGCTTCTTCTGCTGTTTGAATTGCTGTTGTTGTCCCCCTTTGGGCAACTTGACCGTGAGCTTGGCTTTGCTGGGTATAGGATGGATAAAACTTCCTCTTTTTGCTGAAAGAGGGTTTCTTATAGGGTTTCTTTTTGGCTGGAGTGACTGTAGATTTTGACAATCTACGGTGATATTGTCAGCATCTCTCTCATTAGCCTTTTCCTGCCAATTCTTGCCAAAGAAGTTTTCTCCTGTGCAAGGGATGTTGCCTAATTTATCCTGTACCCAAAATCTCTGAGTCTGATGCCTGAAACCAGGCAATCTGTTGTGCACCAATGGCAATAGCAGAGGTTCTGCTGATGCATTCAAAGCAGTCAAAGGCTGCACGATTCACAAACTTGGAGACATCTTGAGCATGCCTGACAAGCATAAGGAAGTCTTGTCATCTGGGAGAAGTGGGCTCATAAGCTCCAAATCTCCTGTGACCTCTTTGAGGAACATTCCCATATATAAAATATATGAGATGATCCTAGCTGAAAGCATGGAAGCCTGAAAAGTTTGACGTCCAAAAGCATCAAGAGTCCTGCATTCACGACCTGGAGGATTGGATGCATGTCTCTCTGCACTTTTCATCCTACACATGGCTGACTCCACTACTATTGAATGGTGTGGCAGCTGTCTTTTGAAATCCAGGACATGGCGGAACTTGATACATGGTATCGAGCCTCCTAGAATGAGGAGATGTGGTCAAAGGTGTCTCCCACATTCTGAGCATCAAATCATAAAAAATTTCATGAATGGGCAGAGTGGCTGCCTCCTTTGGAGCCTTAGGATAGTGGAGAATTTCCAATTCCTTTGCTCTAGGTTCCTTTTCAGGAGCTACTGTGATTGAAAGGCCTTTGGCAATATCACGTATAAAATCCTGAAAAGACATGTCCTCCAGAGATGACATTCTGCGTTGGGAAGAAGAGTCTTCCGGGAGAAAAACTCTGGTACTGGCAGAATTATCAGAGTCATTGGAATCGGAGGATTCGAAGTACCTCTGATCACTGTGTTCATGTAAGGCACGGTCCCGGTATCGATCGAAGTCGGTACTGAGTTGATCCGGTACCAATCTTTCGATGCCAGGCAAAGATGGCATGGGAAGAATTCCCACCGGGGCTGGTACCGTCGGTGCCGGTACCAGCATCGGTACTGGTGCTCGTTGAACCATCGGTGTCAACGGTACTGCAGCTGTAAGGAGAGCTGCAATGCTACGCTCGATAGCAAGGAATCTCTGGTCTATTGATGCTGCCGATGCCTGGGTGTCTGTACCGGTGAAGGCGGTTGGGACCCCTGAGCATGGCACCAGTAGTTCTGTCGAGGCCGAGGCCTCAAGAACATCCTGGAACCCCGTTGATGCTTTGGAGGCCGAAGCCTCCTGCTGGGGCTGTTTTGCCGGTGTGGTTGCCTCAAGGGCATTGCCAATGGCCTCTCGATGCTTTGCAGGAGAGCTACCCTTTGAGGACTGGCTTTTATGTTTAGTTACCTGAGATCCATGGGAGGAAGAAGAGGCTCTTGAAGACATCGATACAATGGACCTGGCATCCAAAGAAAAGAGGGTACCAAGCTTTGCAGCCCGGTTCTGTCTTCCTCTTTTAGTCATTCCCATACAAGAGAGACACTCAGATGGAGAATGGTCAGGGCCTAAACATTTAAGACACCAGTCATGGGTGTCGGTGACAGAAATGGTACCGCCACACTTGGTTTAAAAAAAATAAAAATAAAAATGCACCACTAGCTGGTTTTTCCATCTTTAAGGAAAAATGGGACCTAGTGCCCAAAATGGCACCTAGCACTGAAAAAGAAGTTTCTGAAGAGAAACAATTCAGAATTTTTTAATTTTTTTTTTTTTTTTAAAGAAAGAAAAGAACCGGCGGTACCAGTAGGCGTCGTGCGGAGGCAAACGCGACCACAAGAAAACAAGATTAAAGAAATTTTCTGCAGTGACAAGGTATGTGTTCTGTCGGCTCCGCAGAAAACGAAGAACTGAAGAGGGACAGTTGCAAAGGCAGGAAGGCAGCGTGCATGTGCTGAGGGATGCTCCCAAAAGCATTCCTTTTGGATGCTGGGGAGCGTTCCCGCGCAGGCTCCGCCTGTACCGACGATACCCATATGTGAAGACTACATTCCTGCTTGTTCCTGGAGTTACCCATGCGTCTGGTCTGGACTAGAGGGACGATATGGAAACATTTAGCTCAATGCAAGAAAGACAGAAGTTTGTAGCTGACAATGCAGAATTAAGACTTGCCCAAGGTCACAAGAAGTGTCAGTGGGCTCTGAAGCCTAGCTTCCCTGGTTCTCAGCCCACTGCTGTTAGACCACACCTCCATTCCTAAAGTATTCTACAAGTTACTGAGAAGCACAAGTCCCTGGCCAAGAGGAATTATAATCTAAGCAAGCACTTAAGGCACTGCAAAATGAAGACTCACTGAAGGAGCAATCATTTCAGAATAAGGTGCCTCAGCTTCAAAGTGAATTGATATCTAACACTAGGTTGTTTGTGAATTTCTTTTAACAAATGAAAATCTCATTATGAGAGTCAGAGCTAGAAGCTTGGTAGGGGTATGGATGCTTTAAGTAGCAGAGGAACACAAGGAGCAGGGCAACGAAATACCTCTCTGGTTATCATCAATAAAAAGTTTTCCTTCCACGGTGTTTCGTTGCCCTGCTCCTTGTGTTCCTTGTCGTCACTGCAGGAAGTGTATTCTTTGCTGCTATAGCTACTTTAAGAATTTTCAGTGGGTGGCTATGGTTCGCAATTTGTTTACGTATTATATTGCTGTTTTAATTGTGATGCTTGTGTGCCTTGTGTGCGTTAAGATTTGATGTTTATTGATAATTTGTTTTGAGTTATCCATGGGGAAGACTGACATTACTACTACTGCTGAGCATTTGTATAGTGCTACCAGTTGTACGCAGCGCTGCACAGACATATAAAAGAGACAATCCCTGCTCAGAGCTTACAATCTAGTCAAAACTAAAACACAGAAAGTGTAAGCAGGGGCAATGAAATTAGTTTTGGACTACCATCTTAGTGGATACAGCAACAGGCTGAGAATCAAGGAAACTAGGATTCAAATTCTACTGAACACTCCTTGTGACGTTAGGCAAATCACTTAAACCTCCCATGGCCTCAGGTACTAACAGATAGTCTCTAGAAAACTTAACACTTACTGTACCTGGGATTTATTTTATTTATTTAGACATACTTGTATACCACCTTATCCTACAATCAAAGTAGTTGCATCACATCACAATTGGGTTACATTTAACATTTGGGTGCTTTACAACATTTAACATGAGGGTATTTAACAACATTAAGACAACACAATTTGAGGGTTACATCTATCATGAAGGTATCGTGAGTCTAGCTGGGTTGGTTAAGTATTGAGTTTGCAGTGGAGTTTACGTTGCAATCCCTGGATGTAGCTTGCTTTGTACTACTGAAAAGGTATCAGCTAAATTTAAGCCACATCCCCCCTTCTCACCCCCCAAAAAATCCAAGCTTAACTAAGATGACATTACCTCATCCAATACTATCATCTGGACTTGGTCAACCTTCGCCACTCCTTTTTTGATGAGATCTAGAATCCTGCCAGGTGTAGCTATCACCACATGCACTGTCAAAAACAAACACCTATTTCAGCCAAAAGGTTGTTTCTATTAAGACTAAAGTCAGTCTTATGTCAAAAATTCTTTAAAAGTAATTTCCACCAAACACCAAGGCTCTACGCATATCTTTATCTTAAAATATTTGCCAGAAAATTATTTCCACACATGTATACAATTTAACATTTACACATATGCAACTGTGTTTTTTCTGCATAAGCCAAACAAGAGCCACAGGGAATTATGAAATGGTCCTACCTGTATCATCCAGCCTCATAATATCATCCCGTAGGTTGGTGCCTCCTGTTGTCGCCATCACTTTGACTCCTCCCATATGCTTGCTAACTTGGATACAGATCTGACTGACCTGTAGGGCGAGCTCTCGAGTGGGAACAATCACCATTGCTGTAAATCAACAAATCAAAGCTTCCCTCAAAACTTATCTATAACTAAAGTAATCAAGTTCGAAACTACACAGGAAGGCAGGAGATGATTGAAGAGTTAATAGTAAAACACAACATTACAGTCAAAGTCATAGCAAACACTCTTGTAGGCTATGCATCCTTCTCAAAACTCATGTCAGCAGAACACAATATATAGGATATATAGGCAAATATGCTAATACATATAGTTATGCTACAATGAAACTGCAAACTAAATCTAGTCATTATAGTCAAATTGTAATTAAAAGTGCGTGCGCATACTAAAGATTTCCAGTCAACAAGGGGCCCTGTCTTATTTCAGCATTTATACAGCATTTACACCAGATAAGCAGATACAAATATCCTTAGCCAAGAGGACTTAAAATCTAGGAAGGTAGCTAAGGCAATGAGAAATAGTGAAATTTGACTTACCCGATCATTTCCTTTTACCAGTGGGTTGTTTTGCCCTATCAGCAGATAATGAAGAAAAACTAGAAGCTTTTAGCAACATCACTGGTACTTAGTGCTGGTGCAGCTAGGGACACCCTTCAGTATTTCCCAAAGCATATACAGTGGTGTGCAAAAATCTGGAATCACTTGTAAATTTGATGTTTTTCTCAACTTTGTGACCTTATATACTAATTCCTTTTTCCTCCCAGTGGTTTTTTCTGTGTCTCTCATGATAAGTGATAGATTTGGCTATTAGGGCCAACTTTTAGTATTGATTTGGCCCTTATTTTCAGAGTTTGTTCCCCATAGTTGTCCTGTTGATAGATTTTCTGTGAAAATCGCATAATGTACATTGTTGGCCAATGATATATTATTGTAAGTATGCCTTAAAATATTATGGACGCACGCCAGGTTTCCTTCAAATTAACGTATGTGGGCTTGAAAAAGGCCATTTTTGTGTCAGTGATGGCTCAGTATTTGATGGGCCACCCTTTGTTCTTGATCACCTGACTGCACCTTGTCGGCATTGAATGAACCAGTTTGACAAGGTGATCATTAGTGACAACGTGGTTCCAAGCTGCAATGAGTGACTCAATCAGCTCACGCTTTGATGTCGGATGCCTCTTGGATATTTCCAAGGCCACCTTGTGCCACAGGTTCTCAATTGGATTCAGATCTGGAGACTACGCAGGCCAGTCCATTGACTTGATGTTGTTCCGCTGCTTCCTGCTGATCACCTGTCTGGAGCGATGGCAGGGTGCATTGTCATCTTGGGAACAGGAACTGGCCAGGAAACAGCTGGTGTGCTGATGGCACCATGCACTTTTGCAGTATGGTGATGTACTTGGCCCCATTGACCATTCCATCGACGATGTGAAGACGTCCAACGCTACTGGCAGCCATGCAGCCCCAGACCATGACCTTCAAAGGATGCTTAACAGTGAGGCTGAGACACTCAGGCTTGAATTCCTCCCCAGGAAATCTCCTCACATAGATGTGGGCCTGGTTACCAAACAGGCAGAAGGTGCTTTCATCGCTGAATAGCATCTTTTCCCACATTTCAGTCGACCAGGTTGAGTGCTTCTCGCCCACACGATCCGGTTGCGCCTTTGTATGTCAGTCATCAGTGGCTTATTCCGTGCTTTGCAGTCCTGGAGACCAAACTGCAGGCACCGGCGACGAACTGTTGATGAGCTGACAATGACCTCACTCTTGTCTGACCACTATCGAAGTAGCTGAGGAGAGGTCAACTTGCGATTAGTCAGTGAAATGCATCGTAGTGCGCGGTCCTGGTGTGATGTTGATGTACTTGGACAACCTGAACGAAGCTTGTCCACCACTGAACCCGTTTTTCTTCTTCTGTACAATCTTAACAGCGCTCTGACTGCAGCCAACTTTCCTGGCTATCTGACGGTTTGAAAATCCTTCCTCGCTCATAAAGGACACACAAACACACTCCTCCAACGTCAGGGTCCGAGTCATCTTCATGGTCGATATAGAAAGCGTATGAAATTCAAACATTCCACGCGTTTTTATAGCTGCACGGTTGGCTAGATATCTGCATTGTGATTGGTTAGTGAAACCAGCCTCCTGATTGGTCAGAAATAACAGGTGCATATTGCATAATCTCGATCCAGTTTTAACGCAGGATCCAAAAAATCGCAGTAGCTTTCTCCCAGCATCTGTAAAGTATTTAAATTGGAAGTAAGGAATACAAAAAAGTCAACTTTAATAGCCAAATGTATCCCTTTTAACGTGGTAGAAAGATGAATATGCTGGGCTACCGCAAAATTAAAAAAAAAACAAAAAAAACCCACAAACAAAACGTTAGAAACTACGAAAAAAACGCAAAACTCACAAGTGATTCCAGACCTTTGCACACCACTGTAGTATCCCAAAACAAACCAAGGGACAGAAGGCCATCTTGGAAAGCAAGCATACCCTCTGAAAAAGTAGGAAAGAACCTTGAAAGGGAAAAGCTATGTACAGAAAGCTTTTTACTTCTTCCTTTTCCTCCTCTTTAGTTTTATTTTTTTTTTGCTTCGCGCAAATAAGAACTCAGAATTCATAGAAGGTGCAGCCATAAAGCAGGTTCCTGACTAGTCTAGCAGGAATCCAGGAAAGGAAATATAGAAGGTGAAATTTTTCTCAATTGCCCCACTAAACCAGTCCAGAACAGTGGGAAATAAGTATAGCTACTCACCTGTTAACAGGTGTCCTCCGGGGACAGCAGGAATCAGTCCTCACATATGAGTGACGTTGGTGCCGACAAAGCCCACATGGTAATCTCTCTCCAGCTTTCAAAGAAAGCCTTTGGGAGATACACCACACATGTGGGGTCCCCTTCCCACCTAAGGGTGCCATCTTGCCTCAGTATGATATAGCACAAAACAAAAACAGCAAGAAGCAACTCCATAGGGAGGAGGAAGGGTTGTGATGACCTATTCATACTGTCCCCAGAGAACATCTGTTACAGGTGAGCAACTATGCTTTTCTGGAACAAGCAGGGAGTCAGTCCTCACATATGGGACTCCCCAGCTGCAGGCTACCGAAAAACCTGTAAAAGAAAAAGGTGAGCCATGAGCAGCAGCAACTGAGTCAGAAGACAACAGACCACAAGCGACCTGGTGTCCAGCAAGGAACCAGTTCACTGGTAGCACGAATACAGCAAGGGTCAAAGGGCAGGAGTTGCCTACACCCCAAACAAAGATAGTACTGCCTGGCCAAAGGCACTGTCCCTCTCCAAGCAGTAATGAGCTGTGAAGGTATGGACTGAGGACCAGGTGGTGGTCTGGCAGATTTCCAACAAGAGAATGGCACACAGATTTGCTACTGAGGCCGCCATGCCTGGAAGCTGTGTGCCATAACATAGCGCTGCAGCGAGAGACCAGCCTGCTCGTAGACAAAGGAGATGCAGTCTGCTACCCAGGTGAACAAGGTGCCTTTAGAGACATCCATCCCAACCGACTTGGGTCATCGGAGACAAAGAGCTGAGCAGCTCTGTGGTGGCCCTGGGTGCGCTGCAGGTAGAAGGAAAGCACCTGCTTACAGTCCAGTGTATAAGGATGGTCTCCATCCTGCTGGCATAGGGTTGCAGAAGGAAGGTGGGCAGCACCACCTGCTGATTAAAGTGGAATGAGGACACCTCCTTGGGCAGGAACTTGGGATGTGTGTGGAGAATGACGCTGTTCCTATAGAACCTAGTGTACAGTGGGTCTGCCACCAAAAGTTGGAGCTCGCTGACTCAGCAGACACAAGCATCAAGAGGAATACCACCTTCCAAGTGAGATACCTCAGGTGGCAGGAGCCGAGAAGCTCAAATAGTGGCATGGTGGGGTGGAGGAGTGGTCTAGAGGTTGGGGAAAGGTACTTCAGGCCGGAAGGTCTGGGGTTCAAATCCCACTAGAGGACAGCAACCTTGGGCCGGAAGGACTGGGATTTCTAGTCCCAAAGGTGCTCCTTGTGGTGTTGGGCAAGCCACTTAACCCTCCATAGCCCATGTTCCCTGTAAAATAGTTATCTCCAAGTTATAATGCCCTGTTCAATGTAATTTCAGTTTGTTCAATGTAAACCGCACTGATGCAGAATAGCGCGGTATATAAGAGAATGCAAATAAATAAAATGGTAAGCTTTGAAAGTGCCAGGTTAAGTCCCACTCTGCCGCCAGGGGACAGATGGGAGGCTTTGAGAGGAGGAGACTGCTCAGGAAGTGAGCCACTAATGGCTGAGCGGAGAGGAGTTTGCCCTCTATTAGATGGTGATACACCGGTGGCCAGTGCACTAAGATGCACCCTAATGGAGTTAGTCTTCAAGCCTGTTAAACAAGTGAAGCAGATACTGCAGCACCAGCTGGACAGAGCAGGAGAAGGGGATGATCCACCTCTCTGCATACCAGAAGGAGAACCTCCGCCACAAAGGCGTACACCCGGCAGGTGGAGGTTTTATGGGAAGGCCAGAACACCACCACTACCTCCACCTCTGCAGAGGCTGAAAGGAGCCAGGTTTACCCTGCTCAGACAGATCGTGAGCATCAAGGACCCCAGGTTGGTGTGCAGGAGAGTGTGTCAGTATGCCTGGGTCGCACCCTAGGGGAACCAGAGGAGCTGTGGACAGGCAGAGAAGCAAGGGAAACCATGGCTGCCTGGCCCACCATAGGGCTAGCAGAATCACTGTGGTCCGGTCGCATTGGACCTTGAAGAGGGTCTTGGCTATCAGGGGCATGAGCGGGAAGGTGTAGAGGAGACCCTCTGCCCATGAAATCAGGAAGGCATCCACCACCACCCTGGCAGGGTGTGGCTGCTGGGAACAGAAGCAGGGCAGCTGGGCTGGCAAAGAGATCTGTTTGTGGGAGCCCCCAGTGCTGGAATAACTAGTGGGTAACTGGGGTCCAGCCTCCACTCGTGCAGCTGGAGGACACAGCTGATCCAGTCCGCCAGGGTATTGTCCTGGCCCAGGGAGGTATACTGCCTGCAGGAGCATCCCGTTTTTGCTGGCATAAGTGCAGATACTCACTGCTTCCTGGCAAAGGAGGGACGACCCCATGCCTCCTTGCTTGTTTATGTAGAACATCGCCACCTGATTGTTGGTCTGGACCAGTGCTGCTTGGTCCCACAGGTGGTGGCGAAAAGCCAGGAGGTTGAGTTGCTGGAGGCTCTGTCGCCGCTGGAGGCTCTGTCGCCGCAGTAGGCTCCCCACTCCAATTTTGAAGCATCCGTCGTGAGGATCCTCTGAGGTGTGGGGAAATGGAAAGGCATCCCTGCCAGCAGGTGCAGAAGTGTTGCCATCAGCTGACGGAGTCGGCCAGGGACTGGTGATTGTCACCCTGTTCCTCAGGTGATCTATGGTCTGTGACCACTGAGAGCGGAGTGCCCACTGGGCTGCCCCTGCATCCACACACAGGTGTCCAGGGTGACGTACACAGTGCACGCCATGTGTCCCAGTAGGCAGAGTATGTGTCAGGCAGATGCTAAGCGGTGGCGCTGGGTGCCCTCTGAGCACCTGGAGGCACAAGGCCCTGTCCCTTGGAAGAAAAGCCCTGGCTTGGACAGTGTCCAGCTCTGCCCCTATCAGCTCCAGGTTGAGTTTGCTGGAAATGAAACTGGGTAGATGACTACTCTAGGACAAGGATTTTTCAGCCCATCGCCCATTGTACTTCAGCGGCAGAGCAGCCCTTTACCAACCAGTCATCCAGACAGAGGAAGAAAACAACCCCCTGAAGCCTGAGGTGGGCTGCGACAACCGCAAGGCACTTAGGGAATACCCACAGGCGGCAGCTGCCTGAAGGAGAGCACTCTGTACTGGCAATGACCTCTGCCCACCACGAAGTGAAGGTACTGCCTGTGGAGGGGGGAAGAATGAGCATGTGCATGTACACATTAAGTCCAAGGAGCATAGCCAGTCTCCCTGCTGGAGATATGGCAGCAATGTTCCAAGGGAGAGCATCTTGAACGTCTCCCTCACCAGGAACCTGTTGAGGTCCGGCAGGTCCAGAATGGGACAAATTTTTTGGTCCTTTTGGGGACCAGGAAATAACAGAATTAGAACCCTATGCCCCCGAGGTGGATGGAGACGGGTTCCACTGCCTTGCTTGTTAGAAGGCCTGCAAGTTCCTGCTGGAGCAGGACCCGGTAAAGAGTCCTGAGGAATAGTGGGGGGCATCTGTAGGAGGTAGGGCTCACACATCAGTTGTGATGGCTGACCACCTGTGGATGTAATGTACCAGACAACACCCCCCCCCCCCCCCATGTACTGGAGTAAAAAAAATCCCCCCCGGGTGCGCGGGGGGGGGGGGGGGGGGGGCACGGTCTGGGGCTTGGGCGCCTTAGGCTTACATGGGCCATGCCCTTGTCCCTTGGCCTGCTGGCCCTGTTGGGGAGCTGGGAAGGCCAGGTCCTAGGGATAGTTTCTGAAAGCCTTCCTCTTTAGGAAAGAGGACCTTCTGCCCAAAGCCTTCCTCTGGGAAGGTTCAGCGGTCTTCTTGGAGAGCCTGGTCCTCATCAGGAACTCTAACTCCAACTCGGTGGCCTTATCCATCATGGGTTTGCAAAAGAGGTTCTCTTCCTGGCAGGGGATATCAACCAGCTTGTCCTGTACCCATTGCTCCAGGTCAGACTGTAACCAAGCCTGGTGTTGCGCACAAATGCCCACCGCAGTCTCTCTAGCTGCCGACTCAAAGCCATCAGGCTGCCTGAGAATAATCTTGGAGTACTGACTGCGGAGGACAGGGTCCAGAACTGCTGAAGGGGTTCCTCCGAGAGCCCAGTCAAGAACCCAGAGAGCTCCTTCTCTAGGTCCTGCAGGTACATGCCCCTGTACAGCTGGAAGGCCTGGATCCAGCTGATAACCATCGGGCCCTGGAAGCACTTCCTGCCTATAGTATCCATGGCATGGGCCTCCCTACCCAGGGGCATCGACGAGTGTATCTTCTGACTTTTAAGCCTATGCATTGCTGACTCCACAACCATGGAGTTATGAAGCAGTTGGGCTTTTTGGAAGCCAGAATTCCGGCTGACCCAACACATCGAGTCCAACCGCCTGCTTACAATGGGTACCAAGGATGGTGTCTCCCACATGTGGAGAAGCAGCCGTTCCAGGATTGGGGAGGGGGGAACTGGCACCGAGTGCCTCCTTTGGCGGAGCCTCGTACTGGAGGATTGAGGTCTTCTGTATGAGGGTCCTCCTCCAATTCCATGGTGCAGGCAAGGTCCTTCCCCATATCCCTCCAGAAGTCAGGGAAGGTCATGTCCTCGGGAGGGGATTGGCATCACCTCTCCAGGTGAGACAAGTCCAAAAGGTACATCCCGGTGGTGGCGTGTGTCCAGAGTCTAGTCGTTCTCGGTCTCCCAATCAGATTCTGAGGCAGTGGAGTTGAGGGTTCCCTAGATATCGGGGTCACGCCTCGGCCCCGGTGCCCTGGCCGCCCCCTGCACAGAGCAGAGGGCACTGAGCAGGGAAACCGTGGCCCCATGAAACAGGACCGGGATCATGGCAGATGCCGAGAGATCTCTCGAGGCTGGTGGCACTCAAGGATTAGCTCGACCTCCAGTGAGTCCTCAATATTGAGGACCCTGTGGTTTGGGGTGATGACACGGAGAAGCTGGGCATCAGAGCCCACTGCTGGGCCAAGAAGGCAAACTGCACTCCAGGGCCCCCCCATCTTGGCCTCGAGACCAGATGGCTCTACAGCCTTTGTCGCAGGCATAGAGGACTTCGGGCCCAGCACTGGCTCCATCGAGGAGCGGTCCTTGACAAGGATGGCCTCAGGGGTCTAAAGCCAATCCCTCTATGTCGACTGCTCCCGTTGGGGCAACTTAGGAGGCCTCTTCCAGCCATCGCCCTCTGCCTCGAAGGCCATGGGTCCTGGGCCCGTGGGATTTCCCTACTGCCTTCGACTTGTCTCCTGACAGTCTTCGAGGGTTTCCTGCTCTTCTGGCAGCCCTCATTGGTGAAGCTCTGGCCGGAGGCTCCGAGGCCGCTCAGTCCCTGCGTGGATCCAATGTCCCAGAGGAGGACTTGGAGCAAGGTCTCGCAGATGACTCCGGGGCAGTCAACTTTGTGGAAGATGAACTCACACTATTGCCGACAGCTCTTCAGGGCCTTGGGAGTAATCTTACAGAGACTGAAGACTAAGGAATCATGATCCGGTCTGCGGCATCAAAGGCAGCAATTGTGCGGGTCTGTGCATGACATACGCGCAGCAGTCATATGGCTTGAAGCCACTGACCGAGGCCACGGTAGGAAAGATGGCTCCGCGAGGTCAAACTCACTTTGTCCATCAGAAAAAAATGCACAAACTCGTGTCGAATGAAAATAGAAAAAAAAAAGAAAAGGACCTGAGAAATCGCGATGCCAAGGCAAGTGGACTCTGAGGCAAGAAGGGACCAGTATGTGACCAGAATAAAGTGAATTGTAAGACAAACTATAAACTTTTCCAAGAGGAACAGACAAGTCCGATGGGCTCTGCAGAAAAAAGGAGACTGAGGGAAGATGGCACCCTTAGGCGGGAAGGGGACCACACATGCATGGTGTATCTCCAAAAGATTGAAAGCTCAGGAGAGATAACTGCACAGGCTCAGTCAGCACAAACACCACCCATATGTGAGGGCTGACTTCCTGCTTATTCCAAGAGAACCCAAGTTACGAGTTCACTGGGCAGAAAAAAAAAAAAAAAAAACATGGCTGCCCTTGGGATCTCTGCACTGAAAGCGTAGTTACTCACCTGTAACAGGTGTTCTCCAGGAGCAGCAGGAATCAGTCCTCACATATGGGGGACATCGGTGCCGACGGATCCCTCGTGCGGAGCATTTCCCCAGCTTTCAAAGAAAGCCTTGGGGAATGCAGCGCACATGCACGGTCCCCTTCCCACCCAAGGGTGCCATCTTGCTCAGTCTGACGACATAGCTAAAAGACAGCAAAAAATCAAAATGAAGGATATGACTGCAACTCCAGGGGAGGAGGGAGGGTCGTGAGCACTGATTCCTGCTGCTCCTGGAGAACACCTGTTACAGGTGAGTAATTACGCTTTCTCCGGGACAAAGCAGGAAATCAGTCCTCACATATGGGACTCCCCAGCTCTAGGTTACCGTGAACCCAAAGCTGAAAAAATGGCACCCTCTCGCGAGCCACAGCATCCGTGTTAAGAATTTTCTCTGAGAACGCACCTCATACAGTAGCCCAACACGAAGGGCCGGAGTTGCCTAAACCTCAAAGAGATTACAGAGTACCGCCTGGCCGAAAACACTGTCCCGCCAGGACTCTCTCTCCAGGCAGTAATGGGCTGCAAAAGTCTGGCTTGAAAACCACGTTGCAGCCCGGCAGATGTCTGCCAATGGAACAGAGCGGAGATGAGCTACTGATGCGGCTTTCACCCTGACACGGTGGGCTGTGACCCGACCCTGAAAGGGGAGGTCAGCTGCCCTGTACGCCCAGGCGATGCAATCTGCTACCCAAGTGGACAATGTGCGCTTGGAGACAGGTAACCCCATCCTATTAGGGTCAAACGAGACGAAGAGCTGAGCAGCCCTTCAATGCTCCCGCGTACGTTCTATGTAAAAGGACAACACCCTCTTACAGTCCAGGGTATGCAAGACTGTTTCAGCCCAGCTGGCATGCAGCCTGGGAAAAAAGGTCAGAAGAACCACCTCCTGATTGAGGTGGAAAGAGGAGACCACTTTTGGGAGGAACTTGGGATGGGTCCGTAGGACCACCCTGTTCCTATAGAACCGCGTGTACGGTCTATCAGAAACCAGAGCTTGTAGCTCAATCACACGTCTGCCCGATGTAAGAGCCAACAGGAAGAGTGCTTTCCAAGAGAGGAAGCTCAAATGGCAAGTAGCCATTGGCTCAAACGGTGGGCGAGTAAGTTGCTGCAAGACCACATTCAAATCCCACTCAGTCGCCGGTGGATGAACTGGAGGCTTGAGTAGAAGCAGACCTCAGAAACCTAGACACCAAGAGGTGAACTGACTGACTGTCCTTCCACCGGTGAGTGGTACGCTGACAAAGCACTGAGGTGGACCCGAACAGAGTTAGACTTAAGGCCTAGGTCTGAAAGGTGAAGTAAATACTGCAGTACTACTGGTACAAGGCAAGAGAAAGGATCTTCATTGCGCTGAGCACGCCACACCGTAAACCTACGCCATTTGAGGGCATAGGACTTTGATGGACTGCCTCCTAGAAGCCAATACCACCTCAACCTCCTTACGAAGAAGTAAGGGAGCTAGCACTACCCTTTCAGCAGCCAGGCCATCAGATTGAGGGACCTGAGGTTCGGGTGCAGAAGGGAACCCTGCTCTTGAGACAGGAGATTGTGTTGCAGCCCTAGAGGGAACGGAGCTTCCACCGCCAACTGCAGAAGTGGAAACCAAGGCTGCCTCGGCCATCTGGGGGCTACCAGAATCACTGAGGCCTTGTCCCGAAGGATCTTGAACAGAGTTTGGGCCACCGGGGGAGGGGGGGCGTGGGAGGAAACGCATACAGGAGGCCCATAGACCAAGAGATCAGAAAAGCATCCACTGCCATCCTCAGTGGGTGCGGCTGTCTGGAGCAAAACCTGGGTAGCTGACGGTTTAGCGGACTTGCAAACAGATCGATAGATAGAAGTCCCCAGCGGAGAAAGATTTGCTGACCACCAATGGATTCAACTGCCATTCGTGAGGCTGGAGAATCCTACTTAGCTTGTCTGCTAGGAAGTTTTCTTGACCAGGTAGGTAGACTGCTTTGAGAAACATACCCTGCCTGACCTCAAAGGAGCAAAGGGCCAGTGCCTCCTGACATAGGAGCCTGGACCCTGTGCCCCCTTGTTTGTTCACATAGAACATTGCCACCTGATTGTCTGTCTGAACTAGGATAGACTGATGAGAGAGGGCATAACAAGGTTTGCAGCGCTAAGCGGATTGCTCGCAGGTCTAAAAGGTTGATTTGCTGTGTGACCTCCTGAGGGGACCACAGGCCTTGAGTGCGAGCCCTGGCAATGTGCACCCCAGCCTCTTAAGGAACCATCCGTCGTCAGCACCCTTGTGTGTGCTGGAGCCTGAAAAGATACACACGTGAGAAGATTTGGTGGATGTAGCCATCACTGCAAGGAGTTTAGAAGTCGTCTGGACACCTTTACTCTGTCTTGGAGGTCGCCGGTCGCTTGTGTCCACTGATCTGAGGCACCATTGAGCAGTCCACATGTGCAGACGGGCATTCGTGGTCATATGTACATGGATGCCATGTGGCCCAGGAGACGCAGAAAATGCCTGGCAGAAACATGAGCCAAAAGGAAGAACCCTGTCGTGAAAGTGGTTTCCTCCCACCACAAATCTGAGATATCGTCTGTGGTCTGGATGGATGAGGATGTGAGTATAAGCATCCTTTAGATCTAAGGTGCATAGCCAGTCTCCATGCTGGAGGTAGGGCAGCAGTATCCCAAGGGTAAGCATCTTGAACTTTTCCCTCTCCAGAAACTTGTTCAGATTTCGCAAGTCTAGGATAGGTCTTAGGCCTCCTGTTCTCTTTGGTACCTGGAAGTACCTGGAGTAGAAGCCTTGCCCTTTCAGGTGGTGTGGCACCGGTTCCACCGCCTGTTCCTTTAGAAGACTTGCCAACTCCTGAAGGAGGGGGTTCCTGTGTAGAGGGAGCCTTGGAGGCTCCCCTGGATAGTAGAAAGGGGGCAGCTGGTGGAAATGGAGCATATAGCCCTTCTGGACTATGCTCAGCACCCAGGTATCCCCTGTGATGGCTGGCCACCTGTAGGCGTACAGGGTCAACTGACCTCCTGTGCCGAGTGGGGCCACCGGCGGAGGAGAGGCTATGCCCTGGAAGGCAAAAACCCCCTCCCTGCTGTGCAGGAGCTGGAGGCTTGGGGGTTTTCTGCCTACGAGACCCATGCACCTGCCTTTTGACCTGCTGGCCCTGTTGGGGAGCTGGAGAGGCCTGATATTGAGGGTAGGTTGTGTAGGCAGTACCCTTCCTTGGGAAAAAGGGCTTCTTCCGAGCCCTTCTTTTTCTGAGAAGGGGCAGAAGTCTTTCTGGACAGCCTTGTCCTGGTGAGAGTCTGTCTCGATTTCTGCAGCCTTCTCAGTTATGGGCTTGCCGAACAGGTTGTCACCTCGGCACGGGACATCGACCAACTTATACTGCACCTATGACTCCAGGTCTGATGACTGTAGCCAGGCCTGACGACGTGCACCGATGACGGCCGCTGCTACCCAGGCCGAAGCCTTGAAGCCGTCATAGGCTGCTCGAGATATAAACGTCGAGCACTCTTGGATCCCTGTAGACAAGGCTTTGAATCTCTGCAAGGGTTCCTCGGAGAGGCCAGCCGAGAACTAGGCAATCTCCTTTGCCAGGTCTTGTACGTACATGCCCATGTACAGCTGGTAAGTCTGAACCAGTAAGAAGCGTGGACTGCAAACAAGCGGACGTGTAGAAATAAAACCTTTATTAAATAAATGCACTTCAGCCACTGGCCCAACACAGGCCGTGTTTCGTAAAAACCTTCCTCGGGAGCAATGAATGGCTAAAAAACAAACATTTAAAATCAAAAAACCAGAAAAAATAAATATTAAAAAGAACAGAGAATGAACTAAGACATATACATAAAACATGCCAATTTAAACAAATAAAATATGGAAACAAAGTACAGCCAATATACGGGAGCTAAAAAGATAAATCAAAAAATATTGTATAACAATTTTTCATAATGGGAGAAAAAAAAATATTAAATACCAATAAAACAGATACTTAAATTTCAAATAACTTATTTTTTATAATCATTGTTTTACATTAACTCATTATTAAACATTTAAATAAATATGTAAATGTGAACAATTACAATAAAAATCTATATAATAAAAAAACATACAACTAAAAAATATAAATATAAAAAATATATGTGTATTCATCAGAAATGTAACTAATAAATAACATTAAAAGACAATAAAAACAACGTACCTGTGTATTGTATACCTTAATCACTGAAAATAACTCCTATCATAATATCATTAGATATCCTAAGATGTTGAAAAACAAAGCAAAACCATTATCATTAGAGAACGGAGCTAAAAAACCAAAAAAACAAAAGAAACAAATATTGAGGGATGAGTTCGTTAAAACTGTACGCCCAGTACGTACTAGAATAATCGAACATAAGAGTTGCCTCAAGAGATTAGTTGCAGATAAGCCGCTTGTCTCACATTGGCAAACAGCGGGTCAAAATATCAGATTTGAAATATTTTGTCATCGAAAAAGTCAAATTAAATTGGCGAGGAGGTAACATCAAATGAAACCCTTTTGCGTCTCGAACAGCGTTACATCTATAATTTAAATAGCCTGCACCCAGATGGCTTGAATATGGACAGGGATCTTTCAGTTTTTCTTTAGTTCTCTGATATTTATTATATTAGGTCTGTTCTCTTTTTTCCTGTTAATTTTTATTATATGTCTTTAGTATGATTCTTGTTTTTTGCCCCCTTTTTTTTGTAAGAAAAGTATCTCCTGGTTTAGTTTTACATCTTTAGTTGGGGGTTTAGGCAACAATTTTGTTTGTCCTGTTCAGATCTTTTGATAGTCTCCTCCTGCATGGGAAGCTTGTATGTTGGTAGTAGGTGGGGCTAAATACCTGTTGCAATTAGAGGTTCAATGTTACCTCCGTTCTTCTGTTTTTTATATATTTATTCAGTGGTCAACACACTTTATATATGGGTAGTTATTTTTAGTTGTTTTATTTAGGGTGGATCTTTTTTAAAAAATTTTAAATATTTATTTTTTGGCCTTCATGGACCTAATCATGATCATTTGCCTTACAACATCTTCACAGTTCTTGTTATCTATTGCGGTATATACAATTAATCATAGATTAATATGTTTTTATCGTTTATCAAAATTTGCATATTTGACTACACGTCATCAAATTAACATCTTTATAAGGTTCCCTGTGCGCAGATGCTGGCGTTTTTTCGACTTTTATTTGTAGTAAGGTGGTGCCGACTTTATGGAGTCGGCAGTGGGAGCATTCATCATAACATTCATGTAAGTTCCGTTTCTTTTCCCCTTTGTTATGTGCTTCAATGTCTAAAGGTTCACTTTATTTTCGTTTACTTTTTTATGTTAGTCCAGATGTTATATTGGGGCATCAAAGTATAGTTAGTAATCATGAGCTGTTCCATTTCTGATATTTTGGCTTTCATAAGGTGTTTAGCCTGTAGAAGACGGTACGGTTTAGATTCTCATGTTTGTATGATACATCCGATGCTTATTTTTAATTAAGTTATGGTGAGTTTTTACAAATAGTTTTTGATTCTTTGTTTTTGTATTCCCTTTACACAGCCTCTTAGTAGCTTTTCAAATTTGGCTGTTTCTGTTGTAGTTTCAGTTTAGATACAATGTAATTTATGTGTGTTTTTTTTTTTTAAATGTGGGTAATCTTTGTTTGGGTTGTGGCTCCCTCGAGGCCGTTTTCTGAGCGGGGGGATGTTCTTTAATCCTTTATCTCAATTTTGGTTCTTACGTACCCATTTTTGCATGCGTATACATGTGAGATTTTAGAACGGAGTAGTGGATCTAAGGTCCTTATTAGCTCTAACTTGTCTATATTTGTGCGCACGTGTGTAGTCAATCTTTTTAAACCCCCTTTTTCCAATGGAAATTTTTAGTCTCATGTGTGCAGCATTTAGAAAAAGGGTTTCCTTTAGATATAAATAGAGGTATTAATAGATCACGTGTCCTTACATAATTTAACATGTATACATTTATCTCAGTTGTTTCTCTAAAAGTCCCAATTGCAGGGCTATTATTACGACGGCACAACTACGAGTTGGTTTTTATACACTCTTGAGTCCCCGGTTTTATCAGCTAAATATTTTTTTGTATACGCGCTATTCAACAACGGATATTTCTGTCCAGATGCTATAAATAGTATCACTAATAGATTACATAATGTACATAGTTTTTATATGATTAGATATGTACGGCTTTATCTTAGTTCATTTATTTGAAAACCCCACTTACAGGATTAATACTATGACAGCATTGCAACATCTAATTTGAAGTTATTGGATTATCTTAATCAGGTAATTCATTTAATTTATAAATTTGAGATTTGTGTATGCATATTTTATCCTAATAGTTTCAGAAAGAGGTTTTTATGCTTTTTATGTCCACAAACCCTGGGTGTTATTTTTGTCAAAAAGTTTTCCATATGCAGCTATTTTTCATGTTCTCGTCCTCATCCCTCAATATTTGTTTCTTTTGATTTTTTAGCTCCGTTCTCTAATAATGGTTTTGCTTTGTTTTTCAACATCTTAGGAGTTATCTTCAGTGATTAAGGTATACAATACACAGGTACGTTGTTTTTATTGTCTTTTAATGTTATTTATTAGTTACATTTCTGATGAATACACATTTTTTATATATATATATTTTAGTTGTATGTTTTTTTATTATATAGATTTTTATTGTAATTGTTCACATTTACATATTAAAATGTTTAATTATGAGATAAATGTAAAACAATGATTATAAAAAATAAGTTGACATTTATCTGATGTATTATGAGTTTTTATAATTGTTTTACATTGACATTTGAGTATCTGTGTTATTGGTATTTAATATTTTTTATTTCTCCTATTATGAAAAGTTGTTATACAATATTTTTTTATTTATCTTTTTAGCTCCATATATTGGCTGTACCTTATTTTGTTTCCATATTTTATTTGTTTAAATTGGCATGTTTAATGTATATGTCTTAGTTCATTCTCTATGTTCTTTTTAATATTTATTTTTTCTGGTTTTTTGATTTTAAATGTTTTTTGTTTTTTAGCCATTCATTGCCCCCAAGGAAGGTTTTTACGAAACACGGCCTGTGTTGGGCCAGTGGCTGAAGTGTACTTATTTAATAAAAGTTTTATTTCTACACGTCCTCTTGTTTGCAGTCCACGCTTCTTACTGGGTTGGTTGTTGCACGTGGACCCGTGCTTATTGTGTTGGTCCCCAGCTGGTAAGTCTGGACACGGCAAGACAGCATAGAGCCCTGGAATCACTTTCTACTGAGGGCATCCAGGTTCTGGGCCTCCCGGCTGGGAGGCACCAAAGAGTGCATCTTTTGGCTTTTCAGCCTGTGCATGGCCGATTCCACAACCATGGAGTTGTGCAGCAGCTGTGCCTTTTGGAACGCAGGGCTCTTACGGACTCGACAGATAGAATCGACCCCCTTGCTAAGAACCGGCGCCGAGGCCAGTGTTTCCAGATACGGAAAAGCAGCTGTTCCAGCATTGGAGGAACTGGTTCAGTAAAGGCTTCCTTTGGAGGAAAATCATACTGGAGAGCATCGAGCTCTTCGGCTTGAGGCTCCTCCTTGGTGTCTGCCGGGAATGCCAAAGCCTTGGCCATGTCCCTGACGAAATCTGAGAACGGGGGGGGGGGGGGGGGGGAACCTTCTCCGAGGCTCGGACTCCGGGGAGTCCACGGGACGCACCGGGTCCGTAAGGTGTCGGGAGACTCCTCGTCCTCCATCTCCCATACCGACTCCAAGGAGTCGAGCAGCTCCAGCCGTATGGGCCTCGATGCCACCCACCCCGATGACCTCGGGCCCACAGGGAGGTCAAGAGAGACTTTGGCGAGGATCGACTCGAGACTTGATTGACTCGAGGATCGGCTCGGCCTCCGGGGTCGACTTAGACATCGAGGTCCCGGTGGTCGGGGCAGATGCACCGGTCAAACCAGCGATCAGTACCCACTGCTGCTCCATGAAGGCAGCCAGGCTGCTCTCAAGGGCCGTGTCAACCTGAGACCGAGCTCAGGAGACTCCGCAGCCCTGGACTCGGGCCCCGAAAGCATCGGGCCCGACATCTGTTCTCCCGAAGAGTCAACGAGGACAACCGAAGTTACCTGACTCGGCGACTCCAGCTCCAGGCGAGGTAGTTTGGTCGGCCTCTCCGACTCCGAGAGCTCGGGACGGCGGTCAGGGCTTCGTGACCTGGCCCTCGAGGATCCAGGTGCCTCCACTGACGCCGCCCTCATGAGCTTTTTCCTTTTGTGCTCCCAGGCAGGAGACCCCCCTCTCAGAGGACCCATGACGGCACTCAGGGTCAGACTCCTGAGATGTCGATGCCTCAAAGTCTGGGCCCGGCCGGACGTGGACTCTGAAAAAATTCTCACATGTTGATGCTGGCGGCTCTGAAGTGCCTTCAACGACATCTTGCTGCACAGGCCACAGACCAGCAGGTCATGGTCGGGCCTGAGGCATCGGAGGCAGCAGTCGTGTGTGTCAGTGAGAGATACAAGTTTCTTGCACCGATCACATTTTTTGAACCCACTGGCAGCCATCGGGAGGAAAAGGGCCCCTGCAAGGTCAAAAGACAGGGCTGCCAGTGAAAATAACAGAAAAAGCGCGAACACTAGTCACAAAGGACAAAAACCGAAAAAGAAGTTCCGGACTCGATACCGGTGTATCGAGCCAAGGCGGGAGGGGAACCGGCGTCAAACCGGATAAAGAAACACGAAAAATCGCAGGGAAAAAAAAAAAATCTACTTTTCCCGGGTGACACAAACTGTGTCAGTTGGGCTCCGCGGAAAAAAAGACTGAGCAAGATGGCACCCTTAGGCGGGAAGGGGACCGCGCATGCACGCTGCATTCCCAAAGGCTTTCTTTGAAAGCCGGGGAAATGCTCCGCACTAGGGCTCCGTCGGCACTGACGTCACCCATATGTGAGGATTGACTTCCTGCTTGGTCCTGGAGAATGTTATGTCCACTTTAACATGAAGACCTAACTGGTAATGCTTGATAATGGCAGAAAGGGAAGATGAAGTCACCACCCAACAAATGCCAACTGGAGCAACAAAACTGACCTCTCCCCAGTAAAAGACCTACACAAGGATGGAATGAGCTCTCAATCCCTCCTGGAACAGATCTATTCAAGATCTAACAGAGACCACCTCATCCTTTTTAACTCTCTAAAGTGGATTTTGAAGTTGCCTCCTCTTCATGTGGCTCACTAAATAAGACAAACAGCCTCTCTATTTTGCAGAACAGGTTGGTCACCTTAAAAGTACTGAAGCAACACAAAGCACACATCCACCAGGTGGAAATCTTTCCTGCTTAGTACACTATTCCAAAGAAAAGGACAGGAGAGAAACTATTTGGTTAATGGGAAGGCTGAAACCACCTTGGGAACCAGGTACAAGGAGACAGACTCCTCTGAGAAAGACATGGGTCTCTGCAAGAAAGTCTGCAACTCAGATGTGACATGCCAAACTAATTGCGACCCAAAAAAATGGTCCTAACAAAAGATTTTATTTATTTAGCTGTATTTATATTCCGCTTTTCACCGGGTCAAAGCGGTCAATTGGGGGATACATTTAACACGAGGGGATATGACACACATACGTTAATACTTAAAGATCCTTAAGAATGGCTTAAAAGGCATCTTGATCAAAGGATGAGGGCCAGGTACAATGGTGGAATGATAAGCCACATTGGGAGATGGAATATGGGGACATAAGTGATACACTCCACAGAGAAAACGGGGCATGCCTTGTGAGAGACCAGAGTGTGGCTGGTCAGTGGCCCACAAAAGCAAGCCAGAGCCATTACCTGATCCTTCAGGGCATTTAGTGAGACCCTTGTCAAACCCCTCCTGAAGGGGGGGGGGGGGGGAGAAGAGGACAAAGAGGGCAACTCCATCCAAGATAACAGGCTTTTCTGCAGACACCTGGAATGGGCTCCTGTCTGTCACTGGGCAAGGCATGAGGCACCAGTTCTCTTTTAGAAATCTTCATGGGGACTGTGGGTGCCACACAAAAGGACAGATTTATTCCTGGACTTGGTAAACGCTGCTGGCTGCTTTCCAAGGTGGTAACAATGAGTCCACAAAGTGTGGACAAGCAGCAAGAGGATTACCTTGCTGCAGCCTTTTATGTATCCTCTGGCAGGCGCTGTAGCTTGGTCTTGTGCAAGTTCTTCACCAGCTTTTCTAAGTTCTCCCCAAACAGCCACTTCCTATTAAAGGAAAATCTGAACCAACTACTTAGATGTAGTATCCATTGTCCAGTGCCAGAGCCAGTGGCAGATTGTGGCCATCGCTATTTATTTTGCTGCTAGTCATATGAGATCATACAAAGTGTCAGAAGAGTCCTCTGGCAGCACCTGCACCCAGCTCAAGAGTACACATGCATCCAGTCTACCACAGACTGCTGCCTGGAAAGTAAGTGAGAAGAGAGAGAAGACTGTCCTCAAAAGAGCCTCCACCTTATAATCCTCCTGATCCCTGAGAGCATCACCCTCCACTGTGATGCCAGTGTGTTTAGTGACTGCTGGAAAGGTTGCATCCACCTTAGGAAAATGCAAGTCATCCATATCTATTGGGGGAAGGGCACAGAGCTTACTCATGACCTTGACCCTCCCCCCCCCCCGCAAGGTGATATCTGGCAATTCCCTCTACCTGGGCCATGCACTGACGCACTGGTGGGCTCAGAAAGGCCTTAGAAAGCCTATGAAGACCCTTCAGGATCAGATTCCCCTCAGACATGTCCCAAGTTATCAGGAGACACCTCAACTATCTGGAGCTATGAAGAAACCTGTGCTATTAAGGCCTAGAGATCCTCCCACCGGAAAAAGATGCACAAAAGAAACATCCTGTTCCTCCTCCAGGGTGAGGGCAGAGCCTCCCTGGCACTTCCTCAGACAGTCCACCCTAATCTGCTGCACAGCCATAGCACAGGGGCTCCATCTTTGCAGCCTAACATGCTGCAGACAAGGCAATGATGTCTGTGGCCTGGCATGCTTCTGTTCAGACGTGTGGCTAAACCAGCCCCAAAGCCATTGCCACCTTCCAACACAGCTGGAACGTGCCCTTCTAGCAAATATACGGATTCAATGGAATCCCAAATCCAACAAGAAATAGATGCCTTTGCAGCCACCTTGCAAGGCCCAAATAGCATGAAGAGGCACGCCAAATGCCAAAACGTCTGTTACCTTCAAGTGCCACTTAAGCGCCTGGTGGACATTGAGCAGATCCCTAGACTCAGCCAAGTCAAGGGAACTAACTTATGCTCAAACTACAACCTCTGGAATATTACTATGAAACAGTGTCAGGCACTAAGGTCTCAGTTTAAAACATTGCAGCAATCCGTTGGATTTTTAAAAACTCATCATGAAACTTTAGCTGCTGTTCACATCAAGGACCTTTAATCAGTGCCGGAAAATTTTTTTTTACGGATATTAAGATGTAAGAGTAAACCCGCGTCATTCTGGTGGAATATGACAGTTTGGTGATGTTTTTCATGTCTTCTAGGTCAGTTTGGAAGATGTGCATTCCCCTGAGGAACCTGATATAGCGAAACGCTTGGGCGCCTTAGAATAACGGCGTTGGGACTCATTCAAAGTTACTTGACACTCGTGGTATAGCCGCCTAAGGAGAGAATTCAAAGTGCCTATGAAGAACGTTTGGAGCACGAGTGGTTTCAAAAAAGATAAGTGCTAAATGGACTAAGCATATCGCAGTCTTTTTTCACCTAGTTACAACATTCCCAAGTGTCATTTGAGTGATTCTATGCACAGATTTGCATTTGAAGATTTTATGAGGAAAAGAAGAAAAGTATAAAAACAATGCAGTTGAGTAAAACTGATCGTTGAAGAATAAGTTTTTATAAGAAAAAGACGAAAATACATAAATAATTTACTTCAGTAAAATTGATTATGAAGCAGTGATTACGGCACTGATTAAAGGTCCTTGATGTGAACAGCAGCTAAAGTTTCATGATGAGCTTTTAAAAATCCAACGGATTGCTGCAATGTTTTAAACTGAGACCTTAGTGCCTGACACTATGTTTCATAGTAATATTCCAGAGGTTGTAGTTTGAGCATAAGTTTGTTCTCTGTGGAAAAGGCTCAACGGAGTTTGCCCACGTTTAGAAGTCAAGGGAACTGGCAAAGGCCTGCAAGCTCACTGCCTGATTAAGATGAAATGCCAAACACACCTTTGGTAAAAAAAGGAAGGAACTGGGTGCTCTGCACAAGAGCGCCTGTAGCTATAAGATGGGGCACGCTGAACAAATTGCCACAAACCACCACTTTCAGCATTAAGTCTCTAAGAAAGTGCCTAAGAGGTTCAAATGGGGCCCCCGCAAGAGCCTAGTTAAGATCCCAGGACGAAACTAGGGGACAACAAGGTGTTCTCAAATGCTTGACCCCTTAAAGAAAACAGACGTCACGATGAAGCAAGAGGCTTGCCCTGTACCCAGCCCCGGAAGCCAGGGCCGCAAACTGAACCTTCAAGGAGTTCAAGGCCAAACCCTTGTCAAGTCCATTTTGCAGGAAGGCCTAAATATCTGGAAGAGCGGCCCCTAGAGGCCACACCTCTCTCTGCGCACCAGGCCTCAAAGATGTACCAAACCCACACACAGGCCAAAGATGTAGAATGCTTCCACACCTATAGCAAGGTATTAACCAGCTGAGGGGGGGAATACCCCCTGCGCCTCAAACATACCCTCTTCAAGAGCCAGACTGTAATCGAGAACCGATCCACATCCGGCATCCAGACAGGACCTTTTGTTAGATCTGACTCCTAAGGAAGAGACTCAACCACCTGAAGCTGCACCAGGTTATCTGGGGCCATTATCATCACGCAGGGACCTCAACCCGCTGCAGAACACAACCTACCAGTGGCCCTAGGAGGAACACGTACAGAAGCCCATTGCTCAGCCAGGGTTGGACCAGTGCATCAAGCCCTTCCGCCATGGGCTCTCAGGACTTGCTGAAGAACCTAGGGGCCTTGGCATTCGTCAATGTCACCATTAGGTCCATCTAGGGAACACCCTAGCACTCCACAATCACCTGGAAGGCCGCCTCAGAGGGACCACTCCCTGGGTCCAATAGATGGAGGAGTGGCCTAGTGGTTGGAGCAAGGTACTTCAGGCCGGAAGGTCGGAGGTTCAAATCCCACTAGAGGACAGCAACCTTGGGCAAGCCTCTTAACCCTCCATAGCCCATGTTCCATGTAAAATAGTTATCTCCAAGTTATAATGCCCTGTTCAATGTAATTTCAGTTTGTTCAATGTAAACTGCACTGATGCAGAATAGCGTGGTATATAAGAGAATGTAAATAAATAAATAAATGAAGGCTCAGATAATCCGCCTGCACATTTTCCTTCCCAGCAACATGTGCCGCCGCCACCAAGAGCAGATAGGCCTGTAGCCACTGTAGAAGCCTCTGCCGCTACAAACTAGCTCAGAGTGCCACCCTGTCAGTTGATGTAGTCCACCACTGTGGCATTGTCGGGTCAGGACTCTCACTGCCTGCTACTGAACCATGGAGAGAAAAAGCTCCTGAGCGAGATGCACGGCTCTTGTCTCCAGACAATTGATAATACCATTGGCTCGCCTCTGGTGACCACTGTCAGGGCCATATAGCCCAGGGCAATGAGCTCCCCAACCAAAAAGGCTGGCATCTGTCGTCACTACCACCCAGTCTGGGGTCTTGAGGGGCACCTTGGCCACAAGGTTTGTTGAGTTGAGTCACCAGTTCAGCGAGGCAAACTTCCATTAACTACACTTGTGGGGATCACTGCATCATAAGATGCCTGAAGGGGTCACACGTGGGGCCATGCATAAGGCACTAGTTCCAGGGAGGCTGCCATCAAACCAAGCACCTGCAGACAGTCAAACGCTTGGGCAAGAAACCACCCACAGTTTCCACACCTGACGTTGCAACTTCAACACTCAGCAGGGGATGGCATTTCTGCTGGAGGGCAGGATAGCGAAGCAGGCATCCAGGTATGCCAAGGATTGCGAAAGACTGCTCCTGGCGAAATTCACGACCCAGCCTAACTCCTGCAGCTGGTGGATCTCACAGGCTGTCTCCTCCCGACTGTCCTACCAAGATTTTGCCTGGATCAACCAATCATCCAAATATGGGTGGGCATCAGGACACCCCTGCTTCTGCAGGGCTGCCGCTACAACCATCACCTCGGTGAGCACCTGGGGGGTGGTGGCAAGTCTGAAGAGGAGAGCCTGAAACTGGAAGTGCTCCTGCAGCACGGCAAAATGCAAATAATGCTGATGCTCCGGGCAAATGGGAATGTGCAGATACGCCTTGGACAGATCTAGGGAGGTTAAACGGCCACAATGATGGACCACAGAATTTCCATGCAAAAGCGCAGCACCCGGAGAGCCCTCTTACTTGATTTACTTCATGGTGCCCAAGAAACAGCCCACACCCTATTCTTCTGGGGACATGAGGACAATGACCTAACTGCAGAAGACGTTCAAGCATCAGCCTGACCACCAGATTCTTGGCAGGGCCCCGACAAGGCAACACCATGAAGGCGTCTGTGAGGGGCCTCAAACTTGAGGGTTTAACTCTTGCATCTGTTGTAAGCTGGGCTCAGGCGGGATAAAATAGACTTAGACAGCAGACTATCAACTGCATTTCTGCTGGTGCCCCCAAACCTTCATTGGGAGGCCTTGGCAGCTCTGAGGGCTCCAGCGGCCCCACCTCTGCCACCCCAACTGTCTCCACAAAAGGAGAAACCGGGACCTCTGGGTATTTACCTCTCTGGCTGGGCAAAACTTCCATGACTCAAACCTCCGAGAAGAGGACCCATGACCTGCCACCTTGGGCTTGTCCTCCAGAAGCTGAGGCACCTTAATGTCCCCCAGGTCCTTCACAAACTTCTCCAAGTCCTCCACAAACCACCTCCCCAAGAAGGGAAGCTTACTCAACCTTGTCTTGAAGGCTAAATCTACAGACCAATTCCACAGCCAGAGGAAACGCCAAGCCACCACCAGTCACCATGGACTTGGCCAAAGCCCAGAGCAAATCATGAAGGAGATCAGCTAGGAAGGTGGTGCCAGATTCCAACTGAGCTGCCTCCTCTTGGGCAGCTGCCTCGGCCAGTGCCACCTCAGTGATCTTCTGCAACCAATGCAAGTGTGCGCCACACAGGATCCACAAATGGCACCCTGCAAAGCCGATGGTGGAACTCAGACCTGCTTGAGTAACACCTCCATCTGCCAATCCTGCAGGACCTTCAAGGTCACATCACCTTCCACCTGGATAGTAGTCTTCCTAGTGACCGCAGTCACCAGTGCATCCACCCAGGGAAGGCACAAGTGCTCCCTCTTGTCTGGAGGGATAGGATAAAACCTCACCATACTCCTAGTGACCCACAAAACTGCAATGGGGACTTTCCACTCCTCATTAGCCATTGCTTTCACCACCCGAAGGATGGGAAAGGACTGCGGCAGCTTCCAAATACCCTCAAGGAGCAGATCCTCCTGCTCCAAGGGGTCTGGTAGTGGATCATCTGCAACTTACAAGGCTGCTAAGATTTTCGACAGTCAAGAAAGGGAGCTTGCCTCTATGAAAAATGTTGATGGCTGAGTAGTCCTTCCCAGTCGGGAGTTCCCCTTCTTCCTCAGGGTCTGGATCTTCCACAAAGTCAGATGAACCCTTCAGAGCCCCAAAGGACCCCAAATGAGGCCCCATCCTCAAACCTTGTGGACCCCTCCTGGCATTGGCGCTTTCCCACCCCGGGACCACTAGTCCCCCAAGCAAGGAGGGGGGGGCCCCAATTCAGGAGACCACCGTCCATGTTCCTGCTGCAACAGCAGTACAAACTCTGGGGAGGAGAGACTTACCCCCACCACAGTGCCCCCCCCTTCCCCGAGAGACCCAGGAGGATCTGGGGATACAGGCTGCAGTAAGGGAGCTTCCCTGCTCTCCAAAGCAGAAGAGGAGACAGCAGACAAAATTGGCAGACATTCCCACCAAAACCATGGATACTCCAGCCTTCCCCGCAGGGCAATCACAGCAAGAAAACCTCACGGCTGCCTCAGATGTTGTGCACCGCCAGTCCAGCTCTCCACGGCAGCCACACTTTCCTCAACACTAACGTGACAAAGCCTGACAATGGAGTTTAGACTCGGCCCCTCCTTTGCCTGGCCATGTGCGCGCTGTGTGGTAAGGCCCCCCCAACCAAGACTCACCGATCTGGGATCCCTGCTGTCGATGCCTCTCCCCCACACCACCTGCCAGTCTTTTGGTTTTTTTTTTTTTTTTTTAAACTTCATCAAACTCTATGCAGGAGCACAGAAAGCTCTACCCCTGGTCCCTCCCAGGAGTTGGGAAGAAGGGGGAGCAGCTAGCTCCTACACATCCTGAGGGTCCTGAGAAGTGGCTAGGGGAGAGGCCAGGGGAGGGACCTGGCACCACCAGGTACTGCATTCTGCATCCCTGAACTGTGGCCCAGCACCTAAAAACAGTCAGTACAGACTATACCCATCCACCTGCTGGAGGCTGAGAAATTACTGGCTCTGTAGGGGAGTATAGGCTTATTTAAGAAAGAGGTTTGAGCCTGTGGTTCTCTGTCTCCATCTGCTGGAGGATGAGCATAACACATCTGGAGGGACCAACTGGAAACCTTATAAATACCCCCTAAAGTCCAACTATAATTTGCCAAAACTTCAAAACTGAATTACACACTAACCTGAAACAGCATCACTCCATGGGCCTGTTGCAGGCATCCAGATTCACAAATTGTTGATTGTTGCTTGACTAACAGAGTGCCAAAATCCTGAAAAATCTTGACATCAGCATTTCAGCAATTGTTTGCCTGCCTCAAGGAAATGTATCCATAAGTCTCATATCAACTTTGCAAAAAGGGAGCTGGAATCCCTTCAACAAGACTAAGTTCATAGGAAACGTTATCTACAAATCAGAGACCATATAGCCCTAATGTGTCAATTTTTTATACTGGATTTTTTTGGGGGGGAAAATTATGATTGCTTACTGCTCACCCATCCCTATGGAGATACTGTATGTTTATGATATACTCATATTTGGTCTGGAAGCTCCCAATAACTATTTCTGGCATGGTTCAATGGAAACAATTCAGATCTTAAATTCACATTTTGTAGACTCATAGTCCGCCCTTGGCTATCACCTCTATTGCTGTAGATCAGTTCCCAGTTTCCATTCAAAGAAACCTTCAAGTTTAGAGACTGCAGGCCTATGAACATTCTACAAGATTATTTCTACAAAATATCAGAATACATACTCTACCCTTAGCATGTGGTTTTTTTGTTTGTTCAGTTTTTGAATAGAGAGACACTGAAGGAGACTATGGGCAGATTAGTTATTCTGCATGGTTCTATCATTGCAGTGTAGAAGGGTTCAAAAGCTTATTGATGCCCCATAGCATCCGCTTTGGGATGTATGCACATAAACATGCTAAATGTTAGTGCTCTTGCACACAAGCAGTGTGTTGTGATACTATTTAAACTGATTGAAGACAAACCAGCTAACAGATTCTAGCTATGTTGGCAAATCCTGAATTTGCCATAGCTTCTTCTAAATACAGAATTACATAATGGAAAATAATCCTCGTCACCTAGGGAGACTTACACTTGGGTTCACATTAGGGATGTACACAGCCAAAAAGTCAGCTTTTCTGATTTTCTACATTTTTCTTGATTTTCCTGTGTTTTTCTTTTTATCATGCATTTATTTTAAATACACACATGATAAAACAAATACTACAAACTGTATGCATGTCAATCCATAGGTAAAAATGCATACAAGCGATCTGCATGCAGAATACTTTCTTGGCACCCATGTTAACAGAATGACTACTAACATAAATGCACACCCCCACTCTACATGCTTCCACGACAAAGATTTTCAAACACTGTTCCAACTGACCTTGGATACTATCTTTCTTTAGATCTAGCCGTTCAAGTAGGGGAATGAGGTAGGCTCCACTTTTGCCTGTTCCATTTTTTGCTCTAGCCAAGATATCCCTACCAGATAAAGCGATGGGAATACTCTCCTCCTGGAAAACAAGTATGAAATTAAACCCTCTCCCTAGTTACATCACAATGGTCAATACAAACAGAAAACAGGGCACAATAACAGACTATCTACTATGCATGTATTTGTGGCTTTTCAATGGGAAATGTTTTCATAAAAAAAATTAGAGAACACTGCCCCTGGTAAAATATATACTATAAAAAGGCATAATCCAAGCAGAACACATTAAGTTTCTAAACTGAAATGTCTAACATACAACCTAACCTCACCAAGACCAGTAGCCCAAATAGACTTCTATTTAGTAAACCACTACAAGAACAGAACTATTGCTATTACATGCAATCCCTAACTGCAATAGTCACATTTAAGCTCTCCATTGACGAGCAGTGGAGATTGAAGGCACATGGTGGGCAGTGCAGCTGCATTCCTCTGCTCTTTATGTAGAACCTTTGTTACAGGTAAGGTATTGGTAAGTATTAAACTCTGAAAAGAAAGCAGTTACTTACCTGTAACAGGTGATCTCTGGGAACAGCAGGAATAAGTCTTCACATATGGGTACGTCGGTACCGACTGAGTCTGCGCGGGAACGCTTCCCAGCGTCCAGTCAAAGAGCTTTTGGAAGCATCCCACCACGCCTGCGTGCTGCCTTCCCGCCTTTCCCAACTGCCTCTCCTCAGTTAAGTTTTAAAGCTGAGACAAAGAGAGAGAGAGAGGAAAGGAAAGAAGTAATTAGATCTTACCTGCTAATTATTGTTCCTGAAGGAACGACAGTCCAGTCCCTTTACTTCAGGGTTACACAACCCTTCCAGCAGCTTGGAGGCTGAGCCCAACCTTTTTGGGATGGAGCGGTATATATACCACTGGTGCCACCCACCAACTCCAGTAACCTACTGCAAAAGCAGACTTAACAAAACCTACGTAATTATCTAAATGAAAATAACACAACTCAAACAAAGCTATATATACTTTTTTTTTTTTTTTTTACTTTACAGGAGTAGACAGGAGGAGATAGGGCCAAGGGAGGAGGCAGATTAACTGCTACTGCACGGGCCTTTCCTCCACCATGACCTTCCAGAGAGACCTGAACCCACAATTGGGCCGCAGCCCCGTCCCTGAGAAACGTCCGGAATGGCAACATAGCGCTAGGGAGGGGAATAGGGACTGGACTGTTGTTCCTTCAGGAACAATAATTAGCAGGTAAGATCTAATTACTTCTTCCTTATCGTCACTCCAGTCCAGTCCCTTTACTTCAGGGAAGTACCAGAGCAGTACCAGCCCGGGCGGGATTCGCCATTCCGGAACGTAGAACCGCATGCGCAAACCTGGAGTCCGCAGAACTCTGCACGTCCAGCCTGTAGTGCTTGGTAAAAGAGTGCATAGAGGACCAAGTCGCTGCCTTACAGATGTCCAGAGGAGGAACTAGGCTGAACTCCGCCCAAGAGGTAGCCTGTGCTCGAGTTGAGTGAGCGCGCAGACCTCCTGGGACTTGCTTCCCCTTGAGGATATAGGCGGAAGCAATCGCCTCCCTGATCCATCTGGAGATTGAGGCCTTGGCCGCCGCCTCTCCCTTGTGAGGACCTCCGAACTGCACGAACAGTCGTTCGGATTTCCGGAAGGGCGCCGTGCGGGAGAGGTAACGCTTCAAGACTCTGGGGACGTCGAGCAGATGGAGCCTATCATCTCCCCCTCCTAGCCCCTCCGCCGAGAGGGCCGGGAGAGAGATGGATTGGTTGACATGAAAGGGGGAGATCACCTTAGGCAAGAACGAAGGAACCGTCCGAAGGACTACCTTATCCTTGAGAAACGACAGAAAGGGAGGTCGGGAAGACAGGGCTTGTAATTCGGAGACCCGTCTGGCCGAGCAAATGGCAACCAGGAACACTGTCTTCAGAGTCAGATCCTTCAAGGAGGCCTTCTTCATTGGTTCAAAGGGCTCCGCGACTAGGGCATTTAGTACCAGGTTGAGGTCCCAAGGGGGGGATGACCGATCTTCGTTGCGGGCGGAGCCGTCTGACCGCTTTCAGGAACCTGGCAACGTCCGCATGAGCTCCTAAAGGTTTTCCGCCAACCTTACCCCTATAGCAAGCGATGGCTGCCAGCTGTACTCGCAAGGAGCTGTGCGCTAAGCCCTTGTCAAGACCTGCTTGCAAAAATTCCAGCACCTCCGGGACCAAAGCTGACAGGGGATTCCTCCGGCGCTCCGTACACCATGCCTCAAAGATACGCCAAACTCTTACATAGGAGAGACAAGTCGAGCGCTTCCTCGCGCTCAACAGGGTCGCAATTACTGCCGCCGAGTAGCCGCGCTTCATGAGCCGCGCCCTTTCAATAGCCAAGCCGTAAGCGAGAATCGATCCACGTGTGGCATCTGGACCGGCCCTTGCCTCAGTAGATCCCTCCTGCCGGGAAGCCGCCAAGGCCGGTCGGCGATCATCCTTACCAGATCCGCATACCAGGGGAGACGAGGCCAATCCGGGGCAATAAGGATTACTAGGCCCCGGTGAGCTTCCACCCGCTGGAGGACCTTCCCGATTAGGGCCCAAGGGGGGAAGACAAAGAAGACCCTCCGAGGGCCATTTCTGGGACAGGGCGTCCAGGCCCTCGGACATCCTTTCCTTCCGCCGGCTGAAGAATCGGCTTACTTTGGCGGATGAGAACCGCGCCATGAGGTCCATGACTGGAGGACCCCAAAGAGCTACTATCTGGTCGAAGATCTCCTGATGCAGTTCCCACTCGCCGTGGTCTATCTTGCACCTGCTGAGGAAATCGGCGGTGATGTTGTCCACGCCGGCCACGTGCTGAGCTGAGTGCGCTTCCAGGTGAACTTTTGCCCACTGGAACAGGGCATCCGCCTCCTTCTCTAAGGCCGGACTGCTGGTGCCGCCCTGGTGATTGATGTAAGCCACCGTGGTGACATTGTCGGAGAGTACGCAAATCGCTCTTCCTAAAACTGAGGACTCGAGTGCCTTGAGCGCCAGAGCGACGGCTCTCAATTCTAGCCGGTTGATGGGCCATTGAGATTCCAACGCCGTCCAACGCCCCTGGACAATCTGGTCCTCGCAATGTGCTCCCCAGCCTGCTAGACTGGCGTCCGTCGTCAACAGCAACCACTGCGGGGGTTCGAGGGGCATTCTGCAACTCAGATTCCTTGGGCACCTCCACCAGTGGAGGGACTGCTTGGTTCGAGGTGCGCAGGGAAGCTACCGGGACAAAGGGTGCTGTTGCGGAGACCACCGACGCAACAGAGACCGCTGTAACGGCCGCATGTGTGCCCTGGCCCACAGGACTACTTCTATTGCTGCCGCCATGGTTCCCAGCAATTGCAGGTAATGCCACGCTGAAGAAAGCCGCCTGGCCATGAACTGCGAGACTAGGATTCTTAGGTCCTTTATCCTCGTGCTGGACAGGAGGACTCTGCCTCTGCCTGTGTGGAACCTTGCTCCGAGATACTCGAGCTCTTGGGAGGGGACCAAACTGCTCTTTGCGCGATTGATGACCCACCCGAGCTCCTCCAGAACTTGAACTACTTTGGCCATTGCCCCGCGACTTTCCTCTTCTGACTTTGCCCGGATCAGCCAGTCGTCCAAGTAGGGGTGCACTAAGATTCCCTCCTTTCGTAGGGCGGCCGCTACCACCACCATCACCTTGGTGAACGTTCTTGGCGCCGTCGCTAGGCCGAAGGGCAGCGCCTGAAATTGAAAATGACCGAGGCACTGCGAATCTCAGGAACTGCTGATGGGACCTTCTGACCGGGATATGCAAATAGGCTTCTGTCAGATCCAACGACGTTAGGAACTCTCCGCCCCTCACGGCCGCTATAACCGACCGCAGGGTTTCCATCCGGAAGTGTAGCACCTTGAGACAACGATTGACCTGCTTTAGATCCAGGATCGGGCGAAAGGACCCCTCCTTTTTTGGGACGACGAAGTAAATCGAGTACCGACCCATACCGCATTGGTCTGGAGGAACCGGAACCACGGCCCCGAGCTCTATGAGACGGGAAAGCGTTGTTTCTATGGCCGCTCTTTTTGTTGGGGAACCGCAGGGGGACTGAACAAAGGCTGGAAGTATTTGCTTTGCAAATTCGAGAGCATATCCCTCTCGGATCACTTCCGGCACCCATTGATCGGACGTGACCCGGGACCAGACGGGAAGAAACTGCCTTAGGCGACTGCCTACCGGCAGCCCGTCCTCCTGGACCCCCGGTATCTCATTGTTGTTTTCTAGGGCCCGAGGAGAAGGAGGAGGCCGAAAAACCTCTGCCTGCTCCCCGAAACCCTCGGAAGCCTTGTCCCCTAGCGGTAAAACGACCCCTGAGGAAAGGGTTAGGTCTGGTTGAACGAAACATCCGAGGTTCCCTAGGTTGGTTCCGTGCTGGGGCTAAGGGACGCGTTTGCTTCGGCCTGTCCTCCGGAAGCCTGCCACCCTTGGATTCGCCAAGGTCCTTTACCAACTTATCTAGGTCCTCCCCGAATAATAGTTTCCCTTTAAAGGGAAGGCGACTCAGGCGAGCTTTGGAGGAGGCATCGGCAGCCCAATTCCATAGCCACAAATAGCGTCTGGCTGCCACCACCGAGGCCATGTTCTTTGCTAAGCTCCGGATGAGGTCATACTGACTATCCGCCAAGAAGGCCGTACCGGATTCCAACCTCACCGTGCTGGCTAGAGCCCCCTCGGAGGAGCCCTCCTCTGCCTGGAGTTGCTGAGACCACCTCAAACAGGCCCGCACCACCCATGCCCCTGAAACGGAGGCCTGTAAGGCAAGAGCGCTCACATCGAAAGCTTGCTTAAGGAGCGTGTCCAATTTCCTATCCTGGGAATCCCTCAGGGCCGCGCTGCCCTCAACTGGGATGGTAGTTTTCTTTGTCACTGCCGATACCGCCGCATCCACCCTGGGGGACTTCAGCAGCTCTTTGTCTGACTCTGGGAGAGGGTAGAGGCGGGACATGGCCCGGACCCCTCTTAAAGCTGACTCTGGTTGATCCCATTCCTCCTGAATCATCTGACGCACCACTCTGTGGACAGGAAAAACCTTCTGGGACCTCCTGATGGCCTGGATCAAGGGATCCTCCAATGCCTCATCCTCCGCAGGGGTATCAGAGGCTACGTTGAGAGCTTTCAGGGAATCATTTATTAAGGCGGGCAACTCCTCCCGCCGAAAAATTCTAATTATGCGAGAATGGTCCTCCTCAGGGATCTCCCCTTCTTCTAGCTCCTCCTCTTCCTCCTCCAAATCCTTTTCAGAGATCTCCTCTTCAGGCGTGCCCTGGGAAAGTGAAGTGAGGGGCTCCTCATTCAACAGCCTGGGGCGCTTTGGGGGTATCCCTGAGTCCTGAGCGTTAGACCTCATGGGTCTGACTAGTCTGCCTTCGGCCGAAGGGCCCACTTCTCCTGTCCCAAGCCCCTGCTTGCGCAAGCAATAGGCTTGGTGTAGCAAGAGCACGAAATCAGGGGAGAAGAAATCCGACTCCCCCCTCTTCTGAGGGAAGGGAGGAGAGAGGTATAGGGTGAGGGGGAACCTCTGAGCGTGAAGGGAGGGATAACTGGGACGCTACTTCCCCCTCCGAAGGATCCGAGGACCCCTGCGAGGCCTGGGTCATGGACAGGCTGATTTCTTGTTCTACTGAGGTAGCCACTGCAGCGCAGCCCCTGCAGACCCCTGCCTCAGATGAAGTACCTCTACGGGTGCCACAAGATGGGCACCTCGGCTTGCCAGTCATGCTCCTCAGGGGGTAGCTAAATAAATGCACAATCGCCCCGGCCTAAACAATCAGATTTACTAGCAATAAACCTTTAACACAAACAAAATAAACTTTAGATTCCAGGCTTTACCAATGCTCTCCTGTAGCAGCCATAAGCAGAACCCCCCCCCCCCCCCCCGAGGTAAACGGGAACACAGTAAATTTCAAATTAATTTCAAATTAATTAAAGTTAAAAATCAAAGATTAAAAATTAAAAATCAAATTCCAGCCCATAAGCTGAGTACTTGCGATTTAGAGGCTTCTTTCCAGGACCGTGGCCGCGATTCCTAGCCGTTGGCTCAACACGTGGTAGGCCGCGACCACGTGGAGCCCTTAACGGAGGAACTTGAAACTGCCCTCCACGTTGTCCTGCACGCTCCACCGGCGAAGAGGAGGCTGGGAACCGAGACCCGAACAACCAGGGGCCTCGCTTCACTACTGGCGCTGTACTCGCGGCTCTGGAGTTCGTCGCTGCCCTCTGATGCTCCGGGGGAAAGAATGAGGGGGGGGGGCCGTAAGAAAGAGCACCCTCGGGAGGCTGCACACTCTCCCTCCTTCTTGGCGTTACCTCTAGCGCTCAGCCACCGGGGGGGGGGGCGGGGGCGCGAGGTCGGGCAGGTCTTCCGAAAGGGCAGAGGAGGAGCAGGCAGCACCGGCAGCGAGAGGATCTGACCGTTCCTCCTCGCTGCTGCAGGCAACAGAGACAATCCCCTCCGATCACCGGACAGGGCCGCGGGGGGGGAGGGGGGGAGATGAAGGAGTAGAAAGGAATCGACAGGGAAAGGAAAAACAAAGGCAAGTTTCCTAATAAAAATAAAGAAGTTTAACCATGAAAATTAGTTAAATCGGAAAAGTAGGAGAAGGTAGGACTCCAGTAAGCCCTAGGCTTACGGAACCCTCCAGCTGCTTGGAGGCTGAGAATACTGGAGTTGGTGGGTGGCACCAGTGGTATATATACCGCTCCATCCCAAAAAGGTTGGGCTCAGCCTCCAAGCTGCTGGAAGGGTTGCGTAACCCTGAAGTAAAGGGACTGGACTGGAGTGACGATAAGGAAGATAGAGATACAACTCCTGGGGAGGTGGGTGGGTTGTGAAGACTTATTCCTGCTGTTCCCAGAGATCACCTGTTACAGGTAAGTAAGTGTGCTATCTCCAGGAACAAGCAGGAAAGCGTAGTTACTCACCTGTAACAGGTGTTCTCCAGGAGCAGCAGGAATCAGTCCTCACTTATGGGTGACGTCGGCGCCGACGGAGCCCTCGCGGAGCAATTTTCCCCAGCTTTCAAAGAAAGCCTTTGGGAATTGCAGCGCGCATGCGCGGTCGTCTTCCCGCCCGAGGGTGCCATCTTAGCCAGTCAGATGACATAGCTAAAAAAGACAGCATAAAAATATGCAAAAAGAACATAAGCAGACGATTGCAACTCCAAGGGGAGGAGGGAGGGTAGTGAGGACTGATTCCTGCTGCTCCTGGAGAACACCTGTTACAGGTGAGTAACTACGCTTTCTCCAGGACCAAGCAGGAAGTCAGTCCTCACTTATGGGACTCCCAAGCTCAAGGCTACCGGAGACCCTAAGCACAAAAATGAGCTCCCTCTAGCTCAGCAGCACAGAAGGAAAGAATCTTCGCTGAATTATCACCCACCGGTAGCCCACATCCGGGATGGAGGGTAGGAGTTGCTCAGACCTCAAAGAGATTACGGAGGACTGCCTGTCCGAAAGCACTGTCCCTACGGGACTCCCTCTCGAGACAGTAATGGACCGCAAAAGTCTGGCTCGAAGACCAAGTAGCGGCCCGGCAGATGTCTGCCAGCGGAACAGAGCGGAGGTAAGCCACTGACGTGGCCTTTGCCCGAACGCAATGAGCCGTGACTCGACTTTCTAAGGAGAGTCCGGCTGCCCCATAAGCCCAAGAGATACAGTCCGCAACCCAGATGGACAGAGTACGCTTGGAGACCGGGAGCCCCAATCTATTGGGGTCAAAAGACACAAAAGGCTGAGCAGCTTTACGGTGCTCCCGCGTACGGTCAAGGTAGAAGTTCAATGCCCTTCTACAGTCCAGGGTATGGAGGACCGTTTCAGCTCGGCTGGAGTGTGGTCTGGGAAAGAAGGTTGGAAGTACCACCTCCTGATTGATGTGAAAAGGGGAGACCACTTTAGGCAGAAATTTCGGGTGAGTCCGTAGGACTACCCTATTCTTGTAGAACCTAGTGTAAGGGGGATCAGACACGAGGGCCTGCAATTCACTTACGCGTCTAGCGGAAGTGAGGGCTATCAAGAACAGTGTTTTCCAAGACAGAAAACGGAGAGAACAGGTAGCCATAGGTTCAAAAGGCGGACAGGTGATCCGCTGCAAAACCACATTCAGGTCCCAGTCAGGCGCTGGCGGGCGCAGAGGTGGTTTAAGTAGAAGGAGACCTCGGAGAAACCTCGCTACGAGAGGGTCGTTGGAGAGAGGTCTGCCGTCCACCGGCACATGATGTGCTGAAAGAGCACTGAGGTGAACTTTGACGGAGTTGGACTTAAGTCCCAGATTAGAGAGGTGCAGCAAGTACTGCAAGATCACCGACACCGGGCAGGAGAAGGGATCCTGAGACTGTTGGGTACACCAGACTGCAAAGCGACGCCATTTAAGGGCGTAGCATTTGCGGGTAGAAGGCCGTCGCGAAGCCAAGACGACCTCCTCCACCTCCGCCGGCAGGAGAAGGGGAGCAAGGACCACCCTCTCAGCAGCCAGGCCATGAGGTTGAGAGACCTGAGGTTGGGGTGCAGTAGGGACCCCTGATCCTGAGTGAGGAGATCCGGTTGTACCCCCAGAGGGATTGGATCCTCCACCGGCAGTTGCAGCAGGAGCGGAAACCACGGCTGCCTGGGCCAGCGAGGGGCCACCAGGATCATGAAGGCTTTGTCTCGGAGAACCTTGAAAAGAGTCCGAGAGACTAGCTGGATGGGAGGGAAAGCGTACAGAAGGCTCCCCGACCATGAGATCAGAAAGGCGTCCGCCGCAACCCGAAGGGGGTGTGGCTGACGAGAGCAGAAGCGAGGAAGCTGCCGGTTGCGAGGACTGGCAAAGAGATCCACCGTGGGGAGGCCCCACTTGAGGAAGAGCTTCTGAACTACCAAGGGATCCAGACGCCACTCGTGCGGCTGGAGGACCCTGCTGAGTTTGTCTGCAAGGCAATTTTCTTGGCCCGGGAGATAAACTGCCTTGAGGAGAATGCCGTGACTGACGGCCCAAGAGCAGAGCTTCTGTGCCTCCCGGCAGAGGAGGAAGGAGCCCGTGCCCCCCTGTTTGTTCACGTAGAACATGGCAACTTGATTGTCCGTCTGGACAAGGACGGACTGTTGGGAAGTCAGGTGGGAGAAGGCCTTGAGAGCTAGGCGGATCGCCCTGAGCTCCAGGAAGTTGATCTGCTGAGCAGACTCCCACGTGGTCCAGAGGCCCTGAGTACGGGCCTCTTGGCAATGTGCTCCCCAGCCCAGGAGGGATGCATCGGTGGTCAGCACCCGGGTCGGCTGAGGTGACTGGAAAGGCATTCCGAATATCAGGTTCGGCTGCCAGAGCCACCACCGGAGAGACGAGACCAGCGGCTCGGAGACGCGCACTAGGTCTGCTAGGCCGCCCGTGGCTTGTCGCCACTGCTGGCGGAGACACCATTGAGCAGACCGCATATTCAGGCGGGCATTGGGGGTCACATGGACGGTGGAAGCCATATGGCCGAGCAGTCTCAGGAAGCGCCTGGCGGAGACCAGGGGCTGGCTGCGAAAGCGGTCGGCTAGGTCCATGAGCCGTTGAGCCCTGTCGAGCGGTAGGTATGCTCGCGCCTGAGGAGTGTGCAGCCTCGCGCCGATGAACTCGAGATTCTGTGAGGGGAGCAAAGTGGACTTTGCGAAGTTTATAACAAAGCCCAAGTGCTGCAGCAGAGTCACCGTGCGGCACGTGGCGTTGGTGACCTCCTGAGCGGATGCTGCTCTGATGAGCCAGTCGTCGAGGTACGGAAAGACATAGAGGCCGTGAAGCCGGAGATGGGCCGCCACGACCGCGAGACATTTTGTGAAGACTCGCGGTGTGGAGGACAGGCCAAAGGGCAGTACTCTGTACTGGTAATGATTTCCTGCCACCACAAACCTTAGGTATTGGCGGTGGCTTGGGTGGATGAGGATGTGCGTGTAGGCATCCTTTAGATCCAAGGAGCATAGCCAATCTCCCTGCTGGAGGTAGGGCAGAAGGATTCCAAGGGTAAGCATTTTGAACTTCTCCCGCACAAGGAACTTGTTGAGGTTGCGCAAGTCCAGGATGGGTCTGAGGCCCCCTGTTCTCTTTGGTATCAGAAAATACCTTGAATAAAAGCCTTGACCTCTCAGGTGGTGTGGCACCGGTTCCACCGCCTGTTCCTGCAGAAGACCTGCTAACTCCTGAAGGAGCAACTCCCTGTGCAGAGGGGGTCGCGGAGGTTCTCCCGGAAAATAGGAGGGAGGGACCTGATGGAAGTGGAGAAGATAGCCTTCTCGCACGACCTGAAGCACCCAGGCATCTGCGGTGATGCTGGACCACCTGTGGGCGAAGTGAACCAGCCGGCCTCCGGTGCTGGGAGGAACCAGCGGGGGGGGGAGAGGCTATGCTTAGTGAGTCAAAACCCCCACCCTGCTGAGCAGGGGCTGGTGGTGCAGGCTTGGGGGCTTGCTGCCTACGGGACCCGTTACCCCGTCCCTTGGCCTGCTGGCCCTGTTGGGGAGCTGCAGGGGCCTGATAATGGGGGTATTGTTTGTAGGCAGCCGCCTTCCTCGGGTAAAAGGACTTTTTCCCCGAGCCCTTCTTTTTCTGGGAAGGGGCGGAGGTCTTCCTAGAAAGCCTGGTCCTGGTGAGAGTCTCAGTCTCAATTTGCGCAGCCTTTTCCGCCATGGGCTTGCCAAAGAGGTTTTCGCCTCGGCAGGGGACATCGACCAACTTGTCCTGCACCCAGGGCTCAAGGTCTGACGACTGAAGCCAAGCCTGTCGGCGGGCACCGATGCCGGCTGCGGCCACTCGAGCCGATGCTTCAAAGCCATCATAGGCTGCTCGGGACATGAACTTTGAGCATTCCCGAATGCCAGTGGACAAGGCTAGGAACCTCCGCAAGGGTTCCTCGGACAGACCAGCGGAGAATCCGGCTAGCTCTTTAGCCAGATCCCGGAGATACATGCCCATGTATAGCTGGTAAGTCTGGACACGACATGCGAGCATAGAGCCCTGGAAGCACTTCTTGCCAAGGCCATCCAGGTTACGGGCCTCCCTTCCAGGAGGCACCGAGGAGTGCATCTTCTGGCTCTTAAGACGATGCATGGCCGATTCCACTACCATGGAATGGTGTGGCAGCTGTGCCTTTTGAAAGCCAGGGCTCTTGCGGACTCGATAGATAGAATCGACCCGCTTGCTCAGGACCGGCGAGGAGGCCGGACTCTCCCACATGCGGAAGAGTAGTCGTTCCAGCATAGGAGGAACCGGCACAGTAAAGTGTTCCCTCGCGGGAGAGTCATACTGGAGGGCGTCGAGCTCTTCGGCTCGAGGCTCCTCCTCGGGATCCGCAGGAAAGGCCAAAGCCTTGGCCATATCCCTAACGAAGTCCGAGAACTGGGCATCCTCCGGGGGGGACTGCTTCCGAGGCTCGGACTCCGGTGAGTCCGATGGGACACACCGAGTCCGGAAAGAATCAGGTGACTCTTCCTCCTCAGACTCCCAGACCGACTCCGACGAGGACTCGGTGGGGTCGGCCCGGGCAGGGTGCGGCGCCAGCCGCCCCGACGCCGAGGGAGTCGGCGTCGGCGACCTCGACCGAGGATCGACTCGAGTTCTCATCGACTTGAGGATCGGCTCGGTCTCCGGGGTCGACTTGGACGTCGACGTCCCGGCGGTCGGGGCAGCGGCGCCAGCGAAGCCAGCGAGCAGTGCCCTCTGCTGGTCCATGAAGGCAGACAGTCTGCTCTCCAAGGCCGTCAACCTGAGTCCGAGTTCAGGTGACCCAGCAGCCCCAGACTCGGGCCCCGACGGCGTCGGGCCCGACGTCGGCTGTCGCGGAGGCGAGTCCAGAAGGACCACAGGACTTACCCGGGCAGGCATCTCCGACTCCAGGCGAGGTCGCTTCGGGATGTGTTCCTTCTCCAAGGACCCGGGGCGGCTGTCGGGGCTATGCGACCTGGCCCTCGCGGAACCAGGAGCGTCCACCGACGCCGCCCTCGCGGGTTTCACCTTCCGACGATGGTCCCCGGAGGGAGAACCCCGGTCGGAGGAGCTCCGGCGACGGTCCGAGCTGGAGCCTTTCGACACGGAGGCCTCCGACGATGTCCGGGTACGGCTGGGGTCAGCGAAGATTCTCTCACGCTGATGCCGCCGACTTCTCAACGCCTTTGAGGACATTTTGCTGCAGGGCCCACAGATCAGTTCCTCATGATCCGGGCCCAGGCAGCGGAGGCAAAAGTCGTGTGTGTCGGTTAGTGACATATTTCGGTCACACCGACCACACCGCTTAAACCCACTGGCAGCCATCGGGGGAAAAAGGGCCCCTGCGAGGTCAAGGGACCGGGCTGCCAGGGAAACTGAAAACTGACTAAGTCAGAAAAACCGAAAAAAGTAAGAGGACTCGTGACCGGCGTCGCGAGTCCGGGCGGGAAAAAGATCGGCGTCGAACCGAAGGAAAAAAGGATAAAATAAAGAAGAAAATCAACTTTTTCGCGGGGACAAGACGGGGACGTCTGTAGGGCTCCGCGGAAAAAAAAAGAAGACTGGCTAAGATGGCACCCTCGGGCGGGAAGACGACCGCGCGCATGCGCGCTGCAATTCCCAAAGGCTTTCTTTGAAAGCTGGGGAAAATTGCTCCGCGAGGGCTCCGTCGGCGCCGACGTCACCCATAAGTGAGGACTGACTTCCTGCTTGGTCCTGGAGAATGAGTCTTCACATATGGGGAATCCCAAGCTGAGATGCCTGGAGTCCCAGCATGTCATAGGTTGGAACATGCTATCTCCCAGAACACCAGGCATCCTGAGGATGGAGGGTAGGAGTTAAAGAAAGGTGCTGTGGAACAGCTAACCTAGCATAGGCTTGCAGACAAGGAGTCCATGTGTGGATGATAATTGTCATGAATGATATTGCAAAGAAAAAATATTGCAATAGGGACCTCCCCTAACAGGACTTTAGAGAAGTATGGAGGTTCATGGAATCTACTGGGGAACCCAGTAGAGGAACCTCAAGAAGGACCTCACTGTAAGTGGAGGTAGTAAACCTTAGGAAAAGCAATGGAGGTCAGAATCCTGAAAGGTAACAGGGAACCCCAGTAGGATAAAAACGGGGGTAGTACAAAAACAGTGGGCCTTCAGCGGAAGGCTTTATGATAAAAGCCCAACTCTTTTGGCAGCAGTGACCACTCTTAGGGACAAAAAGAGAAAGGCTAACCGATTTGGACAGACAGGCCCAGTCCTTGTGGGGAGAAAGGGTATGGGAACCCCTTGTATCCCAAAAGAAAGGACAATGCCGGAGGCGTTAGAGCCTGTGAGTAGCTGAAGATCCGCAGTGTTTCTCCTAACTGAAGTCAGCTGGGAGAGATATAGGAACATGGAGAGCTTCAGAGGTACCTAACCTTAGGGTTATGGTAGGTGTTAACTACCACCAAAGTGGTTGTGGGTGTAGGACCCCAAAACATGCTGCGTAGCATAAGTATGGGTAAAGCCCATCTGTCAGAATCATATGGCTATATGAGCTTCGACAGTCAGGTAGATAAAGCAGAAACATATCTACCAATAGTAAAATATTGACAGATACACATATATTCTCATATATCTATATTATATAGATATAATATAGATATATGAGAATATATCTATAGGGAGATATGAAGGGCATAGAATACTCACACATGATAGACAGACATCTGTAAGGTACAGACATCTATAGAGGTGTACACACACACACACACACACACACACACACAAAATATTAATTACACTTACCTGGTAATTGTAGTTCCTTTAGCGACGACAGTGCAGTCCTCAACTTCTGGGTTGTCAACCTCCTCCTGCAGCTAAGAGACTGGCATGTGCAAATTTATGACATCACTGGATATATCCTGTCAGCTTCCCTCCTACTTCCAGTGTGAACTATTAACAAAGCAGACTCAAAGGAGCAAGAAATAAGTAGCCTTATCATGACATCCAAAAAGAAAACTTTTTTTTTTTTTTTCAAAACTACCATACCAACCATGCTCATGCCCGGCTTTCCATCCCTGCGCTCCGAGCAACAGAAGCAGAGGCAAGAGACAGACCATAAAGACAGAGAAAACAAACAGGAAACTGAGTCGGCTCACCGGTAACAATTCTTTAGGCCGCACTCCACGCCATAAACCTGAAAAGGACAGAAATAGGGCGGGATGGAGGACTGCACTGTCGTCGCTAAAGGAACTACAATTACCAGGTAAGTGTAATTAATATTTCCTTAGCGCTCCGCAGTGCAGTCCTCAACTTCTGGGATGTACCAGAGAAGTACCTAATGGGCGGGATCTTTCCGGCCGACCGACAACACCGCCGACCCGAAGCGAGAATCCTTCGCCGCCTCCACATCTAAACGATAATGCTTACTGAAAGTATGCAAGGATGACCAAGTAGCCGCCCTACAAATATCCCCCGGCGGAACCAAGCGATGCTCCGCCAAAGAGCAAGCCTGCGCCCTGGTGGAATGTGCCCGTAATCCCGATGGCACCGCGCGGCCTTGAAGCAAATAAGCCGCCGAAATCGCCTCTTTAATCCACCGGGCTATAGAAGCTTTCGCCGCGGCCTCCCCCTTACGCACTCCCCCAAACAGGACAAATAAACGATCAGACTTGCGAAAGGAGTCCGTGACCTGCAAATAATGACGCAACACCCGCCGAACATCCAACCGGCGCAGATCGCGATCGAGGGGGAGCTCATCGCGCGAACCAAGAACCGGCAAAGTGACCACCTGGTTCATGTGAAAGGGAGAGACCACCTTAGGCAGGAAGGAGGGCACGGTACGCAAAACCACCTTATCAGCCGAGACGGTCAGAAACGGCTCCTGGCAAGATAAGGCTTGCAACTCGGAAATACAGCTTGCCGAGCAAATTGCCACCAGAAATACAGCCTTCAAGGTCAGATCCTTCAGAGAAGAGCGTTTCAACGGCTCAAAGGGAGACCGAGACAGGGCTCGGAGAACTAGATTAAGATCCTAGGGCGGGACGCCAACCCGAAGGGAAGGCCGCAACTTAGAAATCGCCGATAAGAAGTGCCGAATATCCGGATGAGACCCTAACGACACACCGTTGACCTTACCTCGATAGCAGGCCAACGCCGCCAGCTGAACCCACAAGGAGCTGGCCGCCAGCCCTTTAGCGAAGCCATCCTGCAGAAAATCCAGAATAACTGGAACGGCAACCGTGGCCGCCCGAATCCAATGCCGAGAACACCAATCCTCAAAAATGCGCCAAATTCTCACGTAGGCTAACGACGTGGATCGCTTCCGAGATGCTAACATCGTGGCTATCACCGCCGCAGAGTATCCCCGCTTTCTCAAGCGTGCCCTTTCAATGGCCAAACCGTAAGCGAGAACCGATCCACTTGAGGCATGAAAAGAGGACCCTGAACCAGGAGATCCGACCGCTCCGGTAAACGCCAGGGACGACCGTCCAGCAGGCGAACTAGATCCGCATACCAAGGACGACGAGGCCAATCGGGAGCCACCAGAAGTACTCTCCCCGGGTGTCGTCCTATCTTCTGAACGACCCGACCGATCAATGCCCACGGGGGGAAAACGTAGAGAAGTCCCTGTCTCGGCCAAACTTGCAGTAGCGCATCTATGCCCTCCGACATCCTTTCCCTTTGCCTGCTGTAAAATCGAAGGACCTGTGCGGAGAGAAAAGTCTCCATCAGATCCATTACTGGCGTCCCCCAGCGCTCCACAAGCTGACCGAACACCTCGGGATGCAACTGCCATTCCCCGGCATCCACGTGAACTCTGCTGAGGAAGTCGGCTGTCACGTTGTCTTTTCCGGCAATGTGAGCCGCTAAAATCAACGGGAGACGAGGTTCCACCCAACGGAACAACTGATCCGCTTCCTGCTCCATGGCGGCGCTTCCCGTGCCGCCCTGCCGATTGATGTAGGCCACCGTCGCCGAGTTGTCGGACAGAACCCGCACTGCCCAACCCAGAACTAAGTGCTGAAATGCCTGAAGAGCGAGAAACACGGCTCGAAGCTCCAGGCGATTGATCGACCACGACGCCTCCATCCCTGACCATAGGCCCTGCGCAAAACTGCCCTGGCAATGCGCACCCCAGTCCGTGAGGCTGGCGTCCGTCAATAGAGGCAACCAATCGGGTTGATCCAGCGGCATCCCAGTCGCTAAAGTTTGTTGGAGAAGCCACCACCGGAGAGACCTGCGAACCGCCAGAGGGCAAGGTAGCCTCCTGCTCAGGGGATCCGCCTGATGAGACCAGCGACGGAGCAGGGCCCACTGCAACGGTCTCATGTGCACCTTCGCCCAAGGAACCACTTCCAGAGTCGCTGCCATGGTACCTAGCACTCGCAAGTAGTCCCAGGCTGTCGGGGCCGGAGTGGCTCGGAATTTCCGAATGAGAGCGCGCAAGGCGTCGGCGCGCGGGGAAGGAAGGAACACGTGACCCGAGCACGTGTTGAAACGGACTCCAAGGTACACGAGCTCCTGAGTGGGTTCCAGATGACTCTTCGCAAAATTGATCACCCAACCCAGACTCTGTAGAAAACGGACCACTTTGTCCGTGACCTGAAGACTTTCCTCCTTGGACTTCGCACGAATCAACCAATCGTCTAGATACGGATGAACCAGAACCCCTTCGCGCCGCAATGCCGCCACCACGACTACCATTATCTTCGTGAAGGTACGTGGAGCCGTCGCCAGGCCGAAAGGAAGCGCCTGGAACTGATAATGCCCCCACAGGAGAGCAAAACGCAGAAACCTCCGATGAGCCTCCCGAATGGGAATATGCAAGTACGCCTCTGTCAGATCTAGCGACGTTAAGAACTCCCCGGGACGTACCGCGACAATGACCGACCGCAAGGTCTCCATCCGAAAGTGCGGCACCCGCAAACAGCGGTTGACAGCCTTGAGATCCAGAATGGGTCGTAAGTCTCCTCCTTTCTTGGGAACTACGAAATAAATAGAACGACCCATACCGTAGTCGCTTTTGGGGACCTCCGTCACCGCTCCCAACAGTAGCAATCTGTTGAGAGTGGCGGCCACCGCTGCCGCCTTCGAGGCCCCCTTGCACGGCGAGCGGATAAAGGAATCCTGAACGGGTCGAGCAAACTCGAGGGCGTACCCGTGTTGAATGATATCGAGTACCCACTGATCCGTTGTGATGAGGGTCCAAGCGGAGAGGAACTCCCGCAGGCGGCCGCCTACCGCAATGCTCACCGCCGGGACCCGCCTCATCTCATTGTGGCTTGCGAGAAGTGGAGGGGGAGGCCGCAGAGAATCCCCTCGCGCCACCTCTGTAGCCCCGAAAGCCCTGCGCACGGGTCTGAAAGCGGCCCCTAGAGAAACCTGCATAGCGAGGGGACCGAAACCGGCGAAAATCACGAGGCTGACCCCAAACCGAGAAGGTCGAACGAAGCGGCTTAGGCTTATCCTCTGGGAGCCGGCCAGCCTTGGACTCCCCCAGGTCTTTGACCAACTTGTCCAAATCCTCTCCAAAGAGTAGCCCTCCTTTGAAGGGAAGCTTGCTAAGACGAGATTTGGAAGGGCCATCCGCCGCCCAGTTCCTGAGCCACACGGAACGTCTGGCCGCCACCACCGAAGCCGTACTGTTGGCCAAAGCACGAATCAAGTCGTAATGAATATCCGCCAGATACGCCGCTCCGGACTCCAAGCGATCCAACTCCTTCACATCCTCCTCTTCCAGACGCGAGGACAGACGCAACCGCTGAGCCCAGCGTAAACACGCCCGGGCCACCCAAGCGCCACACACGGACACCTGCAAAGAAATGGAATCAGCCTCAAAGGTCTGCCGCAGCAAGCCATCTACCTTCCTGTCTTGAGCATCCTTCAAGGCCGCACCCCCTTCAATCGGGATAGTGGTCTTTTTAGTGACCGCCGAGACCACCGCATCCACCCGCGGTGCTCGAAAGCGGTCCTTATCCGGATCCGCCAAAGGATAAAGCCGAGTCAGGGTGCGAACGCCGCGCAACCCGGCCTCCGGCTTATCCCACTCATCTTTAATCATCTTGTCCACCACCCGGTGCAAGGGAAAAACTATGCGCGATTGACGCTCTGCTTGAATAACCGGATCCTCGATCTCGACATCCTTGGCCACCAGAGACGCCATATTCAAGACCTTCAAAGACTCTGAAATGAGCGTAGCCAATTCCTCGCGGCGAAAAACTCGAATGATCTTGGCCTGGTCTTCAGGCTCCGGAAGCTCCCCTTCTTCCAGATCTAGAGGATCCCCCTCCGGGTCCCAGGCCGCTTCAGACCCTTCAGGCCACTCCTCATCCGCCTCCGAAGCTGCGGACTTACGAGCCTTCTTCGGAGCGGGCGGAGTAACACTGGAAGCACCCCCCGTGTCCCGGGGGGCTTCAAGGGGCAGCAGAGGAGCCGATCCAGGCACTGCGCCCTGCTGCCGCAAACAAAACGCCCGATGCATCAACAGAACAAACTCGGGACTGAAAGCCCCGGGTTCTACCGCAATGCTTGCTGGCGGTGTAGCAGAGGGCCCAGCGGACCCCTCTGCCCGGTGCTCCGGCGCACCCTGGCGCGGAGTTTGCGCAGCGTCAAGCTCTGGAAGCTCAGCCATCCCCTCAGGCTCTCTGACCTCCAGCTTCTGCTCCATGAGTGAAGACAGGGTTGCACAACCCCTGCAGACTCCCAATACTGACAAAGGACCTCTACGGGCTCCACAAATTATACAGAGGGGCCTCTGTGGCATTGGCCTTAAAAATAAACCCGATGCCAGCAGAGAGCACACTACTGGAGACCCCCTTTATGCCAAAACTCCGTAGGAAAAAAGGGAAGGGAACCAGCCCTTGTAAGACAAAAACAAAAGCAAAAGTAAAGGTAAAAGTAAAAGTAAAAGTAAAAGCAAATGTAACTGTAAAGGTAAACAGTGCTCTAAGGAATTAAAACTAACAGAGGGACTTACCAGAATCCAGGGAGCCCCAAGGTGCTGAAATACACGCGGTGGACCAAGTACCTCTAAAATGGCCGCCGCGGCAAAAGCCCTGAGGCAAAAAAGGCGCCAAAACCAGCGATCAGCTTTTCGCCGCTAAAAATAGCTGCCCTGAGGAGCCAGAAGCCCGTCGCAGCTCACAACGTTGCCGTGCAGATCGCTCAGGGAGAAAATAGCCCCGCGATCTTCAGAGTTAAAGCCCAGCACCAGGGGAAACTCCAGAGGCAACGGAAGCCGAAGGGCTCTCCCCCGTAGGGTCAGGGGGGAGAGAACTTCCACGGAGCCCAGACTGCCTGCTCAGAAAGTGAGAAAAGAAATAAAAGCAAATAGAAATTAAAAGGAAAGAACAGAAAACAAGGCAAGATAGGCAGGGCTGACACGGAGGAGAGACAGGAGGCTCCAATAGTGCTGAGCACTGACCCCTCCTCCCTCCAAACAGGCTGATCGAAATTTAAAGCAAAAGAAGCCCACTAACTAAAGAAATGAAAATGAATAAAAATGACCAAAAAGCAAAATAGCTGCTTATTTGTTTCTCAGTGAGCCCCACTCCTGGGCTCACAACGTCCTCCTGCTGCAAGGAGACTGGTCACACTGGAAGTAGGAGGGAAGCTGACAGGATATATCCAGTGATGTCATAAATTTGCACATGCCAGTCTCCTAGCTGCAGGAGGAGGTTGATAACCCAGAAGTTGAGGACTGCACTGCGGAGCGCTAAGGAACACATACATATATACATACATATACACACCTCTATATGGAAGTCTGCAAAGAAGCAGACAGAGATATGCCTACAAAAGGTATTCACATAGGAAAATGTGGAGAGGAAAGATTCATCTAACAAGAAGGTGGAACCTACTTAAGACATATAGAGAATCAATTCCCACTGGTTATGGCTACAGGGATGCTGGGTAGGAGAATAACCAGGATGGTTACGTGAAAAGCAGAGGATGATATCAGTCTGCAGCCTGCAAGTCCCGAGTATTCTAGAATTCTAGCATGGTAAGTGAATAGAAGACGCATAGGAATGAGATACCATGCTGACCTGCTTAAGGGCAAAAAGGTATCATGCGTTCTTACCATGAGGACGAGCTGGAAGGAGAAAACATATTCCCTATTGGAAATACTATGGACCAAAGCAGGGAATTAGCAACTCCTTAAGCTTTCACGTAAGAGGAGGCCTATGTCCTTTATATTAAAAAGGAGAACTTTTCTAGTCATGGGAGACATGACTGAAAAAGCCTTTTTCAACCATCTAGTATGGCTGTTGGAGAAAAAGCCCCCCCCCCCCCCCCCCCCCCCCCATGCTCTCTAGCAAGGGCCCATAGTGGAGAGCTTCTCTGTAGAATTGCAGAGAGCATGATGCAGGAGAATGGGGAGATAGCTACTGGCTCTTCTGCTGCCAGTTCTATGTCAACTATGCTGCCAAACCCAGGGGAATTTTTATTTATTATTTTATTTATTTAGACAGTTTTGTATTCCGCCTTATCCTTCAATCAAAGCGGTCACAACACAGTTGGGGGATACATTTAACACGCGGGGATATGAGACACATACACTAATACTTACAGGGAACGTGGGCAATGGAGGGTTAAGTGGCTTGCCCAAGACCACAAGGAGCATCTGTGGGACTAGAAACCCCAGTCCTTCCGGCCCAAGGTTGCTGTCCTCTAGTGGGATTTGAACTCCCGACCTTCCGGCCTGAAGTACCTTGCCCCAACCACTAGGCTACTCCTCCCCCGGGAATGGAGATGGCAGACAGAGAAGACAATCCAGCAAGCTTGTAGTGAAAACATTTCCAAGACAGAGGACAGCACTGACTTGGAGACACTAGTAAGACGAGACAGAATGTTAGTGGAGGATAAATCTGGTTGCTGGTGGACAAGAACCAGTGGTTGAAACATTAAGGCTCCTGCATTGGCAGCTGCTTGCCAGACAGCAGAAGAATGGTATTGTTTAAAAACAGTAAGAACAGTAAGAACAGACAAAACAAGAGTAGAAAACTCTGGACGTGTCTGATGAACTGCTTCAAAGCAAGATTGAAAAAGAGGAGCCAACTCAGAGAAGAGAACTCTGCACTGGAAAAGTAAGAAAGCTAGAGAGGCTGAATAAAAGCCCTCCAGTGAAGCAATACCGCTCTTACAGAGGAAAAACCCTGGTAAGAGGGTAAAGAGAATGGAGCTGAAGAAAAAACTTACAAAGTAGTAAGTTTATAGGAGGGAAAAAAAAAGACATGCTGGCACAGGAAACTATCATTTGATAGTGGATAGACCTCTTTCCCTAGAAGGAAAAAGAGGAAAAATCCTGTGACCTAGAAGCATGAACCATCCTAACAGCTCATAAAACATAGAAAGAATGGATGTCTTTCGGGAAGAGATCCATGTTTAGGATTTAGAATGACAGCAGTGGATTGTCTCTAATGAGAAGAAGCAACTGCAGATGGTAATCCCCAGAGTCACAAGCATCTGATGAATTGATCAGAAACCCTGTGGTTGCTGGGTTTGCTGAGCCTGGTGAGAGGTTGAACTCTGCCGACCAGGACGATGCGTCCCCTGTTTGGGAACATCTGTATGATGGGCAGATGATACATAAAACCTTCTTCTATGGGAAGAACGTTTGGCAGGACATTTCCTACCTACTGGGACAGAAGAAGGTGCAGAACAGCTCCTAGGAACAGGTAAGTCAGTGGAGAACTGAGTAACCTGACGTAAAGACTCCTTGTTGAAAAGATTGTCTCCAGTGCAAGGAGTATGTCCCAGTCTGTGCTGTGCCCATTTGTCCAAACCTGAAGCTTGGAACCAGGCTCTATGTCGTGCCCCTATGGTTATAGCAGAGGTCCTGCTAACAGACTCAAAAGAGTCTAGGGAAGCACGAGTAAGAAACCAAGATATATTGTGGAGATGCTTGAGCAGTGACGAATAGTCTGCACTCCTGGACTCTGGAAGAGAAGGAGTCAAAAGATGTAATTGCTTTGTGACCTCCTCAAGAGATACTCATATAGAAAATATATGAGAGAATTCTTGCAGAAAGCATAGATGTCTGGAAGGTTTGACGTCCAAAGGCATCAAGTATCTTAGACTCACGACCTGGCGGATAAGAGTGCTTTTTCTTGCTCTTTACCCGCCTCATTGCTGATTCCACAACTATGGAATGAGGAAGTTGAGTCTTTTGAAACCCTGGAGAGGGGGGCACCTGATATAAGAGATCAGTTGCTCTGGAAGGTGGGGGTACCCTTAAAAGGTGTTTCCCACATTCCTAGAAGGAGATTCTGCAAGGAATGATGCAAAGGAAGCATTATGTTCTCCTTTGCTTTGGTAGAAAGAGTCCTGTGCAGGATCATGTCCTGGGATAGGAATAGCAAGAGATCTTGCTATATCCAGGAGGAAACTCTGAAAAGAGGGTTCCCCAACAGTATTTTCCCATGGACAGGTTAGATCTGAAGAACTAGCCTGAGCACTGACAGAGCTATCCAGATATATAGGAATAGAACATCCTGCACAGTGCAGTGTGGAATGCTTAAAGGATGGTCGCCGGTACTGGCTGTCAGGAGCAGCGACCGTCAGTACCACATTGTCCATGCCAGGTATAGACTCCAAGCTTGGCATAGAAGGGAGCGATCCTGTTGAAAAAAGCATGGTAGGAGTTGGCCACGATGCTACTGTGGATACCGGTACCGATGCCAATACCGGTACCGATGTCGGAGTCGAGCTCAACAAAGACATCAGAGCAGTCATCGGTGACCATTCAATCGGTACCGAGGTAACCGAAAACCTCCAAGTGCTATCCTCGGTACCGAGCCACCTGTATCGATCGGTGTCGGTACCAAAATGAACTGGTACCGAGTCTTCCAGACTAGAGCGCGATTCTAAACTCGGCATCGATAAGCGAAGCATGGAATGCACCGACTGTAAGGGTAATGAGGACATCGGTACCGACTTCGGTACGGTGTCTGATACCGGTGAGTGAAGGTCAGCTAGTGACAACTCAATCGGCCTCGAGGGAACCGAGAGTTGTGGATCCGAATCATCGAAACTGAGCCTTCGGTACCGCCGGGAGCCGGTACCAAGGCAAGTCGGTACCCAGTCCTCCAGACTGGAGATCGATTCCAGACTTGGCATCGAAGGAAGCGAGGCTATCGATGCACATCTGGAGGGTACCGACGGTGGTAGTATCGGTGCTGGTACCGATAATGGAAGGTCAGTCTGGAGTGTATCCACTGGTCCCGAAGGCACCGAGGACACCAGATGACCGTCCCTGGTGAGGAGTATTTCATCCAACACCAGTGCCGATGTCGGGGTATCGGTACCGCTCGAAGCGGATGCCACCACCGGACACGGCTCAGGTATGTTCTGTGAGGGGTGAACCCCAGGAACAACCTGAAACCCCTTATACGCTTTGGAGACTGAAGACTCCCGCCAGGGTTTTGAAGCCAGTGGGCCCTCGAGAGCAAGGCCGGAGCCGTCTACATGCTGTGCATGAGACCTACCACTCGAGGGCTGGCTAGTCTTAACAGACTGTTTGTGGGTTACCTGATCCTGTGTAGAAGGGGACGGTGCCCCGAAGCTGGAGGGAAACCGTGTATCGAGGGAACCTCAATATTGAAGACTTCTTCTCACCAAAGTGTTGTCAGGACCCAAGCAGGTTAGACACCGACGTCGAGGGTCTAAAAATAAAGTTGTACCGCCAGTTTGAACATTTCTTGGAGAAAGTGGCTGGCGGTTCCATGAAGGAAAAAGAAGAGGCCTAAAAGGCCTAAGATACTGTGAGACACTATGAAGAAAAAATATTCCCTGAAAAAGGACGATTTTACAAGAAAAGAAAAGAAAAGAAAAGAAAAGAAAAGAAAAGAAAACGGCGGTACCGGTGGCGTCGGGAAGACAGCCGTGACCACAAGAAAACTAAAGAAATAAAAGAAGAATTTTCTGTGGTGACAGGAGGATGTCCTGCCAGCTCTGCGGAAAAACGAAAACTGAGGAGAGGCAGTTGGGAAAGGTGGGAAGGCAGCACGCAGGCGTGGTGGGATGCTTCCAAAAGCTCTTTGATTGGACGCTGGGAAGCGTTCCCGCACAGACTCCGTCGGTACCAACGTACCCATATGTGAAGACTCATTCCTGCTTGTTCCTAGAGATAAATGTTTTACTTGCTAGCATCAGTAAGTCAGTGCAGCATTGAAATTAGGTATTATGGCATGTAATCTAATGTGCATGCTGCATAAACTGTACTAATCTTGACCTTATTGTATGGTATAATTTTATAATATTAGTGTCCTATATACCATGCAAATTTCAGACATTTTCTGTGGTTGCATATGTTCACTGATTTATTCTAATCCAGACCGACCTAAATCCAAAACTAGTTCGTGAATACCCAAACCATCCAATAGATTTGTTCTTCAAACACATCACTTGGAAATATCTTGCTTTCAGATATTTGAAAACAATTTTCACTACTGAGTTGCAGTCTGCACTAACAAGGCATCTCTGCATAGTGTAGCAATTTGTACAATGATATCCAGGCCTACCTGAATTGGGGATGGTTTTTCCCAGCCCATTTCAAAAATTCCCATCAACAACTCCCGTTTCAAGCAATAATCTTCAAACTCATTGCCTTTTGTGGAGGTCACATCCTGAGCAGCAAAAAAAGTGATGCAATAAGTAGAATAAGCAGTAGTAACATGAAAGGGCAAGAAAAAAATATGACTGATTGAAATGGATGTGCAGCTGGCTCCCATTTCCACCACTAGGGAAGAGGGAGACATTCAACTAGTTTAATGAATTGAATTCAGAATGCACTTAAACCTTCCTTTTCTATTTAAATGTAAAATATCCTTACTGAAGTTTTGATTCTCAAATCCTTTGGGGGGAGTTTTAAAGTCTTCTTCCAGTCATCGCCAGGTCTGCAGGAGAAAAGCACCTAATTAAAAATCATTAGGCTCATACATCATTCCTCCATATTTTGCAGGACACCACTTAAGTTCTGGCATCTAGTATGCTCCTATGAATAGAGGCCAGCCTTGATCAACAAAAAGGCAAAATTAGACCTTACCTGTTAATTGTCCTCCCTTGAGTTCCCGCAGGCCAGTCCAGTTACACTTGGGTAGTCACCATCTTCCAGCAGCTGAGAACCGAGCATATCAGGATTCTCAAATCCCAGTAGAGCAGCTCCCCCTCGACCTCAGCATCCAGTCTCCTACTGACAAAGCAGCTTCCATCTTGATGTCTGAGCCCTAATATTCTCAAACATTCACCCCGCAAGCTTCCATCCATCCTTGCAGGCCTATTTGGTCTGGCCTAATCCATTTAGCTTTTTCTTTTTTTTTTAACTTGAATTTGAACTGCTGAGACCATACAGATGGGGCATCGCCACGTGCTGAGAGCCTGCCCTGCTGGAGACACATTCTCCCCTTAACAGGATCTGCTACGTGCGGTGCTGTACTGCTGGTCTCCGAATCACACCAACTACCAAGAGGGCCCTGGACTGGCCTGGAGGAACTCAAGGAAAGCGTAGTTACTCACCTGTAGCATGTGTTCTCCAGGAACAGCAGGAATCAGTCCTTACTTATGGGCGACGTCAGCGCCGATAGAGCCCCATGCTGAACAAATCCCCAGCTTTTAAAGAAAGCCTTTGGGAATTGCTAACACACATGCGCGGTCCCCTTTCCTCCCAAGGGTGCCATCTTGCTCAGTCAGATGACCTAGCTAAAAAGATGGCAAAAACCAATGAAATGTAGGCCTGCAACTCCAAGGGGAGGAGGGAGGGTAGTGAGGACTGATTCCTGCTGTTCCTGGAGAATACCTGCTACTATGCTTTCTCTAGGAACAAGCAGGAGGTCAGTCCTCACTTATGGGACTCCCAGCTACCTGAAACCCATAGCCAGAAAAGGCTCCCTCAGGAGAGCCGCAAGCAACCGCAAGGACAACCCTAACAAGGGAGTGACTCCAGTAGCCTGAATACAGAGGGTCGGAGGGCAGTAGTTGCCTAGACCTCAAATAAATTCCGTAGTACCGCCTGGCCGAAAGCACTGTCCTGTCGGGACTCCCTATCCAGGCAGTAATGAGCTGCAAAGGTCTGCCCTAAAGACCAGGTGACGGCCCAGCAGATATCTGCCAATGGAAAAGAGCGGAGGTGAGCCACTGAAGCCGCCATGGCCCTGACCCTATGAGCCATAACCCAGCCCTCCAACAGGAGACCCGCTGTCTCATAAGCCTGGGCAACGCAGTCCGCCACCCAGATGGACAGTGTACGCTTCGTCACAGCCGCCCCCAGCTTACTGGGGTTGTAGGAAACAAGAAGCTGAGAAGCTCTCCTGTGACCTTGAGTATGCTGAAGGACAGGGCCCTCTTACAATCCAGGGTATGGAGGACCGCTTCCACCCGACTGGCATGTGGTCTTGGGAAGAAGGTGTTAAGTACCACCTTTTGATTGAGGTGAAACGGAAAACCACCTTCGGAAGGAACTTGGGATGCGTCCGGAGCACCACCCTATTCTGGTAAAATCTGGTATAAGGCCTCTCGACTATGAAGGCCTGGAGCTCACTGACCCTGCAGGCAGAGGTGAGCGCCACCAAGAACACCACTTTCCAGGAGAGGTAACGAAGATGGCCCATGGCCATCGGTTCAAACGGCAGCCAGGTGAGCTGTCCCAAGACAACATTAAGATCCCACTCGACCGCCATGGGACGTACCAGAGGCTTTAACAGAAGCAAGCATTTCACCACTGGGTGAGCAGAGAGGCCTGTTGTCTACGAGAAAGTGGTTTGCCGCCAGGGCACTGAGATGCACCCTCACGAAATTAGACTTAAGACCCTGCTCAGAGAGATGGAGCAGGTATTGCAGGACCACAACAACTGGGCAGGAGAAGGGATCCACCCTCCGCCCAGCACACCAAATAGCAAATCTGCGCCACTTGAAGGTGTACATCTGTTTAGTAGATGGCTTACGAGAAGCCAATAAGACCTCCTTGACTTCCCTTGGGAGGAGAAGTGGGGCAAGGATCATCTTCAGCAGCCATGCTGTCAGTGAGAGAACACGAAGGCTGAAATGTAGGAGAGTGCCCCCCTCCTGGGATAGGAGCCGTGGGGATGAGCCCAAGGGAATGGGGGCCTCCACTGACAGCTGCAGGAGAAACGGGAACCATGGTTGCCTGGGCCACCGCGGCGCTATGAGGATGACAAGAGCTCTGTCGCGAAGAATCTTGAACAGAGTCCGGGCGACCAAAGGGGTTGGTGGAAATGTGTACAGAAGCCCTACCGACCATGACACTAGAAAGGCATCGGTGGCCACTCTGGCCAGGTGCGGTTGCCTTGAATAAAACCGGGGTAACTGGTGGTTGTCTGTACTGGCAAACAAATACAACACTGGCCTCCCCCAGGTCTGAAGGAGGTGGTGGGCCACCTCCCGATCGAGTTGCCACTCATGTGGTCGGAGGATCCTTCTGAGCCTGTCGGCCAGACAGTTGTCCTAGCCAGGCAGGTACACACTGCTTTCAGGAGAATCCCCTGTTGAATTGCAAAGGAGCACAAGCTTAGGGCTTCCTGACATAGGATGCGGGACCCCGTACCCCCTTGTTTGTTCATGTAGAACATGGCCACATGGTTGTCCTTTTGGATTAGGACAGCTCTTGTGGCTCAGATAGGGTTTGAAGACTGCGAGGCTGAGGCGAATGGCGTGCAGCTCCAACAAGTTGATCTGTGTGCTCTCCTCTCGGGACCACACTCCCTGAGTACGGTACCCCTAACAATGAGCTCCCCAGCCTAGTAAGGAAGCATCTGTGGTGAGGGTCCTTGAGAGGGGAGGGGTCTGAAAGGGCATGCCCACTCCCAGATGATGGGGGAAGAGCCACCAGGTCAGGGATCGCACCAGGGCCCCAGTGATCTTGATCCTGTCCCCGAGGTGTCCCGAGGCCTGGGACCACTGGTCTGAGGCACCACTGCGCAGTTTGAATGTGGAGGCAGGCATTTGGGCTTACATGAACCATGGAGGCCATGTGGCCCAGAAGACACAGCAATTGCCTTGCTGGCACCGAGAGGTTGCGACTTACCTGGCCTGCCAGGGCCATGAGTCGCTCTGCCTTGTCTGCGGGCAAAAATGCCTTTGACTGGATGGTGTTGAGCCTTGCCCCAATGAAATCGAGCTCCTGGGCTGGTTCCAGATGAGATCTGGGGGAGTAGATTACGAACCCCAAGTGCTTCAGGATCTGGATGATACGGCCTGTGGCCTGTCGCATTTCATTGACTGAAGTGCCCCTGATGAGCCAATCATCGAGATAGGGGGAAGATGAAAACTCCCTGAAGCCTGATGAAGGCAGTGACCACTGCCAGGCACTTTGTGAATACCCCAGGGGCTGAGGCAAGGCCAAAGGGAAGTACTCTGGACTGATAGTGGTTTCCTCCCACCACAAAGCAAAGGTATTGCCTGTGGCTGGGATGGATCATAATATGCGTGTAGGCATCCTTCAGATCTAAGGAGCATAGCCAGTCTCCCTGACGGAGGTAAGGCAGCAATATTCCAAGGGAGAGCATCTTGAACTTCTCCCATACCAGGAATTTGTTGAGATTGCGCAGGTCTAGGATGGGACTGAGGCCTCCTGTTCTCTGATACCAGAAAGTACGTGGAGTAGAAACCCCTGCCCTGAAGGTGGTGGGGCACCAGTTCCACCACCTGATCCTCGAGAAGACCTGTCAACTCCTTCAAAAGAAGGTCCTGGTGAAGGGGAGACCTGAAGGGCTCTCCTAGAAAGTATTGTGGAGGCACCTGGGCTAGACTTAGAAGGTAGCCCTCCCTAACCACCTGTAATGCCCAAGAATCGGTGGCGATGGATGTCCAGCTGTAGGCAAACAAGGTCAGCCGACCTCCTGTGGACTGCCTGGCTCCGGCTGGAAGAGGAGCCGTGCTGTGGGAGACAAAAACCCCCACCAGGCTGGGCTGGAGCCAGGGGTCTTCTGCTTATGGGGCCATGGCCCTATTGGGGAGCTGGGGAGACCTGATAAGAGGCTAATTTCGGTAAGCATCTCCCTTCCTCAGGTAAAAGGTACCCAAGTCCTTCTTATAAGAAGGGGCAGAGGATTTTCTTAGAGAGCCGTGTCCTCGTCATGAACTCTGTCTCCAGCTCTGCAGCCTTGTCGAACATGGGTTTGCCGAAGAAGTTCCCCCCCTCCCTCCCCGGGCATGGGACATCAACCAGCTTGTCCTGAACCCATTGCTCGAGGTCGGACGACTGCAGCCAGGCTTGGCGGCGTGCACCGATGCCTGCTGCGACTACTCAAGTTGCCGACTCGAAACAGTCATAGGCCGCCCGAGACAAACAGAGTATTCACAGATGGCTGTGGATAGGCCCCTGAAGCACTGCAAAGGCTCCTCGGAGAGTCCAGCCGAGAACCTGGTGATTTTGCGCCAGGTCTCTCAGGTACATGCCCATATACAGCTGGTATGCCTGGATTCGACAATTCAGCACTGCACCATGGAAACATTTCCTGCCGAGGGCATCCAAGTTAAGGGCTTCCCTGCCAGGGTGCACTGAGGAGTGCGTCTGACTCGTCAGCCGACGCATGGCCGATTCCACAGCCATGGAGTTGTGCGGCAGCTATGATTTCTGGAATCCAGGGCTTCGACGGACCCATACATCGAGTCGAGCCGAGCCGTTTGCTGATCACCGGCATTGACGCTGATGTCTCCCACACGCGGAGCATAAGTTGTTCCAGGCTTGGAGGAACGGGTACTGTGAGGGTCTCCTGAGGAGGAGCCTCATACTGGAGGATCTTGAGCTCGTCGGCTCGAGGCTCCTCATCGGACTCTGTGGGGAAGACCAAAGCCTTGGACATATCCCGCACGAAGTCCAGGAACTGCATATCCTCCGGTGGGGACCTTCGAGGTTCAGATACTGGGGAATCAGATGAGATGTCCCCAAGCCTGCAGGTATCTGGGGACTCTTCAAGGAGTTCCTCAGGCAGAAGGCCTCAGCGCCTTCCACCCTGACGCCAGCAGACTCGACAGTCTTGGCCCCGAACGGGAGGATGAGGGTGACCTTGGATGGAGGATTGGCTCGGCCTCCAGGGTCGAGTTGGGTCGGAGGGCCCGATGGTCAGGGCGGAGGAACCAGACATGCTGGACATCAGCACCTGCTGCTCTGCGATGAAGGCAGAGAAACTGTGCTCCAAAGCCGCCATCCTGGACACGAGTCTGGGAGGCTCCGCAGCCTCTGGCTCGGGTTTTGACTCAATCGGCCCCAACGCCGGCTCTCCCAGAGGGGAGTCCTCAACAAGAATGGTCTGTACTTGTCTAGACAGGTCTGGGTCTCGCCGAGGAACCTTAGCAGGCCACTCTTTCTCCGACAACCCTGGCAGACGTTCGGGGCTCCGTGACTGGCCCTAGAAGGCCTGATGCCGGAGCCATCCAGAGACACTGCCTTCGAGGACTTCTTCCTCTTGTGCTCCCATGAAGGGGACCCCCTTTCCGAGGAACTTCAACGATGCTCGGGCTCAGAGTGTCCCCCCCAAGACGTCGAGGCCTCGGATGAGGTCCTGGCTCTTGGAGGCACGGGGGACTATGAAAATTTAATTGTGCTGCTGCTGGCGGCTCCTCAGGGCCTTAGAGGACATCCTCTTACACGGGCCACAGGCCATCGGGTTGTGATCTGGCCCGAGGCAATAGAAGCAGCAGTCGTGAGTGTCTGTGAGGGACATGATTTTCCCACACCGATCGCACTTCGTAAAACCGCTGTTAGCCATCAGGGGGAAAAAGGATCCCAGTGACGTCAAAGACCCTGCGGGCTGCCAGCGAGGAAAAAAGGGGCAAAAAGTTCAAGAAGTGGAAAAAAATAACCTGACTCTATACCAGGGTATCGAAGCGGGAAGTATACCAGTGTTGACCGACGAAGAAAACAGAGAAAAACAATCACTTTTTCCAGGACACGGAGGAACTACATCCAAAGGGCTCCACGGAAAAAAGGAGACTAAGCAAGATGGCACCCTTGAGCAGGAAGGGGACCGTGCATGCGTGGCAGCAATTTCCAAAGGCTTTCTTTGAAAGCTGGGGATTTGCTCCACATGGGGCTCCATTGGCACCGATGTCACTCATAAGTGAGGACCGACTTCCTGCTTGTTCCTGGAGGAAGACAATTAGCAGGTAAGGTCTAATTTTGCCTACCTAATTGTTCCTCCAGGCCAGTCCAGTTACGCTTGGAATGTACAAAAGCAGTGTCTAAACGCAAGAAGGACCTGAGAGACCAGCCCACAGAACCGTAGAACCAAATCTGGCATTCTCCACCACCTGCATATCCAGCCGGTAGTACCTAGTAAAGGTATGCAACAATGACCAGGTCGCCGCCCTGCAGATCTCCATCGGAGGGGCAAGACCTGCCTCCGCCTGGGACAGAGCTGAGTGAGCCCGAAGCCCCACTGGCAGAGTCTGTCCATGTTGTTCATAGGCCTTGGAAACAGCTCGTTTTACCCAATGGGCAATGGTGGCCTTAGAGGGCGCTTCTTCTGCCCGCAGCCCCCCAAACACCACGCAAAGACACCATCTTCTGAAGATACTTTTGCAAAGGTCTACACAGATCAAGAATGTATAACTGCCTGTCTTCCGCAGAATCCCCCAACTCCGAGAATGCTGGCAAAGAGAAAGTCTGGTTCAAGTGAAACCGCGAGACCACCTTTGGCAGAAAAGAGGGTACTTTTCGCAAGATCACCTTTTCCCTGGACAGAACCAGAAATGGCTCCCTACAGGACAGGGCATGCAGCTCCGATACCCATCACATGGAACAGAGCACTACAAAAAGCTCTGTTTTTAAAGTGAGATCCTGGAGGGACGCTCTCACGAGGGGCTCAAATGGAGCCGCCGGCAAGGCTGTCAACACCAGTTGAGGTCCCAAGTCAGAACTTCTCCTCTCCCAGGCAGCCTCAACTGTTGTACCGCCCTGAGTAACCACACCACATCCGGATGTGCTGCAAGAGAGCATCCTTGAACCCGACCCATATTATAGGACAGGGCTGATATCTGAACCTTAAGTGAATTTAACGCCAGCTCCTTTTCCAACCCGTGCTTCAAAAATAGTAAGATGTCCAGCAGGTGACAATGGAAGAGTCGAATAGAATGCTCTGCACACAAGCCCTCAAATAACTGCCATACCCGCATGTACGCTAAGATGGTGGATCACTTCTCGTAACATAGTTGAGATGACTGAGCGAAGCCCTATCGCCTCAACCACGCCTGTTCAAGAGCCATGACATAAGCGAAAACAGAGCTACCTGAGACATTACGACCATACCCTGGACCAGCAGGTTGATCCTGTCGGGGAGCCACCATGGCTGTGTTCCTAGCAACCGCCCAAGGTCCGCGTACCAGGGTTGCCTCGACCAATCCGGCACAATTAGGATCATCAATCCATTGTGTGCCTCTATACTCCACAAAAGGCAATGGAGGAAACATATAGCAACCCCTCCTTCAGCCAAGGTTGAGCGAGAGCATCCAGGCCTTCTGACATGTAGTCCCTGTGCCTGCTAAAGAACCTGTTTGCCTTGACATTCGCTTGTGTTGCCATGAGGTTCATGACCATCTGTCCCCAGCACAACTTGAGCTCCTGAAAGACCAAGGGATTGGCGTTCCCATTCACCCAGATCCAGTGTGTGCCAGCTGAGGAAATCTGCCTGGACATTCTCCCTGTGATGCTGACAGAGCCTCCAAGTGCTGCTCTGCCCAAGCCATGATGGCCAAACTCTGTTCCAACAAGATGGCCTGTGCCCCCTTGACGGTTGATATAAGCAACTGTAGTGGCATTGTCGGATAAAGCACAGTTACTTACCTGTAACAGGTGATCTCTGGGAACAGCAGGAATAAGTCTTCACATATGAGTACCGACGGAGCCTGCGCGGGAACGCTCCCCAGCGTCCAGTAAGAAAGCTTTTGGGAGCATCCCACAGCGCCTGCGCGCTGCCTTCCCGCCTTTCCCAACCGCCTCTCTCCAGTTCGAGTTTTAAAGCTGAGACAGAGAGAAAGGAAAGGAAAGATAGAGAGATACAACTCCTAGGGGAGGTGGGTGGGCTGTGAAGACTTATTCCTGCTGTTCCCAGAGATCACCTGTTACAGGTAAGTAACTGTGCTATCTCCAGGAACAAGCAGGAATGAGTCTTCACATATGGGGGACTCCCTAGCTGCAGATGCCAGGGAGAAACCCCAGGTTGTGTGTCCTTGAACAGGACTCTACCCTCTCCCATGGATCTCTGGCATCCGACCAGGGTAGGTGGGTAGGAGTTGATTAGGAATGGAACAGGTGTTTGAGAACAGCCTGACCAAACGAGGCATCCCGGCGGGAGTCCTTGTCCAAACAGTAATGGGCTGTGAAGGTATGAACCGAGACCCAGGTGGCCGCTCGACAGATTTGGTCGATGGACACAGAGTTTAGATGAGCCATTGAGGCTGCCATGGCTCTCACATTGTGAGCTGTGACATGGCCCTCCAGAGAAAGGTTCCTACTCTGGTAGGCAAAAGAAATACACTGAGCAATCCAGTTGGACAGTGTTTTTAGAAACTGGAAGTCCTAAATGGGAAGGATCAAAAGCAACAAAGAGTTAAGACTTTCTATGTTGCTGTGTTCTTTGTAAGTAAAAGGCGAGAGCTCTTTTACAATCCAAAGTATGCAGATTCCTCTGCACTTAATGCATGAGGTCCTGGAAAAAAGACAGGCAAGCATACCTCTTGGTTCAGATGAAAAGGCGAGACCACTTTGGGCATAAAGTGTGGATTGGTCCTGAGGACTACCTTATCATGATGGAACCTTGTATAAGGAGGATTAGCCACCAAGGCTTGCAACTCACTGATGCGACATGCTGAGGTGACTGCAATGAGAAAAATAACCTTCCAAGAAAGAAATTTCAAGGAGGTGATGGCTAAAGGTTCAAAGGGTGGCTTCATTAGCTGGCCAAGAACCAGGTTTAAGTCCCATGCCACTGGAGGTGGTCTAATGGGAGGTTTAGTTAGAAGGCCTCTCATGAATCTTGCTATAAGAGGGTGAGAGGAAACAGGCTGTCCATTGAGAGGCTTGAGGGACGCTGCAATAGCACTCAAATGGACTCTTACCGAATTCGTTTTCAGACCTGCATGGGATAGATGCAGGAGATACTCTAGTAAAGAATTCAAAGTTATTGCAAGAGGGTTAAGACCCTTCCCTGAACACCAAATGATAAATCTTTTCCATTTGAAAGCATAGGAACGTCTAGTAGAAGGCTTTCTAGAGGCATGAATAACATCTCTGACTTGCTGAGAGAGATGAAAATCTTGAAGGTCTAGGCCCTCAGCAACCAAGCCCTGAGATGGAGAGACTGGGGGTTTGGGTGCCACAATGTTCCTTCTTCCTGGGATAGAAGGTCTGGAGCAAAGCCCAATTCCAGGGATGGAGCTTGCGAGAGATGCAAAAGTAGAGGGTACCACACTTGGCGTGGCCAATGCGGTGCTATGAGGATCATAGAATCCCAGTCTCTCTGAAGCTTGAACAGTGTTTTGGGAATTAGGGGAATGGGTGGAAAGGCATAAAGGAAGTCTTGACCCCAGTGAAGGAGGAAGGCATCCTTGGCCTGAACTCCCTGACACGGAATCCTGGAACAGAACCGGGGAAGTTTGGCATTCCACGGACTTGCAAATAGGTCTATGTCCAGGGTTCCCCAAATTCAAAAAATCCTGGCTACCTGGTCCCTGTGGAGGGACCATTCGTGTGGAAGCAGAACTCGACCGAGTCTGTCTGCCCAAGAGTTTTGAACGCCTGGAAGATATACAGCCATAAGATGAATCTGATGCTCTCTGGCGAAGGCCCACAGTCGCAAAGCTTCGTTGCAAAGCGACAGAGAGCCAGTCCCTCCCTGCTTGTTTACAGAGAACATGGCTACTTGATTGTCTGTGTGGATGAAGACTGTCCTGTAGCTGAGCAGGGAGTGGAACACTCTGAGAGCTAAGAAAATTGCTCTGAGTTCCAAGAGGTTTATGCGTGGTGAAATCTCCTGTGGAGACCAGATGCCCTGGGTGGAGAGATCTTGCAGATGAGCTCCCCAGCCCCTTGGAGAGGCATCTGTTGTAAGGGTTGCTTGGGGAAGTGACTGTTGAAAAGGGGACCCCAGCAACAGGTTTTGAGAGGACTTCCACCACTGGAGAGACCAAAAGAGGCGACTGGAGTTTGCTATTTTGTCTGACAGAGAAATATGCTTACTCCACTAATGTGAGTATGTTGAATTAACAATTTTTCTTCCCAAATAAATGTCTTTCATAATGTATAACACATTCTTCAGAACGTGGGTCTCAGACTTAATGGAGCTACGGTATTTGTTTCTTAACCAACTTGCTCCAATAGTTGCATCAATGACCCATATTGAAAATATTTTTTCTGCTTTTTTTAAAAAATAAACAGAATAGAGAACTTAGCCTTTCTAGCTCTAGAAGAACCAGAGCCCCTCACCATTCCAGGAAGGTTGGCTTACTTTGCTCCCAGATGGGAGCAAATCACAGCAGTGCAATGGACCCTCTCCATCATAAGGGAAGGGTACAAGCTCCATTTCTTAAGCCTTCCTCCTCACACCATGGCGAGACAGTTCAATTCTCCAACATCTCTCCTCAACCTTCTGGGTCAGGAGATTGCCACCCTTCTTGCCCAAGGGGCGATAGAAGTACCACCTCTTCTTCAACAGGGCTCAGGGTTCTACTCCCCTTATTTTCTTATTCCAAAGAAAACAGGGGGCTACAGACCCATATTAGATCTCAGAGAATTGAACAGGTTTCTATTCAAGGAGAAATTCAAGATGATTTCTCTCGGTGCTCTGCTTTCATACCTTCAGAAAAAGGGAACCCAGTACAATAAGGACCACTTAAGGAAAGTCACACTTATTTTTGTCGGAGAAGCCGTCACAGTGCAGAGGACTTCACCTCTCACCACCGCAGCCCATCCATTTTATTTTAAGTAAAAGCCCTATAGTGAAGGACATCAGAAAAAATCGTAGACGGAGAAGCACTTAACTGAAAAGGCTGAAAAGAATCTTCCACCAAGCAAAATTGACGACGTGTCACGTTTCGGGGATCCAATTTCTCCCCTGCTTCAGGTCAAGCCGCTGTGGAATAAATTGCCATGGCTGGCATTTTGATCCACGGCAATTTATTCCACAGCGGCTTGACCTGAAGCAAGGGAGAAATTGGATCCCCGAAACGTGACACGTCGTCAATTTTGCTTGGTGGAAGATTCTTTTCAGCCTTTTCAGTTAAGTGCTTCTCCGTCTACGATTTTTTCTGATGTCCTTCACTATAGGGCTTTTACTTAAAATAAAATGGATGGGCTGCGGTGGTGAGAGGTGAAGTCCTCTGCACTGTGACGGCTTCTCCGACAAAAATAAGTGTGACTTTCCTTAAGTGGTCCTTATTGTACTGGGTTCCCTTTTTCTGAAGGTATGAAAGCAGAGCACCGAGAGAAATCATCTTGAATTTCTCCTTGAATAGAAACCTGTTCAATTCTCTGAGATCTAATATGGGTCTGTAGCCCCCTGTTTTCTTTGGAATAAGAAAATAAGGGGAGTAGAACCCTGAGCCCTGTTGAAGAAGAGGTACTTCTTCTATCGCCCCTTGGGCAAGAAGGGTGGCAATCTCCTGACCCAGGTTGAGGAGAGATGTTGGAGAATTGAACTGTCTCGCCATGGTGTGAGGAGGAAGGCTTAAGAAATGGAGCTTGTACCCTTCCCTTATGATGGAGAGGGTCCATTGCACTGCTGTGATTTGCTCCCATCTGGGAGCAAAGTAAACCAACCTTCCTGGAATGGTGAGGGGCTCTGGTTCTTCTAGAGCTAGAAAGGCTAAGTTCTCTAGTTGCAAGTCAAAGGCCCTGAGGAGGCTGAGGCTGCTGGGCCGTGGGAGGCCAGGCAGCCTTTGACTTGGCCTGTTTAGGTGGTTGCTGACGCTTTGCAGCAAAACCACCTGCAGAAGATGCCTGCTGACCATAAGCAGGATAATATCTTCCCTTTTTAGAAAAAGATGTCTTTTTGAACAATCTTTTCTTGACAGGAGCAGAGGTAGACTTTGAAAGTCGATCCAAAGCAGAGTTCTCAGTATCCATCTGAGTGGCCTTTGCTTGCCAATCCTTGCCAAAAAGGTTTTCACCTGTACAAGGAAGATTTCCCAATTCATCTTGGACCCAGAGTTCCAAATCAGAAGCTTGTAACCAAGCAATTCTGCGTGCACCTATGGCAATAGCCGAGGCTCTGCTTACACACTCAAAAGAGTCAAAGGCTGCACGGTTGGAAAATTTGGAAACATCCTGGGCATGTTTGAGCCAAGTGAGAAATTCCTGCCTTTTATCTTCTGAAATATAAGGAGCTAAAGTCTGCAGATGATCTGTGACTTCTTTTAGAAACATCCCCATATAGCGACTATAGGAGTTGATTCTGGCAGCAAGCATATTAGCTTGGAAAACCCTTCGGCCAAAAGCATCTAGGATCCTGCATTCACATCCTGGAGGATTAGATGAGTGTCTCTTTGCACTCTTTATTTTCCTCATGGCAGACTCTACCACAATAGAGTGGTGAGGAAGCTGAGACTTATGAAAGCCAGGACAAGGAGGGACACGGTACATGGTGTCTAATCTACGAGAATGAGGAGAGGTGGTAAGAGGAGTCTCCCACATGCTCAACATGAGATCATAGAGAATCTCATGAATAGGTAAAGTAGCTGCTTCTTTGGGAGCCTTAGGATATTGCAAAATATCTAGTTGCTTGGCTCTAGGCTCTGACTCAGGGGCCACTGTAATGGAGAGGCCCCTAGCCACTTCCCTAATGAAGTCCTGAAACGACAAGTCTTCTGGAGACGACATTCTTCGTTTTGGAGAATCAGACTCCTGAGGAAGAAGTACCGGTGCATCGACAGAAACCTCCGACTCAGAGTCTTCGGAGGAATCGAAGTATCACCTATCTGGATGCTCCTGTAAAGCCCGATACGTGTACCGAGTGGGATCGACATCGGGAGTAAGCGGTACCGGTTCGGTACCGATGGGCATCATAGGACAGGGTACCGTTGCAGTCGACACCGAAGCCGATGTCGATGCAATCAGTGCCGGCACCGGGAACGATGCCGGTGTCAGAGTCGGTACCGGCAACAGAGACTGTTGCGGTACCGGAGGCGTCGAAGCCTGTATAAACGCCGTTAGGGTGCACTGCATGGACAGAATCTTCTGATCCATCGACGCCACCAGAGTCTGGATGTCGGTACCAGTGGAGGCCACCGGTACCCCAGAACACAGCAACAGGTGATCGGTTGAGGCCGAGCCATCGATGTCAACCTGTGACCCCATAGACAATGCTTTGGAAGCCGGAACTTCCCGCCGGGGTAATTTTGCTGGTGCGGAATCCTCGAGGACAAGCCCGGAGGCATCTCGATGCTTAGAGGGAGATTTGCCCTTCGAGGACCGGCTAGATTTATGTTTGGTTACCTGAGATCCATGGGAGGAAGCAGCAGCCCTGGAAGACGTCGATGCCACCGAGGCTGCATCAGAGGGAAAACAGGGTACTGAGCTTGACTGCTCGGTTCTGCCGACCTCTTTTAGACATCATGGTACAGGACACACAATCTGTGATGGAATGGTCAGGACCCAAACATTTTAGACACCAGTCATGGGTGTCGGTGACAGAAATAGTACCGCCACATTTTGTGCACTTTTTGAACCCGGAAGCGGGCTTCTCCATGAGGAGAAAAATATTCAGGCCTAAGGCCCAAACTGAAAAAGCACAGTTGAAGTAAAGAATAGTTTTTTGTTTTGTTTTTTAAAGAAAAGACCGGCGGTACCGGTCTGACGTCAAAGGCGACAGACGCGACACAGAAAAATAAAGAAAAAAATAAAGAACTTCTTCTGCGGTGACAGGAACACGACCTGCTGGCTCCGCAGAAAAGAAGAACTGGAGAGAGGCGGTTGAGAAAGGCGGGAAGGCAGCGCGCAGGTGCTGTGGGATGCTCCCAAAAGCTTTCTTACTGGACGCTGGGGAGCGTTCCCGCGCAGGCTCCGTCGGTACCGACGATACCCATATGTGAAGACTCATTCCTGCTTGTTCTTGGAGATTACTTGTACCACCTTGTTTGTGATCCATGGGAGAAAGCACTGAAGGGCCAGAAAGACCGCATTCGTCTCTAAGCGGCTGATGGACCACAAACTCTCCTCCGGAGTCCACTGTCCTTGCATCACCTGAGACTGGCAATGTGCACCCCAGTCCGTAAGGCTGGCGTCCATTGTTACCAGAGTCCATTTTGGATGCTCCAATGGCACCCCTGTGGACAGGTGCACTGACTGCAGCCACCATTCGAGGCTGCAGCTTGTGTCCATCAGGCACTTTAACCGCTGCCTGATTGACTCTACGAGCCCAGCAGGACAATAAGGCCTGCTGCAACGGGCACATGTGTGCCCTGGCCCAGGGCACCAGATCCAGAGCTGCTGCCATCGAGCCCAATAGCTGCAGGTAATATCATGCTGCTGGTGCTGTCCTGTCCATAAATCTGTGGACCTGCACCTGTAACTTGTGTATGCGCTTAACTGGAAGGGAGACCAATCTTGCTTCCGTATCAAGGCGTTGGACTAGCTGAAGATGGCTCTTGGCTAAATTGACTACCCAGCCAAGGCCTTGCAACTCGTCCACCACTCTCGCCATCGTTGCTATCAATCTTCCCTGGACTTTTCCCTGATGAGCAAAGTTGTCCAGATAGGGATGCACCAGCATACTTTCTTGCCGTAGAAACGCCACCACTACCATGACCTTGGTAAAGGTATGGGGGAGCAGTGGCCAGCCCAAAAGGCAATGTGTGGAACTGAAAATGTCCCAAGGGCACTGTGAACCAAAGGTACTGCTGATGCTCTGAGCAAACAGGAATATGCAAATAGCAGTAAGGCAAGGGGAGTACCTTACAGCCTTGGATCTTACAGAAGCTTAAGATAACCGACCGCAGGGTCTCCATTTGGAAGTGCGGAACTCTCAAAGCCCAATTAAACTTGAGATCCAGTTGAAAACTCCCCTTCTTCTTGGGTACCACAAAGTAGATTGAGTATCGACCTAATCCACACTGGTCTGGCGGCACTTGAACTACTGCCCCTAGCTGCAGCAACTGGCTGAGGGTATCTCAGACTGCCTGTGCTTTCTGAAGCACCTTGCATGGGGAGCAAACAAGAGTACTAGGGCGGTCTGGTGAATTTGAGAACATACCTGCCCCGAATGATCTCCAAGACCAACTGGTTGGCTGTAATGGTGACCCAGGCAGTATAAAATTGTTGCAACTGACCCCCCACTAGCACCACCGCCTGGGTATTCCTGGCTTCATTGGTGTTTCTTGCTCTGTCCCAGAGAGATGGAGTAGTAACCCCATCCAACCCCCCCCCCCCCCACCCGGGAACCACAAAAGGACTGCCTTCGTGAGTCAAACCAATACCTCTGATAAGGGGAGAAACATGCACCCCAAAACCTTCTGGAGTCCTCGGGCAGAAGTTACCAGCTTGGACCCTTTAGGCCTATCCTCCAGCAAACGGCCTCCTTTAGAATCCCTCAAGTACTTTACTATCTTCTCCAGGGCTTCCCCAAAGAACAGTTTACCCTTAAAGGGCAATTTGCTGAGGTGCAACTTGGAGGCATCTGCTGCCCAATTCCTTAACCAAAGGAAACAGCGAGCTGCTATCACCAAGGCCATAGTCTTGGAGGCAACCCTCATCAGATTATAAAATGCGTCCACCATGTAGGCAACCTTCAAGTGGCTGCTGTCTCCCCAGAGCTTCCGAGAGCAATCCCCTGGACCACTAAATGGAAGCCTTGGAAACATGGAGGTCTGGAGTGCCAAGGCACTGGAGTCATAAGCCTGCTTGAACAGCGCCTCTAGCCTCTGGTCCTGCAGGTCCTTGAGAGCCGCCCGCCTTCCACGGGGATAGTGGTCTTCTTGGTTACTGCTGTCAAGGCATCGACATTGGGCATCCGCAGGAGGTCCTGCTCCTCCTGTGGAATGGGGTACAGCCTACTCAATGCCTGAGCCCCTCCCAAGGTGGCTTCTGGGAACTCCCACTCCAACTCAATCATTTTCCGAATTACCCTGTGCACTGGGAAGCAGACCTGCGTCCCCTGAAAGCCCTGCAACAGCAGCTCTTTGAGGGGGCTCCTCAGTTGGAGTCTGTGCAGGCACCACATTGAACGCCACCAAAGATTGGAATACAAGAGCTGCCAGCTCCTCTTTATGGAAGACCCAAAAAACATTAGGGTCCTTGCCCAGCAGAAGTTCCTCTTCCTCTACTTCAGGAATAGTCTGTTCTCCCTAGAGTTCTGAGGGCCCCTCCCCCAGTTCCTCCGAGGCCAGAGACTGTGGAGAATCCTGAGCCACCCAGGCCTCCGGATCCCCCCTGCTGTTTTGCCTAGGGGGCTCTAACTAAGAGTCCCCCTGAAGCAGTTGCATTTCTGAGTCCAACAGCTGTTTGCTGACCAATTCACCCTCCTGAACCTGCTTTTTCTTTAAACAATAGGCCCTATGGAGGGACAGAAAAAAAATCAGAGGAAAAATCGCCTTGGGAGACTGAACACTACCCTCCAGCTCTGCCCAGGATGCCGTTTTCTGGACCTCTGTCTTGGCTTTCTTTTTCTCACGCTTCAGCTTAATCTCCAGGGAAATTGCTGCCCTCGAGGAAATGGCCACGGTTCCTGCCGAAACCTACGCCGACTCCTCAGATATTCTAAGATTGCCTCGGGTTCCATTCCACTACCTGCATCATTACCAGCAGCCCTTCCAAAATGCGCAGAGCCCCACCGACTCCTCCGCTGCCAACTATCACAGCTGCACCAGGGCCCTCCCCCCCCCCCCCGACCCCCTGCCAAAGCCAAAAGCGCTGCTGCGGGAGAGGAGAGAGAGAAAGCTGCACACGCCCAGGGACCTGCCCAGCTCACCTCATGCCACCGAACACCTGACAGACACAGAAGAAAACATCCCCCCGCCTCCTCATCCACGCACTCGATGCTGCTGAGGAGGGAGAGAGAAAGCTGCTGCCTGAGCCTGCACACTGCTAAAACCAGAGCTTGACGTCTACCTTCCTGACCCTGGGACCTAATCTTTCAGCCAAGCTGCACAGCACTGGCCAGTGAAGGTAACACACTTCTATGGCTATCAGGAGACAACTGGGAGACCTAGTGAAAGAGGGGTTAAGGGACCTGGGGCTCACAGGTAGTTTAACCCAAAGCAGACTCAAAGCAGGCAGGCTCTGTTCCCACTAACTGCCCCCTTTGGCTGCTCCAGCAGCTTGCTAATCAAGACCTTAAGGCTCCTGCACCAAGACCAAGGTCAATTTAAAGTTATTTTTCCTACTTCCTTGATCTACAATGTCACCGAGAGCTCTTCCTCCAGCTGCTGAGAACTGAGACCGGATGTTGAGGCTCAAGGGGGAGCTCTTCTACTGGGATCTCATAATCCTGACATGCTCAGTTCTCAGCTGCTGGAGGATGGTGACTACCCAAGCATAACTGGACTGGCCTGGAGGAACGATTAGGAACATTTGTTTTAATGTTTTTCTCACTATATACAATTTAATATCTAATATCATCTTGGTACTTCAAAGAAAGCATAGTTACTCACCTGTAACAGGTGTTCTCCAGGAGCAGCAAGAATCAGTCCTTCCATATGGGTGACGTTGGTGCCGACGGAGCCCTCGTGCGGAGCATTTCCCCAGCTTTCAAAGAAAGCCTTTGGGAATGCAGCGCATATGCACGGTCCCCTTCCCACCCAAGGGTGCCATCTTGCTCAGTCTGATGACATAGCTAAAAGACAGCAAAAAATCAAAATGAAGGATATGACTGCAACTCCAGGGGAGGAGGGAGGGTCGCGAGGACTGATTCCTGCTGCTCCTGGAGAACATCTGTTATAGGTGAGTAACTATGCTTTCTCCAGGACCAAGCAGGAAGTCAGTCCTCACATATGGGACTCCCCAGCTCTAGGCTACCGTGAACCCTAAGCTGAAAAAATGGCTCCCTCTCGAGAGCCACAGCATCCATGACAAGAATTTTCTCTGAGAACACACCCCGTACGGTAGCCCAACACGAAGGGCTGGAGGGTAGGAGTAGCCTAAACCTCAAAGAGATTACGGCCGAAAACAATGTCACGCCGGAACACACTCTCCAGGCAGTAATGGGCTGCCAAAGTCTGGCTTGAAGACCAAGTTGCAGCCCGGCAGATGTCTGCCAACAGAACAAAGTGGAGATGAGCTACTGATGCGGCTTTCGCCCTGACACGGTGAGCCGTGACCCGACCCTGCAAGGGGAGGTCGGCTGCCCTGTACGCCCAGGCGATGCAATCTGCTACCCAACTGGACAACGTGCGCTTGGAGACAGGTAACCCCACCCTATTAGGGTCAAACGAGATGAAGAGCTGAGCAGCCCTTCGATGCTCCCGCGTATGTTCTATGTAAAAGGACAATGCTCTCTTAGTCCAGGGTATGCAAGACTGTTTCAGCCCGTCTGGCATGTGGTCTGGGAAAGAAGGTTGGAAGAACCACCTCCTGATTGAGGTGGAAAGATGAGACCACTTTTGGGAGGAACTTGGGATGGGTCCGTAGAACCACCCTGTTCTAATAGAACTGCGTGTACGGTCTATCAGAAACCAGAGCTTGTAGCTCACTCACACGTCTGGCCAATGTAAGAGTCACCAGGAAGAGCGCTTTCCAAGAGAGGAAGCGCAAATGGCAAGTAGCCATTGGCTCAAACGGTGGACAAGTTGCTGCAAGACCACATTTAAATCCCACTCCGTCGCCGGTGGACAAACCGGAGGCTTGAGTAGAAGCCGACTTCTGAGAAATCTGACCACCAAGGGGTGAACCGACAGACTGTCCTTCCACCGGTGAGTGGTGCACTGACAAAGCACTGAGGTGGACCCGAACAGAGTTAGACTTAAGGCCTAGGTCTGAAAGGTGAAGTAGATACTGCAGTACTACTGGCACAAGGCAAGATAAAGGATCTTCATTGCGCTGAGCAAACCACACTGTAAACCTACACCACTTGAGGGTATAGGACTTTCTGGTGGACTGCCTCCTAGAGGCCAATACCACCTCCTCAACCTCCTTAGGTAGAAGGAAGGGAGCTAGCACTACCCTTTCAGCAGCCAGGCCATCAGATTGAGGGACCTGAAGTTGGGGTGTAGAAGGGAACCCTGCTCTTGAGACAGGAGATCGTGTTGCAGCCCTAGAGGGAACGGAACTTCCACCGCCAACTGCAGAAGTGGAAACCAAGGCTGCCTCGGCCATCTGGGGGCTACCAGAATCACCGAGGCCTTGTCCCGAAGGATCTTGAACAGAGATCGGGCCACCAGGGGTGTGGGAGGAAACGCATACAGGAGGCCCACAAACCAAGAGATCAGAAAAGCATCCACTGCCATCCTCAGGGGATGTGGCTGTCTGGAGCAAAACCTGGGTAGCTGACAGTTTAGCAGACTTGCAAAGAGATCCATGGATGGAAGTCCCCAGCGGAGGAAGATCTCCTGGACCACCAATAGATTCAACTGCCATTCGTGAGGCTAGAGAATCCTGCTTAGCTTGTCTGCTAGGAAGTTCTTAACCAGGTAGGTAGACTGCTTTGAGAAACATACCCTGCCTGACCGCAAAGGAGCAAAGGGCCAGTGCCTCCTGACATAGGAGCCTGGACCCTGTGCTCCCTTGTTTGTTCACATAGAACATTGCCACCTGATTGTCCGTCTGAGCTAGGATAGACTGTTGAGAAAGGGCATGACAAAGTTTGCACAGCTAAGCGGATTGCTCGCAGCTCTAAAAAGGTTGATTTGCTTTGTGGCCTCCTGAGGGGACCACAGGCCTTGAGTGCATGAGCCCTGGCAATGCGCACCCCAGCCTCTTAAGGAACCATCCGTCGTCAACACCCTTGTGTGTGCTGGAGCCTGAAAAGGTATACCCCTGAAGGTTTGGTGGATGTAGCCATCACTGCAAGGAGTTCAGAAGTCGTCTGGACACCTTTACTCTGTCTTGGAGGTCACCGGTGGCTGTGTCCACTGATCTGAGGCACCATTGAGCAGTCCGCATGTGCAGACAGGCATTCGGGGTCACATGTACAGTGGATGACCTCTGGCACAGGAGACGCAGGAACTGCCTGGCGGAAACACGAGTACTGTGTTGGACCTGGTTGACCAAATGGTTGAGGGAGGAGTAGCCTAGTGGTTGGGGCAAGGTACTTCAGGCCGGAAGGTCGGGGGTTCAAATCCCACTAGAGGACAGCAACCTTGGGCCGGAAGGACTGGGGTTTCTAGTCCCACAGATGCTCCTTTGTGGTCTTGCAAACAATAATAAATGCAGTCTACTTCTTCTTAAACGATGAATAACAAAAATCAAAAGTCACGTCGTTTAATATTTAAATTTAAATATTAAACAACGTGACCTTTGTGGTCTTGGGCAAGCCACTTAACCCTCCATTGCCCATGTTCCCTGTAAGTATTAGTGTATGTGTCTCATATCCCCACGTGTTAAATGTATCCCCCAATTGTGTTGTGACTGCTTTGATTGAAGGATAAGGCGGTATACAAAAACTGTCTAAATAAATAAATCCATAAGTCTGTGGGCCCTGTCCTCGGGCAAGTAAGCTCTTGCCTGAAGAGTGTCCAACCTGGCCCCTATAAACTCTAGGTTCTGAGAGGGGAGCAAAGTGGACTTTGTGTAGTTTATGGCAAAGCCCAGATTCTGAAGAAGAGAGACAGTGCGAAGAGTGGCCTGTCGGGCCTCCTGGAGTGGCTGGCCCCTGATTAGCCAGTCGTCCAGGTACGGGAAGACAAAAATCCCCCGATTTCTGAGAAAAGCGCCACCACCGCCAGGCATTTGGAGAAAACCCTGGGGGCAAAGGCCAGGCCAAAAGGAAGCACCCTGTACTGAAAGTGGTTTCCTCCCACCACAAATCTGAGATATTGTCTGTGGTCTGGATGGATGAGAATGTGAGTATAAGCATCCTTTAGGTCTAAGGAGTATAGCCAGTCTCCCTGCTGGAGGTAAGGCAGCAGTATCCCAAGGCTAAGCATCTTGAACTTTTCCCTCTCCAGAAACTTGTTCAGATTTCGCAAGTCTAGGATAGATCTTAGGCCTCCTGTTCTCTTTGGTACCAGGAAGTACCTGGAGTAGAAGCCTTGTCCTTTCAGGTGGTGTGGCACCGGTTCCACCGCCTGTTCCTTTAGAAGACTTGCCAACTCCTGAAGGAGGGGGTTCCCGTGTAGAGGGAGTTTTGGAGGCTCCCCTGGATAGTAGGAGGGGGGCATTTGGTGGAAATGGAGCATATAGCCCTTCTGGACTATGCTCAGCACCCAGGTATCCCCTGTGATGGCTGGCCACCTGTAGGCGTACAGGGTCAGCCAACCTCCTGTGCTGAGTGGGGCCACCGGCAGAGGAGATGCTATGCCTTGGGAGTCAAAAAATACCCTCCCTGCTGTGCAGGAGCCGGAGCTGGAGGCTTGGGGGTTTCTGCCTATGAGGCCCATGTCTCTGCCCTTTGGCCTGCTGGCGAGTTGGAGAGGCCTGATATTGAGGGTAGGTTTTCTAGGCAGTACCCTTCCTCAGGAAAAAGGGCTTCTTCCCCAAGCCCTTCTTTTTGTGAGAAGGGGCAGAAGTCTTTCTGGACAGCCTTGTCCTAGTGAGAATCTCGGTCTCGATTTCTGCAGCCTTCTCAGTCATGGGCTTGCCTAACAGGTTGTCACCTCGGCACGGGACATCGACCAACTTATACTGCACCCATGACTCCAGGTCCGACGACTGTAGCCAGGCCTGACGACGTGCACCGATGCCAGCCGCGGCTACCCGGGCCAAAGTCTCGAAGCAGTCATAGGCTGCTCGAGATATAAACTTCGAGCACTCTCGGATCCCTGTAGACAAGGTTTTGAATCTCTGCAAGGGTTCCTCGGAAAGGCCAGCCGAGAACCCGGCAATCTCCTTTGCCAGGTCTTGTACGTACATGCCCATGTACAGCTAGTAAGTCAGGACACGGCAAGACAGCATTGAGCCCTGGAAGCACTTTCTACCGAGGGCATCCAGGTTCTCGCCCTCCCGGCTGGGAGGCACCGAGGAGTACATCTTTTGGCTTATCAGCCTGTGCATGGTCCATTCCACAACCATGGAGTTGTGCGGCAGCTGCACTTTTTGGAAACCAGGGCTCTTACGGACTCTATAGAATCAATCCGCTTGCTAAGAACCGGCGCCGAGGCTGGTGCTTCCCACATATGAAAAAGCAGCCGTTCCAGCATCAGAGGAACTGGTACAGTAAAGGCTTCCTTTGGAGGAAAATCATACTGGAGGGCACCGAGCTCTTTGGCTCGAGGCTCCTCCTCGGCGTCCGCCGGGAATGCCAAAGCCTTGGCCATGTCCCTGATGAAATCCGATTACTGGGTATCCTCGGGGGGGGTCCTTCTCCGAGGCTCGGACTCCGGGGAGTCCAATGGGATGCACCTGGTCCGTAAGGTGTCAGGAGACTCCTCATCCTCAGTCTCCCATGCCGACTCCTCCGAGAAGTCGAGCAGCTCCGGCCGTGTGGACCTCAATGCCACCCGCCCCGATGCCGAGGGCACCGGCGTCGACGACCTCGGCCCCGCACAGGAGGTTGAGGGAGACCTTGTCCGAGGATAGACTCGAGACTTGATTGACTCGAGGATTGGCTTGGCCTCCGGGGTCGACTTAGACATCGAGGTCCCGGTGGTCGGGGCAGATGCACCGGTCAAACCAGCGATCAGTACCCACTGCTGCTCCATGAATGCAGCCAGGCTGCTCTCCAGGGCTGTCAACCTGAGACTGAGCTCAGGAGACTCCGCAGCCCCTGACTCGGCCCGACGTTTCTCCTGGAGAGTCAACGAGGACAACTGAAGTTCCCTGACTCGGCAACTCTGGCTCCAGGCGAGGTAGTCTGGTCGGCCGCTCCGACTCTGAAAGCCCAGGACGGCAGTCAGGTCTTCGCGACCTGGCTCTCGAGGATCCAGGTGCCTCCACTGACGCCGCCCTCACGAGCTTCTTCCTCCTTTTGTGCTCCTGGGTGGGAGACCCCCTCTCCGAGGACCCATGACGGTGCTCATGGTCAGACTCCCGAGATGTCGAGGCCTCTGACGAAGTCCGGGCCCGGCTGGACGCGGACTCCAAAAAACAAACTTTCACGTTGATGCTGATGGCTCCGAAGTGCCTTCGACCACATCTTGCCGCACGGGCCACAGACCAGCAGGTCATGGTCCAGCCCAAGGCATCGGAGGCAGCAGTCTGGTGTGTCGGTGAGAGACAAGTTTCTTGCACTGATCACTTTTTTAACCCACTGGCAGCCATCGGGGGAAAAAGGACCCCTGCAAGTTCAAAAGACAGGGCTGCCAGTAAAAACAGAAAAAGCACGAACGCTAGTCACAAAGGACAAAACCCAAAAAAGAAGTTCCGGACTCGATACCGGTGTACCGAGCCGAGGCAGGAGGGGAACCGGCGTCGAACCAGATAAAGAAACACGAAAAATCGCAGAAAAAAAAAATCTACTTTTCCCAGGTGACACGAACTACGTCCGTTGGGCTCCGCGGAAAAAGAAAGACTGAGCTAGATGGCACCCTTGGGCGGGAAGGGGACCACACAGGCGCGCTGCATTCCCAAAGGCTTTCTTTGAAAGCTGGGGAAATGCTCCACACGAGGACTGTGTCGGCGCCGACGTCACCCATATGTGAGGACTGACTTCCTGCTTGGTCCTGGAGAACTGGCTAACCTAAAAAAGGATTTAAGGAAAACAGAACACAAATGGAAGGCAAAAAAATCCTGACAAGAGAATTTCATATGACATCCTTACAAAAATATAAAGAAGCGACCCTTAATAGAAGGAAAGACCACCACACCAGAATACTCACCAAATCACTCAACCGCCCAAGGGAACTTTTTGAAATAGTCAAGCCTCTAACCCAATCCCCTAATGACACACAACTGTGCTATTAAATCCCAAATCCTTGCAAACTACTTTGCAGGCAAACTAAAAAGTAACACCCCTGATGACACCACACAGGTCCTCTCCACAAACCCCAACTCTTGGAATTATTTCTACTCAATTGATCAAAGACAACTACTAAACATTATCACCTCAATCAATACCATCACTTCATTACTTGATCCAACCCAGTCAACTGGATCAAGACAACTAAAACTGAACTAGCTCCACACATACTACCCATTATAAACCAATCCCTCACACAAGGATACATGCCAATCCAACTCAAACAATCCACGATACGTCCTATCTTGAAGGACAAAACCCTAGACAAAACCACCCCAGTTCTTATAGGTCAATAGCAAGCATTCCATTTATCTCTAAAATAATTGAGAAAGCCGTGCAAATGCAATTACAGGACTACATAGACCTAAATGCACCCCGTGATGAACAATTTGGATTCTGCCCCCACCATTGAAATGAAACACCTACTAACCCTCCTAGACAAACTTATACAGGGTCTAGACAAATCAAACATTCATTCTAGTTTTCCTGAACATTGCTTCAGCATTTGACAATGTCAATCATAAAACATTGATCAAAAGAATGATACAAATAGGAATCACAGGATCTGTACTCCAGTGGTTCAAATCTTATTAGAAGAATGCACTCGAGTCCAAGTAGGCGCAGAAATATCTTAAAGCTTCTAACAAGAGCAAGGAATCCCACAAGGTTCTGCCCTATCTGCATTATTTAGCCTCTACATTCAACCGGTATGCAATATATTCAGTAAATTCAAAGGAGGATATCACATTTAAGCTGATGATATCATGCTGTACGTACCAATAGATATCAGCAATCCTAACATATACACACACACTCTTCCTGCATGTAAGCAGCACAAACCTGGTTATCCTTAGTTAACCTCTGGATAAACTTAAATAAAACTGTAGTACTTTACATAACAAGGAACTTAGACTTCACCCCGCCCCCCCTCCCATTCTCAACACACGAAAGACATACCAGTTAAGTAGTAAAATATTTAGGAGTCACACGTAAAAATAATCACAAGAATCATCTTTTTTAAATTGCGAACTCTACAACACCTAAGACTACTACTCCACCCGCACAACTTTAGGTCAGTGGTGCAAGGTGTGGTCACTCCACACCTTGACTTTTGCAATGATCTACTACAAGGACTGCCAAAAAAAAAAAAAGACCAGCTCCAAATAGCTCAAAATGTAGCAGCCAGGATCATTTGCAAAGCTCCTCCAAATGACCACATCACCCCTATCATGCAGAGTCTCCACTGGCTCCCTGTCACATACAAAATACAATTTTAAATACTTATGACCACATTTAAACTACTCAATATTTCTCCCTCATTTCTATCCACATTAATACACCCAGCTACAGACACAAGCAGCAAAAGAGAACGTCACAAGAACACCATCAAAATACCAAACTACAGTAAAACTAGGCAAGCTACAAGCAACAGAGCTTTTTCATTTGTGGCCCCCATGCTATGGGACGCACTCCCCGAAACATCGAGAGCCAAAGACCCACAAATGTTTAGAAAACAAATCAAAACACACCTCTTCATTGAACACTATGATGACAGGAGCACCCCCACCCCTTCATCACAAAATACTCACTCCTCAGATACCCCCCCCCCATCAATTAACAACCAGCTAGTCTGAACACTATGTAAAACTTTATTCCTCTGTATAAAACTAACCTTGAAGACCCAGTCCTAATGTGGCAAACCAGGAAGAAATACTTTAATGAATTATAACCAGGGTTACAATATTCACCCCAGAGCAGTAGAGGCCAAGCCTGTCTTCATTTGGCAAGCGTTACCTATTTTTTTTCAGCAGAAAACCTAATTCTATTTTTCTAACAATTATTTGCGACGATCATAAAAATTAAAATCTGAAAAAAACTGACCAGAAGCCAATTCTTGAAACCCAGGTATATCTTAATACAAGTTCAACCAAAGGATCTAATTTTCCAAAGTTCAGCATTTCTCCTGCAATATGAATAGACTGACAAGGAAAACAGTGATTCATGACAATTCTACTCAACAGGGATTTCTAATTCAACAGATAACAAAATTCTGCATTTGTTCTCTGTTCAATCCATGGACAAAGAATCATTTTTCCTTTAATAGAAAGAGGTTTGTTATACAGCTCCTTAAAGAAACAATACCACAAGCAGGTATTTTCTGTTAACAGTTAATGCCACTTTATTAATGGCTCTACACAATTCTTTCAGCAAATCTCAAATTTTTTTAACTTTAATAATTCAAGCTTTTTATGCAGAGTCATCACTGTTGAATGAACGAATCTTGCCTTGAAACATCTTGGCATACAAAACATGGACAAAAACCTCCAGTCTCCAAAGTGTGTATTTCTTGAAAATACTGCTGTTTCCACAAACACTTACTTTATCATGGTCGGCATACTCTGTGCTTGCTGTTGAGTGCCATTATTCATTGTGCTGGCATTTTTCAGCTGGTTCATCTGTTGAGTTTGTATTCCGCCTCCTTGGCCCCCACTGGGTTTCACAGGGCCTCGCAGTTGCCCATTTTGACTAGTCAGACCCATTATAACAGGGTTTTCGGTTCTGGTGGTGCTCATTCTCTTAAGTATCCTTTCAATGTTTCATATATTTTAAACTTCAAAACTTTGAAAGTCAGTAAAGAAACTGTAATAACAGTTTATTAGGCTCTTCAAAATGAAGAGATAAGTTAAGTCTTGCTCAATGTATGAGTCCTTTTATTGCAGCACAGGCAAGCGTACTTGCAAGTCCCTGAACAGTCAAGTCACCTGCTCTGGATGCACCAAAACAACTTGCTTTAAAAAGGAAAAAAACCCTCTAAACAAAACTGAATTATTTCTGAATTTATTCAGGTCAATCTGAAACAAAGAACAAAAAATGTCAATAAATCTGAAGAGTTAATGTTAATTTTCCAGGCTTAAACTAATATAAAAACTTTAGCATCAGAGAATAGCAGAACAGATTGCATGGGAACCCTGAACTATGAATCAAAAGGAGATATGAGCACGAGGCAAACTTTTGCTTTCAGACTCGTGTGACTTTAGACAAGTACTTTACTTTCCTGCACCTCAGTTTCCACCACCATAAATAACAGCTTCCTCTAAATAAAGCAAATCGGGTACCACATTTTGCAGCAATGGTTTCTACTCAGAAATAAGGTGAAATTAGGTCTTACCTGCTAATTGGCTTTCCTTGAGTACCTCCAGTCCAGTCCTGGTACGTATGGGTTGTCAACTCTCACCAACAGCTTTGATGACATCAGTGCACATAAGGCAGCTGGCACCACCAACCAGCCCCAGTAAACCACGGACAAAGCAGTCTCACAGGAGCAACAATCAAGACAGGATAATAGAGACACCCCACACCAATTACCCAAAGAACAAGAAACCAAGCAAGCAACCCTCCCCAAAGGAAGAAGCGACTTACACAGACACCCTGGAGCAGACACCTCTAACTTAAATGGGGTCACAACCTGTGACAAAACAAAACTAAGGAATTACACCACTACCATTACCTTGCTCCCTCCAATTTCCTATCCTAATGACCGACTTATATCTTGTAATAGTTCCTTTGGAGCAGAACCCCAAAAAACAAGGGCAAAGGCAACATTTCCCTCGGGAGATGCAATGCTTCAACTAGTATCACATAAAAAAAACAAACAAACCGCCAAACTAATGACTTCCTTCTGGCCCGGGATCACCACCAACTAAGAACAAGGGAGGGCCCAGGACTGGACTGGAGGTACTCAAGGAAAGCCAATTAGCAGGTAAGGCCTAATTTCACCTTCCTTATCGTCCCTCCAATCCAGTCCCGATACATGTGGGATACACAATAGCAGTACTACCCTAGGGAGGGAGCTGCGAGCCCAGCCTGAATCACTGCCGAACCGAATTTCACGTCCCCTGCTACCTGCACATCCAAGACAGTAATGTTTCACAAAAAGTATGCAGACACACCCAAGGTGGCTGCTCTACAGATATCAGCCAGCAGGACTAGGCCTGCCTCAGCCCATGAAGCAGCCTGCACTCTGGTTGAATGAGCTCTCAATCCCACCGGCAACGGCTTGCGTTGAAGCAAATAAGCCAATGAAATGGCTTCTTTAATCCATCTAGAAATAGAGGCATTGGAAGCAACCACTCCCTTATGTGGTCCTCTAAACAGAATGAACAGACTGTCTGACCTCCGAAAAGGTTCTGTCCTTTAACACCTCAAGGCTCTTTGCACATCCAGGAGGTGCAGCACAGGGTCATCTTGTGCCTCACCACTGCCTGAAAAGACCGGCACAGTGACCAGCTGATTCAGACGAAAAAAACGAGAGCACCTTGAGCAAAAGGAGGGCACAGGTCTTAGCACCACTTTCTCCTTAGAACTGAAAAGAAAAGGCTCCCAACACGAGCACGCTTGCAACTCTGAAATCCTCCGAACGGAGCAGATGGCCACCAGGAATACAGTCTTTAATGTCAAAAAGTCAAATCCTTCAACGTATACATGGTCATTGGCTCAAAAGGCTCTGCCACCAGTGCTGATACCAGGAGGGACCACCGACCATACGGGAGGCCAGACATGCTTAACAGCTCTCAGGAAATGAAGTACGTCTGAATGAGCCCCGAAGGAGACTCCTTGGATCCCACCACGATAGCAAGTAATCACTGCCACCTGTACCCACAGTGAGCTACAGGCCAGGCCCTTTTCTAGCCCCGCCTGTGGAAAAGCTAATACCTCCAGCACGGACACGAAGGATGAAAGTTATTGTCTATACACCAAGCCTCAAATATCCTCCAAACATGGATATAAGAAAGCGAGGTGGAGCGCTTGCGGGCCTTCAGCAAAGTCAATATGACCGGGGCAGAATAACCCCTCTCTCAACCATGCCCTTTCAAGAGCCAGGCTGTAAGTGAGAATCAATCCACCTGAGGCATGAGGACCGGCCCCTGTGAAAGGAGGTCAAGCCAGAGAGGTAGCCTCCACAGATGGCCACTGTCAGACTGAGCAGATCTGCGTACCATGGTCTCCGCGGCCAATCGGGAGCAATGAGAATGACTAGACCTTAGTGTACCTTGATTCTCTGAACCATGCGCCCTATGAGCACCCACTGGGGAAAGATGTGAAAGAAGCCATCCGTGGGCCAGCATTGCACCAAAGCATCCAGACCTTTCGACATTCTTTCCCTTCTTCTGCTGAAGCAGCAGTTTGCCTTGGCTGAAATGAAGGTCACCATCAGATCCATGATCGAGGGACCCCAGCATCATACCACTTTGCTAACACTGCCTCGCTGAGGAACCCACTCCCCAGAGTCCAAGCGGAACAGTCTGCAGTTACCTTCTCTGTTCCTGCAATATGTACCGCCAAGAGCACCTGCAGGTTGTCCTCCGCCCATTCTATCAATAGACCAATCTCATTCTGAAGTTGCACACTGCTCATGCCTACCTGCAAGTTAATGTAAGCCACTGCAGTGGCATTGTCTGAAAAAACCCACACCGCTTTGCCATGCAATAGGGTGTGAAATTTCTGAAGCGCCAGAAACACTACTCTCATCTCCAGGCAGTTGACAGCCCACGAACTCTGTTCCAGGGACCAACAACCTGCACTATCCAATCCAGATAATGGGCTCCCCAGCCCGTAAGACTGGCATTCATCGTCAACAGGACCCAAGAAGGTGGTTTCCAGAGGCATTCTGACTAACAGCTTTTCTGGTAACCACCACTACAGCCCCAACCATGCCGCCAACAGGGCAACAGATGCGAGAGATGGTGGCTCTGCGCTGACCACTTCCACAACAAGGCCTGCTGCAAAGGTCACATGTGGACCTAGGCCCAAGGCACTAAGTCGATGGGCTGCTGCCATCAAACACCAAGAGCTACAGATGCCACTAAGCTGTTGGAATCAACCATGCAGAGGAACTGTCACTTGCCGCTGTAATGCTTACATCCTCTCCACCAGCAAAGATATTCTGCCTTTGTCTGTCTGGAAACAGGCTTCCAAGTACACCAGGTCTTCTGACAGCGATAAGCGGCTCTCTGCAAAACTGACGACCCAGCCAAGGTCCTGTAGGAACTCTACCACTCTTGCCATGGCGCTCTTGCTCTCCTCTTCGGACTTTGCCCTGGTGAGCCAATCATCTAGGTATGGATGTACCAGAATGCCTTCTTGAAAAGCTGCTGCAACCACCACTATCAGCTTGGTGAATGTCCATGGAGCGGTCGCCAGACCCAAGGGTAATGCCCAAAACTGAAAGTGCCCCATTGGTACTGTGAAGCGGAGAAACTGCTGATGCTCGGGCCAAATAGGAATATGCACGTAGGCCTCCGTGAGATCTAGAGAGGTCAAGAATTTGCCCTCTGACGGCCACAATGACAGAACAGAGTATCTCCATACGGAAGAAGACACCGATTTACATGCTTGAGATCCAAGATGAGTCTAAATGAACCATTCTTTTTGGGGACCACAAAATAAATGGAGTATCTATCGTAACTGCATTGGTCCTGGGACACCTCCACAACGGCTTCCAGCTGAAGAAGCCAACTGAGGGTGTCCCACACAGCCTTGAGTGTGTCAGTCGCTTTGCAGGGAGACCTGACGAAGGCATCAAACGAGGGGATGGGCAAAGTCCAGTGCATACCCTTCTCTGAATTTCCAGGACCCACTGGTCGGAGGTGATCCAGGCCCAGGAAGAGTATAACTCCCACAGATGATCTCCCACAGGAACTACCTCTGGCTGGGCCTCCCTCGTTTCATTGTGTCTTTTTAGTCTTAGACAAGGAGGATGAGTAGCAGCCTTGTCCTGCCCCCCCCCCCTGAAAACCACGAAAAGGCCTGCCCATGGGACAGAAAACACCCTCTCTGATAATGCGCAAAGCGCAACACCCAGAAGCTGTGGAAATCCTACAGCTGCCCTGATGATGGCATTGGCAAATGCCCTGGCTTGTTTATCTTCAGAGAACCTTCCCCCTTTAGATTCCCCAAAGTCTTTTACCAACTTATTGAATGCTTCCCCGAACAAGAGTTTTCCCTTAAAGGGGAGCTTGCTCAAACATGACTTGGAGGAGACGTCTGCCGACCATTACGCAACCATAAGTAATGGTGCACGACCACCACCGTACTCTTGGCTAGGCCTCTAATGAGGTCATAGAAGGCATCCACCAAGCAAGCAGCCCTGACCACAATTCTGCTGCCTCCAGTGGTGAAACCTGCGACATGCCACTGGTGTCCAAGATTCCCTCCACCCAGCACAAGCAAGCCCTGGCAAAGGACGACCCGTAGACAGAGCATTGATGTCAAATGCTTGCTTCAACAAAGTTTCCAACTTCTGGTCCTGGACATCTTTAAAGGTTGTATTGCCTTCCATCAGAACAGTGGTGGTCTTAGTGACAGCCGACACCGCCGCATCTACTTTAAAGGGAGTGCAGAATCTCTTTCCTGCTCCAGCAGAGGATAGAGTCAGGCATGTTCCGAGTGCCCCTCAGGACAGCCTCCAAAACCTCCCATTCATCCTGTATCATCTGCTTAATAGCCCTATGCAGCGGAAACACCAACTGGGTCTTCCGGATGCCTCAAAATAGATTCTCCAATGGGTCTCTCTCTGGCAGCACTCCTGCCACCATGTTCAGCATCTTCAAAGACTGGGAGATGAGCACCGCCAACTATTCGCGGCAGAAGATGCACACAATGCGCGACTACTCCTGCGGAATCTCCCCCTCTTCCAGTTCCCCTGGGTTGACCCCTAGGTCCGCCTCTCCTTCTAGGTCTTACGAATGGAGGGACCCCAACTCCTCCCACAGGTCTCTGTTCATGCATCAAACTGCTCTGCCCTCTGATGCTTCAAGCAGAACACCTTATGCATTAGGAGCACAAACTCTGGAGAAAAAAATCCCGCTCTGCCACCACTCCCAGCCAACTCCTGAGAAGTGGATGGCCCCAGGGAAGAGAACTCCACACTCCTACACTCTAACGCTCCAGCACTGGTGGGCCCTGCCTGTTCATCTCCTCTGTACCAGCTGGGCCTACCATGGGTGAAGGGTGGCCCCTGCTGAGAGGCAAACTCAGATCCCCTGGGGATTCCTGCTCAACCAGCCTTAAGCATATTCCCCTCCAGGAAGCCTTCCTCTGCAGATCTGGACTTTATCTCACAGCCACGGCAAAATCCCTCAGCTGAGACAAAGCTCCCTCTAGCCCCACATGCTAAGCATGTGGCCTTCACAGGCATGACAAACAAGGGGAATGAGGGAGCCCCTTAGCCTCTCCTGATCCTTCAAAAAGGTGACTAAGGCTCTCAAAGGCTTCACTTCCTTGCCTTATGTAGCTTCCCTTTCTTCGTTTGTTTCTTTTGTTTGCTTTTTAAACTCTGATCTTCAGCTTTAACCGTACAGTCAGGGGACCTCAAAGAAAAAACATAAAAACACGGAGGCAATATCGCCATGCATCCGAGCGACCTCCCCCTTATTTGTTTAGAGCAATTAAGGCCACAATGCAAAATGGCATGGTTTCCCACGCTGCCAGAAAGTTGCTCAGCTACGCGGTTGTGAGTGCTACTCAGAAGGCTCCGCAAACACCGCAATCACCTCCAAACCGTGCTCATTAGCTTGCCTCCTCAAGTCCAGCTGACTGGCCTGCTTGCACCAGGGGCTGCTACTACTGTGCTGCTATCAAGCTCAGCCTTCTCAGCGGCTTCAGCTGCGAGGTGGAGTGCCGCAGAAAGCACAGTTACTTACCTGTAACAGGTGATCTCTGGGAACAGCAGGAATTAGTCCTCACATATGGGTACGTCGGTACCGACGGAGCCCGTGCGGGAAAGCTCCCCAGCTTCTTAGAATAGAAGCTTTTGGGACCTCCCACTGCACATGCGCACTGCCTTCCCGCCTTCCTGAACAGCTCTCCTCAGTTTCGAGTTTATAGCTGAGTCAACAGAGAGAGGACAGGAAGATAGATAGATAAAAGATACAACTCCTAGGGGAGGTGGGTGGGTTGTGAGGACTAATTCCTGCTGTTCCCAGAGATCACCTGTTACAGGTAAGTAACTGTGCTATCTCCAGGAACAAGCAGGAATAAGTCCTCACATATGGGGACTCCCTAGCTTAGATGCATGGGATCCCCTGTAAAGGTTCGCCATCTTCGTATGGATCTCAGGCATCCATTCTGGGAAGGTGGGCAGGAGTTGTTTAGGAATGGAACAGGTGCTTGAGGACAGCCTGGCCAAACAAGGCATCCCGGCGGGAGTCCTTGTCCAAACAGTAATGGGCTGTGAAGGTATGAACCGAGGCCCAGGTAGCGGCTCGACAGATCTGATCTATGGAAACAGAGTGCAGATGAGCCATAGAAGTTGCCATGGCCCTCACATTGTGAGCAGTGACATGGCCTTCCAGAGAAATGTTTTTGCTCTGGTAAGCAAAAGAAATACACTGAGCAATCCAATTGGAAAGTGTACGCTTGGAGACTGGAAGTCCCAAATGGGAAGGATCAAAGGCCACAAAAAGTTGAGAAGACTTTCGATGTGGCTGAGTCCTATTAAGGTAAAAAGCGAGAGCTCTTTTACAATCCAGAGTATGAAGGTTCCTCTCTGCATTGGATGCATGAGGAGCTGGAAAAAAGACAGGTAGATATACCTCTTGATTAAGATGAAAAGGCGAGACCACTTTAGGCATAAAGTGGGGATTCGTCCTAAGGACCACCTTATCATGATGAAATCTTGTGTAAGGTGGATTAGCCACTAAAGCCTGCAGCTCACTGATGCGGCGAGCCGAAGTGACTGCAATGAGGAAGATGACCTTCCAGGAAAGAAATTTCAAGGAGGTGGAAAACATTGGCTCAAAAGGTGGCTTCATAAGTTGACCGAGCACTAGATTCAAATCCCATGCGACCGGGGGTGGTCTGATGGGAGGTTTAGTGAGAGTCAGGCCTCTCATGAATCTTGCAACAAGAGGATGAGAGGAGATAGGTTGTCCATTTATATGTTGCAAGGATGCTGCAATAGCACTTAAATGGACTCTTACCGAATTCGTCTTGAGGCCTGCATTGGATAGATGCAGGAGATAATCAAGAAGAGAATTCAAAGGAAGTGCCAGAGGGTCAAGACCCTGCTGAGCACACCAAATGGAAAAACGTTTCCATTTGAAAGCATAGGAACGCCTGGTAGAGGGTTTCCTAGAGGCAGAAAGGATATCTTTCACTGGTTGGGAAAGATGAAAGTCTTGAAGGCTTAAGCCTTCAGTAACCAAGCACTGAGGTGAAGGGATTTGGGGTTTGGGTGCCACAAAGTCCCCTCCTCCTGAGACAGGAGGTCTGGCGCAGCTCCCAGATCCAAGTAGGATCCCTGGGAGAGCTGTAGAAGTAGAGGGAACCACACTTGGCGTGGCCAGCGTGGAGCTATGAGGATCATAGTTCCATGATCCCTCTGGAGTTTGAACAGAGTCTTGGGAATCAAAGGAATGGGTGGAAAGGCATATAGGAATGCCTGACTCCAATTCAGGAGAAAGGCGTCCGTAGCCTGAGCTCCCTGACACGGAGTTCTGGAACAGAACCGGGGAAGTTTGGCATTCCACGGACTTGCAAAGAGGTCTATGTCCGGGGTCCCCCATTCCTGAAAGATTCGGTTTATTTGGTCCAAATGTAGGGACCATTCGTGTGGCAGCAGAACTCGACTGAGCCTGTCTGCCCGAGAGTTTTGAACTCCTGGGAGATACACTGCTAGCAGGTGAATCTGATGCTCTCTGGCGAAGGCCCATAGTCTTAGAGCTTCGTTGCAAAGCGACAGAGAGCCCGTCCCTCCTTGTTTGTTTATGTAAAACATGGCCACCTGATTGTCCGTCTGAACTAGGACAGTGAGGTTGGCTAGGAGGGAGTGGAAGACCTTGAGGGCAAGGTAAATTGCTCGCAGTTCCAGAAGATTGATATGAAGGGTGGTCTCCTGTAGAGACCAAGTGCCCTGAGTGGAGAGAGTTTGCAGATGGGCTCCCCACCCTGTTTGGGAGGCATCTGTTGTGAGGGTTGCTTGGGGTAGCAATGGTTGAAATGGAGCCCCCAACAACAGATTCTTGGTGGAAGTCCACCAGTGGAGGGACCAAAACAGACGATCGGAGGTTTGTATTTGGTCTGAGAGCGCTCCTGACGCCTGAGTCCACTGAGTGGCCAGGGTCCATTGAGCTGCTCTCATATGAAGACGAGCATAGGGCACCACATGCACTGTGGAGGCCATATGACCCAGTAGGCGTAGCATTTCCCTGGCTGTCAAGTGAGTGCTGGACTGAGCTTGGGAGGCCAAACTCAGGAGGCGCTGGCCTCGAACATGTGGAAGGTAGGCCCTTGCAGTGATGGTGTCCAACTGGGCCCCTATGAATTCTAGAGATTGAGTAGGGATGAGTTGGGACTTGGGAAGGTTTACTACCAGTCCCAGATACTGCAAAAGGCTCCTTGTGTGGTCCAGGGAAATCTGGGCCTGTGACTGAGTTGGAGCTCGGATGAGCCAGTCGTCCAGATATGGGAAGACAAAGATTCCCATGCCTCTTAGAAATGCGGCTACGACTGCCATGCATTTTGTGAATACTCTTGGAGCAGAGGCTAGACCGAAGGGGAGTACTCTGTATTGGAAATGTTTTCCCTGAAACAGAAAGCGAAGATACTTTCTGTGGGATGGATGGATGAGTATATGTGTATACGCATCCTGTAGGTCTAGAGAACAAAGCCAGTCCTGACCCTGGAGGTAAGGAAGGAGAATGCCGAGAGACAGCATTTTGAATTTCTCCTTGAAGAGAAATTTGTTCAATTCTCTCAGATCTAGGATTGGTCTGAATCCCCCTGTCTTCTTTGGAATGAGAAAATAAGGGGAGTAGAAACCGGACCCTTGTTGAGGAAGAGGAACCTCTTCTATGGCCCCTTGGGCAAGAAGAGAGGAAACCTCTTGACCCAACAGGGTTAGGAGAGATGGGGGAGAATTGAATGGTCTCACCATATGATGGGGAGGAAGGCTGGAGAAATGAAGTTTGTAACCCTCTCGAATGATAGAGAGGGTCCATTGTTCTGTTGTGATTTGTTCCCATCTGGGAGCAAAGTGAACCAACCTTCCGGGTATGGTGAGAGGTTCTGGTTGTGTTAGAACCAGAAGTGGCAAGTTCCCTAGGAGCAAGTCAAAACCCCTGAGGGGTTGGAGCCTGCTGAGCTACAGTAGCTGCTGCAGGCTTAGCTCGTGCTTGTTTGGATTGCTGACGCTTAGCAGTATAGCGAGGTTGAGAAGACTGCTGGCCAGTATTTGAAGCAACTCTGGCCTTCTTATAGTAAGGCCTTTTAAAAGACTTTTTCTTAGTAGGAATTGAAGTGGACTTTGAAAGTCTTTCCAAGGTGGCATTTTCAGCATCCATCTGGGTGGCTTTGATTTGCCACTCTTCCCCAAATAAGTTCTCACCTGTACAGGGCAGATTCCGTAAGCCATCTAGAACCCAAGGTTCCAGATCAGAGGCCTGGAGCCAAGCAAGACGTCGGGCTGCAATAGCAATGCCCGAAGCCCTACTGGCTCCCTCAAAGGAATCATATGCTGCCCTATTAGAGAACTTAGAAACCTCTAAGAGTTGTTTCACTAGGGAAAGGAATCCCTGCTTTTTATCCTCAGGGATAAAGGGGGCAAAATGCCGCACCTTTTTGGCAAGTTCCTCCAGGAACATGCCCATATAGAGACTGTAGGAATTAATCCTGGCTATAAGCATACTAGCCTGGAAAATTTTCCTACCAAAAGAGTCCAAAGTCTTACATTCCCGTCCTGGAGGGGTGGAAGAGTGCCTTTTGGTACTCCTAATCTTCTTCATTGCAGACTTCACCACAATAGAGTGGTGGGGCAATTGAGTCTTTTGGAAACCAGGAGAAGGAGGGACCCTATACATGGTGTCCAACCTACGGGAATAAGGAGACAAAGTCAAAGGATTTTCCCAGAAATCCATCAGTTGTTCTTGAAGGATTTCATGGATAGGCAGGGTAACTGCCTCCTTAGGGGCCTTTGAGTATCCCAAAATATCCAGTTTTTTGGATCTGGGTTCCTTTTCAGAGGATGTGGTAATAGAAAGGGCTGTAGCCATATCTAAAACAAAGTCCTGGAAGGACAAATCCTCTGGAGGGGACATTCTCCTTTTAGGAGAAGAGGGCTCCTCAGGTAAGTTGAGTGAAAACTCAGCAGAATCATCAGAGGAGTGAAAATCCTCAGAGGAATCGGTGCTTTCCTCTAACGCACGATACGCGTACCGATCGGTATCGATATCGGGCGTATCGGGTATGGAACCGGTATGGAGCGAAAGCCCATACGGTACCGACTTGCGTTTAGAGGTGGACGGCCTCGATACCGGCATGGCGGACGATACCGGTATCGGGCCCGGAACCGCTGAAAGCGGAACCGATGGCGTTGCAGCTTTAATGAAAGCCATGACGGCCTGCTGCATGGACTGTACAGTATCGCCCATGGACGCCATAGCTGCCTGGATGTCGGTACCGGAGTGACCCGGTACCCCAGAGCAGGCTAACAGGTGATCTGTCGAGGCCGTAGCATCGATATCAACCTGAGACCCCTGAATTGGCGTTTTTGGAAGTTGGACTTCCCGCCGGGGTTGTTTGGCTGGGGCAGAGTCCTCAAGTTCTAAGCTAAGAGCCTCTCGATGCTTTGAAGGAGATTTGCTCTTTGAGGACTTGCCCACAGAAGGTTTGGTTACCTGAGATCCATCCGGAGAAGAAGACCTGGATGACTGTGATGCTGTATTCTCTGAAGCAAACAGCACATGGAATTTGTTGGCCCGGTTCTGCAGCCCACGTTTAGACATGTGGGAGCAAGATGGGCAGTCCGGTATGGAACCCCAAACATTTCAGACACCATTCATGGGTGTCTGTGACTGAAATAACAGCATTACATTTGGTACACTTCTTAAATCCAGGGGCTGGCTTCTCCATGAGGAGAAATTGAGTAGGCCGAGAGGCCTCTCTGAAGTGACCAAAAAGCTAAAAAATAAGAAAAAAGAATTATAATTTTTTAAAGAAAGAAAGAAAAGACCGGCGATACCGGTATCGGTATGGGGAAGGCAGGTACGCGGTCTAAAGAAACAAATAAAATAACAATTTCTTCAGCGGTGACAGGAACACGACCTGCTGGCTCCGCGGAAAAAGAGAAACTGAGGAGAGCTGTTCAGGAAGGCGGGAAGGCAGTGCGCATGTGCAGTGGGAGGTCCCAAAAGCTTCTATTCTAAGAAGCTGGGGAGCTTTCCCGCACGGGCTCCGTCGGTACCGACGTACCCATATGTGAGGACTTATTCCTGCTTGTTCCTGGAGATAAGCATGAATGCTGGGTTTCTGCAGTGGTAGCGGCTCCTTACCCACTTATGGGTTTGGGAGCCACCGCATCTGCCAGATCAACTATGAGAAAGCCTCCTGCTTCCATGAGAAAGACTTCTCACCTCAATTTCCATATCTTGCCCTGCCCCCCCCCCCCTCCCCATTAAACCTTTATCCACCAAACAAACCCCTCAGGCAGACAAAAGACATGGGTCCTTGGTCCCAATACATTGCTATCTGAAGTTGAAAATTAAAAGAAGTATGCTCCTTAACTGTTCCTTTAACATAGTAACATAGTAAATGACGGCAGATAAAGACCATTATGGTCCATCTACTCTGCCCAGAGTACTCTGGGATCAGCTCTCTCCAGATGCTTGGAGACAGTTTACCGGTGATGGTGCCAGTTGCCTACGTGCACTGATGTCAAAGATAACATGCTCAGTCTCCAAGCTGCTGGTGAGAGTTGACAACCCACAGGTACTGGGACAGGAATGGGACAATAAGGAACTAAGGTTTCCAAATTACGAACTGAACACGCCTGTTTGGGAGAAAAGTGTTATTAAAAATAGTTTACTGTCACCACATTTCAAAACTTTCTATAAGACTGCAAAGTAAACTAACAAGGCAGCGAAAAGGTCATGAGACATGATCAGAAAGTTGCTCTTTCACTTCTGTCACTCTTATTTATAATCAAAGAGTTATAGAATTTCCTTTAACAATGCACTGACACCAACACAGAAAGGTCAGTAAGGCACAGTGAGCTACTAAAACTTGTTTTATTCACTGCTGTGATGGAAGTTTCATTTCCATCATTTATGGGGGGAGAAGGGGGGAATGCAAGACTCTAAATATTGGGATGCTGCTAAGTATAATCAATACAGTACATGCTTTTACATAACATAGTAAATGACAGATAGTATGGTCCATGTATTATGCCCAGTAGTAGACTAGAGTAGGTGTGTCTGCTGCTCTGTACAGGTCACCCCCCCTCTATGCCTTTGTTTAGGGTAATACCCGCTGCTTCGTGCAGGTCACCCCTCTCTATTTGTTGAAGTCTTTAAAAAAAAATAGTTCAGTGTTTTAATTTTATCCTCTTGCTATAAAGGGATCCACTGTGTCTGTCCCATGCCATTTTGAATTCTGTCACTATTTCCCCCACCACGTCCATCGGGAGGGCATTCCAAGCATTCATCACCCTTTCAGTGAAAAAGTATTTCCTGACATTGCTTTTAAAGTTTACCTCCTTGCAGCTTCATTTTATGCCCTCTAGTATTACAGCTTCCTCTTCTTTGAGAAAGGCTGGTTTGTTCATTAACACCCTTTAAATATTTAAACGTCTGTATCATCTCCCCTGTTCCTCCTCTCCTCTAGGGTATACATATTTAGGTCTTCAAGTCTCTTTTCATATGTCTTTGGCACACACTACAAATCATTTTGATTGGCTTCCTCTGAACAGTTTCAAGTATTTTTATATCTTTTGTAAGATATGGTCTCCAAAACTGAATACCCCAAGTGAGGCCTCACCAATGACTTGTATGGTGAAATTAAACTTGCCTGCTAATTTTCTTTCCATTAGGACCTACAATCCAATCCAGACTCATGGGTCATGTCCCTTGACCAGATGGAGACTGAGCATTCTAGCTTTTGATGTCACTACTAAATGAGCCAACGCTCCTCTGATCAAGCCAGTAGTCCCATATCAAAGTAGAAACTAAGAATGGCCCTAAAGACAACTATATACACAAAAACTAATCCTGTGGTTACTTAGTGCAGCCGAAGCAGTCAAGGCTGCCTCCATGTGCCTGGGACTGAACCCTTTGGTCTGGCGAGAACTCCACACCTGCAGTAGAGGAAACACGGGCTTGCCACTATATTAAGACAGGTGGGATCTGGATTGGACTGTAGGTCCTAATGGAAAGAAAATTAGCAATTAAGTCTAATTTCACCTTTCATAGCGTCCCTACAGTTCAATCCAGACTCATAGGATCTACCAGAGAAATACTCACTCGGGCGGGACCAGCAAGCCCAGCTTCCAAAACGCAAGCCCCAAACTGTGCCTCCGACTGCGCCTGCAAATCCAACTTATAATGCTAAACAAAGATATGTAAAGACGCCCAAGTGGTTGCCTGGCAGATTTATGCCAGAAAAACCAGTGCACACTCCACCCAGAACGCCACTTGTGCCCTGGTTGAATGCACCCACAGACCTGCGGGCACCAGTTTGCCCCTCCGTAAACAGGCCGAACCAATCGCCTCCTTCAATCACCTGGCTTCCTCCCCTTTGCAGGGACCCCCAAAGAGAACAGAATCTAACTTCTGGAACGATTGTTGCCTTCAAGTAGCACCATAGGACCCTTCGCACATCCAGCACACTGAGCAGATTATCCTGACCTCTAGGAAAAGCTGGTAGGACTACCATCTGATTGAGAAGGAAAGTTGATCCATCTTGGGTAAAACAGAGGGCACCGTACACAAGACTACTCTGTCCTTTGCCACCAGAAAGTAGGGCTCCCTATAGGACAAAGCCTGCAGCTCCAAAATTCTGAGCCGAACAAATGGCAGCCAGAAAGACCACCTTTAAAAGTAAGATCCTTGAGCGAAGCTGCCACCAATAGATCAAAAAGGCACTGCCAAGAGAACCTCCAGCACCAAATTAAGGTCCCAAGAGTAAACGCAGGGCCGTAATGGTGGTTTCAGAAGTTTGATCGCCCTGAGAAATCTGACCACATTGGGATGAGTTTCCAAAGAGACCCCTTGAACCCATCCCCAATAACACACCAAAGCTATAATCTGCACCTGAAAAGAGTTCAAGGCTAGTCCTTTTTCAAAACCATCCTGCAAAAAGGCCAAACACATCTGAATAGAGGCCCTGGAGTGGCACCTCTGCCGCTCCATACACCAGGCCTCAAACACACACTCTAATCTCGTACATACACCAGCGATGTGGACCTACGCTGTGCTTTCAACAAGGAAGCAATCACTAGCACCTAATACCTCCGGGCGCTTGAAAGACGTTCTCTCAAGAGCCAAGCTTAAGTAATAATCAATAAGTCTGCAGCATGAGAACTGGACCATGTGACAACAGGTCATGCCTCAATAGCAGCCGCCATGGGTTGTCCACCAAAGCACAGTTACTTACCTGTAACAGGTGATCTCTGGGAACAGCAGGAATTAGTCCTCACATATGGGTACGTCGGTACCGACGGAGCCTGCGCGGGAAAGCTCCCCAGCTTCGCAGAAGGAAGCTTTTGGGGCCTCCCACTGCACATGCGCGCTGCCTTCCCGCCTTCCTGACCAGCTCTCCTCAGTTCGAGTTTATAGCTGAGACAATAGAGAGAGGAAAGGAAGATAGATAGAAGATACATCTCCTAGGGGAGGTGGGTGGGTTGTGAGGACTAATTCCTGCTGTTCCCAGAGATCACCTGTTACAGGTAAGTAACTGTGCTATCTCCAGGAACAAGCAGGAATAAGTCCTCACATATGGGGACTCCCTAGCTAAGATGCCTGGGAGATCCCGTTCCAAGGGTTCGCCATCTTCGTATGGATCTCAGGCATCCATCCTGGGAAGGTGGGCAGGAGTTGTTCAAGTATGGAACAGGTGTTTGAGGACAGCCTGACCAAACAAGGCATCCCGGCGGGAGTCCTTGTCCAAACAGTAATGGGCTGTGAAGGTATGAACTGAGGCCCATGTGGCGGCTCGACAGATCTGATCTATGGAGACAGAGTGAAGATGAGCCATAGAAGTGGCCATGGCTCTCACATTGTGAGCTGTGACATGGCCTTCCAGAGGAATATTTTTACTCTGGTAAGCAAAGGAAATACACTGAGCAATCCAATTGGAAAGTGTACGTTTGGAGACTGGAAGTCCCAAATGAGAAGGATCAAAAGCCACGAAAAGCTGGGAAGACTTTCGATGTGGCTGAGTCCTGTTGAGGTAAAAGGCAAGAGCTCTTTTACAATCTAAAGCAGGGGTCTCAAACTCAAATTGCTTTGAGGGCCAAATGAGGACTTGTAAAGTAACCCGGGGGCCGCATAAGACGTGGGGCCTCATTTGCATAAGGGGCCTCATTTGCATAAATATTTGCATAATGTTACCATACACTAACTTTTAGTAAACATGCCTCTTAATGAGTATGGATAAAGAAAGACTAAAAGATTCAGAAATAGGAAGACAATAATTAAACTGGGAACCCCAAAAGCCAAACTTGGAATGTACAACAACACTGTAGAAATAAAACTATAAATTAATTTCCTCTTGTACTAAACAAAGCGCAAACATTAATGATGCACATTTCCCAGAGCTGACATATTCCAGTTAATAAATTCAAAATAAAGAGATATTTTTCTACCTTTTGTGCATTTTTTTTCAGTTGCAATTGCTCCAGCCACTTCTGGTTTCTTCGTGTCTTCTGCTATCTCCATCGTCTGCTGTCCATTTGTCCTTTCTTCTCTCTTCTAGTTTTTTTCCATTCTCTCTCCCTACATCTGCTTTAACATACTAATCTTTCTCCTTTTGCTCTTTCCTCATTCCTATTTCATCCACTCAAATTTTACCCCTCCATCCTCAATCCCCACTTACTCTCCCAATACCTGGCCAATTGTAGATTTGTCTTCTCTTCCAGACAAAATATTTTTCCCCTCTCCATTTCACTTTCCCAGCTCCATCCCATTCTAATCCTCCCCCAACATCAGCTCCCTTCTAGTTCCAGCCCCACCCAGCATCTGCTCCTTTCTAGTCCCTGCATCAGTCCATTTCCAGTCCTATCCTAGCCTCACCATCAGCCCATTTCCAATCCTAGCCCCCCATCAGCCCATTTCCAATCCTAGCTCCCTCCCCTCACAGCCCATTTCCATTCCAAGCCCCCTCCCCATCAGCCATTTGCAGTTCAAGCCCCCCTTCCACTCAGCCCATTTCCAGTCCTAGCAACCCCCCCAGCCCATTACCAGTCCTAGACCCCCCATAGCCCATTACCAGTCCTAACCTCCCCATAGCGCACTTCCAGTCTTACCCCCCCCATCACCCCATTTTCAGTCTTACCCCCCCCATAGCCCATTACCAGTCCTAGTCCCCCCATAGCCCACTTGCAGTCGTATCCCCCATCACCCCATTTTCAGTCTTACCTCCCCTCATAGGCCATTACCAGTCCTAACCCCCCAATCAGCCCACCTCCAGTCCTAACCCCCATCACCCCATTTTCAGTCCTAGCCCCCACCATAGCCCATTACCAGTCATAACCCCCCCTGCCAATAGCCCACTTCCAGTCCTAACCCCCATCTGCCCATTTCCAGTCCTAGCCCCCACCATAGCCCATTACCAGTCATAACCCCCCCCTGCCAATAGCCCACTTCCAGTCCTAACCCCCATCTGCCCATTTCCAGTCCTAGCCCCCACCATAGCCCATTACCAGTCATAACCCCCCCCCCTGCCAATAGCCCACTTCCAGTCCTAACCCCCATCTGCCCATTTCCAGTCCTAGCCCCCACCATAGCCCATTACCAGTCATAACCCCCCCCCCTGCCAATAGCCCACTTCCAGTCCTAACCCCCATCTGCCCATTTCCAGTCATACCCCCCCCCCCCCGACAGAGAAAAACAAAAAAAAAAAACCCAAAACCCTGACTTCTGCCGTTGCCGTTGCCGCCGTGGCAGCGGCAGAATCAATTGTCAAATAAAAAAAAAAAAAGACTTCTGCTGCTCAAGCAGCAATATCACCTGTCCTGCGGCCCCTTCCCCTGTGCCCGGAGATCCGAATCTGCTCATCAGCGGCGTGCTTTTCAAGCCGCAAAGAGTATTCCCCTCTCGCGCGGTTTCAAGCCGCGCGAGAGGGGAATACTCTTCGCGGCTTGAAAAGCACGCCGCTTATGAGCAGATTCGGATCTCCGGGCACAGGGGAAGGGGCCGCAGGACAGGTGATATTGCTGCTTGAGCAGCAGAAGTCTTTTTTTTTTATTTGACAATTGATTCTGCCGCTGCCACGGCGGCAACGGCAGAAGTCAGGGTTTTGGGTTTTTTTTGTTTTTCTCTTTCGCGGGCCGCACAAAGTTGTCTCGCGGGCCGCATGCGGCCCGCGGGCCGCGTGTTTGAGACCCCTGATCTAAAGTATGAAGGTTCCTCTCTGCACTGGATGCATGAGGAGCTGGAAAAAAGACAGGTAGATATACCTCTTGATTAAGATGAAAAGGCGAGACCACTTTGGGCATAAAGTGGGGATTCGTCCTTAGGACCACCTTATCATGATGAAACCTGGTATAAGGTGGATGAGCCACTAAGGCCTGTAGTTCACTGATGCAGCAAGCCGAAGTGACTGCAATAAGGAAAAGGACCTTCCAGGAAAGAAATTTCAAGGAGGTAGAAACCAACGGTTCAAAAGGTGGCTTCATAAGCTGACCTAGAACTAGGTTCAAGTCCCATGCTACCGGAGGATGTCGGATGGGAGGCTTAGTTAGAGTTAGGCCTCTCATGAACCTTGCAACAAGTGGATGAGAGGAGACAGGTTGTCCATTTATAGGTTTTAAGGATGCTGCAATAGCACTCAAATAGACTCTTACTGAATTCGTCTTAAGGCCTGCATTAGAAATATGCAGGAGATAGTCTAGTAGAGAATTCAAAGGAAGTGCTAGAGAGTCAAGACCCTGTTGAGCACACCAAATGGAAAAACGTTTCCATTTGAAAGCATAGGAACGCCTCGTGGAGGGTTTCCTAGAGGCATGAAGGATATCTTTCACTGGTTGAGAAAGATTGAAGTCATGAAGGCTTAGGCCTTCAGTAACCAAGCTCTGAGGTGTAGCGACTTGGGGTTTGGGTGCCACAAAGTCCCTTTCTCCTGAGAGAGGAGGTCTGGCGCAGCTCCCAGGTCCAGGGAGGGTCCCTGGGAGAGATGCAGAAGTAGAGGGAACCACACTTGGCGTGGCCAGCGTGGAGCTATGAGGATCATCGATCCGTGATCCCTCTGGAGTTTGAACAGAGTCTTGGGAATCAAAGGAATGGGTGGAAAGGCATATAGGAATTCCTGACCCCAATGCAGGAGAAAGGCGTCGTTGGCCTGAGCTCCCTGACACGGAGTCCTGGAACAAAACCGGGGAAGTTTGGCATTCCACGGACTTGCAAAGAGGTCTATGTCCGGGGTTCCCCATTCCTGAAAGATTCTGCTTATCTGGTCCATATGTAGGGACCATTCGTGTGGAAGCAGAACTCGACTGAGTCTGTCTGCCCAAGAGTTTTGAACCCCTGGAAGATACACTGCCAGAAGATGAATTTGATGCTCTCTGGCGAAGGCCCATAATCTGAGAGCTTCGTTGCAAAGCGACAGAGAGCCTGTCCCTCCTTGTTTGTTTACGTAGAACATAGCCACCTGATTGCCTGTCTGAACTAGGACAGTCAGGTTGACAAGGAGGGTATGGAAGACTTTGAGGGCAAAGAAGATTGCTCGCAGTTCCAGGAGGTTGATGTGAAGGGTGGTCTCCTGCGGAGACCAAGTACCCTGAGTGGAGAGGGATTGTAGATGGGCTCCCCACCCTGTTTGGGAGGCATCTGTTGTGAGGGTTGCTTGGGGCAACAAAGGTTGGAAGGGGGCCCCCAACAGATTCTTGGTGGACATCCACCATTGGAGGGACCAAAACAGACGCTTTGAGGTGAGTATTTGGTCGGAGAGCGCTCCTGATGCTTGAGTCCACTGGGTGGCCAAGATCCATTGAGCTGCTCTCATATGAAGACGAGCGTAGGGCACCACGTGTACCGTGGAGGCCATGTGGCCCAGAAGTCGCAGCATTTCTCTGGCTGTCAAGTGACTGCTGGACTGAGCTTGGGAGGCCAAGCACAGCAGACGTTGGCCCCGGACTTGAGGCAGGTAGGCCCTTGCAGTGGTGGTGTCCAACTGGGCCCCTATGAATTCTAGAGACTGAGTAGGGGTAAGTTGAGACTTGGGAAGGTTTACCACCAGTCCCAGATACTGCAGAAGGTGCCTTGTGCGGTCCAGGGAAATCTGGGCCTCTGACTGAGATGGAGCTCGGATGAGCCAGTCGTCCAGATATGGGAATACAAAAATTCCCAGACCTCTTAGAAATGCGGCAACAACTGCCATGCATTTGGTGAACACTCTTGGAGCAGAGGCTAGACCGAAGGGAAGTACTCTGTACTGGAAATGTTTTCCCTGAAACAGAAATCTTAGATATTTTCTGTGGGATGGGTGGATGAGTATATGTGTGTACGCATCCTTGAGATCTAGAGAACAAAGCCAATCCTGACTCTGAAGGTATGGAAGGAGAATGCCTAGAGAAAGCATTTTGAATTTCTCCTTGTACAGAAATTTGTTCAATTCTCTCAGATCTAGGATAGGTCTGAATCCCCCTGTCTTCTTTGTTATGAGAAAATAAGGGGAGCAGAATCCTGTCCCTTGTTGAAGAAGAGGAACCTCTTCTATTGCCCCTTGGGCAAGGAGAGAAGAGACTTCCTGATCCAACAGGCCCAGGAGAGATGGGGGAGAATTGAAGTGCCTCACCATGGTATATGGAGGAAGGTTTGAAAAATGAAGTTTGTAGCCCTCTCTGATGATAGAGAGGGTCCATTGCTCTGATGTGATTTGCTCCCATCTGGGAGCAAAGTGAGCTAACCTTCCGGGAATGGTGAGGGGCTCTGGTTGTTCTAGAGCCAGAAATGTTAAGTTCTCTAGGGGCAAGTCAAAACCCCTGAGGGGGTTGAGCCTGCTGAGGAGTGGTAGACGCTGCAGGCTTTGACTTTGCCTTTGCCTGTTTAGGTTGCTGACGTTTAGCAGCAAAGCGAGGCTGAGAAGATTGTTGGCCAGTATTTGTGGAAAATCTGGCCTTCTTGTAGTAAGGCCTCTTGAAAGACTTTTTCTTGGCAGGAGTAGAGGTAGACTTAGAAAGTCTATCCAATGTAGCATTTTCTGCGTCCATTTGAGTGGCTTTAATTTGCCAGTCCTTACCAAATAAGTTCTCACCTGTACAGGGCAGATTCTGTAAGCCATCCAGGACCCAGGGTTCTAGGTCAGAGGCCTGGAGCCAAGCAAGTCATCGGGCTGCAATAGCAATGCCCGAAGCTCTACCGGCACCCTCAAAGGAATCAAAAGCTGCTCTGTTGGAGAACTTAGAAACATCTAGAAGCTGTTTCACCAGAGAAATGAACTCCTCTTTTCTATCCTCAGGGATAAAGGAGGCAAAATGTCGTATCTTTAGGGCAAGTTCCCTGAGAAACATGCCCATATACAGACTGTAAGAATTAATCCTGGCTATAAGCATAGTAGCCTGGAAATGTTTCTTGCCAAAAGAGTCTAGGGTCTTACATTCTCGTCCTGGAGGGGTAGAAGAGTGCCTTTTGGTACTCTTAATCTTTTTCAGTGCAGACTTCACCACAATGGAATGATGAGGCAACTGAGTCTTTTGAAAACCAGGAGGAGGAGGGACCCGGTACATGGTGTCCAACCTACGAGAATAAGGAGACAACGTTAGAGGAGCCTCCCATAAGTCCATCAAGTGTTCTTGAAGGATTTCATGGATAGGCAGGGTGACTGCCTCTTTAGGAACCTTAGGGTATCCTAAAATATCCAATTTCTTTGACCTAGGTTCTTTTTCAGAGGATGTGGTAATAGAAAGTCCTTTAGCTAGTTCAATAATGAAGTCTTGAAAGGACAAATCCTCTGGTGGAGACATTCTCCTCTTTGGGGAAGAGGGGTCTTCATGAAGAACTAGAGACAGCTCATCAGAGTCCTCAGAGGAGTCAAAATCCTCAGAAGAATCAGAGTATTCTCTATTTGCTTCCAACGCACGATACGCATACCGATCGGTATCGACATCGGGCGTACTGGGTATGGGATCGGTATCGGGTGAAAACCCGGATCCGACATGCGGAACCGATCTGCGTTTGGAAGTCGATGGTCTCGGTTCCGGTATGGGAGACGATACCGGAACTGAACGCGGTACCGAGGGCGTCGCAGCATTAATAAAAGCCAGCATGGCCTGCTGCATGGTCTGAACAGTATTGCTCATAGACGCCACTGCTGCCTGGATGTCGGTACCGGTATGGGCCGGTACCCCAGAGCAGTCTAACAGGTGATCAGTCGAGGCCGTGCCATCGATGTCAACCTGTAACCCCATAGATGGTGCTTTGGAAGCCAGAGCTTCCCGCCGGGGTTGTTTGGCTGGGGCAGGATCCTCACACTCAAAAGTGAGAGCCTCTCGATGCTTTGAAGGAGATTTGCTCTTTGAGGACCTGCCCGCAGAAGGTTTGGTTACCTGAGATCCATCCGGAGAGGAAGACCTGGATGACTGTGATGCTGGATTATCTGAAGCAAACAGCACATGGAATTTGTTGGCCCGGTTCTGCAACCCACGTTTAGACATCTGGGAGCAGGATGGGCAGTCCGGAATGGAGTGGTCAGGTCCCAAACACTTAAGACACCATTCATGGGTGTCTGTGACAGAAATAACAGCACTACACTTGGTACACTTCTTAAAACCAGGGGCTGGTTTCTCCATGAGGAGAATTTGTGTAGGCCTGAGGCCTAACCGAAGTCACCAAGTTGTGCAGAATAAAGATTTTTTTTTTTTTTTTTAAAGAAAAGAAAAGAGAGACCGGCGGTACCGGTTTCGGTATGGGGAAGGCAGGTACGCGGTCTAAAGAAACAAACTAAAACAATAATTTCTTCAGCGGTGACAGGAACACGACCTGCTGGCTCCACGGAAAAAGAGAAACTGAGGAGAGCTGGTCAGGAAGGCGGGAAGGCAGCGTGCATGTGCAGTGGGAGGCCACAAAAGCTTCCTTCTGGGAAGCTGGGGAGCTTTCCTGCGCAGGCTCCGTCGGTACCGACGTACCCATATGTGAGGACTTATTCCTGCTTGTTCCTGGAGATAAGCCGCACCAGGTCTGCATACCTTGGCCGTGACCAATCCAGGACTATTAAGACTACCAGCCCTTCACTCACTGAATCAGCCAACCTAAGAGAGACCATGGAGGAAAGGCATAGAGCAGGCCCTCACTCCAGCCAGCTCTGAGCCAACGTGTTGAGGCCTTCGGACATCCACTCCCCGTGTCTGCTGAAGCAGTACTCGACCTTTGCATTTTCTGCTCATGCCTTGAGGTCCAAGATTGGTAAGCCCCAGTAGCATGTCAACTGACAAAAGACTTCATCTGCCAAGAACTACTCCCCTAGATCCAGCTGATGCCTGCTCAGAAAGTCAGCCTGAATGTTCCTTCCCAGCTACATGAGCTGCCGTCAGTTGCGTGAAATTTCCCTCTGCCCACCGAAATAGCAGCCAATGTCAGAGTTCACTACAAAATGCCCCGTATCAAAAAACTATTTTTTTGTCGAAGCCAGCTGTAATAGAGTTGGTATTGGCACACAACCCACACCAGACAGCTAGCTACATTTTATTCAAAAGAGGTTCACCACCTTATAAAATTATTAAATTATTTGCACTTATCTGTTTCATTAACGTTCGTTGTTGAATCTCTACCAAAAAACATATGTTGCTCTCAAAATATCCTATTTTCACGACGTGCACGTTTCGGGTATCAAACCCTGTATCAAGTGCTCCCCGGTGTTTAGAGTCTGGCAACAATGTAGAAAAACGCCATCTTCTGCGGCTAGGGTAAAGAATCCTTTCTTAGGCTGAATGGAAGCGTTTAAATGTGAGAACCCACCAATAGAGAAGGGAACACCCACAAATTAGGGAATCCCAAATCTGTGGTGCATCAAGTTTTAACAACGTCAAATACGTCAGATACGTCAAACACTAAGCCAATCGATTTCATGATTCAGGCCAATAGGCTCCATTGTATTCAAAGAAAATATCCATTTTTGTTCAAGCCATTGCAGATGTTTTTCCCGATCCCCTCCACGAGGGTTTAAAGGTACATGATCAATGACCGTCCATCGGAGATCTTCAAAAAAATGTTGAAAGGTTAAACAGTGGGCTACCACCGGAGCTGTATCCACCTTTTGTCGCAGATGTGAAGCATGTTCAGCCAGCCTCTTCTTAATAGGGCAGATAGTCTTGCCCACATAGATCAAGTTACAAGGGCATAATAATAGATAGACCACATGTGTGGATGCACAAGAAGTGTCCCAGCGACATGTATAGATCCGAGATGTCCCTGGATGACTCCAATGTATCCCCGACATAGTTGTGACACAGTAGATACAAAAGTTACATGGACCGTGTCCCACCTCCGGTTGCCGATATTCAATCCTATCAGGTGCCAAAGTTGTTTTCATTAAACGATCTCCCAACGATTGGCCCCTTGAAAAGGCTATACGGAGAGGTTTTTTTTAAAACAATCATGTAACTGAAGCATGGGCCAGTGAGCATGTAGAATCTTCAAAACTCTAGAACTCCGGTCAGTATAAGGCAAAACCCCAGTGATTGATGACTCCGATGAGGACTCCTCATTCTTATATTGTGGATCTATCAGCCATTCCCTATGGATATAAAGGGCCCTACGATAAGCCTGTCGAATGACCACTTGAGGGTAACCCCTTCCAGAGAGGCGGGTACATAGATCAAAGCCTGTCGCCTGAATTCCTCCATTGTCCCGCACACTCTATGCAATCTTAAAAATTGCCCAAAAGGCAAACCGACGTATGGGACCCGGATGGCAGCTCCGAAAATGTAGAAGACTGTTGCATTGAGCTGGCTTCCAATAGAGAGTAGTGGTTAATTGACCGCCTGTAACAGAAAGCTGCATATCCAAAAACTCCATGGTGGTGGTACTAATTTTCTCAGTAATTTTAATGTTTTTCCCGCAGAGCATTAAGATGTTCTATAAACTGATGTAGAGAAATCAAATCTGAAATCCAGATGAAAAAAATATCATCTAAAAACCGTTTCCATATCAAAACATTGGAAAACCCCATAGAACTTTCTATAGAAGATTTTTCCATTTCCGCCATATATAAAGTGGCAATAGAAGGCGCCACTGTCGCCCCCATGGCAATACCAGATATTTGTTGATAAAAAATTCCCTCGGACAAGAAATAATTCTTAGTCAATACTAACTCTACTAGTTGATGCAAAAAACGAACAAGGTAGTCGAGGAGGGGCATAACCAAAACATCTGTGTAAGAGCTCCAATGCTTCTCTCTGATTAATATTTGTGTACAACGAATATTAATCAGAGGCCCATGCTTCAGTTACATGATTGTTTTAAAAAACCTCTCCGTATAGCCTTTTCAAGGGGCCAATCGTTGGGAGATCGTTTAATGAAACTTTGGCACCTGATAGGATTGAATATCGGCAACCGGAGGTGGGACACGGTCCATGTAACTTTTGTATCTACTGTGTCACAACTATGTCGGGGATACAATGGAGTCATCCGGGGACATCTCGGATCTATACATGTCGCTGGGACACTTCTTGTGCATCCACACATGTGGTCTGTCTATTATTATGCCCTTGTAACTTGATCTATGTGGGCAGGACTATCCGCCCTATTAAGAAGAGGCTGGCTGAACATGCTTCACGTCTGCAACAAAAGGTGGATACAGCTCCGGTGGTAGCCCACTGTTTAACCTTTCAACATTCTTTTGAAGATCTCCGATGGACAGTCATTGATCATGTACCTTTAAACCCTCGTGGAGGGGATCGGGAAAAACATCTGCAATGGCTTGAACAAAAATGGATATTTTCTTTGAATACAATGGAGCCTATTGGCCTGAATCGTGAAATCGATTGGCTTAGTGTTTGATGTATCTGACATTGTTAAAACTTGATGCACCAATCAGATTTGGGATTCCCCAATTTGTGGGTGTTCCCTTCTCTATTGGTGGGTTCTCACATTTAAACGCTTCCATTCAGCCTAAGAAAGGATTCTTTACCCTAGCCGCAGAAGATGGCGTTTTTCTACATTGTTGCCAGACTCTAAACACCGGGGAGCACTTGATACAGGGTTTGATACCCGAAACGTGCACGTCGTGAAAATAGGATATTTTGAGAGCAACATATGTTTTTTGGTAGAGATTCAACAACGAAAGTTAATGAAACAGATAAGTGCAAATAATTTAATAATTTTATAAGGTGATGAACCTCTTTTGAATAAAATGTAGCTAGCTGTCTGGTGTGGGTTGTGTGTCAATACCAACTCTCCTACAGCTGGCTTCGACAAAAAAATAGTTTTTTGATAGGGGGTATTTTGTAGTGAACTGACATTGGGTGTTATACTTAGTTCACACAGAGTGAGGTTAATAATTCTATACACCGAAATAGCAGGGCAATCACCTCTGCCAGACTTAGAATGCCTGTTCTGCCCTGCCAGTTGATATAGGCGACTATGGAGGCATTGTCCAACACTGACTACCCGTTGGACCAGGGTCTGAAACTCCAGGAAAGCCAGATGCACCGCCCTCATCTCCAAATGGCTGATGGACTGCTGTGACTGTTCCTGTGACCAAAGGCCTTGCACAATCCGTGTCAAGCGATGAGCTCCCCAGCCGGAGAGACCTGCATACAATGTGACTATTATCCACTCCGGCTGTTCCAGGGGCATTCCTACGCACCTGCAAAGGACAGAGCAGCCGATTCAATGAGTGCTACTGAGGAGACCACCAGGAGAGCAGAGCTCTCTGTAACAGCCACATGTGAGCCCTTGCCCACAGCAGTAATATGTCCAGCACCGATGCAACTGACCCCAGAACCTGAAAGTAGGACCATGCCAACTGTGACCGCTGCGCTAGAAACCACCGGATCTGACCCTGAGTCTTCCTGCACCGCTCTGCCGGCAAGAAAACCATGCCTTGGGCCATGTTGAAGTGAGCTCCCAAGTACAGCAGGTCTAGATGTATCGAGGTGGCTTTTGGTTACATTTACCACCCATCCCAGGCTCCAGAGAAAACAGAGGACCTGCTGCGTGGCCTCTAGGCTCTCCGCGCACATCTTTGCTCAAATGAGCCAGCTAAATGCGGGCACCGACGGCTTCTGGTATTTGGGCTTATCCTCCAACAAGCGAAGGGGCTTACACTCTCCTAAATCCTTGGTTGAGAGATTCCCCAACTGGTGCTTAGAGAAAACATCTGCAGACCAGTTTCTTAACCACAGCAAGCATTTGGCAGCCACCAAAGCTATACCTTTGGCCGACACACAAAAGAGGTCATAGAAGGCATCCTCCAGGTATGCCACTCAAGTCTATATGTGCTGATTCAGGGAAGGCCCCAACGAGTGTGAGACCCTGAATTCACCACATGCAGGCCCCTGCCACATAGGCTCCACACACCAAAGCTTGTAGGGCCAATTCGTTGACCTCAAACGCCTATTTTAGCAATGTGTCTAGCTTCTTATCCTGAGGGTTCTTTAGTGCTGCCCCTCCCCCCCGGTGGGATGGTGGTATGCTTAGTCATCACCGACACCAGGGAATCCACCTTTGGAAGCTGGAAGAGCTCCCATTTAGCAGCTGGAAAAGGGTAAAGGCGCTGCAGGGACCTAGCCCCATGCAGGCCCACCTCTGGAGCTTCCCACTCCAAATCAAATCATTTGTTTCAGAGCCCTGTGCATGGGAAAAACATTCTCTGCCGTCCGAATCCCCCCTGTAGTAATGGATCCTCCAAGGGTGGCTCCACTGCCAGTGTCTCCACAGAGATGTTTAGCGCAGCTAACGAATCGGAGATCAACTCAGAGTTCCTCCCTGTGGAACACCCTTACAATAGTGGAATCATCTCCTACCTGCAGTAAGTCCTCCCGGGGCCCTAAGGTACCCTCTTCTTGTTCCATGTCCAAGGGACCCTCCAAAGGGTCCTCCGAACTCGGAGTGTGTGGATGCCCGATTGTCCTCTGACTGCTGGCCCACCAGAGGTCAATGCTGACCACTCATGCAGCTGCTCCCTAAGGTGCTCTTGCAGCCTTCTACTTGGCTCTGGAGTCCCCACTGGGCCTTGCTTCATGCAGTATGCCTGATGTAACAAGAGAACAAAATCTGGCAAAAAAGGCATCGCAACCAGAGCGCCTATTCATGGAAGAGACCCATGGCCTGACTGTTGCTGCTGTCCCGCTGACCCCCTTGAGGACGGCAGAAAATTGCAGATGTGTATGACGAAGTCGACAAAATGGCCACAGTTCCCCACCAAAACTGCGGGAGCCGTAGCCAAATTCACTGCTCCGGACCCCCCCATGGGCTCTGATAATTCTGGGGAGCCCCCACAGAACTCAGCTGTTCCCCCAGAGAAAATCCTGCTTTGCGGTCATCAGCTTTGCAGGTTCTGCAAAAGCCCACAGCTGAAAGGCGAGTCCACCTGCTCCCGCAGCCCGCTCAAGGAACCTTACCAGTCAGCATACTAGGACAAGAAATAATGTCAATCACCCCAGGTAACTACCAATGCTGCCGAGATCACCCTCGCACACAAACCTTGAGGCCCCGAACAGCCGCAGAGAATAAAGGACAGACACTCACCGCACCAAAGATGCTCTTGCTCACACACACAGCAGCAAGCCGCGAGTCCCCTATATCACTAAAGGGCGCCAGGAAACTGGTAAGAGATCTGAACTAGCTAGAGAAGGAGAAATGAAAGGCCCCTAACTCCTCCCAGGGACCTACCACCGACTAAACAACCTCAGTGCCCTGGAGTAGACCTAGCCACCACAGCAGCTGGTCACACAGTAACCAGTACTCTGCCTCAATCCTTTTTGCCATGGGAATAATAAACATAGAAACAGAAATATGACAGAAAAAGACCACATGGCCTATCTAGTCTGTCCTTCCATATCAACTACAACAGTCCCCTTTTTACCTTTAGAGATCCTCTGTTTGTCCCATGCTTTTTTGAATTCAGTTACTGTCCTCATCTCTACCACCTCCACTGGGAGACTATTCCATGGATCCACTACTCTTTCCGTAAAGAAATATTTTCGCATATCACTCCTGAATCTATCTCCCTTCACCCTCATCCCATGTCCCCTCGTAGCAGAACTTGCTTTCAATTGAAAGAGGCTTTCTCCCTGAACATTTATGCCACGGAGGTATTTGAACATCTCAATCATATCACCTCTATCCCGCCTTTATTCTAAGGTGCACATATTAAGATCCTTAAGTCTGTCCTCATATGCTTTATAATGAAGACCACTAATCATTTTAGTAGCCACCCTCTGCACCGACTCCATCCTGTTCACATCCTTTTGAAGGTGCGGTCTCCAGAATTGCACACTATACTCTAAATGAGGTCGCACCAAAGACTTATACAGAGGCATTATCACCTCCTTTTTTCTGCTAGCCATTCCTCTCCATATGCACCCAAGCATCCTTCTAGCTTTTGCCGTCGCCTTTTCTACCTGTTTAGCTACTTTAAGATCAGACAAAAACTACGCCTAGGTCTCGCTCTTCTTTAGTGGACTAAAGTACTTCACCCCTATACTATATTGCTCCCTTGGATTGCTGCAGCCCAAATGCATGACCTTACATTTTTTTTAACATTAAATCCCAGCTGCCAAATTCTAGAACATTCTTCAAGCTTAGCTAGATCCCTCCTCATGTTATCTACACCTTCCTGGGTGTCTACTCTATTGCAGATTTTGGTATCATCCACAAAGAGGCAAACCTTACCCGACAGCCCTTCCGCTATATCACTAACAGAGTTGTTAAAAAGAATCGGACCAAGGACAGATCCCTGGGGCACACCACTGGTAACATCCTTCTCCTCAGAGTGAGCTCCATTTACCTGTACTCTTTGTTGCCTCCCACCCAACCAATTTCTAACCCAAACAGTAACTTTAGGGTCCATCCCTAGGGTGCTCAGTTTGTTTATAAGTCACCTGTGAGGAACAGTGTCAAAGGCTTTACTGAAATCCAAATACACCACATCTAGGGCTCTCCCTTGGTCCAACTCCCTGGTCACCCAGTCAAAGAAATCAGATTTATCTGACAAGACCTGCCTCTGGTGAATCCATGCTGCCTCGGATCCTGTAATCCGCTGGACTCCAGAAACCTCACTATTTTCTCTTTCAGCAGCGTTTCCAATAATTTACTCACCACCGAAGTTAAACTAACCGGCCTGTAGTTTTCAACCACATCCTTACTTCGGCTTGTGTAAAGGCACCACATGAGCCTCTCTCCAGTCCTTTGGCACCACTCCCGACTCCAATGAGGCATTGAAAAGGTCATTGAATAAGCAGGATAACAACTCCTTTAAACTACTTTTTTTTTTAAACTAGCTCCAGCAACCCAAAGAATAGCCAGGCCACAGGGGCTGTGTCCAATCTGTTGAAGAGAGTATACTGGCTCAATGGGAGGAAAACCGGCTCCTTTAGTAGTGACATCGAGGGAGTGACTGAAGGAGGAGTGGCCTAGTGGTTGGAGCAAGTTACCTCAGGCCAGAAGGTCAGGGGTTCAAATCCCACTAGAGGACAGCAACCTTGAGCCAGAAGGACTGGGGTTTCTAGTCCCACAGGTGCTCCTTGTGATCCTGGGCAAGCCACTTAACCCTCCATTGCCCATGTTCCCTGTAAAATAGTTCTCCAAGTTATAATGCCCTGTTCAATGTAATTTCAGTTTGTTGAATGTAAACCGCCTTGATATCATGAAAGACGGTATATAAGAAATGTTAAATAAAATAAATCAATAGCCAGGATGTTCAATCCAGACTCATGGGTTCTGTTCTTTTTCCAGCAGATGGAGACTGGACTGTAGGGATGCTGTGGAAAGGGGCATTAACACCTCCTCTTTTCTCCCAGTTATTCCTCTCTGTATACAACCCAGCATCCTTCTGGCTTTGGCCACTGCCTTGCCACATTGTTTTGCCACCTTGAGATCCTCAATCATTCTGAGATCCTTTCTCCTGGTCCGTGCACAGCAAGCTCTCGCCCCCTATCTCATACAATTCCCTTGGATTTCTGCATCCCAAGCGCATGACTCTTCACTTCTTCGCATTAAATCTGAACTGCCAAGCATTAGATCATTCTTCCAGCTTTTGTAGAGCTCTCCTCAAGTTGTCCATTCCCTCAGAGTAATTGGACTAAGAATGTCTCAATTGGTTTGTGAAATGGAGAGACACGATGTAAGTTGATAGCTTTCCCGGCAGTTTGCCGTAGCTATTTATTTTTTCCAACAGATAACGGGACATATCTGCAACATGCACTTAATATTTTCATAGGAATTCCTCAAAAAGGAATAGTTAGAGCTTACCTGCTAATTAGCGTTACTGAAGGAACTCCAGTCCAGTACTTTCCTATGGGTTGTGCTCCCATTACAGCAGCTTGGAGACTGAGTACGTCATCCTTTTGATGACACTGGGGTATATATATCACTGGCACCACCCACCAGCTCCAGTATCCTATTGATAAAGCAGATTCAACAAAGACAGTGAACCGGGCAACGAGTAATAACCCCACTAACTACAGATAACTGGAAAATTATAACTATTCTTATCATATAATTCTTCACATTAAAATTCACCCGACCTACCCCTTAACCCCAGGGAAAATTCCCCACCTCCCTGAAGAGGAAGATGCGGCTTACCTGAACCATAACTGACCCCCAAAACATTCTGAACCAGGGCCACCCGTCAGTCCATTCCGCCGCTCTGAGTCTGTCCTCTCGGAGAAGAGCCTTCTGAAACTGTATTCCACTGACAGCCATAACCTCTTTGGGCCGGCGATGTCTCTTCACCACTAAACAAAAAACTGGGTGGGATCAGGGACTGGACTGGAGTTTTCAGGAACGCTAATTAGTAGGTAAGCTCTAATTATTCCTTCCTAAGCATCCCTATAGTCCAGTCCCTTTCCTCTGGGATGTAACAGAGCAGATCAAGAATGGGAGGACCCACGATATCGAACCAAAGAACCGCCCCCCCCCCCCCCTCAAACTCGGCATCTACTGCCACCTGAACATCCAAGCGATAGTGCTTGGCGAATGTATTCAGGGAGGCCCATGTAGCCACCCCTACAAAATGTCCAGCGGCAGAACCAGACTGAATTCCGCCCACGAAGCCACCTGGGCCCGCATAGAATGTGCCCTGAATGCCGCATAGAATGTACGCTGAAGCGATGGCCTCCTTAATCCAACTGGAAATTGAAGCCTTGGCCGCCGCCTCCCCTTTCCGTGGTCCCCTAAACAAGACGAACAATCTGATCTACGAAACAGTGCTGTTCTATCAGTATAGTGCCACATCCAGCTGGCGCAAGCGAACATCCATGTTCCCTCACCAGCTTTGAGAAGGCAGGGAGAGACACCGGCTGATTCACATGAAAAGAGGAAGCCACTTTGGGCAAAATGGAAGGTACCATCCGTAAGACCACCTTTTCCTTGAAGCTCAGAATGGAGGTAGACATGAAAGAGCCTGGAGCTCCGAAATACACCTAGCTGAACAGATAACCCTCAAAACAGTGTTTTTGGTTGCTAAGTCCTTCAGCGAGGCTCTCCCTATCGGCTCAAAGGGATCCCCCGCTAATGTGTTCAGCACGAGATTGAGATCCAAGGAGGAATTGCTGACCTTTGCTGAGGCCGTAGGCGCCTCACCGTTTTCAGGAACCGCCCAATGTCTGGGTGTTCACCTAGCGACTTACCTTGAACCTTACCCAGGTAAACAGGCAATCACTGCTAGCTGCACCCTTAAAGAACTGGCAGCCAGGCCTCTCTCGAATCCTGCCTGTAAGAAGTCGAGTACATCCGGTACGGAGATCACCATAGGCCTCTTTTCCTGGACCGCACACCAACCTTCAAAGATGTGTCAGACTCGCACATAGAGACAAGTCTAACGCTTCCGTGCATTTAGCAAGGTCGCGATCACCGCCCCATGGTACCTGCGCTTTTGTAGCCTTGCCCTTTCAAGAGCCAAGCCGTAAGCGAGAATCTACCCACTTGCAGGATCCGGACTGGACCCTGAATTAGGAGGTCGTCCCTCACCGGAAGCCGCCAGGGACAATCGGCCAGAAGCCTCACGAGGTCAGCATACCACAGCCACCGTGGCCAATCGGGGGCTCTGAGAACTACCAGCCCCGGGTGGGCTTCTACGTGCTGGAGGACCCTGCCTACAAGAGCCCATGGAGGAAACACATACAGAAGCCCCTCTGAGAGCCACCTCTGAACCAGAGCATCTAGGCCCTCCGACATCCTCTCCTTTCTCCTGCTGTAGAAAGGAGCGGCTCGCTTTGGCTGACTCCCATCTCACCATGAGGTCCATGATAGGCAGACCCCACCTGGTCGAACACTTCCTGGCAGAGTTCCCATTCTCCATGATCCACCCTGACCTGGCTCAGGTAGTCGGCCGTGACGTTTTCTACCCCAGCTACATACACTGCTGATAAGGCCTGCAGATGAGCTTCAGCCCAATCAAGCAGACATTCTGCCTCCTCCTCCAAAGGGGGACTGCTCGTGCCACCCTGCCAGTTGATATATGACACTGTGGTGACAATGTCTGAGAACACCCAGACTGCCTTCTGCCGGACCCAGCGCTTGAAAGCTCTGAGCACCAGCGCCACTGCTCGCATCTCTAGCCTGTTGATTGACCAACGAGCTTCCTGGGCACTCCAGCACCCCTGGGCAAAGTACCCCTTGCAGTGAGCCCCCCCCAAACCGGTCAGACTGGCATCAGTCGTCAACTGAATCCACTGCGGGGACTCGAGGGGCATGCCCTGCTCCAGCTTTCCTGGCTGGAGCCACCAATCCAAGGCTCTCCTGGTTACCGGAGGACATGGTAGGACTGTGGACAATGGCTGATGCTGATGACTGATGCTGATGAGACCAGCATCGGAGAAGGGATTGCTGGAGAGGTCTCATGTGGGCCCTTGCCCAAGGTACAAGCTCGATCGTCGCCGCCGCCATGGTCCCCAATACTTGGAGATAGTGCCAAGCAGAGGGTGCTCTCATGGCTAGAAGCTGGCACACCAGACGCTGAAGCTCCACTGCCCTCTCAACTGATAAGAATACCCTGCCTAAGCGGGTGTCCAACCTTGCCCCAAGATATTCGATCTCCTGAGAGGGAACCAATCTGCTCTTGGACAAGCTGATCACCCACCCCAGGCTCTTCAAGATGTTGACTACCTTGGCTGTTGCCTTTACACTCTCCTCTTTGGACTTGGCACGGATCAACCAGTCGTCGAGGTACGGGTGGACCAGGATCCCTTCTTTGCAAAGAGCCACAGCTACCACGACCATGACCTTGGTAAAGGTACAGGGCACTGTCGCCAGACCAAACTGTAGTACCCGAAACTGGAAGTGTCCCATCGGTACCACAAACCGCAGAAACTGCTGGTGTGACTCATGGACGGGAATGTGGAGATACGCCTCTGAGGTCGAGAGACATTAGAAACTCTTCCTGCCGTACCACCACTATTACTGACCTCAGAGTTCCCATACGGAAGTGAGGAACCTGGAGACACCAACTGACTCGTTTGAGGTCGAGAATTGGCTGAAAGGAACCCTCCTTTTTGGGCACCACGAAATAGATAGAGTACCGACTGCAGCTGCACTGGCTTTTGGGCAGAAGCCACGCCAATATTTCTTTTACTGCCGTGACCTTGGATGGAACTCTACAGGGTGACTGCACGAACGACGGGGGAATTGGTCTTGCAAGTTCGAGGGATACCCTTCTCGAACCACCTCCAGAACCCATTGATCGGAAGTGACCCGGACCCAAGTGGAGAAGAACTGCCGCAGGCGTCACCCAACCAGCAGCACCCCCGCCCGGGCCCCCTTCACTTCACCATGGTTTCCTAGGACCCGAGGTGGAGGAAGTGGCACCAAATCACCTTCCTGCCCCCCAAAACCCTCGGAAATTCTATCCTCTCTTGGGAAAGCATCCCTCTGAAAGGGCATTGCTCGAGTGGATCGAAACTTATGAAACTCTTGCGGCTCTGTTTCGGTCTATCCTCAGGGAGCCTTCCTCCCTTAGATTCCCCCAGCTCCTTAACCAATCTGTCCAGGTCCTCCCCAAACAGAAGCTTCCCCTTAAAGGGGAGCCTGCTGAGGTGGGCCTCAGAGGAACCATCTGCTGCCCAATTACGGAGCCACAGATACCAACAGGCTGCCACCACCGAAGCCATACTCTTTGCTAGACTTCTGATAAGGTCATAGTGGCTATCAGCGAATTAGGCTGCCCCGACTCAATTCTTGCTGCCTCCCTAGCAGAGCCACCCGGGAGGTCACTCGGCAGCTGAAGCTGTTGAGACCAACGAAGGCAAGCCCTGGCCACCCAAGCTCTGCACACAGATGCCTGGAGAACCAGGGCATTAATGTCAAAGGCTTGCTTTAATAACAACATGTCTAGCTTCCTGTCCTGGACATCCTTAAGCGATGCACTGCCCTCGACCAGGATGGTTGTCTTCTTGGTTACTGCCAACATGGCCGCGTCCACCCTAGGGGACCGAAGTAAATCTCTCTCCTGCTCTGGCAAGGGGTATAATCGCGACATGGACCCCACTTAAGCCCGACTCCAGCTGGTCCCATTCCTCCTGGATCATCTGACGAACCACTCGGTAAACTGGGAAGACCTTTTGTGCCTTCCTAACTGCTTGAATCAAAGGGTCCTCTAATGACTCTTCCTCTGCTGGGACGCCTGCGGAGATATTGAGGACCTTCAAGGACTCGCTGATTAATGCTGGCAGCTCTTCTCAGCGGAACACCCGAACGATCCTAGCCTGTTCCTCCTCCGGAATCTTGCCGTCTGAGCTCCTCCTCGTGCTCCCCCATTTCCAGTTCCGAGGACTCCCCCTCAGGAGCCTACGACAGGGGGGGGGAGGGGGGAGGGCAGTATCATTCACCAGCTTAGCCCGCTTCAGTGGCACCTCCGGGTCTTCTGGATCCTTGTGGTCAGCTCCTCTCTTTGCTGCACACTCCTGCACTGAGCCCTGTCCTAGTACATTCTGTTGCCTCAGACAAAATGCTTTGTGTAGCAGCAAAAACAAACTCTGGGGAAAAACCACCCCCGATTCCCCCCTCCTCTTCTCCCTTCAAAGTGGAGGGTCTAGACTGCAGCAGAGTGAGAGCCGGCAGATCTGACAGAGAAAGTGGCAGAGACCCAGACTCAACCCTTGTGTCCCCAGGTCCCGCCGACTCCTGGGAGAGAGCTAAGGGGGATTCCTGGTCAATACTTGTCTGTATCCCCTGTTCCAAGGACACGGCCTCCATTGCGCAGCCTCTGCACACTCCCATCTCAGACACTGCTCCCCGCCGGACACCACACACCAAACACTGTGGCCTCGCTGGCATAGTGTCAGAACAGCCCCAAACACGCGGAAGACTAAAGCTCAGCTCTATTGGGTTTTTTTGTAACTAACTACCAACAATTATAATCCTAATGAAAAGAATTGATAAACCACTCTCCCTTTAACAATGGGAGTTTGTGTCAGTCCGCCCCAAATGCCTAGCTGAATCTCCCTGACACAGCAGGCCTCCGTCAGCAAAAAGACCATGAAAAAGAAGCACGAACACAGCAGCCTACCTTCTCCAGTGCTGCTTGTCCTTCCAACGCAGCAGTCTTGCTGTTAACACGCGGCCGGCGACCGCATGGTCCAACTCCCCACACAGTACACAGCCAAGGCTCTCTGCCTCGCTCCCTTAGAACTCTTCAGAGCCGACTCCTGAGAGTATCGCTCCGCCCACGTGCTTAGCCACAGAGGGCTTCGGCACTGCGGCAGGAACACTCCCCTGGGCAGCCCGAAACAGTTGCTGTGCAATGATGGCTCCTCACCCAGGCAGGGATCAGGAGACGTCAGGAGCTAAAGCTCCCCTGAAGCTGCCTCCTCCGCTGGAGAGATTTAGACTGGGGGGGGGGGAAGAACGGGGGGGGGGGGTACCTCTCCCACTATGGCCCACACACCTGCTGCCCAACAGAAGGAGAAATCAAAGTTAAATAAATTAAGGAAATTAAAGTAATAGAAAGAATCCTGTCTGCCTAAATGATTCCCCAGTAAGCCTAATCTCCTGGCTTACTGCTCCCTAGCTGCTTTGAGACAGAGTATACTGGAGCTGGTGGGTGGTGCCAGTGGTATATATAACCCAGTGTCATCAAAAGGATGACGTACTCAGTTTCAAAGCTGCTGGAATGGGAGCACAACCCAGAGGGAAGGGACTGGAAGGACGCTTAGGAATGGCAAAGCCAAATAGTAATTAGATCTTACCTGCTAATTAGTGTTCCTGAAGGAACGACAGTCCAGTCCCTTTACTTCTGGGTTGCGCAACCCTTCCAGCAGCTTGGAGGCTGAGCCCAACCTTTTTGGGGATGGAGAGGTATAAATACCACTGGGACCACCCCCCATCTCCAGTATTCGAATGAAAAAGCAGATATAACACAACTTTCGTGAACACCTTACATAATAACACATCACAAGTAAAATTAACCACCAACCTATGGCAAAATTATTATATGTATCATTTTTTATTTTTTTTTTGGAATGGTATAGGAAGGGATATGAGGAATGGCCACAGGCGGAGAGAAGGTTGCCCGAGCTTACCGAAGCTGGCCTGCGTTCGTTCCGATGTTTCTCTATAAACCATAAATCTTAACTTTAGCCGGAACCGGGAGGGATCAGGGACTGGACTGTCGTTCCTTCAGGAACACTAATTAGCAGGTAAGATCTAATTACTATTTCCTTATCGTCACTCCAGTCCAGTCCCTTTACTTCTGGGATGTACCAGAGCAGTTCAACCCTGGGTGGGATCCGGCATACCGGAACGAAGAACCGCTAGGCCAAAACGAGCGTCTGCAGCACTCTGAACGTCCAACCTATAGTGCTTGGTGAAGGTATGGAGCGAGGACCAAGTTGCTGCCCTACATATATCCATTGGCGGAAATAGGCTGAACTCCGCCCAAGAGGTAGCCTGAGCCCTAGTGGAATGCGCCCGCAGGCCCACGGGAACCTGCTTCCCTTTCAGAATATAGGCAGAAGCAATTGTCTCCCTGATCCACCTCGAGATGGAGGCCTTGGCCGCCGCCTCCCCTTTGTGTGGACCCCCAAACTGAATGAATAGTCGTTCGGACTTTCGGAAGGGCGCTGTGCGAGAGAGATATTGCTTCAGGGCCCTCCTGATGTCTAGGAGTCGAAGTTTGCTATCCCCGACTCCCAGGCCCTCCGCTGCGAAGACCGGGAGGGTAACTGTCTGGTTCACATGAAAGGGAGAGATAACTTTGGGCAAGAAGGAGGGAACCGTGCGCAGAACAACTTTGTCCTTGAGGAAGGACAGAAAGGGGGGCTGGTAGGACAGCGCCTGTAGTTCCGAGATCCTCCTGGCCGAACAGATGGCGATCAGGAAAACCGTCTTTAGGGTCAAATCCTTTAAGGAGGCCTCCTTCAATGGCTCAAAGGGATTCCCGACCAAGGCATTTAGTACTAGGTTAAGATCCCAAGGGGGGATGATCGGCCTCCGCTGAGGGCGTAGCCGTCTGACTGCCCTTAAGAACCTCGAGACGTCCACGTGGGCCCCTAGGGTCTTCCCACGGACCTTGCCTCTGTAGCAAGCGATGGCAGCGAGCTGAACCCTTAAGGAGCTGTGAGCCAGCCCCTTGTCAAACCCTGCCTGCAGGAATTCCAGGACCTCCGGGACTGAGGCCGAAAGTGGTCTCTTTTGGTGCTCTGCACACCATGCCTCGAAGATGCGCCAAACTCTTACGTAAGATAGGCAGGTCGAGCGCTTCTTGGACTGTAACAGAGTCGAGACTACTGCCCCTGAGTAACCCCGTTTCAGGAGCCGTGCCCTTTCAACAGCCAAGCCGTAAGCGAGAACCGATCCACGTGAGGCATCCGTACCGGACCTTGTCTTAGCAGATCCCTTTTGCAAGGGAGCCGCCAAGGATGGTCGGCAATCATCCTCACCAGATCCGCATACCAGGGTCGGCGAGGCCAGTCCGGGGCTATGAGGATTACCCAGCCTCGGTGGGACTCCACCCGCTGGAGGACCTTTCCGATCAGAGCCCAAGGAGGGAATACATAGAGAAGACCCTCCGAAGGCCACTTTTGAGATAGGGCGTCTAGGCCCTCGGACATTCTTTCCCTCCGTCGACTGTAGAATCTGTCCACCTTGGCTGATGAGAACCGTGCCATGAGGTCCATGACTGGTAGTCCCCATCGAGCTACTATTTGATTGAAGGTTTCCTGATCCAGTTCCCACTCCCCGTGGTCTATTCTGCACCTGCTGAGGAAATTGGCTGTGACATTGTCCGTGCCCGCCACGTGCTGAGCAGATAGCGCCTGCAGATGGACTTCCGCCCACTGGAAGAGAGCGGCCGCCTCCTTCTCGAGGGCGGGGCTGCTGGTGCCCCCCTGGTGATTGATGTAGGCCACCGCGGTGACATTGTCTGAGAGCACTCGAATTGCCCTTCCCTGTACTAAGGTCTCGATAGCTTTGAGCGCTAGGGTGACGGCCCACAATTCCAGTCTGTTGATGGGCCATTGCGCTTCCAACGGTGTCCAGCAACCCTGGACGTACTGGTCCCCGCAGTGTGCTCCCCAGCCTGACAGGCTGGCATCCGTCGTTAATAGTAACCACTGTGGGGGTTCGAGAGGCATCCCGCGGTCCAGGTTCCTCGGGCACCTCCACCAGTGGAGTGCCTGTTTGGTCCGCGGAGCGCAAGGTAACTGCAGAGAGAGAGGATGATGTTGGGGAGACCATCGACATAACAGTGAACGCTGCAATGGCCGCATGTGGGCCCTGGCCCATGGTACTACCTCTATTGCCGCCGCCATGGTTCCCAGGAGCTGGAGATAATGCCACGCCGAGGGGCTTCGTCTGGCTAGAAACTGTGAGACTAGAAGTCTTAGCTCCCTCGATCTTGTTCGTGACAAGAACACCCTGCCGCTGTTGGTGTCGAATCTTGCCCCGAGGTACTTGAGTTCCTGGGAGGGAATCAGCCTGCTCTTTGCTCGATTGATGACCCACCCCAAGTCCTCTAAAACCTGGATCACTCTGGCTGTTGTCGAGCGACTTTCCTCTTCGGACTTTGCTCGGATCAGCCAATCGTCTAAGTAAGGGTGAACTAATATTGCCTCCTTCCGAAGGAAGGCCGCCACTACCACCATTATCTTGGTGAATGTCCTGGGGGCCGTAGCTAGGCCGAAGGGCAGAGCCTGGAATTGAAAGTGGCCTTCTGGTACCGCGAATCTCAGGAACTGTTGGTGGGACTTCCTGACCGGGATGTGCAGGTAGGCTTCTGTCAAATCGAGGGATGTTAGGAACTCCCCTCCCCTCACGGCTGCTATGACAGAACGTAGAGTCTCCATCCGGAAGTGTGGCACCCTGAGGCAGCGATTGACCTGTTTTAGGTCCAGGATCGGTCGAAAGGAGTCTTCTTTCTTTGGTACCACGAAGTAAATCGAGTACCGACCCGAGCCGCGCTGGTTTGGTGGGACCGGGATCACGGCCCCGAGCGCTAGTAGGCGCGCGAGAGTTGCCTCTACCGCCGCCCTCTTTGAGGAGCCGCCGCAGGGAGATCGGACGAAGGCCGGAGGTATTTGTTCTGCAAATTCGAGGGCATAGCCTTCTCTGATCACCTCTAGAACCCATTGATCGGACGTGACTCGGGACCAGGCGGGAAGAAAGAGCCTCAAGCGACCGCCTATCAGGTGCCTTCCCTCCTGGACCCCCGTCATCTCATTGTTGTTTTCTGGGACCCGAGAAGGAGGAGGAGGATCCAAAACCTCGGCCAGCTCCCCGGAACCCTCTGAAACCTTGTCCCTTTGGGGAAAAACGGCCCTTGGGAAAGGGGGTTGACCTGGCTGAACGAAACCTCCGGAGGTCCCTAGTCTGGGTACGCAATGGGGGCAGAGAACGCCCCTGTTTTTGCCTGTCTTCCGGAAGCCTGCCTCCCTTTGACTCCCCCAGGTCCTTTACTAATTTCTCCAAATCCTCGCCAAATAACAGTTTCCCCTTAAAGGGAAGTCGACTCAGGCGTGCCTTAGAGGAGGCATCCGCCGCCCAATTCCGCAGCCACAGATACCGCCTAGCCGCCACCACTGAGGCCATGTTCTTGGCTAGGCTTCTGATGAGGTCATACTGACTATCCGCCAAATAGGCTGCTCCGGATTCCAGCCTAGCCGAGTTGGACTGTGTTTCGGCCGCTGATCCTTCGGTTGTCTGGATCTGTTGCGCCCACCTTAAACAGGCCCGAGCCACCCAAGCCCCTGAGACGGAGGCCTGCAAGGCGAGAGCGCTTATGTCAAAGGCTTGTTTCAGGAGTGTGTCCAACTTCCTATCTTGAGCATCTCTCAAGGCCGTGGCGCCCTCAACTGGGATAGTAGTCTTCTTGGTGACCGCTGAGACCGCTGCATCCACCCTGGGGGACTTCAGCAGTTCTTTGTCTGTCTCTGGGAGAGGGTAGAGTCGAGCCATGGTTCGTACCCCTCTCAACCCTGATTCTGGTTGATCCCACTCCTCCTGTATCATCTGACATACTACCCTGTGGACAGGGAAAACTTTCTGGGACTTTCTGATGGCCTGAATTAAGGGGTCCTCTAATGCCTCGTCCTCTGCTGGGGAGTCTGAGGCTACATTGAGGGCTTTCAGGGACTCATTGATTAGAGAAGGGAGCTCTTCCCGGCGAAAAACTGACAATGCGAGCATGATCCTCCTCCGGGATCTCCCCTTCTTCCAGCTCCTCCTCTTCCTCCTCTAAGTCCCTTTCAGAGCCTTCCTCCTCTGGAGTGCCCTGGGAGAGGGGTGGAGGGATCTCTTCACTCATTAGCCTGGTGCGCTTGGCGGGGATCCCTGAAACATGACTGCTTGCTCTCATAGGTCTGGTTAACCTGGTTTCTGCTGGTGGACCTGTATCTCCTGGCCCAAGCCCCTGCTTGCGCATGCAGTAGGCTTGGTGGAGCAGGAGAATGAAATCAGGGGAGAAGAGGTCTCCGGCCCCCCCATCCGCCGTGGAACGAAGCAGAGGGGGTGCGAGAGCCTCTGAGCTAGTAGCCGGAGGTAACTGAGCCCCAACCTCCTCCTCCAGGGCATCCCCCGGACCCTGAGGAACTTGGGTCAAGGACAAGTTGATTTCTTGTTCCACAGAGGTAGAAACTGCAGCACAAGCCCTGCAGATTCCTGTCTCCGAGGAGGTCCCTCTCCGTGTGCCACAGAAGGGGCACTTTGCCTTGGTAGCCATGCTCTTCAAGGGGCTCAAAGGAAGGTGGATAAGTGCCTAAGCAAAGATTACCTAAAGCCCCAACCCAAAAGCAAACAAAAACAAACAAAAGGCAAAACAAAGACCCCGATTAACTGTGTAAATTTGCTTAGGGCTACACAGACAGTTAAACCAGAGCTGTCCCTTCTCAAACTAAGGACAGCAGCACCGGGAAACAAGATGCCCTTGCCGTTGAAATAAACTCACAACAAATTACCTTAAATTAATTGCAATGAAATGACATTAGATGTGAATAACCAAAATAAACTGGCCGCCAAGGCTAATACTTGCTATTTGAAGCGCTGAATATGCTCTGAAATGAAGCCCAGCTCAGCGATTCCTCTCCGTTGGCTCTACACGTGGTAGGCCGCGACCACGTGGAGCCCGGAACGGAGGATCGCGCTTCGGCTCACTGCCCTGAGCTTAAGCCGCTACCGCCGCGACGCGAGGGACGTGCTCCGCGCCGCCCTCAGCTAGGAATGCCCCGGCGTCCCCCGGAAGCCTACCAGCTTGATTTCGCGGCTCCGGGAATCGCCACCGCACCCCGCTGCTCCGGGAGGGGGGGGGCGTATCAGTCCCACTGGCGTCGCTGCCTCCAGCGCTCAGCCGCCCTAGGGGCTTCGGCGCGAGGCAGGGCAGCTCCTGTTGAGATGGTGCAGTGAACTCCGGCAGGTAAGGAGAGCTTCTAACCCCCTGCAGTCGGCAGCTCAGGCATCCGATCCGGTCTCCGGCCCGGCCCGGCCAGGCCAGGAGGGGGGGGGAAGGGAGGAGAGGAGAGAGATTGCAGGAAATTTAAAGGAGCAGGCAAGAAATAAAGAAAACACAAGGTAACTAACTTCCTTAATTAAAATAAAGAGGGCAAATAACTAGAAAAATTAAATAAATTAAATAAATGCTAAAATAGGAGAAGGCAGGACTCCAGTAAGCCCTAGGCTTACGGAACCCTCCAGCTGCTTGGAGGCTGAGAATACTGGAGATGGGGGGTGGTCCCAGTGGTATTTATACCGCTCCATCCCCAAAAAGGTTGGGCTCAGCCTCCAAGCTGCTGGAAGGGTTGCGCAACCCAGAAGTAAAGGGACTGGACTGGAGTGACCATAAGGAACAGTTTTTCATTGCATTTAATTTTTTTCAAAGTTATTTTGGTTATTTGTGTCAATGGTGCTAGTTCTGTACATTTTGAACATCTTTAAGCTCAAGCTCAGATAGCAATTGGTATCCACTGACATCTAGAAATATAGTCAGTGACAATCATTGATATACCTGAAGAGAAATCTTATTCATTCAAATGAAAAAAAAATCCCAGAATACAGAAATTGTGGTAAAACAAAAGGTATTAACAAATTTATGTTCATACTAACTACTTAAACCAAAATAAGCAAAAAATATTTATATAAGCAAAGTTAAGAGACAGTACTCTTTACAGTATATCTGAAAACAAAGCTTGATATTCTAGCCAACAGTAAAACTATTAAGGCTCTTTGTTACTAATATCTCTGCCACACCAGTCATCAATGACCCTGAAAAATGATTCTATTTAAAAATACTAACGAAGTCACTAAATCGCTCCAGAGAGCTCTTCCTCATCATGTAAGACTTAATTGAAAATCCAAACACAGATGACCTCCAACACAACGATATGGATGCCCAACAACTTGCCAATCACTATATGAAGAAATCCAGATGGGGAAATTTCACTTACCGTTAATTTCCTTTCCTGGAATACTGCTAAAGAGCCAACTGATACCAGCATATGGAACTCTAAGCAGCAACAGATAGAACAATGTATCAAATCCTTCAATACAACATCACACCTTGACCCCTGCCAGTAAGCTGGATTAAAATAACTAGAACAGAACACACACCTCACATAATCAAATCTGTCTCTATCCCAAGGACTAATGCCAAAAGCTCTAAAGGAAGCTACCATCCGCCCAATCATAAAACACTGCTCACTCGAAAAGTGCTGCCCTAGCTCTTATAGACTATTATAGAGTCTCCCATTTTTAACCAAAGTAATAGAAGTCAGTACAGAGGCAACTACAAGACTACCCAGACACAAATGATCCGCTTGATCCAAACCAATATGGATTCCGACCCTGTCATGGTGTGGAAACCCTCCTCACATCCCTATTCGACAAAATAATTCAAGAAATTGAACACACAAAACAATCTTATGTACTTATATTCCTAGACAGTGTCAGCTTTCGACTCCATAAGCTACGACATTCTAATCAACCGCCTACAACTAGTTAGGAGGAACTATAATTCCATGGTTTACTTCCTAGCTCTCCAATCGCAAACAGGTCAAATTCAATCATACCCTCTCCAAACCATTCAACCAAACCCAATGGGTCCCCGAGGGTTCAATGTTATCTTCAGTCAATCCGCGACATAATCAGAGCTTACAACGTTGATTACAGAATAAATGCAGATGATGATATGCTTTTCACAACAGTCAAAACAGAGCCAAACTACAAGAAAATAGTCAAATGCTTCAATGTCTCACACTGGCTCAACTGCGTCAACCTAACAATAAATCTAAAAAAAAGACCGAAGACCTGATGGTCTCCAGGAACAAAGCATTCACGCCTCCTCAGCAACTTCAAGTAAACTGTGCCTCTCTAGAAGTCAACAAGGAAATAAAATACCTGGTATTCTTTTAGATCAGAATCAAAACATTAAACATGACCATGTGAATAATCTACAATGAAACAAGAATGATACAAAAAACTTAAGACCTCTCCTATCAACTGATGACTTCCGCACAATATCACAAGCAATGATCTACTACAAAAGGCATAGAACACGGCTGCATGCAACATAATGGAAGTAGCCAGATCAGAACACAACACCCATCCTACACCATCCAGTGCCGGTGACACAGAGAATCAAATACAAGACCACCTTCAAAAAAGTAAACATAGCACCCACATACCTCAATTCTCTGATACAAGAAACAAGACAAAGAAGGGAATGTATTCAGAACTAACAATCCCTAAGGAATTCAGTAATGCAAACCAATCAATAGCCAATAGAGCATTCAATTTCTACTCTCCAATCCTATGGAATGCACTACCCAACAGCTGAAGAGAAATAAAAAAAAGACATATGTTCAGAAAAAACTCAAGACCTTTCTATTTATGGAATACTACCAAACCAGAACAGAAAACCTGTACCCCAAATAAATCCGAAACCACCCCACATAGATCTCAGCCTTACCTCATCACACTAACTGTAAATAGCTTGGCCTAACCTCTTTGTATCATAAAGGCCTGCATGCTATGTACAAAACTGTTTTAATGTTTACTGTAATAGTTCAGCAAGTTCATTGATCTCCTTGTAAACTGCCTAGAGCAGTGTTAGTTCCCTGAGTTCCCTGTAAAACGCCTTGATTACATGGATAAAGCAGTATATAAAACACAGAAATAAAATAAAATAGTGCTTAAAGAATGTTCACAGATGAAGGGCCTGGCATGGAACCTCAAACACAAAGATAAGAATGAAGTCAGGTAGCACTTGCATGATTTTCAGAAAACTGTTTTTGAGGAGCTAGCAAAACAATGTGGACAAAGCAACAGGGCCGAAAGGGATTCATCCAAGGGCACTGCAAGAACTTAGAAGTACTGGTGGTGCTGCTGGCTGACCTTTTCAATGCTTCTTTAGAGTAAAATTGGATCCTGGAGGACTGGAGATGGGCCAATGTGATTCCTGTTCACAAAACAGAAGGAAGAGGTTGGGTAGCTACAGATAGATCAGTCTGACCTCTGGGGCAAGTAAATTAATGGAAACGCTGCTAAAGCAAAGGGTGGTGCAGTTTCTAGAATCCAAGAGATTACACAGTATCTGAGACAGCATGGCATAGGTCTTGTCAGATGAATCTGACAGATTTCTTTGACTGGGTGACCATGGAAATCTATCTAGGAGAAAGTAAGATATGGTATACCTAGATTTCAGCAAGGCCTTCGATACAGTTCTGCACTGGCAACTTATAAGCTAAGTGCCCTTGAGGTGGACCCTAAAGTAACCAACTGGGTCAGAAAGTGAGTGGGAAGCACCAGTAATAGTAAATGGAGCTTTTCCTGATGGCCATTCCTCTCCCTATGCAACCAAGCACCTTCTGGCCTTTGCTGATGCCTTTTCTATCCATTAGTACACTTTTTTTAAAAATTTTTAAATCCAATAAAGTCACTCTCAGTCCCACTCATCTTTTGTGCTTGAAGTATTTCACGCCCTATAACGTACCATTCTCTTGGGCTTTTGCAACCCAAATGCACGACCTTGCATTATTTAATATTAAATCTTCGCTACAAATTCACAACCATTCTTCAAAGGTTTAGCTAAATCTCTCCTCAATCCACACCTTGCAGGGTGTCTACCCTGCTGCAGATTTTCGTGTCAGCCGCAAAGAGGCATACCTTTTATGACAGACCTTCCACAACATCACTTAAAAAAATGTTAAAACAGGGCCAAGGATTGATCCCTGAGGCATACCACTGCTAACCCCCTCCTCCCCCCGGCTATATCTAGCAAGACCTCATTTTGAGCACTGCGTACAATTATGGACACCACACCTTTAAAATCAGGATTGAATTGATCCAGAGGATTTGAACATGTATACTTTGGAGGAAAGGTTGGAGAGAGGTGATAAAGACATTTAAATACCTTGGTGGAATAAATGTACAGGAGTTGGCCCTCTTCCAGTTAAAAACAAGCTCTGGGAGGAAGTGATGTCACCCGCTTGAATGGCTGCGTGAGCGGCAAACTCCGAACCGACCCCAGCGACATAAGGGTTTTAAAAGTCCCAAAAAGAAGGAGAGAGACAGGAGAATCAGCACGGCGGAGAGAGGGGATCATGACGACCTGGAAAAAGACTGCGGATCTGAGGGCTTATGCCTACGGCGGGCCGAGCACGCCAGCGGTGGAAGGCAAGATAGCGACCACCGAGGCACTGCGGTGGGAGCAAGTAGTCGGGTGTGAAAGGGACGGAGAGTAAATTGGAGCCTAGTGGACTTACATCGGTGTCCAGAGAGGAGCTGAAACAGTGGTTTACTGAATTGAAGACGGAAGTGCAGGCTTCAAAAACAGCATTGGAGGAGCTTATGAATACGTTGGAGGAGGTGGGGGAGGTGACAGCCAGGATGGGAGAACACGAAAACCGTCTGGAAACGCTAGAGCTGCAGCAAGAGGAGTGGCTCGCGAAGCAACAAGCAGAGGAGAGTTGGAAAGAGCAGATCACATTGAAGTTGGAGGATCTGGAGAATCGCTCCAGGAGAAATAATTTGAGAATAAAAGGAGTGCCGGAAGACGTGGAATTTAGAGAGACTGTGCAAAGGTAGCGGAGGCGGTGTGCCTGGAGGCCCTAAGGCAAGGAGGAAATGGTAGAGAGAATACAGCTGAATAGAGCCCATAGGGCACTGGGCCCGATGCACAACAACCAGCCTAGGTATATAATTATATGCCTCAAAGGACTATAAAGTAAAGGAGAAAACTGCAGCTAAAATGAGAGGACCAAGTAATTTCAAGTGGCAGGGCTACTCGGTGGCCATTTTTGCTGATCTTTCCTTGGGGACCCTGCACAGGAGGTGAGAGAGTTAGCTCCAATTACTAAAGTCCTCAGGAAAGAAGAGGTGAGGTATCGGTGGCTCTACCCATTTGGCCTGGCCTTCTCAAAGGGCGACAGAACTTGGAGAGTACAAACCTTGGAGGTGGCGTGGTCAGCCCTAAAGGTGGCAGGTATGGAAGGCCCAGCGGAGGAAGCCAGAGCGGAGTGGTCGAGAGTGTCGCAGGAGGGAGCGAGGAGGAACCAGCAAGGGAGAGCGCAGCAGGAGCAGCATGGGGAGAATGAGGGAGACTACCGGAGATCGCAGCGGAAAGGAGTGAAAAGATGATAGACAGTGAGTCCACGCTGAAGCTGGGCTGCTAAAGAGGACAAATTGTGAAGGGATAAAATCTGTTTGAAATCATTGCAGGATAAAAGGACTGGTGTATAAGGAAGGTAATGGGAGGTTAAGGGGTCTATGGGGGGGAAGGGTAGAGGGGGTAAAATCCGGGGGGGGGGGGGAGGGGTAAAGGGGGGGGAGGGGGGATAAAGGGTGAGGTGGGGTGGGGTGGGGTAGGGAAGGGAAAAGAGGCTGGGAGGGGAAGAGGGAGGGAGGGGAAGAGGGAGGGAGGGGAAGAGGGAGGGAGTGGAAAGGGTAGGAGGGGACAGGGAGTAGAAGAGACGCGGAGGGGGGTACTGGGGAGTACCAGGGGGTGGCGGATGATTCAAGACTCTAAGTTAGCCTGGTTAGAAACGAGGCAGGAGGGGCAGGGAAGGGGAGGAGGGGGGAGGGAAGGGGGTGGGGGGTAAGGAGAACCAGAAGGGAGGAAGAAGTGGGGATAGGGAGCAGTTGATAGTGGCAACAGTAAACACTAATGGGCTACAAACCTGGCGTAAGAGGCGCCTGCTGGAACGTGAGGGCATAAGGTTGGGGGCCGATCTTTTATGTATACAAGAGACGCACTTGAAAGTGGGCCAAGAAGGGTTAATATGCTCTAGGACTTATCCTAGAGTGCTGTTGGCGGGCCAAAGAGATCAACAAAGGAAGGAAGGGGTGAGGATAATGATTGGGCATAAATATAGAGATGCGGTGGTGGAGGAACGGAGGGATCACAAAGGAAGATGGGTGGCAGTTAAACGGGGAAGAGGTGTGGGTAGTAGGTATGTATGGGCCTAATACACAGAGAGATGAGTTCTATGAGAGGCTGCTGGCATAACTGGAGGAGTGGGGGGACACACCGGTGATAATGGGGGCGATTTTAATATCACGGTAAACCCAAGGCTGGATAATAGAGGGGGTGGTGGAGGAGCAGCTTTTTGAAACTAAAGGAGCGACTGGGCATGGTAGATATGTGGAGAGTGCGGCATCAAGGTGAAAAGAGCTACACCTTCTACTCGGCCGCCCATGGTACATATAACAGGTTGGATATGTTGTGAGTGAGTGGGAAGTGAGTGTCTAAAGCGAAGAAGGTGGAAATAGGGAGTATTACATGGTCTGACCATGCACCAGTACATATTGCATTTGACCTGTCGGAGAGGGATGAGGGTGTGAGATTTTGGAGGCTGAATCACTTTTGAATGACAAGGAATATGTGGCAAGAGTTGAGGGTGATCAGAGAGTATCTGGAGCATAATCTGGATGGTGAAGTGTCCACAGGGGTAGTGTGGGATGGGTTGAAGGCGATTGTGAGGGGGCACCTGATTAGTATAGCAGCCCAGAAGAAAAAAAATTAAAAAAATATAAAAAAGAGAAGATAGCAGTGGAAGAGTGATTAATACAGCGGGATGAGATGCTAGAAAAAAGGCACCAAGCGGGAGCCGACCCCAGGTGTTGAGGGAATTGTTAAAAGTGAAGGGGAGTTGAGCCAGCTGAGGGCAGCAGAGATAGCGCATAGTTTGGCAAAATTAAAACAGGGGTGATATGAAGGGGGGCATAAAATGGGGGGAAGGCTGGCATGCCGGTTAAAGGCACGGCAGCAGAAGTCAACAATCGGGGGGGGGGGGGTGCACAATCAACAAGGGGCAATAGTGTATAAGGCAGAGGAAATTAGAAAGGTCTTTGTGGCTTATTATGAAAAGCTATATAGCAGTGAGGTGAAAGGGGATGGAAAAAAGGGGGAAAGAGTTTTTTGGGGAAGTGTAATATGGGGACGCTTTCGGAAGGGGAGGCGGAAGAGTTGGGGAGACCGGTGAGCTATGAAGAGGTGAAGGGAGCAGTGAACTCTTAAGGACTGGAAAGCGTCGGGTTTGGATGGCTATACAGCAAGATTTTAGAAAGTTATGCTGGATGAGATAGGTGGGTTGTTAATGGATGTATTCAATGGGGTGTTACGGGGGGAGGGGGCTCCCCAGATCTATGGCGGAAGCAGGTGTAACAATTATACCGAAGGAGGGGAAAGACCACACCCAATGTGGAGCCTATAGGCTCATATCCCTTATTAATTTGGATGCCAAGGTGTTGGCCAAAATCATGGCGGCTTGGCTGCAGAAGGTAATGCAGAAGTTGGTACATAGGAATCAGACAGGGTTCATTAAAGGGAGACAGGGAAGGGATAATATTCAGAAACTTTTGAGTGTTATCTGGTCCCTGCAGGAAACAAGGAAGGAGGCTGTCTTCTTGATGGTTGATGCTGAAAAAGCTTTTGACAGAGTGGAATGGCAATTTATGATGCAGGTGTTAGCCAGAATAGGGCTAGGAGAAAGGTTTCTGCAGAGGGTGAGGGCACTGTACGACTGCCCAAGGGCTAGGATAAGGGTAAATGGGGGGTACTCTGATAGTTTTCAGCTGTGCAGGGGAACACGACAGGGGTGTCCCTTGTCACCCTTATTGTTTGCCTTAGTAAGAGAGCCACTGGCGGATTATATTAGGGGGCAGGTGGATATTCGGGGGATTGACGTGCAGGGGCAGTTAAGTAGCACTTTTTACTTACGATGTAATCTACACTCTGGGTCACCCTTATGTCAGCTTACCAAACCTGTTGCGGGCTATAGAGAGGTACAGTGAGGTGTCGGGATATAAGCTGAACTTGGACAAAACAGAAATATTGGGCTTTAACCTCACGAAGAGCCTGGAGGAGAGACTGCGGGAAAGCTTCCCATTTAAGTGGGTGCGAGGTAGCTTTTGCTACTTGGGTATTCAGTTAGGCAACTCCATAAGTCACCTACAGGAATGGAACTATAAACCCTTCATAGGGGCGGTAAGGAGGGATTTAGAAAGGTGGAAGAGGCTACACCTGTCATGGATGGGGAGGATAGCTACCATAAAAATGAATGTGCTACCACGGCTGCTCTGTCTTCATGGCATTACCATGTAAAGTCACGAGGAAATGTCTTAAGGTGCTACAGGACCCAATTATGAGGTTTATTTGGGAGGGGAGGAGGCAGAGAGTGGGTAGGCTCACAATGTTTAGGCCACAGGACAAAGGGGGGCTGGGGGTACCTAATTTGGTAATGTACTATGAGGCAGCACAGCTGAGAGCTCTATTTGTATGGAGGGAAAGGGGAAACCCCGCAATGGGTCCATATGGAGAAGGAGTGCGGGGAGTGTATGGAAGCAGTGGTGTGGGGTGGAGAGGAGAAAGGGGTGGGGAGAGGGCAGCAGAATCCTCAGAGGTTAACGTTGCAAATTTGGGGTAAGTGGAAGAACTATTTATTGCAAGGGAAAAGCTTGTCCTGAGAGACTCAACTGCAGAATATGGGCACCTTTGCCCCTGGGAGAGGGGGAGGTATCTTTAAAATGTGGGTGGCAAGGGGGCTGGAAAGGGTGGGGCAGGTGTTGGATGCGACAGGAAAGATAAGGCCCTATGAAGACCTTAAAAAGGACTATGGGGTGAGGGACACTGAATACCATGGTTATATGCAATTGTGGTACTATCTGCAAAGACAGGAGGTTAGGCAGGACCTACAATGTGGTCCAACGGGGTTTGAGGAATTAATGAGTAAACAGGATACAGTAAAGGGACTGGTCTCCAAACTATATCGGATCTTAAATGCCAAACAAGAGGGTAAAGCCCGCTGGCAGGAACAATGGGAAGAAAAATTGGGGGGGGGGGGGGTACATGGGAGGTGGAAGGGAATATACGAGGGGGAAAGGCGGCGGCTAGCGTGGGGAACGACCTTGGTGGAGAACTGTCTCAAATTTAGGCTCCGGATGCTCTGGACGCTAGTTAAGTTGCAAACCATCCATCAGGATAGGAATGCTAGCTGTTGGAAGAGTTGCGGAGAGAGGGGTGACTTCCTACATATGGTTTGGGGTTGTCCAAGAATTCAGCCTTTGCGGAGTGAGATGGAGTGTTTTTACAGAGATGTCACAAGGGTACAGATCAAACTTATCCCAGCACAAATGGTCCTGACGGAGGGGGAGAAAGAAGGGGCTGGCCATCTTCCTCAGCTATTGTGTGGTGGCGGCTAGATTGGCAGCCTTAAAGAAATGGAAAAACAGGGCCATACCAACGATGAAGGAAATCATTGGGAAACTGGAGTTTCTATGGGTTGTAAGCAAGGTGGGAGCATGTGGTCAAAGCATGCAGAGATCTGGCAGGATTATGAGGCTTGGAGGGAGAGAGGGTGGCATGCCTGGATGAAGGATTAAGGAGGGGAGGGGAGGGTAGAGTGGTATGGGGGGAGTGGTATAATGGATAAACAGCTTAACTGTTGGTAATAGGGGGCAATAGAAATGTAGGGTGCTGAATGATACAGTACAATTGGGGGGGGAGGGGTAGGGTACTTCGGGCAGTAGGGGGAAGATGGGATTGAGTGGTACGGGTCTGGGAGGAGATAGCTCAACCTCTTCAGAAGCAGACCTTCGCATAAAAGGCGGAGGAGGGGGGATTGTAGTGGTTGATATTGGTATCCCCCTTTTATTCTAATTTTACTTTATAATAATTGCAGTTATAATATAATTATTACTATTGTTATTGTTTTATGATGCATATTTTCATTATTATTGTAAATGCGAGCCAAGTGGAGGCTGATGTTGATAATATGTGTTAAGCTGGGTGGGGTAAAAGGAGGAGGGTGTAAAAGGAGCTGATGAAGGGTACTATGTGCCACTGCTGGAATGTTAAAGGAAATTGGATGGGGGAATTGTTTGTATGTTATGCTGCAAGTTACTAAATAAAAAAAATTCTTAAATTGGGGGGGGGGGGGACCAAGCTCTGGTATGAAGGGTCACTACATGAAAGTAAGAGGGAATGAAGGTAAAAGGGAACAAGAGTAATCTGAGGAAATATTTCTTTACGAAAAGGGTGGTGGATGCATATAAATGGAAATTACACTAACCTGGTAATTGTAGTTCCTGTAGGATCCAGTTTAGTCCTCCACAATCGGGTAGTGCACCTTCTACTGCAGCCTGGAGACTGGACCAATCAAATCTTCTGTAGTACATATCCAGCTGGAGCTCCCAGAAGCCCCCCAGTGTACTAGTAACAAAGCATACTTAACGAAGCAACACTTCATAGTATTAAACAATATACTTCACCCCCTGGAATAACCAACTCCCTCCCCAAACGAGGAAGTCAGACATTGCATGGCGCCTGCCCCGACGCCATTAAAGTTACACAGAGGCCCCCCCAGAAACTATGGAGCTAACTGAACGCCCATATAAAGGGAAGAGCCATAGCGATAAGCACCGCTGTCGACAGAGTCCGAACGGGACAAAAAACCGTCTCATAGTCACCCGCTCGGGACAGCGCGCCGCCAGAGCATACAGAAAGTCGGGAGGGAAGGAGGACTAAACTGGATCCTACAGGAACTACAATTACCAGGTTAGTGTAATTTCCATTTCCTGTGCGGATATCCAGTTTAGTCCTCCACAATCGGGATGTAACAGAGCAGTTAAGACCGGGCGGGACCTTGCCAGCCGGCGCGCAAAACCGCCGAACCAAAACAGGAATCCCGAGCCGCTGACACATCCCAAGTGATAGTGCCTGCTGAAAGCATGCAGAGACGACCAAGTGGCCGCCTTACAGATCTCTGCCGGCGGCACCAGGCTATGCTCCGCCCAAGAGGTCGCCTGAGCCCGAGTAGAATGAGCTCGGAGCCCCTCCGGAACCGGCCGCCGCTGCAACAGATACGCGGACGCGATCGCTTCCTTGAGCCATCGAGCAATGGAGGCCTTAGCCGCCGCCTCACCTTTCCTTGTACCCCCAAAGAGAACAAAGAGCCGATCAGTCTTCCGAAAGGGCTCGGTAGACTGTAAATACCGACGCAGCATGCGGCCCACATCAAGCCGGTGAAGACCCTTGTCCACCGACTCGACCGAACTCGCCGAAAGCACTGGCAGAAACACCGCCTGATTCAGGTGAAAAGGAGACACTACCTTTGGCAGAAAGGAAGGAACCGGACGGAGCACAATCCGCTCCGCGGAAAAGACAAGAAAGGCTCTCGGCAGGACAAGGCATGAAGATCTGAAATGCGCCTTGCCGAGCAAATGGCTACCAGAAAAACCGTCTTCAAGGTGAGATCCTTCAAAGACGCCCTCCGCAAGGGCTCAAAGGGTTCCCGCACCAGAGCTCGCAGAACTAGATTCAAATCCCACGGAGGAATCAACGCTCTGCGGGAAGGCCGTAAATGAAAAACGGCGGTCAAGAAACGCCGCACATCCACATGAGCGCCGAGAAGGCGGCCCAAGACCTTGCCTCTATAACAAGAGATCGCTGCCAACTGAACCTTCAGGGAACTGGCCGCGAGACCTTTCTCGAACCCATCCTGAAGAAAACTTAACACGACGGGCACAGAAGCCGTCGCCGCCCGGACTCCCCGCCGGGAGCACCAGTTCTCAAAAATCCTCCAAATTCGAACATAAGTAAGAGAAGTGGATGACTTTCTAGCCCGCAGTAAGGTGGAAATCACCGCGGGCGAATAGCCCCGCTTTTTCAGCCGAGCCCTCTCAATGGCCAAACCGTAAGCGAGAATCGAGCCACCTGGGGCATCCGCAAGGGCCCCTGAAGGAGAAGGTCCGGCAGCGCAGGAAGGCGCCACGGAACGCCGTCTCGAAGCCGGACGAGGTCGGCATACCAGGGTCTCCGGGGCCAATCCGGAGCCACCAACAGCACTCGACCCCGATGGCACTCGATGCGCTGAACGACCCGGCCGATGAGTGCCCACGGAGGGAAGACATACAGGAGCCCGGACGTCGGCCACGGCTGAATGAGAGCGTCGAGTCCCTCGGACATTCGCTCCCGCCGTCTGCTGAAGAAGCGACTCGTCTTGGCCGTTTGGAAGGTCGCCATGAGATCCATGATGGGCGGACCCCACCGCCGAACTATTTGCGCATATACTTGTGGATTTAACTCCCACTCTCCGGGGTCCACCCGCACTCTGCTGAGAAAGTCTGCCTGGACATTTTCTGCGCCTGCTATGTGTGCCGCCGAGATTGCCGGCAGACGAGTCTGCACCCAACTGAACAAGGCCGTCGCCTCTGTTTCCAGCGCCACGCTCCCTGTGCCCCCTTGGCGATTGATGTACGCCACCGTGGTCGCATTGTCCGACCAGACTCGGACCGCCCGACCCAGGACCAGAGGCTCCAGGGCCAATAAGGCAAGCCTGACCGCCCGAAGCTCGAGACGGTTGATCGACCAAGAGGCTTCCCGGGAGGACCACACCCCCTGTGTGAAGCGGGTCTCGCAGTGCGCTCCCCAGCCGGCTAAGCTCGCATCCGTAGTGAGAGGAACCCACCGAGGAGGCTCCAAGGGAATCCCCGCCTCAAATTCTCGGAGGAGAGCCACCATCGGAGCGACCGTCGCACTGTCTTCGGGCAGGGCAATCTCCTGTTCAAGGAGTCGCACTGGTTGGACCAACGGCGAAGGAGTGCCCTCTGTAGCGGGCGCATGTGGAACCGCGCCCACGGCACCACCTCCAAGGTCGCCGCCATCGTTCCGAGGAGCCGCAAGTACCACCACGCCGACGGAGCGGGCATTTCCCGAAAAAGTCGGACAAGAGCCCGCAACGCCAGGACGCGGCGCTCGGGGAGGCATACCAGTCCCCGGGCGGTGTCGAAACGCACCCCCAGATACTCGAGGTCCTGCGAGGGACGCAGACAACTCTTTCGTTCGTTCACCACCTAGCCGAGAGATCGCAGCAGAGCCACTACCCTGCTTGTGACTCGCATGCACTCCCGACTGGATTTTGCTCGTATTAACCAGTCGTCGAGATATGGATGGACCAAAATGCCCTCCTTGCGCAAGGCCGCCGCGACGACCACCATCACCTTGGTGAAGGTGCGCGGAGCCGTAGCTAAGCCGAACGGCATGGCCCGGAACTGGAAGTGGCCCCACAGAAACGCAAAGCGGAGAAACCGCTGATGAGATGGATGTATCGGAATGTGCAGATAGGCCTCGGTAAGATCGAGGGACGTTAAAAACTCCCCCTGTCGCACTGCTACAATGACTGACCGCAGGGTTTCCATACGGAAATGCGGCACCCTGAGTGCGCGATTCACGCCTTTGAGGTCCAAGATCGGACGCAGGGAGTCGCCCTTTTTGGGGACCACAAAATAGATGGAGTAGCGACCGGCGCCTCTTTCCAAGGGAGGAACCGGGATCACAGCTCCCAGAGCTAACAACCGATCCAGGGTCACGCGGATGTCCCGCGTCTTTTGCTCGCCCCTGCTGGGAGACAGAACAAAGGAATCTGGAAGCGGGAACGCAAACTCCAGAGCATAACCTTCTTCTATAATCTGTAGCACCCAGCGATCTGACGTAATTTGGGCCCAAGAAGGAAGAAAGTCGCGCAAGCGACCCCCGATAATCGGGCCCCCCTCCAGAGCCTGCCTCGCGTCATTGTGGCTTGCGCCCAAAGGAAGAGACCGAGGAAGAGGCGGCTCCGGAAAAACCTCTGCCGGATCCTCGGAAACCACGAAAGTCTTGATTACGGGCTCCAAACCGGCTCCGCTGCGATGCCCACAGGCGGGAGGAACGAAACCGGCGCTGATCCCGAAAGGACCCCCGCGCCGAAGAGGAGGGCCTGTTGGACCTTGGCTTATCCTCCGGAAGCCGGCCCCCCTTGGACTCACCGAGATCCTTTACCAATTTCTCGAGAGCCTCCCCAAATAACAATCTGCCCTTAAAGGGCAGTTTACTGAGGCGGGACTTGGAAGAACCGTCCGCCGCCCAGTTGCGCAACCAGAGGGACCGGCGCGCCGCAACCGCGGATGCCATACTATTAGCCAACGCGCGGATTAAATCATAAAACAGATCCGCCAAATAGGCCGAGCCGGACTCCAACCGGGTAACCTCCAACAGGCCCTGCTGGTCTAGCCCGGGGCTCGAGCGCAATCGCTGCGACCACCGCAGACACGACCGAGCCACCCAAGCCCCACAAATAGAGGCTTGCAATGACACGGCATCAGTATCGAAGGTTTGCTTGAGCAAATTATCCACCTTCTTATCCTGACCCTCCTTGAGGGCCGCCGCTCCCTCAACCGGGATGGTGGTTTTCTTGGTCACTGCGGAAACCGCAGCATCCACCCGTGGGGACTTGAACCAGTCCCTGTCCTTGTCGGCAAGGGGATAAAGCCGATTCATGGTCCGAATCCCCTTCAAACCGGATTCCGGGTGCTCCCACTCCGCTTGGATCATCTGTTCGACCACGCGGTGGACGGGAAAAACCACCTGGGCATCTCTGACTGCCTGAATCAGGGGATCCTCAAGATCCTCCTCCTCCAGGGACCGCACCGCCGAAAGGTTAAGCGCCTGAAGGGACTCTGTTACCAGAGGAACCAGCTCGTCCCTACGGAACACTCGAATGACCCGAGCCTGATCCTCCAGCTCAGGGATCTCCCCATCCTCCAACTCCTCCGCTTCAGCCTCAGGATTGCCCTCCACCTCGGAATCCAGAAGACCCAGGGCATCCTGCTCCTGTTCCCCCAACCGAAGCCGCTTGACCCCGGGTTGTGAGGAGCACTGAGCCGCCCCCGAGGACCCCGAGGGAAGAGAGGGGGGGCAAACTTCCGGCAACTGACCGGACCTGCTCAAGCGGAACGCCTGATGCATGAGGAGCACGAAATCAGGGGAGAGTTCCATAGGTGGGACAACTGTAGCCGCCTGCTGCAGCGCAGCCACCGACCCAGACTGAGGGATGCTCGGAGAAAGAATACTGTCCCCTGAAGTAGAAGCATCCCCAGGGGTAGCCTGCTCCTGAACATTCACAGATTGCTCTATCCCTGCGGGCACTGCAGCACAGCCCCTGCAGATGCCAGAGTCAGTCCCTGCCGCTCTGCGGGACCCACAAATCACACATTGGGGTATGGAAGCCATCCCAAGGCCACCTCCGCCCAACGGGATAGAATGGAACAGTCACAGGAAAACCCACAGCCCAGGGGCAATCCTATGCAAATCAGCCCCGGATTAAAATTAAAAATTTTTTTTTTTTTTTTTTTTTTTTTTTTTTTTTACAAGAAATAAAATACTCCCCAGACTCCCAGGGGTGCCCTGAGCAAAATCACCAGCAAAAGGAACCCCAAAAAACGCTAGGGGAACCTGCACAAGTGAGCAAAAGTGCCTTAAAAGCACACTTTAAAAATCCAAAATGGCCGCCGCTCTGTTTCACCCGCGGTAAAAAACGGCGCGAAAATACAACGGCAACCAAATAATATGGAAAATAAATAAAAACGACCCTGTAATGCAGGGCAAACGACCAATTTGAAGAAAAATTGCCAAATGGGCTCAGGAGAGCCTACAGAAACGCTGGCAGCTCTGACAGAGCACTGCTCACAAATAAAGAAGTGAAAACTCCTACCAGCTCAGGAACAGCAAGGACACAGTCAACATCTCCCAGTGCCAGTCACTGCTGTATCAGGTATGGCAATTCCCCGTACTGTCCAGGGGAAGCTCACCCAGGGCTGTTAAAATTTGCCAGGCAGGAAGGCAGGAGCCTGCAGGTCTGACTTCCCCCTAGTCTCCTGTGACAATGCTCCAGGGAGCCAGGCTTCTTTTCCTTTTCCTTTTAAAGATACAGCTAGCTATTAAATAAATAGTAAGTAAATGTCCCAAAAACAAACCCTAAAAGACTAACTAACAAGTGTTGCTCCTGCAAGAGTCACTCAGTGTGCCCAGGAGGACACACTTTTACGTCTTCAAGCTGCAAGAGACTGGACACACTGGGGGGCTTCTGGGAGCTCCAGCTGGATATGTACTACAGAAGATTTGATTGGTCCAGTCTCCAGGCTGCAGTAGAAGGTGCACTACCCGATTGTGGAGGACTAAACTGGATATCCGCACAGGAACATCCTCCTAGTGGAAGTAACGGAGACAAAAGTTATCTGAACTCAAATAAGCATGGGGAAATACAAAAGTATCTCTAAGGGAGAGGAAGGGATCTTAAAAAATGTAACTGTTCTGATGGATGGGCAGACTGGATAAGCCATATGGTCTTTATCTTCCACCGTTTTTTTGTGTTTCAAGAATATTTCAGGATAAACATCAGCTTTTGAACCTAGCTGCTCAAAGAGTAATTAGTTCTTACCTGCTAATTAGCGTTCCTGAAGGATCTCCAGTCCAGTCTCTTTCCACTGGGTTGTGCCCCCCCCCCCCTTCCAGCAGCTTGGAGACTGAGCCAATCATCTTTCGCTGACTCTGGGGTATAACTAGAACTGGCACCACCCACCAGCTCTAGCATCCTATTGACAAAGTCAACTTAACGGAGAGACAATTAAGTCAAAAACCACAAACTGCTGTGAATAACTAAAATATAAAACTTAGAATATAACAACCTCCCGAAGAGGGGACCTCCCAACCCTTCATTGAAGAGAAGGCTTACCTGAACTGCTGATGCCTGAAACCAGGAATTTGCTTCTTCCCCCTGGCCCCACACTGGGCGACCCAAGGTGCCTGCAGAACCTCTTTGCCCCTTTACACCTCTGCACCTGAAAACCAAAAAATGCTAGGTGGGATCAGGGACTGGACTGGAGATCCTTCAGGAACGCTAATTAGCAGGTAAGAACTAATTACTCTTTCCTAAGCATCTCTCCTGTCCAGTCCCTTTCCACTGGGATGTAACAGAGCAGTTCAACCATGGGAGGGGCCGGCAAGGCCGGACCAAAGCACCGCTCTCCCAAAACTGGCGTCTTCCGCCACCTGTACATCCAGACGGTAATGCTTAGCAAAGGTATGTAGGGAAGACCAAGTTGCAGCCCTACAAATATCCAGTGGCAGAACTAAAGTGAATTCCACCCAAGAAGCCGCTTGAGCTCATGTAGTGTGCGCTCGTAGTCCTCTCGGAACCGTCCTACCCTTCTGAATGTATGCTGCAGCAATTACCTCCCTGATCCATTGCGAGATGGAGGCCTTTGGAGCCGCCTCTCCTCTAAATGGGCCCCCAAACAAAACAAATAACCAATCCGATTTGCAGAAAGCCACCGTGCGGTCTAAATAACGTCTCAGAATCTGTCGCATGTCCAAACGACGCAGACAGGCATTGTCCACTCCCTGCTTCCCCTTGGTAAATGCAGGGAGAGAAACTGACTGATTCACATGGAAAGACGATACTACCTTGGGCAAAAATGAAGGAAAGGTCCTCAAAATCACCTTTTCTTTAAAGAAAGAAAGGAACGGAGGGCGACACAACAGCGCCTGAAGCTCCGAAATACACCGGGCAGAGCAAATAGCCACTAGAAAAACGGTCTTGAACGTCAAGTCCTTCAACGAGGCTTGGCTTACAGGCTCATCTGCTAGTGTATCCAACACTAGGTTAAGGTTCCAGGGAGGGACCTCCGACCTCTGCTGAGGTCGGAGGTGCCTCACCACCTTTCAAGAGCCGACTCACGTCCGGATGCTCACCTAATGACTTACCCTGCACCTTACCCCTGTAGCAGGAAATAGCCGCCAACTGCACCCTCAAGGAACTGGCAGCGAGACCACTCTCAAAACCGGCCTGTAAAAAAATAGAGTACTTCTGGAATAGACACCGCCATAGATCTCTTTCCACGGGTCAGACACCAATCCTCAAAAATGCACCAAACCCGTATGTAAGATAGGGAAGTTGAACACTTCCAGGTGTTTAGCAAAGTCGTGATCACTGCCCCGGAATATCCGCGCTTCCGCAGCCTCACCCTTTCAATAGCCAGGCCGTAAGCGAGAACTGATCCACCTGCAGCATCCGCACGGGACCCTGCATCAAGAGGTCCTCCCGTCCCAGCAGGCGCCATGGCCAATCAGCCAGCAACCTCATTAGGTCGGCGTACCACAGGAGACAAGGCCAATCTGGGGCTATCACCACCACCCACCCCTGGTGGGCTCCTATTCTCTGGAGGACCCTGCCTATAAGGGCCCACGGCGGAAACACATACAGGAGCCATTCCGTGGGCCACCTCTGAACCAATGCATCCAAGCCCTCAGACATCCTTTCCCTTCTGCTGAAGCAGCGGCTCGCCTTGGCTGATTCGAAGCAAGCCATGAGGTCCATGATGGGAAGCCCCCATAGGAGGACCACCTGCTCGTACACTTCCTGGCAGTGCTCCCATTTGCTGTGATCCACCTTGACCCTGCTCAAGTAGTCTGCCGTAACATTTACTACTCCAGCCACATGCTGCGCTGACAGCGCCAGTAGATGGGCCTCGGCCCATTCCAGCAGCCCATTCAACTCCGCCTCCAAGAGAGGGCTGCTCATTCTACCCTGATGGTTGATATATGCTACTGTGGTTTCATTGTCTGACAGCACTCGGACCGCCTTTTGTTGGAGCAAGCGCTCGAAGGCTCCAAGTGCCAGAGCCACCACCCGCATCTTCAACCTGTTGGACCACTGGGCCTCCTGAGCACTCCAGCACACCCCTGGGCAAATTGACCCTTGCAGTGAGCCCCCCGACCGCTCAGACTGGCATCCATTGTCAACTGAACCCATTGTGGTGCTTCTAGGGGGCTTGCCCCTTTCCAGGTTCCCCTGGCAGAGCCACCACTGCAAGGCCCGCATGGTTATTGGAGCACAGATTAGCACTGTGGATAGGGTCTGATATTGATGGGATCAAAGGCGAAGCAGGGACCTCTGCAAAGGCCGCATATGAAACTTGGCCCAAGGTACCAACTCGATCGTCAACGCCATGATCCCCAGCACTTGAAGGTAGTGTCATGCAGTAGGAGCCTTCCTGGCTAGAAACCTGCAGATTAGCCATCACAGCTCCATCGCCCTCTGATCCGGCAGGCAAACTCTGCCTGCGCAGGTGTTGAATCTTGCTCCCAAATACTCTAACTCCCGAGTAGGCACCAATCTCCTCTTTGCGAGATTGATCACCCACCCTAAGCTTCTTAGGAGCTCAACCACCCTGGCTGTAGCCTGTCGGCACTTGTCCTCACACTTGGCCCGAATTAACCAGTTTTCTAGGTACGGATGGACAAATATCCCTTCCTTGCGAAGTGCTGCTGCTGCCACCACAACCATCACCTTGGTAAATGTGCGGGGGGCCGTTGCCAGACCGAACGGCAAGGCCTGAAATTGAAAATGGTCTCTTTGTACCGCAAAGCGCAGATACTGCTGATGCGACTTGTGGATGGGGATATGCAAATAGGCCTCCATGAGGTTGAGAGATGTCAAACTCCCCCTGACGAACTGCCATGATGACAGACCTGAGAGTTTCCATGCGAAAATGGGAAACTCGGAGGCAACGATTGACTCGCTTGAGGTATAGAATGGAATGAAAGGAGCCCTCCTTCTTTGGCACCAGCACGACCGCTCCCAACAATAGGAGTCGAGATAATGTCTCCTCCACTGCCGTGGCCTTGGCTGGCGAACCGAGAGGAGATTGCACAAACGAAGGAAGGACTGGTCTTGCAAATTCGAGGGCATATCCGTCTCGAACTACCTCCAACACCCACTGATCCGACGTGACTCGGACCCAGGCGGGAAGGAACTGCCGCAAACGTCCTCCCACTGACAGCACCTCTGCCCAGACCCCCTCGCTTCATTGTGGCTCTCGGACCAGAGGAGGAGGAGGAATAGCCACCAAAGTCCCTCCCTGCTCCTCGAAATCCCTGGAAACCCTGGCCCCTAGAGGAAAAGCGTCCTCTCTGAAAGGGCGTTAAACGGGCTGATCGAAACCTACGGGGTTCCCAACCTTGAGGACAGCCCAGGAGTGGGACTGCGACCCTGCTTCGGCCTGTCTTCTGGAAGTCTACCTCCCTTAGACTCCCCGAGCTCCTTGACTAACTTGTCCAGGTCCTCCCCAAACAGCAACTTTCCCTTAAAGGGAAGCTTGCTGAGGCGGGATTTAGAGGAACCATCTACCGCCCAATTGCGCAGCCAAAGATAACGGCGAGCCGCAACCACTGAAGCCATATTCTTAGCCAAACTCCTAATGAGGTCATATTGACTATCAGCTAAATAGGCCGCTCCTAACTCAATCCTGGCCGCCTCCGTTGAGCCATCTTGTTGGGCATTGGGCAGCTGCTGCGACCACCTTAGACAGGCCCGGGCTACCCATGCCCCACATACAGAGGCCTGTAGCGCCAGGGCAATAATGTCAAAGGCTTGCTTCAGTAGGGTATCCACCTTCCTGTACTGCAAATCCTTGAGGGCTGCACTGCCCTCCACCGGGATGGTTGTCTTCTTGGTAACTGCCGAAACGGCAGCATCCACTCTGAGAACTAAGCAGCTCCTTTTCACCTTCCAGTAAGGGATAACAAGCGAGACAAGGACTGAACTCCCCTTAAACCTGAGTCCGGCTGGTCCCACGCCACCTGGATCATATTTCTGACTACTCGAACTGGGACCTGCAGGGACTCCCCAATTAATGCCGGCAACTCTTCCCTGTGGAAGACCCAGACAATCTTGGCCTGCTCCTCCTCCAGAAGTTCACCTTCTTCGAGCTCCTCACCTTCCTCTAACTACAGGTCGGAGGCCTCCCCTTCCCAAGCCTCTGACTGTGGTGAGTGGAGGGGTTCCTCCACAGAAAGCATAGCTTGCTTAGGTGGAACCCCTGCCTCTTCCGGTCCCTTGGACTCCGCAGGTCTAACTGCTGCTCGCCCACGCCCAGAAGAATCACTGCTCGCTCCCTGCTGATGCAAGCAGAACGCCTTGTGCAGTAGTAAGACAAATTCTGCGGAAAGAATCCCCAAAACCCCCCTCCTTTTGACACCCCCCCCCCAAGGAAGTGGAGGGTCTAGGCTGGGCCTGAGGCTGTGCCGGTTGCTCCAAGGATGAAAGGAGAGGAGAATCTGGGGAAAGCCCTGTTTCTAGAGGCGCCCCTGAATCCTGCATGACGGAAGATAAAGGGTCCAGGGCCTCAGATGTCTGCAGCCCCTGCTCCACAGATGCAGCCTCCATCGTACAGCCCCTGCAAATGCCAGCCTCAGATAGTGTCTCCCTCCTGGTCCCACAGACCAGACACTGGGGCCTAGATGGCATAATAGCCGTTCCTAGCCAATCTTCAGGAAAGATATAACAGAAGCAGTCTCTTCTCTTATTTCCTTAGTAAAAAAAAAAAAAAAAATACAATACAAACAAAATAAATGAAATGAACTAAAGTTAAGTACCTACACGACACCCTGGGCAGCCCAGCAGGAAAAAAACGGGAGTGCAAAAAATCACGTGAAAATGGCCCACCTCTGTTTCCGCTGCCACAGAGTCCCCAGAGATGGCCGAAACCGGAAGAAACTCACCGCTGGCAAACTGCGGCTCCTCCCAACGCCAGATGACCGGTGCCCAGCTCACCTCTACCTGCAGTCACTTGCCCAGTCTCTGCTTCCGTCCTCATCGCAGCAGAAAAGCACTAGCTCCTCCCGGCCTCGTGCTCAGCTGCCCTCGGAGCTTCGGCACAGAGGCGGGTCTTCACAAAGGCAGGTTCTGCCGGCTGTGGAGAGGCTGCTCTCTTCTCAAGCGTCCTTCCTTATTTAATCTCTTTTTTTTTCAACTGTTTGCGAGCACTGCGCTCAGCCTGGCCTCCTCCTATACCCTGGCCCAATGAAGAGGGAGGGGAGGAAGGGATTCTCCCCCGAAGGTAAGGAGCTCCACAAGGTGTCCTAAACTAATAAAGAAAATAAGTAAAATAAATTGAATGAATAAAAATGCATAAAAATGCCCAAACTAGAAAACTAAGTGTCTCTCCAGTAAGCCCTTTCCCTAGGCTTACTGCTACCCTCCAGCTGCTTGCAGACTGAGCTAACTGGAGCTGGTGGGTGGTGCCAGTTCTAGTTATACCCCAGAGTCAGCGAAAGATGATTGGCTCAGTCTCCAAGCTGCTGGAAGGGGGCACAACCCAGTGGAAAGGGACTGGACTGGAGAGACGCTTAGGAACAGTGTTATATACTACCATGTGGGAGACTGGGGTGCAATTTCAAGACTCAGTAGGAACTGGAGATGCTGTGAAGGGCACCAAGACATTGAACAACTTTACGTCTTCAATTTATCTAATGACTATTTGAAAAGCTCTGATAACTAAATGTGCATCAAATGTTATGTTTTATTCTGCTTTATTTTGTTAAAATGTAACTTAGCGGCTTCTGGTTCCGGCACCAATGTAGACTGAGGGAGTGTGTTCAGCAACATGCCATCACATTATTAAACCAGCATATTTATTTATTTAATTTAGCCAGTTTTGTATATCAATTTATCCTTCAATCAAAGTGGTTATGGACATGACAGGGGGCTACGTTGAACATAGGGGTGACACAACATACATGTATTTTGGGGGGTTGAGTCCAGGGGCTGGTACTTTGGTGTTTGGTAGCTGTATCGGCCAGGCTGTGGGGGTTGAGCATTATGGTACTTGTTCGAATGAGTCCATGAACAGGTGGGTTTTGAGGGATTTTCGGAAGTCCTTGAGATCTTTTTGTGCTCTTAGTTCCTCAGGGAAAGAGTTCCATAGGTCTGACGCCGAGTGTGAAAACGCTCTTCTGGAGGTTGCTTGCTTCGTTTTGTGGTATCCGGCTGGGCTGCGGAGCTTGTTGCTACCTTGGGCACGCTTGGGTCTGCTGCTTGTGTCTTTGGTTATTATGTTTTGTAAAACTTCTGCTGAGCAGTGGTGTATGGTGTTGAAGATGATTAGGTGTTGCCTTGAATTTTGCCTGTAGAGAGAAGACAGAGAGAGGAGCAAACCTCTTGCAGAACAAGGAGGAACAGACTGAGCAAGAGATGTAGGTTTGAGTCAGACTGCTTTATTGACAATTAGTCCCTACGCGTTTCGGCTTGCGCCTTCTTCGGGGGACATACAGCTACCATAAAATAAACAAACAATTATAAAATAAGATAAATAAACAATATATATTGCAGTTGATAATTAGTATATAAAGTAAATTCAAAACAATAAATTAAAAGTATATTAAAACAAATTAAGAACAGAAGGGCCGAGACAAACACCAACAATCGTGTCAAACATTACAGACTATAGACCATAATCAGAGCGACATGAAATATACATATAAATATAATAACAATAAGAACAAGAATAATAATATAAAAAAGAAGAAGAAGAAGAAGAAGAATACAATAATAAAAGTGAATTAAGAAAGAATAAATGACTATCATAAATACTTAGCCAAGACCAAAAAGATACGAATTAAGATATTTAGGTTACTCTAAGAATGTAGACCATATGACCAAGATGTGATAAAAATTAATTATACAATGAATAAATTCAATCATGAATGAACAATAATAAATAGTAAAATAAATAAAATAAAACATTAAAATAATTGTATTAAAACAGTGAAAAAAATATAATTAAAAATATTAAAATCAATATAATAAGATACTGATAAAAATAATAAAAAATAAATAAAAAGTAATGTGAATGAATTCATCATAAAAAAACCTACCAATGCTGTGTCAAATGGAGTGTCTCATTAAGACAGTTTTTCAAATCACTCTATAATAGCTGGAGAGGAAAAAAACTAAAGACCTTAGAACACTTATGCAATGTAACCTAAAATTAATAAATAATCTGAATTATATTTTTTTCACTGTTTTAATACAATTATTATCATCATTATTTGAATGTTTTATTTTATTATTTATTATTTTACTATTTATTATTGTTCATTCATGATTGAATTTATTCATTGTATAATTAATTTTTATCACATCTTGGTCATATGGTCTACATTCTTAGAGTAACCTAAATATCTTAATTCATATCTTTTTGGTCTTGGCTAAGTATTTATGATAGTCATTTATTCTTTCTTAATTCACTTTTATTATTGTATTATTATTCTTATTATTTTTTATATTATTATTATTGTTATTATTATATTTATATGTATATTTCATGTCGCTCTGATTATGGTCTATAGTCTGTAATGTTTGACACGATTGTTGGTGTTTGTCTCGGCCCTTCTGTTCTTAATTTGTTTTAATATACTTTTAATTTATTGTTTTGAATTTACTTTATATACTAATTATCAACTGCAATATATATTGTTTATCTTATTTTATAATTGTTTATTTGTTTATTTATTTTATGGTAGCTGTATGCCCCCCGAAGAAGGCGCAAGCCGAAACGCGTAGGGACTAATTGTCAATAAAGCAGTCTGACTCAAACCTACATCTCTTGCTCCGTCTGTTCCTCCTTGAATTTTGCCTGTGCCATTATGGGTAGCCAGTGCACTTGTTGGAGTACTGGTGTTGTGTTCGTATTTGGCTGTGCCTGTGATTATTCGCACTGCGGTGTTTTGGACCAGTTGAAGTGTGTGGACAGACTGCTTGGGTAGTCCTGATATATTTCTGGTGTTTTCCCCCCCTGCAACCCATTCGGTGAGTGTTAGCAATATGTGGAAGGCGGTCCAATCTCACTCTGAATGGACAATTAGAGAAACGTATGCAGAGAAGACAAAGCAAGAAGTGCCATCCGATGCAGTGAAGGGTGTCATGGCAGAGGGGAAGGAGGGCCCTCTAAAGGAAGGTAGCGCTGCTCCTGAAGAGGTGGATAAGATGGCCCTTCTGTTGCAAGAAATACATGCCTCGAAAGCTGAAATTATCTCCGTAGTTACAGCCAGCTTTGCTGAGCGTTTTGACATGCTGATGGCGCACATAGCTGAGGACCGAATGAGTGCAGTGGAAGACCGTAGAATGCAGCAAACAGAGGAGCTGGCTAAGCTGAGGAAAGCGGTGTAGTGGCTTGAGGAGAATCCAGAGGATTGGGAGAACAGGGACCGCCGGCAGAATATACCCATTTTTTGGCATGCCGGAAGGAGAAGAGCTGCTGGATACGCGGAGCTTTGTGAAGGGCCTCTTGGACTCGTGTTTTCCTGCCCAAATTGCCTCCCCTCCATATGAAATTGATAGGGCACATAGGCAGATGCATCCCCGTCCGGAGCCTGGGAAGTGGCCAAGTGCTCCAATTGTCTGGTTACTGAGATTCCAAGAGAAAGCATATAATGTTTGAGGCTCGTAAGTCTAAGACTGACTTACAAGAACTGGAAAATTTCTGTATTTCCTGACATGAGTGCTAAGACTGTCTGTAAGCGCAAAGCACTGCTGCAATACAGGAATGCGCTCCTGAAGGCAGGCCTACGGGCGAGCATATGGTTCCCTGCTTGACTGTGCTGGTGCAAGGGAAGAGGCGATTTTTAAACTCGCCAGAGGAGGTGCGGCAGCTCCTAGGGGAGATGAAGGGTAAGCTGGGTCCCGCTCGAAACAAAGATCAGTATCCTGCTCACAACATGATAGATCATGAGTTGACTGGGACCTGTGTGGGCAGTGATAATGCTGAAGGGATTGGACTGTTGCTGCTTAAAGGCTCTGATGGCCCACTAATCCCCCACTGGTAACTGTGTAGTCTCTCCCGGTTAAGATGATGCTGGGAAGGGCCTGTTGTGCAGTAGGGGGGAGGGGTTTGTGAAGCAAATGAACACTGTGTAACATTATTTAAGGGGGATGTTGTTGGGGGGAAGGAGGGAGGGAGTGGGATGTTGCTTTTCGGTATGTTGGGGCGTTTGCACAGCGAGAGAGTGGATCATGATAGGGTTTGCACCAGTTTGGTTGGCGGGTGGGTGAGGGGTATGTTAAGAGGGGTCTGGGACTTAGTGGGGGGGGGGGAGTGGGTGAGAGGGTTGGTTTGTTACAGTGGGAGGGCCTGCGGTTTAGTACGTAGGAGTCTCTTACCTGGGGTGTAGGGTGCGGGGAGGAGGATGTGATGGTGGCAGTGCTGACGGTAGTTGACGTCCACTCATGAATACCATTACAAAAGAGGGCAGGGGGATTTGCTACCCCTTATGTTAGGTGGCTGTTCTCATGTTCTGTCTCTTTTTCTTCTTCCCCTCTTTTTCTTTGTTTCACCTCAGTGCGCTGATAGCTGGGGTGGTGGAAGTGGGGGGGGGGGGGGAGGGGGAGATGTGTTTGTGGGAGGATGGATTACTCCCGATCTGAAGCTGCAGATAGCCTTTAAGATTCTAAATGTTGGTGGGCTTAATAACCCCATCAAGCAGAAGCGGGTATTGAGTTCCCTTAGGTGGAAGAATGTGCACATTGCTCTCTTGCAGGTGGTGAGGTTGACTCCCCTGGAAATGGCTAAACTGCAGGGCAAGCATTGGGGCAAGGTCTATTTCTCTGCTTACAACTCTAAGAGGGGAGTAGCCATTCTGATTAGAGATAGTGTCCCATTCACAGAGTACGATGCTGGAGACAGCCAGGGAGGGTGGCATGGGTAGTGGGGCACATTGAGGCAGAAGATCTCGCTGCTTAACCTGTATGCTCCCAACGATCCAAAAGGAGCATTTTTTCGCCAGGCATTGGCCTCCTTTGTGCAGAGGGTTAAGGGGTCCCTTTGGATGGGTGGAGATATGAGCACTCTGGATAGGTCTGGTCCAGTGCTCAGGGGTTCCCCGTGTCTGAAGGGGCTGCATTAAGGAGGGCCCTGCTAGGCAGCATTGGGTAGATATATGGCGTTCTCTGCACCCAAGCGAGCGAAATTATACACACCGTTCTGCAAGGATGCAGGGGTATTCCAGGCTTGATATGTTTTGTTGCCCAGCCGAGGAACTGGGGAGGGTGAAAAGAGTGGGCATTAGGCCCTTAGAGGTTAGTGATCACGGTATGGTTTACCTTTTGCTTGATCTGGATGACCCAGGGGGTGGGGATGCAGCAGAGGCAGTTTTGGCAGGCGAACATGTGGTTGGTGCAGGAGAAGGGGGTGAGGGTGCTGATGGAGGGGTGGTGGAGAGAGTTTTTCATTTAATGAAGATGGTAAGACAACTCCTGGAGTGTTGTGGGAATCTGGGAAAGCCTATACGAGAGGTCAGCTTATACAGTTAGCTGCACGACAGAAGCACCTGCGAGATGCCCAGTTAGTAGAGTTGCGGGCGCATATGGAGGAGCTGCAGGCAGTGCATAAGAGGACTGGGAGTCATAAGACTTACCAGGCATTGTTGGAGGTTAGGCGGCGGCTTGGGGCGACAGACTGAGCAGCTGGAGTTTGTTGCGGATTTAGTGGAGGAATTTTGTGGAGTATGGTGGTAAAGCGAGGCATCTGCTGGTTTGGCAGCTTCGCAAGAAGTGTAATATTCGCTTCGTGAGTGCAGTCTATGACTAATAGAGTGCTGCTGAGGGATAGCCTGGGCATATCTCAAGAGTTTCAGGCATTTTATGCAAGCTTATATAGGTCGGACCTTTCTGCTTCGCCTCCGAGGTTGCTGCCTTGTTGGATGAAGCTGAGCTCCTGATGGTGTCAGATGTGCAGTGGGACATATTAAACGGGGATATTACGGGAGAGGAAGTTGTGAAGGCCATCGAGTCGCTCTTCTGGAAAGGCTATGGGTATGGATGGCTTTCCAATGGAATGGTATAAGGCCCTGAGTGACTCGTGGGCCCCAGTGCTGCAGCAGGTCTTTAACAAAGAGGAAAGGGCAGAGAGTTTGCCACCAACTATGTATGACGCTGAGATCTCACTTATTCCAAAGGAGGGAAGGTCCCCGGAGGAGTGTGGTAATTACCGTCCAAGCTCATTGTTGAATTGTGACGTGAAAATATTTGCGTGGGTGTTGGCTAACCAATTGGACGCTGTCATGACTGATTTAGTCCACCCAGATCAGTCTGGGTTTATTTGGGGGCAACAAATCACAGATAATGTGCAAAGGCTGGTGAACATTATTCTGCATGCGTCCCGGTTGCCAATGGCAGCTTGCTGTGTGTTTTTGGATGCAGAGAAGGCTTTTGACAACGTTGAATGGGAGTATCTGATGGCAGCTCTGACAAAATTTGAGTTGGGTGAGCATTATGTTGGTTGGCTGTGGGCGTTATATGCCGCCCCCCCATGCAAGAGTGATAGTGAATGGATTGCAGTCGGACAGCTTCCGAATCCACCAGGGAACACGACAGGGGTGTCCTTTGTCCCCATTGCTGTTTGCCCTGGCCACTGAGCCTCTTGCCTGTCTCCTTCGCTCGGCTAAGGATATAGCCCCAATATGGTTAATTCTACACCGCATGGTATTTATTTATATGCTGACGACACCTTGGTCTTCTTAGAGGACCCAGAGCAGTCTTTGGTGGGTTTGGGGCGAATGCTTCGGGAATTTACAGGGATCTCTGGGTTCAAGGTTAATTTGGTAAGTCTGAGATTTTGCCTCTTGGGAATACCGTGCTGGTAATTCCGGGGAGCTGTTTGTTTCAGTTGGCGGCTGATGAGGTCAAATACTTGGGAGTTCAACTACTCTTTCCCAAAGTTGGTGAGCTTCTCACCTGTAACAGGTGTTCTCCAGGAGAAGCAGGAATCAGTCCTCACATATGGGTGACATCGACGTCGATGGAGCCCTTGCGGAGCATTTCCCCAGCTTTCCATGAAAGCCTTTGGGAATGCAGGCAAGCATGCGTGGTCCCCTTCCCGTCTAAAGGTGCCATCTTGCTCAGTCAAACGACATAGCTAAAAACAGCACACAAAAAAGTAAAAATAAACTATATACAACTGCAACTCCCAGGGGAGGAGGGAGGGTTGTGAGGACTGATTCCTGCTGCTCCTGGAGAACACCTGTTACAGGTGAGTAACTACTCTTTCTCCAGGACCAAGCAGGAAGTCAGTCCTCACATATGGGTGACTCCCTAGCTCTGGGTTATCAAGGAACCCAGGCTGAACAAGAGAACTCCCTCTAGTCCCAGCATCAAAGAAAGGCTTTTCACTGAAAGAACCTCCACCGGTAGCCCAACGGAGGGCTGGAGGGCAGCAGTTGCCTAAACCTCAAAGAGATTCCGGAGTACTGCCTGGCCAAAAGTACTGTCCCTACGGGACTCCCTCTCCAGACAGTAATGGGCCACAAAGGTCTGCCTTGAGGACCAAGTTGCAGCCCTGCAGATGTCTACCAACGGTACAGAGCGAAGATGAGCCATTGAGGCAGCCATTGCCCTGACACGATGGGCCGTGACCCAACCCTGCAAAGGAAGGTCAGCCGCCCTGTAAGCCCAGGTGATACAGTCAGCCACCTAGGTGGACAAGGTATGCTTGGACACAGCTAACCCCAAGTTATTAGGGTCAAAAGATATGAAGAGCTGAGTAGCCCTTCTATGTCCCTGCGTACGGTCAAGGTAGAAGGATAAGGCCCTCCTACAGTCCAGGGTATGCAGAACTGCTTCAGCCTGGCTTGCATGAGGCCTAGGGAAGAATGTTGGAAGAACCACCTCTTGGTTAAGGTGGAAGGAGGAGACAACTTTTGGGAGGAACTTTGGATAAGTCCTAAGGACTACCCTGTTCCTATAGAAGCGGGTGTAAAGCCTGTCAGACCAGCGCCTATAGCTCACTCACTCGCCTGGCCGAGGTCAGGGCTACCAAGAAGTGTCTTCCAGGACAGAAAGCGGAGAGGACAAGTAGCCATCGGCTCAAAAGGTGGGCGAGTCAGTTGCTGCAAGACCACATTCAACTCCCACTCAGGAGCAGGACGACAGATTGGAGGCTTGAGCAAGAGCAAGCCTCTGAGAAATCGGGACACCAAGGGGTGAACCGACAGAGAATGTCCTTCCACCAGTGAGTGGTGAGCTGCTAGAGCTGAGAGGTGGACCCGAACAGAAATGGACTTAAGGCCCTGATTTGATAAGTGCAGTAGGTACTGAAGCACTACTGATACAGCACAGGAGAAAGGATCTTCTGTACGTAGCTGACACCACACAGAAAACCTTTTCCATTTCAGGGTATAGGTTTTCCTAGTGGACTGCTTTCTAGAGGCTAGGACAACCTCCTCAACTTCCTGAGGTAGGCTCCAGGGAGCCAAAACTACCCTTGCAGCCTCCATGCCATCAAATTGAGAGCTCTGAGATTTGGGTGCAGAAGGGAACCCTGATCCTGAGAGAGAAGGTCGGGTTGGAACCCCAGAGGCAGTGGGGGATCCACTGCCAGCTGAAGTAGAAGTGGAAACCAAGCCTGTCTCGGCCACCTGGGAGCCACCAGCAGGACCGAGGCCTTGTCCTGAAGAATGTTGAACAGGGTTTGGGCCACCAGGGGTGTGGGAGGAAACACATACAGGAGGCCCTGGGGCCAGGAAATCAGAAAAGCATCTGCCGCCAGACGCAGAGGATGCGGTTGCCTGGAACAGAACCTTGTCAATTGTTTGTTCGATGGACTGGCAAACAGATCTATGGTTGTAAGTCCCCATTTCAGGAAAATCTTCTGAACCACCAAGGGATGGAGCTGCCATTCGTGGGGCTGCAGAATCCTGCTCAACCTGTCTGCCAGGTAGTTGTCCTGGCCAGGTAGATACACTGCCTTGAGGAGCATGTTGTGCCTGAGAGCAAACAAGCAAAGGTCCTGTGCCTCCTGACAGAGGAGCCTGGACCCAGTTCCGCCCTGCTTGTTCACATAAAACATGACTACTTGGTTGTCTGTTTGAACTAGGACAGACTGATGAGCTAGTGTTTGAGAGAAAGTCTTGAGGGCCAATCGAATAGCCCTGAGTTCCAGTAGATTGATCTGCTGTGTGGCCTCCCAAGGAGACCACAGGCCCTGGGTGCACTTGTCTAGACAATGAGCCACCCAGCCTGGCAGGGAGGCATCCGTGGTCAACACCACTGTGAACCCAGGAATCTGAAAAGGCACCCCTTGCAGTAGATTGGGTGGGTGTAGCCACCAGTGGAGGGAGTTCAGAAATTGTCTGGACACCCTTACTCTGTCTCTGAGGCTGCCTGTGGCCTGTGTTCACCGAGTTCGAAGGCACCACTGTGCAGGCCTCATATGGAGCCAGACATTGGGGGTCACATGTACTGTCGAAGCCATGTGGCCAAGAAGCCTCAGGCAGAGTCTGGCGGAGACCAGTGACCTGCTGAGAAACTGGTTTGCCAAGTTCAGTCTTTGGACTGTCTTCTGGCAAGAATGCCTTTGGCCAGCAGAGAGTCCAATCTTGCCCCTATGAACTCCAAGATCTGGGAGGGGAGCAAAGTGGACTTTGCAAAGTTTATGACAAACCCCAGGTTCTGAAGAAGAGCAATAGTTCGGAGGGTGGCTTGTCTGGCCTCCTGGCATGTCTGACCCCTGATGAGCCAGTCGTCCAGATAGGGGAAGACAAAGATACCCTGATTTCTCAGGTAGGCCGCCACCACTGCCAGGCATTTGGTAAAGACCCTGGGAGCGGAGGTGAGGCCAAAAGGCAGTACTCTGTACTGATAATGGTTTCCTCCCACAATGAACCCGAGGTACTTTCTGTGGTCTGGATGAATGAGGATGTGAGTGTACGCATCCTTTAAATCTAAGGAGCATAGCCAATCTCCCTGCTGGAGGTAGGGCAGCAGTGTTCCAAGAGTAAGCATCTTGAATTTTTCTCTCTAGGAACCTGAGATTTCTGAGGTCGACAATAGGCCGGAGGCCACTGGTTCTTTTGGGTACAAGAAAGTACCTGGAGTAGAACCCTTGACCTTGGAGCTCCTGAAGAAGGTGGTCTGTGTGCAGGGGAGGCCTTGGAGGCTCCCCTGGAAAGTATGGAGGCGGCAACTGTTGGAAGTGTAGCATATAGCCCTTGTGGACGATGCTTAGCACCCAACTGTCTCCAGTGATGCGTGGCCACCTGTGGGCAAACAGGGTAAGTTGACCTCCTGTGCAGGGTTGGGAGAGCAGGGATGGAGAGGCTATGCCTAAGGAGTCAAAAAACCCCACTCTGCTGAGTGGGAGCAGGGGCCGGAGGCTTGGGAGTCCTCTGCCTATGGGGCCCATTACCCTGCCCCTTGGCCTGCTGACCGTGAGGGGGAGCTTGGGAGTCCTGGTACTGTGGGTACTGTTTGCAGGCAGTGCCCTTCCTCGGGTAAAAGGGCTTCTTACCCGAGCCCTTCTTGTGAGAAGGGGCAGAAGTCTTTCTAGACAGCCTCGTCCTCGTGAGGTGCTCGGTTTCGAGCTGTGTGGCCTTCTCGGTCATGGGCTTGCCAAAAGGGTTCTCACCTCGGCAAGGGACATCGACCAACTTGTCCTGAACCCATGGCTCGAGGTCTGATGACTGCAGCCATGCCTGGTGTCGAGCCGCGATGCCGGCTGCCGCAACATGGGCCGAAGCCTTGAAGCCATCGTAGGCAGCGCGGGACAAACTTGGAGCATTCCCGTATCCCCGAGGACAAGGACTTGAACCTCTGCAAGGGTTCCCCGGAGAGACCAGCAGAGAACCCGGCCAACTCCTTGGCCAGGTCCCGCAAGTACATGCCCATGTACAGCTGGTAAGACTGGACACGGCAAGCAAGCATCAAGCCCTGGAAGCACTTTCTACTGAAACCATCCAGGTTCCGGGCCTCCCTGCCAGGGGGCACCGCGGAGTGCATCTTCTGACTTTTTAGGCAATGCATGGTCGATTCCACCACCATGGAATGGTGTGGTAGCTGCGCCTTCTGAAAGCCAGGGCTCTTTCGGAGTCGATAGATGGAATCGACTCGCTTGCTTAGAACCGGCGCCGAGGCCGGTGCCTCCCACATCCGGAAGAGGAGCCGTTCCAACATCAGAGAAACCGGAACAGTAAAGGCCTCCTTCGGAGGAGAGTCATACTGTAGGGCCTCGAGCTCCTCGGCTCGAGGCTCCTCCTCGGGGTCCGCAGGGATAGCCAACGCAGTGGCCATATACCGGACGAACTCCGAGAACCGGGTATCCTTCGAAGGGGATCTACTCCGGGGCTCAGAATGCGGTGAGTCCGACGGGACGCACCGAGTCCGGAAGGTGTCGGGGGACTCCTCGTCCTCCGTCTCCCAGGCGGACTCGTCCGATGAGGAATAGGGCTCTGACCACGCGGGGCCTGTGAGCACCCGCCCCGACGCCTAAGGCACTGGCGTAGACACCCTCGGTCCCGAGCGGGAGGTCGAGGGAGACTGCGACCGAGGTCAACCTCGAGCCTTCATGGTCTCGAGTATTGGCTTGGTCTCCGGGGTCGACTTCGATGTCGATGTCCCGGTGGTTGGGGCGGATGCGCCAGACAGGCTGGCCATCAGCGCCTGCTGCTGTTCCATGAAGGCAGACAATCTGCACTCCAAGGCTGTCAGCCTGAGACCCAGCTCAGGAGACTCAGCAGCCACCGACTCGGGCCCCGGCGGCGCTGGGCCCGACATCAGCTCTCTGGGAGGAGAGTCCACGAGGACTACAGGACTTACGTGTCCAGCAGACTGCAGCTCCACACGAGGTACTTTTGGAGGCTTCTCCTGTTCCACGGGCCCGGGGCGGCGGTTGGGGGTCTGAGACCTAGCTCTCGAGGAGCCAGGGACCTCCGACGACGACGCCCTCGCGAGCCGCTTCTTCCTTTTTCGTTCCTGGTCAGGGGACCCCCTGTCTGAGGAGCCCTGACGGTGCTCGGGATCAGATTTCTGAGATGTCGAGGCCTCAGACGAGGTCCGGGCCCAGCCAGAGGCCGAGTCGGAGAAAAGCCTTTCCTTTTGGTGCTGACGACTTCGAAGCGCCTTGGAAGACATCTTTCCACATGGTCCACAGATCTTATGATCGTGGTCAGGACCCAGGCACCGAAGGCAGCAGTCATGTGTGTCGGTGAGAGACATTAGTTTCTTACACCGATCACACTTTTTGAAACCACTGGAAGCCATCGGAGGGAAAAAAAAAAAAAAAAAAAAAAAGAGTCCCCGCGAGGTCAAAGGACCGGCCTTCCAGGGAAAAAGAAAAAAAAAAAGGGTGCGAACGCCAGCCACGAAGGGCAAAAACTGAAAAAATAAGATAGGGCTCGATACCGGTGTACCGAACCCGGTGGGAGGGGAACCGGCGTTGAACCGGAGAAAAAATAGCGAAGGAATCACAAAAAAATCCAACTATTTTCCGGGAGGACTAGGACACACGTCTTACGGGCTTCACGGAAAAAGAGACTGAGCAAGATGGCACCTTTAGGCGGGAAGGGGACCGCGCGTGCATGCCTGCATTCCCAAAGGCTTTCATGGAAAGCTGGGGAAATGCTCCGCAAGGGCTCCATCAACTTCGATGTCACCCATATGTGATGACTGACTTCCTGCTTGGTCCTGGAGAAAGATCTTTTCTCCCTTATGTCCCCTTAATCACAAAGATCCGTGGAGTTGGTGGGGTGGAAGGAGCTGACCCTGGGTTGGTTGGATAGGGCGGCGGCACTGAACATGGTAATTCTGAATAAACTGCTGTACTTATTTTCCCAGCTACCCATTAAAATACCCGTGGGGGAGGTGTTTGGTTTCTTACTTTTTTCCTCTACAACGTTCCTCGCTGGTTGCTGGCGAGCTGCTGCACTGATTGGCTGCAGGGGCTGAGGGCTATAAAGTTCACAGCCCCATGCAGGAGGCGGTCGCGGGCGTCCCTCGGGGGCGTGCCTGAAGGGGCAGGTCACGCCCCTTTGGCCCCCCTTCGGCGCACGTCGGTGTAAGGAGGCTGTCCTTGGTATGGGGAAAAGGAAAAAGAAATACCCGCCGACTGTTCAACCGAAGGCAGTTAAGACTGTTGGTCCAATGGATGCTCATGTGAAAGTGAGCGAAGCTTCAGCCTCGGTTTCGATACCAAAGGATGCTGGTGTGAATATTTCAGCAGTGAGAATCTCCTCTTATTTTATTTATTTAATTTATTTATTTATTTCATCCCCCCGAACATATGTTCTATGCAACTGTAAAGCACAGTTACTTACCTGTAACAGGTGATCTCTGGGAACAGCAGGAATAAGTCTTCACATATGGGGACTCCCTAGCTAGAGATGCCAGGGGGAGATCCCATAAAATGCATGTTCCTGGATCAGGAGTGCATTTCCCACACAGGATCTCCGGCATCCCATGAGGGAATGGAGGGTAGGAGTTGAGAATAGAAGAGCTGTAAGGAAAACAGCAAACCCAAGGACTACAGGAGAGGAGTCCATGGCATGTATGATAAGTACCATTAAAATCATTTAATGAACAGTTATAATATGGAGCTTACCTACTGGATTGTAGGAAGTAGAAAGCGTGATGGAGTCTACTGGATATGCAGTAGTGGAATCCTCAAGGTGACCTCACAGCAGTGAGGGTGAAGATCCAGACCTGGAATTAGCAGGTGATCCAGGTGTCAACTGGGGTAGGATTAGAACGGCAGGTCTTCAATGGAAAGCTTTATGAGAAAAAGCTGAAAACTCTTTTAGGTACAGAGTCATAACATTGAGGACTAAAAGAAGATTGACCGATTTGGACAACTAGCCCAGTCTTGGAGGGAAGAAGGGTTATGGAAAAAAGCCCATATTCCCAAGCAGAACAATGTGTACTCAAAGACAATGAAGATGTACACTATCTTTCCTAGCTGATGAGAGATAGGAAAGATATTGAAGCTTGAATCTTCAAGGATAGGGAGACCTAGAGCAAAGCGGAAGCTGTTATCACCACAGTAGTGGTTGTGAGTATAACAGTCCCCACATACTAGGGAACAGTATGAAAAAGGGAGTCCACTGTCTGTAACCTCTGAGAAAGGTACACATTGCTATAGCATAGACAGTGAGGAGATAGTATGTAATACATATCGATCTATAAAAATCTCCCAACAGATACATATATACACATACATACACCTATATATATATATATGTTGTGGTGGCGAGGACAGCCAGATCCCTATGGAGATAGAAAAAGTACAAGCAGTTTCCCCTAGTCAGAGGGAAAGGGAAAGAAATGGTCATTTTAAAAGTGCAGCTAACGCTGAAAAAAACCTGTCAAAGGTTGTTGTCCAAAAGCCACGCCCCAGATCCATGGCAACTGAGGGTGGTAATGCAGGACAGCTGGGGGCGGGGTGGAAAGATACTGGCCAGTCCCACGCTTATAAGCCCCAGAGAACAGGGAGAGATAGATTGGCAGGACAGCCAGGGGAGGCAACAAGATTGCCGAGACTGCCAAGTTTTCCAGGGCAGGCAACAGGATTACCAGGATTCCCAAGGCAGCCAAGGAGATTGCCGGGACACGAGAGGAGGAGAGCTGACTCTAATTCAGAGGCGGAGTCTGAGAGGGAGCCTCATTCGGAGCAAGAGTTTCACTCTTGCAGGAGGAAGAGAGACGAGAGGGCTAACTTCACCAGGAAACAGCATGGCCAGGGAGAAGGCAGTGAAGCATTGCTGAAGAAACTCCCCAAAGGTATTGCTGCTAAAGTTACTAGCCAAAGGTCTCAGGAAAAGTCCCTAGACAACAAGTGGAGGGAAAGATATCCCCTAAACCAGCTCCAACAGTTTAACCAGCACCAGGGTTATAGGAAGCCTGAGGGTGGTTCAAGAACCCAGGAAGGGCTGAGAAGGAAGCCTCTCAGTAAAGAAACTTTGAATGTTTTAAAACTGATAAAACGTATGCTAAAGGATCAGGAAGTAACCTGTGCAGAGAACAGTGCTGTGTACCGAGGGAAGGCTCGAGGGGAACAGCTGTTTTCTAACGACATCACAGAACAATCCTGTTCAGAATGTGAGTCAATGGACATCGGGGAAAATGATCTTTTGAGTGAGCCTGAAGAGGCTATGGAATGTGAGTTATCCCTGATAGTGAAGTAAGAATGTTTAGAAATATAAGTGTGAAGAAAATTCCATTTCTGTGATATGCATGGTGTTTCAAAGGGCAAAGAAGTTTTAATTAGTATGGCTGCTGCTTTAAATGAGACTGGCTAAGGAAGACGGTTGGAGTCTCTGGATAACTGATTAAAACCCTTAAAGCTTTTGAAACAAAGAAGAGAAGTTTGTTTGCTAGAATTTTGCTGCATTGAAGTTTCAATGAACATTTTGAGTTCAGTTTAAAGCACTGTGAAGTGAAGCTTTATTTCTGGAGAAATAACATTTGTTTGCTGAAGTAAGCAAGAGTAATTCTAACCTTAGTTTCTTGTGGATGTTTTGTACACGTGAATACCAAGCTTCATTTGAAGTTCCCGCTATTAAGGGAGGCGAATAAAAAATATTCCTGTGTTTGCTTTCAACTCTCGGCTCAGCACTTTTTATTACAACTACATTTGCTCAAGTACTACAAATCCCAGAGGCCTTTGCCCTGGAGTTTATTGAAAGGAACATTCGCACCCCCTTTCCTCGTCAGGCAGCCGCCTAGGCGGGGGAAGGGCACGACAATGTATATCTAGATATGCAGAATATGTGTCAACATATATATATAGATGTATATATATATATACACACATATGGGGGCATAATTATGCACACACAGCTTACAGACATATGTATGTAGAGGCATATATAGAGATATTTACATACATGACAATAAGTCTGAAGATACATCAAGCCCCATAAGAACATTCACATGGGGAATGTGAAGGGGAAAGATTCATCTAACAAGAGGGTGAAACCCACTTGATAGATATATAGAGAATCTATTTCCATGGGTTAAGAGGATGCAGGAATGCAATCCAGTAAAATAACCAGGATGGTTGCATGAAAACAGAGGATATCAGTAGTCTGTAAAGAGCAAGTCGAGAGTCCTTTAGAACTCTGACATGGTAGATGGGTAGAAACGCATAGAGGAGATACCAGGAGGACCCACTGGAGGGACATAGGGGGGTATCATGCGTTACTAATAGCCTTGGATATTCACGCAGAAAAAGCTTATATTCTGAATTATAACAGGAGACAAGAGGGTGTGGAGAACCCTCACAGTCATGAGAATGATTTATAAGCTTTTTTCTACTATATAGAATAGCCCTCAGAGACAAAGATCAATGCTCTGTAGCAAGGGCCCATAGTAGAAAGCTTCTCTGAAGATTGCAGAGAGCATTGTGCAGGAGAATTATGAGATAAAACTGACTGAAGTCAGGTGTGTTGCCACATCCTAGGAAAAGGAGATGGCTAGAAAGAAGATAATGTGAGAAGCCTAAAGTGAGTAGGATTATCCAAGATAGATGAGGACTAGCTTGGAATCACTACTGAGGCTAGACAAAAATTGTGGAAGATAGACTGGAACTTGTGGAAAAGTACCAGTAGTTCAATCACTGGAACTCCTGCATGCACAGCAGCTGAAAAAGACAGCAGAGAGAATCTTACTGTGCAAAACAAAGAGAAACAGACAAAGGGAGAGGAGATATTCCTGTCCCTGCCTGATGAGTTATCTTGAGAATGTATTCAAGGAAACAAAAAGTCTACACTGGAATGAAAGATAGAGAAGCTTTTCAGTATGGTACCACTCAGTCAGGGGAAACCCTGGATTAGAGGGGGAGGGTGACTTACCCATATGGCGAGTCAGCTGAAGGAAAAAATGTTCATGTTGGGACAGAAACTATCATGAGATAGTTGTAACCTCCCTTCTTGGTAGTAAGAAGAGGAGAATTCTGTATCCCATGGACAAGAATATCCTGACAGCTTAGCATACTGAAAAAGGAAAACTCCAGTGTAGAGCTTTAAGAAAAAACAGTGAACAAACTTCTGTTAAGAAGAGGTTAAGTGTAGATTGTAACCTCCAGAACCTATGGTTGCTGGGTATGTTGAGACTGGCTAGAGTTTGGAAACTTCAGACTAGGACGAGGTGTCCCTTGCTTGGGCACCTCTGGATGATGGGCAGGAGAAGAGTGAAACCTTCTTTTCTTAGGGAAAGAAGGCTTGGTAGGACATTTCCTACCTCCTGGGGAAGGCGGCGGCTTAGAATGGTCTCCAGAACCAGGGAAGTCAGTGGAGCAATGAGCAACCTGACGTAAAGCCTCCTTATTGAAGAGATTTTCTCCAGTACAAGGAGAATTACCCAGTGTATGTTGTGCCCGTCTGTTCAAGTCAGAAGCTTGGAGCCAGGCTCTACGACATGCTCCAATGGCAATAGCAGAGGATCTGCTAACAGACTCAAAAAGAGTCTAGAGAAGCACGAGAAAGAAACCAAGAGATATTCCGGCTATGATTAAGAAGCAAGGAATAGTCAGCAGCCTTAGGCTCTGACAAAAAAGGAGTCAAAAGAGATAATTTCTTTATGACCTCCTGGAGTGTTAGACTCATAAAATATATAAGAAATAATTACACAGGTACACTACCAAAAAACTGCCTCCAGTTTTGCAACTGATTTCTATAGATTTTGGGGTGCTGAATCCAGGAAAAATAGCCAAAATGTTCCATCACGTCACGTTTTCTTGCAAAATTAGATTTCTTACCTATATAAGGAATGTTCACATAATTTCTTTTTAGCCGACTGCAGTTTATTTTCTTGGCCCAAAATAGAGGTTGTAATGGTTAACTAACTAGAAACACTCCCATATGATATTTTAGAGCGTTTTGTATTCATTTTATACATTAACAGGACAATTGGGAGGCAGGGGGCTAAATCCAGTACTCGCGCTGGCGCATGTTCTTTCCTGTTCGCCTCGCCTCGTTCGCTCGCTCAAACACGGTGGTTGCGACATGAACGTTCCTGTCAAATTTCAGTTTCTTGCAAGTTCATTATTACCTTTTGTTTGCTCAGTCGTAATCCAGCTTTATTCCAAAGTGGTTCACTACAGTTGTAGTTTGCAGTGCTGTGTATTTGTGATGGCTCACAGAGCCAGAGGTTGCGTCAACTCTCCGGACAGTTTTTGTTTTATTTGTGGGGAATATACCGTGAAAAAGCGGCAGAGGAACATTTCTGCATTTATTAAAAAAGTATTTCGCCTATTTCGGTTTGAAGTTAGGCGATCAAGACAAACCGTGGGCTCCTCACAAAGTGTGCAAGACATGTGAGGAAGATCTACGCTTATGGATGAAAGGTAAAAAACAAGCATTTCGTTTCGGAATACCTATGATGTGGCGTGAACAAAGAGACCACAGAAGTGACTGCTATTTTTGCTCTTGCATTGTGAAGGGATACAACTTAAAAAATAAGAACGTAATAAGTTACCCCAACATTCCCTCAGCAATTAGGCCTATGCCTCATAGCAACGAAGTACCTGTGCCTGAACCACCAAAATCTTTGGATCATATTTGTGTGGACGGTTCTGATCATGATGAGACTCATCAGATGGCTTTTCCCGATGAGTCCAGTACTTCCGAGTTTGAAACTGAACCAGATCCGAAACCTGAACTTTTCTCTCAAGCTGAATTGAATGATTTAGTCCGGGATTTAGGACTCCCAAAAGATGCTGCCCAACTGCTAGGTTCTCGGCTTAAACAGAAAAATCTATTGTCACCAGGAACAACTTTTTATTGGTACCGCAACCGCGAGACACAATTTTTGAAGTATTTCAGCAAAGAGGAAGATTTGGTATTTTGCAACAATATATACGGAGTGATGGAAAAGTTTAAACTCAAGTATGATCCTGCTGAATGGCAGCTGTTCATTGATTCGTCAAAAGACAGCATAAAAGGTGTTCTTCATAATGGCAACACATTCGCTTCAGTTCCTATTGCTCACTCTGTTATTCTCCAAGAAAAATATGAGAATTTGGCCCTGATTCTTCAGAAGATTCGTTATGATGAGCATAAGTGGATGATTTGTGGAGACTTTAAAATTCTATCCATGCTATTAGGGCAGCAATCCGGTTTCACCAAATATCCCTGCTTCCTTTGCTTGTGGGATAGCCGAGCCCACGACCTACACTGGGGGAAAAAAGACTGGCCAATTCGAGAGTATTTGAGACCCGGTGAGAAAAATGTTCTTCATGAGAGCTTGGTACCTCGTGATAAAATTCTATTACCACCTCTCCACATTAAGTTGGGTCTCATTAAGCAATTCATCAAGTCCCTTCCAAAAGATGGTGAGTGCTTTCGGTACCTTTGCTCAAAGTTCCCCCGACTTTCTGAAGCAAAGCTAAAGGAAGGAGTGTTTGTTGGCCCTGATATAAGGAAACTCATTTCAGATGGAGCATTCGCTGAAACGATGTCTGAGAAGGAAAAAGAAGCCTGGGATTCCTTCAAGGATGTTGTTCTCAAATTCTTGGGGAACAGGCGGGATGAGAACTATAAGGATATTGTTGCCAGGATGCTCAATGCCTTCAAAGAACAAGGCTGTAACATGAGCCTGAAAGTCCATTTCTTGCACTCCCATGTGAACTACTTTCCCGAAAACTTGGGGGCGTACAGTGAAGAACAAGGTGAAAGGTTTCACCAGGACATCATGGACGCAGAGAGAAGGTACCAAGGAAGATGGACCACCACTATGATGGCTGATTTTTGCTGGTTGCTGCTGCGGGAAACCCCAGATGAAAAACACGCCAAGCAGCGCACCAAGAGAAGCATTCGGTGGAAGAAGAAACGGGCCCACCAGGAGATTGATTGACCCAAGAATGACTTTAAAATCTAAACTGTGTTGACAAATATCGTGTTTTTACTAAACTTTGAAATAAAAATTTGCTAGTTATTACCACAGTGTCTGATCTCATTTATTAGAATTTTATTTTCACACCATCAGATGTTTGTCTTCATGTATTGCAATGGTGCGGTTTGCGTTTTCTATTCTTACATACATACCTGTACAACATTTTTTGCACATTTCTTTGCTTTGCTTTGTGTCTAACCTCGCTCTTATATGCTCAATGTTTGTGCACATGTATGTGGCTGTTTTAAGTGCAGACAATTTTGCTACCATCAGTGTGTTTTGTTGACATTACTCTATTCTTATGTGCTGCCTTGTTACAATTTTCTTTATTCTTATTTGAATAACTACTGAACAATTAGTATAAAGAATTCATCCAAGAAACTTTTCTCGATCGCACTCAATCTGAAACGTTCATCTCAAACTGCTAACCCAATGTAGCAAAAAATCTGTACGTGATGGAGCAAATTGGTTACCAGATTTGGATTCAGCGCACCAAAAAACGTAAAAATCAATCGAAACATTAGAGGCAGTTTAAAAAAAAAATTTTTTAATGTACCTGTGTTATTGATGCCAGCATAGATGTTTGGAAGGTTTGACGTCCAAAGGCATCAAGTGCTCTAGAAGCACGACCTGGCGGATAAGAAGAATGCTTCTTCTTGCTTTTTACCTTCCTCATTGCTGATTCCACTACAATGGAATGATGGGGAAGTTGATTCTTTTGAAACCCTGGAGAGGGGGGCACCTGATACAGAACATTAGTTGCTGTAGAAGGTGAGGGAACCCTTAAAGGTGATTCCCATATTCTCAGAAGAAGATCCTACAAAGAATGATGTAAAGGAAGCATTATATTTCCCTTTTCTGCAGAGAGCCTTGGTTAAGATTACAGCCAGGGATAGGAATAGCAAGAAAGGTTGCCATGTCAAGGAGAAACTCCTGAAAAGAAGGATCTCCAATGGGAACCATCCCTGGGAAGGCTAAAGTTGAAGATGCAGCCTGAGCACCAGAGGATGTACTGGTCTGGTGCAGAAAAAGAACCTTACTAGATGGATAATGATACTGGCAGTCACGATTTGAGGCAGTTAGTACTGCATCGTCTATGCCAGGTATCGATTCCAAACTAGGCATGGAAAGGATCGATGGCACCGATGTAACTGCAGGAATCGACATCGATACCGATACCGGTAATGGCATCGAGCCCGTCATCGGAGGCTGCTCAAGCGGTACCGAGGTAACCAGAGAGTCTTGGTGAGTATCCTCGGTACTGCGTATCCGGAAAAGACAAGGGTCGGTTCCAAGGCACGTCGGTACCCTGTCATCTAGACTAGATATAGATTCCAGACTTGGCATTGAAGGGAGCGAGTCTATCGATGCATGTCTAGAGTGCACCGACGTCGGTGGTGGTACCGGCGATGCTAATACAGGGAAGTCACTCTGGGTCTTATCGATCGGTCCCGAAGATACCGAGGACGCCAGATGACGATCCCTGGTGAAGAGTGGAACACTCGACACCGGTGCCAATGCCGGGGTATCGGTACCGCTCGAAGCGGGTACCACCACCAAACATGGCTTAGAAACAAGAAAGTCAATCTGGAACATATCGATCGGTCCCGAAGGTACCGAGGATGCCAGATGACGATCCCTGGTGAAGAGTGGAACACTCGACGCCGGTGCATCGGTACCGCTCGAAGCGGATACCACCCCCGAGCACGGCTCAGGTATGTTCTGTGAGGGGTGAGCCCCAGGAACAACCTGAAACCCCTGAAATGCTTTGGAGCCCGAAGACTCCCGCCGGGGTTTTAATGCCAATGGGGTCTTGAGGGCAAGGCCGGAGCCGTCATCATGCGTAGCATGAGACCTACCACTCAAGGATTGGCAAGTCTTAACAGACTGTTTGTGGGTTACCTGATCCTGTAGAGAAGAAAAACCCGGTGCCCTCACTGCAGGAGGGAAAACGGTATCGAGGGAAACTCGAAAGAGGGAAGGTCTTCTCTCAGCATTGCAGCCTGATAGTTCAGGGGAAAAAGGGTCAGGACCCAAACAGGTTAGACACAAGAGACTGGAGTCTAAAAAGAAAACTGTTTCCACAGTGAAGGCAGGAGAAGAAGGCTCCATGATGGAGAGGCCTTGTAGGCCCAAAATGTTAAGACAGAAACAGAGGGAAAAAATGGAAATTACACTTAACTGGTAATTGATGTTCCTTGAGGGAGTACAGTTCAGTCCTCCACCACTGGGTAGTGCACCTCCTCCTGCAACATGGAGACTGGACAAGTCAAACTTGTGACATCACCGGGTATATCCTGCTGGTCTTCTCCCATGATCCCCCAGTGACCTACTGTCAAAGCAGACTCAAAGGAGCAAACAAACAACCAGTTAAAGTACTAAATACAAAGCTATGCTCAAACTTCAACTTTAAAATCATAGGGCCCCAAAAAGAAAGGCCGAAAACACCCTCCTCCGTGCCCCTGTCCCCCTGCGCACCAAACAGCGGAAGACAGAGAGCTAGAAGGAAGGAGAACTAAGGAAGAGTATAGGCAGAAAAGGTTGCTCTCGCGATTACCTGCCAATCAGAGCCCGTTGCCGACTCTAGGATCCGAAAGCATACTCGGAACTGACGCCTCGCGTCTGAAACATCCATCCTCGGGCGGGAATGAGGACTGAACCGTACTCCCTCAAGGAACATCAATTACCAGGTAAGTGTAATTTCCATTTCCTTATCGGTCCTACAGTTCAGTCCTCCACCACTGGGATGTACCAGAGCAGTAATCATTGGAAGGGACCTATCCAGTCGGCTCGGCCCCTAAACGAACAGAGCAGGCACCGACCCCAGCCCGCTCCTCACGTCAACAGGCGGTAAGCCAACCAGAAAGACACCACCGAGAGCCCACTTGGATCCTCTTCACTGGTGAAAACAGCACAGAACTCTGCCCCAAGCAGCGCTAGTGCTTCAGAAAGACAAACTCGCCATCGCAAACACACTGAACGCCCTAGAAACAGACCTACTGAGAAGGCTACCGGAGCTCCGCCTGAAAATTCCGCTTGAGCTCCCCCCTTGGCTCTCGACCCCACCAGGGTGTCAAGTGTTAGCAACCGCTGCTCTCCCGCAGAACCCGCCTCCACGGAGGGACAGGCAGCGAAGAGACCTCCCAGAAAGCGACGGAACCTCACCTAAGGTCCAAGGAACGCAGGTTACAAGCAAAGTGTTCTTGCGTAAGTCCCAAACCGACAACTAGACAGGCACAGCCGGATTCCACGAGGGAGAACGGAACCGAGCTCCATCCAGACAGAGGTGGGAAGCAAAATGAGGGAAATGGAAAAACCACCAGCGTCAAACACCCTATTTGTCACACCTCTTAAGGGCTTTATTCTTTGCAACACAAAGTAGCTCTACAGCTATGTCCTGGACCAGTTGGAGTCTTTTTAATTGAGAATGTGGAATGCAGCTAAGCAATGAGTTGCAATAAACCAAGCGTGATCCACCAAGGGCATATAAGAGGGTGTCAAGTGCCCCAGAGTCCAGCGTTGTTTCAGAAGATGTGGAGTCTTGCATGGTGTGACAAAAAAGAAAGGAGACTCTGGCAGCCACGCCCACGACGCAATGCCAGTAGGCCAACCGCCTACATCACCTGGATATGCCCTCCGGAATTGGAGGAACCATGCAGAAGTAGCAATCGCCGACATGATCCATGGGCCCTCTCCAGATCATTGGAACCGCAAAAGACTTTGATGGTCTTTTCCCATCCATCCACAGCCTGAGATCTGCTACACATGTATTGCAGCATATGTGTGGCGCCTAGCTTTTATCCTGATCTTTTATTCTGCAGCCAAAATATAAATTGTAGGCTTTCTGAACCGCCACAGTCATATGCCATTTTTGTGATGTAAAAGTCACATCACCACAACTAGAGCAGAAATGATCTGCATGATTAACACCAGGACGAGGAATCGCCAAATATGCTGTGAGTGACCTATCGGTATAAAATAAATATGTCTTTCTTTTTTTTTTTTTTTTACTGTCAAGCGAGGCAAATTTAAGTAGTGACTGCATCAACTGGTTTTGGACAGTTATTTCGATTGGTTGCAAGTAAAGATTATGCAAGCTCACGCAAATGTTGCAGAATACACTGGTAATGGTCCCCACTGACTAATGAAGAGCACATATCTTAGCAACCAGACCCAGTCGGCCATTTTCACTATGACCTCTGAAAGGCATAGAATGGACCGGGCCACGGCGGCCTCATATGTCCTCTGCTAAACATCGACCCGTCGCCGCAGACTGACAGGTCGCCATGAGGTCCAATATGGGCTGACCGCATCTGAGCACACGCGGCGCGCACACTGCCTGATGCAATCTCACTCCTCCAGCAAACACTCGGACCCCGCTAAGGACATTCGCCACCACAGTGTCCCCACCGAAACGCAGGCCGCCAAGGCTTCAACCGCGCACGCTGTCCCTTCGCTCGGGCCACCCTGACCACCCGACCGACTCCACCCTGCCGATCAAAATAGGCCACTATCCCGGAGATCTCAGACAGCACCTACAGCGCTCGATCCGCTACCGTGTCCATGAACGCCTGCCACGGTTGACGTACCGCGTACCGTTCCAGTCAGACGATGGAACACTGGGCGTGCTGCGTACACTAAAACGCCTTGTACATAAAGGATCCCCAAAATGTAGCTGAGTCTAACCACGCTCCGGCCAAGCTCCCGGAAGAAAGGGACAGAACCTTATAAAAAAGAAGTGGGGACAATTAGGAAGGCTTTCCTGTTTGATTATTCTTTTTTTTTTTTTTTTTTTTTTTTTCCTTTTTACAACTCCATAAGGGCCACAAGGCACACAACCGAACAGGACATTGTCCAGAGAACGCAAGGCCCCTCCCTCCAGGCTGACTCCACAGCCTAAACCGGCAGTCACCTTGGCTGATGCCGAGCAGCGCGGAAGCCAACTTGTAAGCCCAGCATATGAAGTATGCCTACTAGTACAGCATTCCACAATGGAGGGACATGTAACCGGACGGCTTTGAATATGAACCTACAGATATCCCGCGCTTGCTCCAAGACAAGCACTGTGCAGCCTACTGGTCTTCTCGGAGCACCGCCACGACCCGAAGACCTAAACCGGCCAGCAAAAGACGACGTACGCTGGGCCCAAAGGAACCTGGTTGAACGGATCCCAGCACTCCCTGTATCGTTAGGATCGGAGCCTCCCCCCAAGGACTCAGCCCTGGCTGGAACCGGCTGAGCATAACTCCAGGACCTGCGGCGAGCCCCCACGAAGAAGTGGGATGCAACGATGCCTTGAGGAAAGGGAAGGCCCAATGGGTGAAGCAAGTTGCTAGCCGACCAAGGGAGTAAACCCCACACGCGCACCTCAACAGAAGGTCGGAAGAACCGAGGATTCTGGTCCCACAGGTGCGTCTGCTAGCCTTTAACATACACCTCCGCAGGTACAAAAAACTTAAATTGTGAGCACCTTCAGGGGTAAGGGGAATAGACGACAGCCTCTGACTGTTGACCACCTTGTCTTGCACAACAGAAAGCAGCACCCCACCAAACAAATGATTGGGAATATATGACCTCAGAACCCCAAGACAGAGGTAAAACAGTAGAACGTGCAGTGGACGTGAATTTCTAGATCTGCCAGCCCCCCTGCCCACATTGACAAGAGACAGAGAAGAACTGGACCGGCGGATCTGGAGGGGTGCCTCCTGGACAGCCGGGCCACCGAAGGGAAAGCTGATGACTGAGGCCCAAACTCCTCAGGATGGCCCCGTCTTGCATTGGCAACCCCATGCAACACCATGACAACCCCGCTCACGATATCCCAAGCGATCTCTGTCATTGCTGCAACAATCACCTGAGCATGAGATCACAGACGGAACACGGACATGCAGACGCACTCAAGGAGAATGCACCTAAGTATGAGCCTATCCAACATCCAGCACCACATGTCCAGGTGTCCCACTCCTGTCACCCAAAACACAGGACTCTTGAACCTAGGTGACCGTCATAGCAAAGACAGGGAGGCCTGACTGCCGCTATCAACCCTTCCAGGACCCTGGAACACTAAGCCCCGGACTGTGCCATCCAGCAACACTTCTCGCGATCCCCAGCAGGGGCCTTTCCCCAGATGGCCCAGATGGGCAGTGTTCCCGCCAAATGGGCAAGCTGCGCTCTGATAACATAGTGCAGAAAACCAAATCAAAGTGTCTTAACCTAGCTAATTTTTGTCTAATAGTGATCATTCATAATATCAGCCAGGCTCAATCATAACATTAGTATTAATGATCTCTAAAGATTGAAGAGTTACTAATGTAACACTAATTGGTTTTTTTGTTGTTGTTTTTAAAGAGCTTCAAAGGCGATCTTGGAAACTACAGACCAATGAATCTGAGTTCAGTGCCAGTTAAATGATAGAACTTGTTCTGAAAAGCAGCACCAAGCTGTCTTTTCAAAGGGTTAATAAACATGTGAGTAAGCCAAATGATATGTATCTGGATGTTTTAGAAGGTACTTGACAAAGCCCCTTATGAACTTCTCCTGAGGAAGGAGATGATGTGCTATTATAGAATGGGAAATGGATCAAAAACAGGAACACAATAAGACTAAATGGCCAGTTTTCTCACAGGAGACCCGTAAATAGTGGAATGTCTCGGGATCTGCACTGGAACTGGCATCTGGTAACATCGACTGCACTGAAATGATCTGGAAAAGAGATCAGCAAGCATGGCAATCAAATTTGCAGATGGCATAACGACATTTAGAGGCTGTCTGCACAATTTCCAAGCGTATAAACATGGAAATAGCATCCTTATGTAAATGACAATTTCAGAAAGGGCTCAATTTGTAGGTGGTTGTGCCGCCGATGACCCTGAATGGCCAAATCCTAGCACGGAAACCTGCTGCTGATAGATGTCGCTAACTGCCAGAATGCAGACAAAGGTAAAGGCACCCCCCAAGAAGTAAAACCCAAAACCAATCACATTGCATTTAAAGAACTATAAACTATCATGAAATTAAAAGGAAATTAAAATTAGAATTAAAATTTAAAGTAACAGCAAAAGGAAGTCCTTATCTGGGTGTAGCCGCGTGGAACAGCGTCGTCTGCTCAAACGCGGGGCTGCTCCGCTCTCCGCCACGAGGCCTCAGCCCTGCCGAGAAAATGGCGCCAATCCGAAGCAGGCCCGTTTGGCGCCAAACACCACAGAGGCGGCAAGAGCTCAGAGCCCCTCCATGCGGACTCGAGAGACTCCCTTGTGGCGTCGGGATGCAGCAGTTACCCCGCTGTAGCTGTGGGGTGAAGAACTGTCCAGACATGCTGCTGCCTCGCGCCACCAGAAGTAGCAGACGCTGCGAGCCCCGGCCCACCGGCTAAAGAACCTCGAACGGCCTGAGGCTCCCGCCGCGATGGGAATCTGCCGCATGGACACTGCCAAAATGCAGGTGTTCCACAGAGCTCTCCCCCGTACAATCCTGGGGGAGAGATCATCACAGGGCACAGAGACCGAAGAATCCCAAGCAGAGAGGCTAGCTGGCAGCGTGAACTTTGAAAAGGGACAGAACCCCCCTTTACACTAAGGCAGACTAGGTGAAAATAAATAAAGTAAAAGTAAATGAAATTAAATGAAAATGAATTCAATTTACAGGATTACACCTAAAGAAGGGCAAAAGAAATGCAAGGTAAATCAAATCCTGACTAACTGCTCCTAAACTGCTTCTCAAGTGAGCCCAGCACCTAGGCTCACTACGTCCTCATGCTGCATGGAGACTGGACACACTTACTGGTCTTCTCCCATGAAGCAGGATATACCCGGTGATGTCACAAGTTTGACTTGTCCAGTCTCCATGTTGCAGGAGGAGGTGCACTACCCAGTGGTGGAGGACTGAACTGTAGGACTGATAAGGAATCTGAGTTTAAGAAAAAAGAAAGAAAAAACCACCGGCGGTACCGGTGTCGGCGGGAAAAACAGCCGCGACCACAAGAAAACAAGAAATGAAGTATTTAAAGAAAAAAGTTTCTGCGGTGACAGGAGGACGTCCTGCCAGCTCCGCGGAAAAACGAAAACTGAGGAGAAGTGGAAAGGGCGGGAAGTCAGCGTGCAGGCGCGAGGGATGCTCCCAAAAGCTTTCTGATTGGATGCTGGGGAGCATTCCTGTGCAGGCTCCGTCGGTACCGACGTACCCATATGTGAAGACTCATTCCTGCTTGTTCCTGGAGATCACAATGTCTATGTCCCAAATATTTGTTAAAATCATTAATGTCGGCCCCCAGGTGACGGCCTCAAACCCTTGCAATTGATTATTGTACACCCCCCCTTTTAATGTTCCACCGCTTTGACCCGGTGAAAAGCGGGATATAAATACAGCTAAATAAATACATTTATTGAGTCAGATAGTGATGATATACCTTCTAGAGCTACACTTTTGGATACTTTAAGGGAGTTGGATAAGGATAAAGTCTTGCGTGCATTTTTCTTAAAGAAAAATGAAATATTTTGTGGTCAATCCATTCAAGTGTTTCCTGATGTCTCGAAGGTAACTTAAAAGCGGTGTTAAGTCTTTTCTGGAGATTCACCCACGGGTCTTGGTTCTGGGGGCGTCTTTATTTAAAATTTCCGTGTAAATGTCATATTGTATATCGGAGCAAAGATATATATTTCTAGATGTAGAACTGATAGTCTTTTTGGACAGTAAAACTTAGATGGATAGATATTTGTTTCCTTATTTTCTCAGCTCATTGATTAGTTAAATGGAGTTTAGTAATTTTCAGGGACCATTTTGCTGTTTTGGTTATGATGTGCTGATCACCTCCTTGATGTGGACTAGTGTATGTGCAAGGGTTGGGTTGTACCCGATTGATTATGCTGGGGAGCAGGCTCAACTGGATGCCTTGAGGATCCACTACCATAGTTAAGGTTGTGTATGTAAGGGGATTTTTGACGATAACTCAGTTAACTTGTTGGGGGTGCTGCCACCCTTTTGTTGTTGGACTTCTATGTATGTGCCTCTTTATATAAATAAACTTATAAAAAAATAAAATGTAACTTAAATAAGGAGAAATTTTATATACCTGATAATTTTCTCTCTAAATCCTACAAGACCAGTCCAGGACCATCCTGAAAGAAAACTTTCTACATGTTTGGGAGTACAGCTGCCATTGAGTGCATTGTTCTGATGCAGAATTCATTGTTGTAAGAAACAGCCAAATACCTTTTCAAGTTAACTGTTCCAAATTTTGGCTGTTCATTAGCAGCATTATTCATTTCAGAGTTGTTTTGAATTTTTTCAATCTGGCTTACTGCTTGGAAAGTGCCATACTAACTTCTCTCAGTGCTGCACCAACGGATATATTTAGTTAGGACATAATTGGAGGCAGACTTATGCTCCCTTGCCAGCTGGTGACACTTGCTCAACCCATACATCTGGGCTGGTCTAGCAGAATTCAAGGCAAGAAAATTATCAGGTATGTAACATTTTTCCTTATCCTACTAGACCAGTCGAGATGTATGGGATGTACCCAAACAGTAAGGACCCAGGGTGGGAAGAAAATGCCACTCTGGACAGAGCTGCCCTGTCAAAAGGTGCCACTCCAGACCTACATGCAGCTTGTAGTGCTTCACAAAGGTGCTAAGACAGCCAGGTAGCTGCCTCACTTATATCCTCTGGAGACACCAAGGTAGACTCCCACCCAGTGGCATGTGCCCTAGTGGAGTGAGCTCTGAATCTTTGGCACATGCTCAGCCAGAAAGTATGCAGAGACAATAGCATTTTTAATCCAACAGGTCGTGGAGGATTTGGCAACTGCCAGTCCTCCTCTTGGAGTGCTGAAGAGGACAAAAAGATGGCCCAACTAGCAGAAGGAATTATTAATTCTGAGGTCTCTAAGCAAAACCCACCATCTACCAGATGTAGTGAGATCCACCTGAAAAAAACTCCTTTAAGGAGGAGGACAGAATGACAGTCTGTTTAAGAAGAAAGGAGGGCAGCAACTTTGGGGGGGGGGGGGGGGACCCCACACCTGCACAGTCTGTAAGGAGACCAAAGTTGTTGGGAGACCTGTTCAGAGCTTTAACAGCAAATAGAATGCACTGAGGAAGAACAAGATACATTGGTAAACTGATCTGCTTCACTCTCTTGAGGAAGCAGGCGATATCAGGGTGCACTACCAAAGGCATCCCTTGAATGCAACTCCTGTGGAACACCATGGCTGCCAGAAGAATCTTGAGAGCACTCCAGGTCAAACCCTGATTCAAACCAGTTTGCAAGGAGGACAAAAACCACAACTGTCCACCTTCCTGGCACTTCAGACACAAAAGGAATACCAATTCTCAAAAACCCTCCATCTCTCACATAAGCTAAGGACGTTGAGGTTCACCAGGCATTATGCAAAATGTCCACTACAGATCCAGAGAACCCTTCTTGTACAATCTATACCTCTCAAGTGCCAGGCCATAAGCAAGAAGGGAGCACCCTGCAGCAAGAGAGGTATTCTTCCAACAGGTTCAAGAGGTACCAAGGCCTGTGCCAATCTGGGCCACAAGAAATACCAGGCTCAGATGAGACAATAAGGTGCAGAAGACTGCTCACCAAAGGCCAGAGAGGGAAGATCCCTCTTGGGGCCAACTCCTGAAGCAGAGCATCCAAACTTCCCACCTGCAGATCTTTCCTGTTCCTGAGAGCTCTTCACTTTAGTAATCTCTTGAGTGGCCAACAGGTTGAATATTTTAAGGCCCCACCTCTGAACTTTGAGGTCAAATGCACAAGGGCATAACTCCATTTGCCAGAACCACAGTTTTCTAACTAAGTTGGCCTACACAGGCAGAGACATGAAATGCGCTGCTAACAGGGCAATCAGATGCTCTTCAGCCCAACGACACAGCTCTACCACAGAGACCTTGGACGTTCATGTTCACTACCTCTGAAGCACTGTTTGAATATCCAGACTACTTTGCCCACCAGGAGAGACCAGAACCTTGACAAACCCAGGCCAATAGGTTTGGCCTTTACCACTTGATCGCTCAGGAATCCTCCTGAGGGGCCCAAAGCCCCTGAGCAAAATAACCTAGATTGTCATCTTTGATGCCAGCATGAATGCTCACTATAACATCCAATCCAACACTTCCAGAGACATTCGAGCCATCAGATAGCAGTATTGCTAACCATGTCAAATGCTCCTTGATATCCCTAGAGAGTCTGGTCAAACAAAACAGAGACTGGAGATATAACAGGTATCTAAAGGTGGTGCATGCACATCCTGATCCACAGAACCAGTTCCAGGGTCGTGCCATGAAGCCTCAAACCCTGGAGCTGACTGGGAGCAAAAGGCCTCTAGTTAACTGACTGAAGGACCTCTCCATCACAAGAAAAACTATCTAGGAGACTGTTGAACTGAATTCAAAGATATTCCAAGTCCTGAAAGGGATACAACTTGCTCTTAGGCTAGCTGATAACCAACTTAAGCCTTACCAGTCAAAGAATCACAAAGGTTCTCATCTCCTAGAATTCTCTAAGGAGTCTGACCAAATCAGTCAATCTTATATGCACAGATAAACCCAAATGCCACGCCTGTGCATGAATGCTGCTACCACCATGATCTTCAAGAAGGTGAGAGGAACTTTGACCAGACTGAAGGGCAGGCTACAGAGCTGAAAATGGTGGCACAGAACACAGAAGCTGAGAAACTGCTGATGCTGTTCCCAGATGGGAATCTAAGTATGCCTTGCCAAGATCTAGGGAAGTGAGAAACTTCCCTACTTGACTGACATGACGACTAACCTGGCTGTCTCCATGTGGAAGTGAGTGACTGAGCCTGGCACTGACTGCTTTAAGTTCTAGGATAAGCCGACAAGAACACCTGCTCTTGAAGAGCAGAATCAGGGCAGGTGATCCATCTACTTCATGGTGCTCAACTGCAAGAGGTGCTGTAGAGTTTCCTAAATAGCCACATGTTTTAGCAAGGGAGCCACAGGGAGACTCCATAAAAACTGATCCCTTATGGATACTGGAAATTGCAGTGCATAAAGCCTGACAGAGGACTTTGAGGACCCAGAGGTCTGATGTGATAAGACCCATTCCAAGAAAAAATGGCCAGAACCACCCTCAAACCAGCTTCACCTTGGAAAGAACTTGCCCAATCTCACTGTGGGGGTTATTGTCTCCAATGGAGCTACAGTAGAGTCTCTAGCTTGTGGAAACTCCTAAGTCTGCCCTTTCTTGGGCTTAAACCTGTAAAAGAAATCTTTCCAGGCTCCATGAATAACCCTACAAGGCAGACACTCTTCTGGAACCCCTAGACCAAGGGTGGGCAAGTCCGGTCCTGGAGAGCCGCAGACCAGTCAGGTTTTCATGATGTCCCTAATGAATATTCATGAGATCTATTTGCATCCACTGCCTTCCATTGTATGGAAATAGGTCCATAAATATTCATTAGGGACATCATGAAAACCTGACTGGTCTGCGGCTCTCCAGGACCGGACTTGCCCACCCCTACCCTAGACCAACCTTTCAGAATCTCTGTAGGCAAGCCTCTAAAAAGGCATTGGCCAACTTCTCCAGGTCCTTCCAGAAGAGGAAGTGGCCCTGAAAAAGGAGTTTGCTCAGACACACCAGCTCACCAATTGTGGAGCCAGAGCCACTGCCTGGCCACTACCACCATTGATATGGACTTAGAAGAGGTTCTGATCAAGTTGTACAATGTATCAGTCACATAAGCTGCCTTGACTCCAATCTCACCAGCTCTAGGCTGTCTGGCAACTGCTGTATCCAGTTTATTATGATCTTGGTGGCTTGAGCTCTAAGGCCATAAAGGCATTCTTCAGGAGGGCCTCGACCTTATCATGAAGGTCCTTGAGTGCAGCACCCCCCTCCATTGGGATGTCTGTATGTTTTGCCACAATCGTGATCAGGGCATCCACCCATGGGGAACCAAAATGCTGATCCATTACACCCCTAGAACAGAGTGAGCTGAGAAAGGACCCTTAGGACTCCCTAAGGCCCAAGCTCAAGGGTCTCCTGCCATGGATCCGGAAGAGGAAAAAAAGCCAGAACGCCTGATATCCTCCAAAATGCGGTCTGCTAGCAAGGCTTTGCAAGTTACAAAGCCACCATAGCATTTTGAATTAGGAGAAGGTCTTCCCAGTAGAAAAGGCACATCATGGTGGATCTCTGCGGCCCCCCCCCCCCCCAGAGGAGTTTCTCCTCCTTTTTAGGAGATAACCTTCCTCTTCTGCATACTAAGCAACCCCCCATAAGGAAGACAGGGGGTTCCCAGAGAGATGAGCAGGTGACAAGGCAAAGCAGGAGTCTTAGTCCCCCCTGCTTCCCCAGCCCATGAGGGCCACCAAGCCCTTCGGAAGAGGCTGCCAGATAGCCTATGAGCTGTTTCAGTTGCTGTAGGGCAAGCCATTTAAAGGCAGCCCTTCAGGGATCCATGGGTTTGCAGATGAGGCTATAACACCATGCCCTCCCTTCCCTCAGCAGGGACCATGGCTCCATAAACAATGTGGAGCCCACTGGTTGATGGGGGGGGGGGGTGCAGCTGAAAAAAAAAAAAAAAAAAAAAAGCCACGGCACTGGGTCTCATCAGGGCCACAAAAATAAGTCCCGAAACAATCCTATAGCAAGTCAGGGCAGAGAACTGCAGCTGTAGAAGAGAAACCCTAAGGCCGCAGACTGCATTGGGCCATGATTAAGCATGGCAACAGTCTGAAGCAAAAACATGCAAAGACACCTACTGGATAAACAGATAAGAACCGCAGTGAAAAAAGAACTCTGAAAGTGAAATTACCTGGCAACAGGTATCTCCGAGGATAGCAGGATAAAATCAGCTAATATAACAGTGACATTGTTGAAGGCACCTGGTAAGAAACACCCTCCCAGAACACACTAGAGTCTACTCTGGCCATGTAGAAGTACTCTCTCCTCTATGACCATTAAGAACATACGATATGCCATACTGGGTCAGACCAAGGGTCTATCAAGTCCAGTATCCCATTTCCTACAGTGGCCAATCCAAGTCACAAGTACCCATCAGGTTCCCAAAAGGTGCACAGATTCCATACTACTTGTCCAATGTGTAAGCAGTGGATTTCCCCAGTCTTCTTTAATAATGGTTTATGGGCTTTTCCTCCAGAAAAGGGTGTCCAAACCTCTGAAATCCAACTACACTAATAGCTTTTATTACATCCTCTGGTAACGAATTCCAGAGTTAGATTACATGACAAGTTAGTCTTAAATGTGCTAAACTGTAGCTTTATTCCATGTCCCCTAGTCTTCCTAACTTTTGAAGGAGTAAACAACCAAACTATATTTACCCACTCTACTCCACTCATTTTTTAAAAATTTCATTTCATAACTTTATACATAAATACATGCAAGAAATGGCAAGAGAACAAAACTAGATCACAAATACAATGTTGAAATAATCACTAAAGTTCACATTAAGGGAGATCACATAGCAGGAGAAACCATCCCAACAAATTACTAACCCCATTTTACATTCCAACCAGCCCATAATGCTCTACTTCAATTAAAAAGGCTTATCCAAAAGAAACTGTTCCAACTGAAAAAACCTCTGTAAAAAATATATCTATTGCCAGCATAAGTTATCAAACATTTGCTTGGAAATCTTAAATAAAAATGTTCCACCGATCTCCAGAACCTTCGATTTTAACTGCAAGATAGCAACATTGGGAAACAGTCAGGGACTGACCACAAAAAAAAGGGCATCTTTTTTGGAGAAATACAAACGCATTGCTGAGATTTTCTCCCTCTCAGTACTAAATATTACCAAAGTCACCTGATTAGTGACCAACTCTAAAGAAGTCTCCAAAAACAGTGTTATATATTTACATCATCCAAGTTCACCGGTTTGTCGTGACCTTCCTCAGAAGCTCTAAAAGACAGAGGTATATAATATATAGAGGAAATATGAATCAAAAGAATAACATTAAAAAAATATGTAAAAGATTATATTTAAGCGCTCCAGGGGCAATAATAGAAACATAGAAACATGACAGAAAAAGACCACATGGCCTATCTAGTCTGTCCTTCCATATCAACAACTACAACAGTCCACTTTTTAACTTTAGAGATCCTCTGTGTTGGCCCCATGCTTTTTTGAATTCAGTTACTGTCCTCATCTCTACCACCTCCACTGGGAGACTATTCCACGGATCCACTACTCTTTCGGTAAAGAAATATTTCCGCATATCACTCCTGAATCTATCTCCCTTCACCCTCATCCCATGTCCCCTCATAGCAGAACTTGCTTTCAATTGAAAGAGGCTCTCTCCCTGAACATTTATGCTATGGAGGTATTTAAACATCTCAATCATATCACCTCTATCCCACCTTTCCTCTAAGGTGTACATATTAAGATCCTTAAGTCTGTCCTCATATGCTTTATAATGAAGCCCACCAATCATTTTAGTAGCCACCCTCTGCACAGACTCCATCCTGTTCACATCCTTTTGAAGGTGCAGTCTCCAGAATTGCACACTATACTCCAAATGAGGTCGCACCAAAGACTTTTACAGAGGCATTATCACCTCCTTTTTTCTGCTAGCCATTCCTCTCCGTATGCACCCAAGCATCCTTCTAGCTTTTGCCGTCGCCTTTTCTACCTGTTTAGCTACTTTAAGATCATCAGACACAACCACGCCTAGGTCCTGCTCTTCTTTAGTGGACAAAAGTACTTCACCTCCTATACTGTATTGCTCCCTTGGATTGCTGCAGCCCAAATGCATGACCTTACATTTTTTTTAACATTAAATCCCAGCTGCCAAATTCTAGACCATTCTTCAAGCTTAGCTAGATCCCTCCTCATGTTATCTACACCTTCCTGGGTGTCTACTCTATTGCAGATTTAGGTATCATCCGCAAAGAGGCAAACCTTACCCGACAGCCCTTCTGCTATATCACTAACAAAGATGTTAAAAAGAATCGGACCAAGGACAGATCCTGGGGCACACCACTGGTAACATCCTTCTCCTCAGAGTGAGCTCCATTTACTTGTACTCTTTGTCGCCTCCCACCCAACCAATTTCTAACCCAAGCAGTAACTTTAGGGTCCATCCCTAGAGTGCTCAGTTTGTTTATAAGTCGCCTGTGAGGAACAGTGTCAAAGGCTTTACTGAAATCTAAATACACCACATCTAGAGCTCTCCCTCGGTCCAACTCCCTGGTCACCCAGTCAAAGAAATCAATCAGATTTGTCTGACAAGTCCTGCCTCTGGTGAATCCATGCTGCCTCGGATCCTGTAATCCGCTGGACTCCAGAAACCTCACTATTTTCTCTTTCAGCAGCGTTTCCAATAATTTACTCACCATGGAAGTTAAACTACAGGCCGGTTAGTTTTCAACCACATCCTTACTTCCGCTTTTGTGTAAAGGCACCACATGAGCCTCTCTCCAGTCCTTTGGCACCACTCCAGACTCCGAGGCATTGAAAAGGTCAGTCAGTGGAGTTGCTAGAACGTCCCCAAGTTCCCTCAGTATTCTAGGGTGTATCCCACGCGGTCCCATCGCTTTGTCTACTTTAAGTTGAGCTAGTTTCTCACGAACACAGTCTTCTGAAAATTGTTCAAGATGTCCCTCGCTCCTGTTCCTATTTGTGGGTGTTTTCTGAGGTCCTGCTCCTGGTTCTTCATCTGTGAACACAGAACAAAAATATTTGTTAAGCAATTCTGCTTTATCCTTATCAGCTTCTACATATTCCCCCCCTACACCCTTGAGTCTGACAACACCACTTTTGTCCTTCCTCTTCTCACTAATATATCTGAAAAATGTCTTATCCCCCCATTTTATTGCATTGGCTATTTCCTCCTCCTTTTGAATCTTTGCCTTCTTGACTACTTTGCTAGCTTCTCTAAGTTTTTCCAAATACAGATGCCTGTCTTCCTCTCTCTGTGATCTCTTGTATTTCATGAAGGCCTCCCTCTTTTTCTTCACTTTTTCAGCTACTTCCTTCGAAAACCATAGCGGTCTCCTTTTCCTTTTGCCTTTATTTACCATTTTAACAAAAAGGTTGGTTGCCCTTAAAATATCCCCTTTCAGTTTTGCCCACTGTTTTTCTACATCCCCCAGCTGTTCCCATCCCACTAACGACTCCTGAGGTATTGGCCCATCTTCGCAAAGTTAGTCTTCCTAAAGTCTAAGATCCTCACCTTGGAATGGATTCTAACAGCCCTAGTCCTAATACTGAACCACACCATCTGGTGATCACTGGATGCAAAATGATCTCCCACTACATCAGAAACACTTTCACCATTGGTAAGCACCAAGTCCAGTATGGACCCTTCATGTGTGGGGTCTGTTACCAATTGCCTGAAAAGTTCTCCCTGTAGAGAATCCAGGATCTCCTTACTTCTAGATGATACTGCAACAGGAATGTGCCAATCAACATCTGGCATATTGAAATCTCCTATCAGTAGCACGTCCCCTTTCCTAGCAATGCTGCGTATGTCTTCAATTAACTCTGTCCACCTCTTCCTCTTGTGAGGGAGGTCTGTATATCACACCAATGCAAATAGATTTCTCTTTCCCTCTTTCTAGTTTAACCCACAATGCCTCCTCTCTCCCTTTTAAGTTCTGTAATTCCAAAGCTTTACTAGTAGTTTTTACATATAGTGCCACTCCTCCTCCCCTTCTTCCTACCCTGTCCTTTCTGAATAAAGTATAGCCAGGTAGTTACATCCCAGTCATGGTTTTCTGTGAACCATGTTTCTGTAACTGCCACTAAATCCAAGTCAGCCACTCCCACCAAAGCTTCAACATCAGGGATCTTATTTCCCATGCTACGGGCATTTATACACACTGCTTTCCATATGTTACCCCTATTACCCATTTCCATAAAGGTATTTAATGTATCACCTACCTGGGGCTTTCACTTACCTGGGGGCTTTCTTCACCTATCCCCAACGAATCTAGTTTAAAGCCCTCTTCAGTCTACTACCGAAGATGCATTGACCTTTCTTGGACAGATGGATGCCATCTCTGCTCCGCAACCCTTGGAACAGCATCCCATGGTCTAGGAAACCAAAACGCTCTCGATGACACCATCCACCCAGCCATGCATTCATCTCCAGGATGCGAGCCTCTCTGCCTTGGCCTTTACCCTCAACAAGGAGGAGGGTAATAATAGATGAACTGGGAAATTCAAAACCCTATGGTTCCGTGACCGTAAACTATTTTCCAACATTTCTAATTATAAAGCAGTAAGTGATCTTTAACAAAAGAGGCATTCGCAACCTGAGTATTACCCACAGAACCCTCTAACTTCTGAGTCTGCACTCCCAAAGCAGATATGGAGCCACCATGGCCGTGCAAAACTGCAGCAGCATCACAAGCAAAATTGCACAGCTGAGACAGCACACCCAGGAGAAACTTTTCCACCCGCTGTACTGCCATTAAAATATCTCTCAGGGAAATAGCCAAAGAGTTAATGAGAGCCAACAGACATTGAAATAGTCGACGGCAGCAACACAGGTGCTGGATAGGTAAGTTCTACACCATCCAACAATCCATATGTTTGCTGAGCTGTACCAAGTACGGATGTGGAGGCAGAAGCTCCTCTTCCATCCCCACCAGGAGGGGAAACCGGGGTAAATGCAGGAGACAGCAAACTTGGCTGGAGGGGGAGGGGTCAAGTCCCTGAACTTTGATGGAGATCCGATTCCGCCAGTACACACAGATAACACTCCAGGCAGGGATGTACTTACAAGATGATCTATAGGACCCTTAATCGCTAACTGCAGCTCCTGTCCCTTCTTCTTTGCTTTCTGCTTGCCCAACGTACTGTGAAAGGAGGTAGCAAACATCCTCTAGTGCTCCAAAAGGACTCTCAAGGGGCAGAACATGACTCTTAGGACACGTCCCTTTGGATGTGCCCCCATGGCTGCGTAACCACAGTGCACAGATTTAAATGCCCCATCGCTGAGGAAGGAGCAGCTCTGATCCAATCACAGTGCAAGGGATGATCTCCACAGCTCGAGCATCTCCTGACACGAGCAGCCGATCCCACTAGTATCTCCACAGAGAAAAAGTCAAGGTGCACTGAGTTTTAAATGCCCAAACACTAGGAAGGAGCAGCTCTGATCTCCACAGCTTCAGTGTCTCCCGACGTGAGCAGCTAGTCCCGCTAGTATCTTCCTACTCCATTCATTTTTATAGACCTTTATCATATCTCCCCCTCAGCAGTCTCTTTTCCAGGTTGAAGAGCCCTAACCTTTTAAGCCTTTCCTCATAGGGATTATCCTTCAATCCCCTTTACCATTTTTGGTTGCTCTTCTCTGTACCTTCTCTAATTCTGCTATATCCATTTTAAGATATTGTATGCAATTCTGGTCACCATATTCAAGGTGTGATCACACCATGAAGCAATAGAGGCATCATAATATTCTTTTATCATCCATTCCTTTCTTTATGATTCCTAGCATTCTATTTACTTTTTTGGCCACCACTGCACACTGGGCAGAGGGTTTCAACGTATTATCCACGATGACGCTTAAACCCTTTCTCTGGGTGGTGGTTCCTAATGTGTAACCAACCTTGCATCATGTAACTGTGGTTTGGGTTCTTCTCTAAGAGCATAACTTTGCACTTGTCAACATTAAATATCATCTGTCATATGGACATCCAGTCTCCAAATTTTCCAAGGTCCTCTTGCAATTTTTCACAATCCTCTTGTGTTTTAACAACTTTTAATTTGGTGGCATCTGCAAATATGATCACCTCACTCTTATTCCCATTTTCAGGTCATTTCTAAATATGTTAAAAAGCAGCAGGTCCAGCACAGATCCCTGGGGTACTCCATTAATCGCCTTTCTCCATTGAAAAAATTGGCCATTCAGTCCTACTCCGTTTTCTCTCTTTCAACCAGTTCCTAATCAACAGTAGTACCATTGCCTCCTATCCCATGGCTTTTTAATTTCCCCAAGAGTGTCATGAGGGACTTTGTCAAAGGCTATCTGAAAATCAAGATACACTAATCAATTGGTTCACCTTTATCTACCTGTTTATTCACACCTTCAAAAAAAAGAGAGACTTGTGAGAAGACTTTCGTTGGCTAAATCCATGTTGGTTTTCTGCCATTAAGCCATGACTATCTACATGTTCAGTAATTAAGTTTTTTATAATAGCTTCTACCATTTTGCACAGTACTGATGTCAAGCTCACTGGTCTGTAGTTTCCCAATCATACCTGGAACCCTTTTTAAAAACTGGTGTTACCCAAAGATTGGAGAGTGGCCAATGTACTACAGATGGTCTTAATGACAGATTAGATTACTAATACAATCTCAAATTTTAGTTCTTTCAGCATGTTGGGATGTATGTCATCCAGTTCAGGTGATTTGCTGCTTTTTAGTTTATCAATTAGCTGTTTTACTTCTTCCCAATTTATCAAGATTTATTTCATTTCCTCTATCACCTTTAAATGTTTCCGATATGGATATGTTTCCTACATCATCTTCAGTAAAGATTGAAGCAAAAATTCAGTATGGCCTTATCCTCTCACAGTGCACCTTTTACCCCTCCATCTAACGGTTCAACTGACTCCCTTACATAAGATTTTCAAGAATATTTGTAGCAAAACATATGTGCTTTTGCTTCTACAGCAAGCTTGTTTTTTTCAAATTTTCTCTTTGCCTGCTTTATCAATGCCTAGCATTTAACTTGTCAGTATTTATGCTTCTTCCTGATTTAATCATTTGGCTCTTTTTTCAGTTTTCTGAAAGACTGTCTTGGCTATAACAGCCTCTCTGATCTTACCTTTAAGACATGCCATGCTAGCTGTTTGGCCTGCCTGTTTGGGTCTGGGCTTCCAAGATAGTATTTTTTAAACGGTGCCCAGGACTGACTTAAACTCTTAACCTTTGCAGTTGCTCCTTTTAGTTTTTCTTTAACCATTTTCCTCATTTTATTATAGCCTCTTTTTTGAAAGTTGAATGCTAGTGCAGTCAGTTTCCTTGCTATTCTCATTCCATTTAATAAATCAAAATCTGATCACGCTATGATTGCTATTGCCAAGCGGCCCCAAAACAGTTACCTCTAGCATTAGATCCTGCATTCCACTGAGGACTGGGTCTAACAGAGCATCCCTACGTGTCTGTTCCTGAACCAGCTTCTGAAGCAGTCATTTACTTCCATCTAGAAATTCTCTCCCTAGCATGTCCTGATGTGACACTGACCCAGTCAATACCAGGGTAATTGAAATCTCCCATTATTACTGTGTTGTAAACTTTGCTAGCTTCCTAATTTATTTAATTTTTATTTAACAGGGTTTTTATACTGCCCTTTCCTTCAATCAAAGCGGTTTACAGGGCAACCTGAACAGTTTACAAAGTGACATGGTGTAAGGGGAAACATGTGGGAGTTGCTTAGCAAGCTAACCTATATACACATAGTAATCTATATACAATATGTACAGAGAGATGTCTGGGGCTAGGGGGTTAGAGGGAGGATTGGAACCTCTCTACTGGGGTGCCCCAACATTTCTATTAGTATCCTTCAAGGATACATTTTTCCATACCATGCACTCTTGGGCAACTATCAGCTTTCCGTCATTACCTAGCTTAAAAGCTGCTCTCCCCTTTTTAAAAGGTTAAATGCCAGCAACCTGGTTCCACCCCGGTTAAGGAGGAGCACATCCTTTGTAAGAGTTCTCCCCCACCCCTCTTCCCCAGAATGAAGCCCAGTTCCTAACAAATACAAAAAAACTTTCTTTCTTGCGCCATCAGCTCCTCCCTCTTAGACAACTCTAAAGCACAGACAACTTCAATTGTAAGGAGAGATGGGGCGGACTGTTTGGCTGATTTCTCCTACTGTCCATGGAGAGCCCCCCTGTTACAGGGAAGTAATTTTACTTTCTCCGTGGACAAGCAGGATATAAATCAGTCACACAATGATCATTTCCGAGCCAAGGATGCTGGGGTAGTTGGTATTCAGAATGCAGATTAACTCTTGCAACCCAGGTTTCTTTGCTGTGATAGGCTGAAGCCTAGACACCAAAAATAAAGTTTCAGATTTTAAAGTATCTACTAATGACGCAGCAGCAGCTGAGATTGCCCTTCTTCCATATCTTCATCATGATGACCAAAGTTAGTAGATTGGTGACTATGCAACCTAAACACTTTCCAAGAAGAGATGTGATATATTGGAGGGGCAGGGGGTGGGGTGATGCAAGTCAGACAACAGCATGTGCTCTGGGGAGTATATGGATTTAGGTAAGTATGTGGATATGTGTATGTATGCCCACATGAAAAAATATTTGTATCTTCTTTAAAAACGAAAAATGGAGGATTAGAGGAAGCAGAAATAATCTTGTAAAAACAATAAATACTTTCAGAGGTATTCCTGCTAAGTGCCTTTGGAGGGCATGCACGTTAGAGTTTAATATAGCAAAAGTCTCAAATTGAGCTTTAAGTGAAAATACCCAGTAACCCTTTGGAGTGGCATACCATTCATACAATTGTTCTTTAATGAAAAAGAAAACTGGGTTCAGATGTACGGTTTAAAAATAGTTAAACACAGTGAGCTAACAAGTCCAAGGCTGCAAAAGCACTGGTGGCAGTATTAGAATGTGGTAATGTTCCTTAGGAAGGGGCAAAAAAACTAAGCAGCATGCTCTGGATAAAAAGAAAAATAGAAAAAAAAAATGGGACCATGGGAAACAATGTGAAAGGAGACCTTCTCAAAGATGAGCTCTCCTAAGAAAGCACAGTTACTTACCTGTAACAAGTGATCTCTGGGAACAGCAGGAATAAGTCTTCACATATGGGTACGTCGGTACCGACGGAGTCTGCGCGGGAACGCTTCCTAGCGTCCAAAGAGCTTTTGGAACCATCCCACCACGCCTGCGTGCTGCCTTCCCGCCTTTCCCAACTGCCTCTCCTCAGTTAAGTTTTAAAGCTGAGACAAAGAGAGAGAGAGAGGAAAGGAAAGGAAAGATAGAGATACAACTCCTGGGGAGGTGGGTGGGTTGTGAAAACTTATTCCTGCTGTTCTCCCAGGACAAGCAGGATGAGTCAGCCACACTTGGTGGTGACGTCATCCGACGGCACCGAGACAGAAGTACTCTCCATAGCTCAGAAGGGCTTTGCCCTTCTGAGCATGGGCCACCTGGCTCCACCCCCCTGCCAGCCCCTAGCTAGGCAGTTTTCAGTTCTTCCGCCTTGCCAGCAAGACGGACTTTTCTACTCTCCTCATGGCACCTATGGCGGTGGCCATTTTGCCGCTGTCGTCACAGCCTGGCTCCTCCCCTTCAGCGCTACTGGTCGGTGCCGATCCAGCACGTCACTCCGAAGACATCTGCGCTATTGGTTAAGGCCAGGCTCCAACACACTGCACAAGTGGTCGAAGCTGCCAAGCCCCTTCTCAGCGGCCCGGATTCATTGGCTCACCGCCTGGGAACGCCTCTCAGCGCAGGCTCGCCCGAACGTCGCTGTGCCCGGCCCCAGTGCCGCCGAAGGCTTACCCCGGGCCGAAAATCTGCAGCGGATACCATGGAGCATCCCGCGATCTGCGCCGACGTCAACGAGGGCATCGTCTGCGCGTACCTTTAAACGACGCGAGCAGTGCCGTGACGACACGATGAGGAACTCCGCCCCTCGTCCCTTCCAACACTGGCAATCCGACTCACCGCCTGGGAACGCCTCTCTCAGCGCCGGCTCGCCCGAACGCTGATGTACCCTGGGGCCCTAGTGGCACCGAAGGTTTACCCCGGGCCGAAAGTCTGCTGCGGATACCATGGAGCACCCCGCGATCTGCGCCAATCAGGCAAGGGCGTAACTTGGATGCAGTTCTTCTCTTCTTACAATGTAGGTTCCGCTACCAGCATCCTCACTGCCCACTCTCATTCCCCGGAGCCGATGAGGAGAGGAGAGGAGCGGATGAGCCAGAGCCCCTGCTCCACTCTGTGCCAAACCCCGACGCAACACCGAAGCAGCTGGAGAAGTTGCATGCCGCGTTCCTTCGATGCGCCGGTACGGCCACTGCTTCGGCGCGATTCACGTCGGAATCGATGCACTGGTGCGGCTACGGCCGGATAGAACCACAGAACATGCAGCGGTAAATGCATGGATAATCTACCGGTGTACCTGAGCACTCACAGAACACCTGTCCCTTAATCTGAATTACCCCTTATACCTGGAACATGTCCCCTTCCCGCAACTCCACTAAGGCCTCGATGCCCGTGTGGCATAAGTCCGACCCCCCCCCCATGACTGGGACGGTGGTGGAGCTAAATTGCAAGGAAGGATTCCCTGCTTCCCAGTATTGCTGGTCAAGGACGGGGTCCTCCTATATGCAACTTCAAACTCTGGGGCCAAGTCACAAACTCTTCATGGAGCCAGTCATATGGATCCAGCTAAGTGAAGCGCGATGGATTGTCAGACGCCGTTCTTCCCTCTAATCCAATCCATGGTTGTAGCCTCCAGACACTGGCGGTATTAGACCTCCACTGGCAAGGCCCAGGACTACAGCCACCTCATGTTCCACCTCAAGGGAGTGGAGCTCCTCTACCCTAGGACTGGAAACACCATTGTGGTGCAGGGCACCTAGCATGCCCCGGAGAATCACATTGGACCTTGCCAAGCACGCTGGTCCTTTGGCCAGCTCGACCTCCAGCTGTGAGAACCGTTACCAGAAAGTGAGCAGCAGCCCGTGAACAAGTCAGGGCCCCCTCCAGTGAATGGCCAAACCATCCTATACCTGTCACGGTCATCCAGCAGTAGTTTTTCCGGGACCCTGCGCTAAGACCAGTAGCCAATATGATACAGGCCACACCCGTGCCGGTGTGAGCCAGCAGGGCACAGGAACTTGCCCAGATGCATACACCAGAGTCTCTCTTCATCCTGCATAACAGCCCTGTTGCATGCCAGGCCCCAGGACGACATACCTCCACTACCAGTGGAGGAGTGGCCTAGTGATTGGCACATCGTTTCAACTCTGGCAGGTAGACCTCAGTAGATCACCTAATTTCCCCGGCACAGTGCTACACCCTGGTCGCCCTCTGCCAATGGACCAAGTGTCTTAACTATGTCCCTGTGTTAACAGGGTACGCCAAAGAGCATATTCGCCAGACCAAACTATTAGGTCTGGGTTCCCCCTAAGCAACCTAGGCTGGGCCACTTACTTCGCACTCTGCAGTTTGATTCACAAAAAGGAAACGGGAGTGTAAGACAACTGCAGGACTGGTTAAGCCGCAGTCCATCAGGTCCACATTACCGGCAGGATCGCTTCACAAGAGGTGTGAAGCTACTTAGGACGCCCATCTGTAAACTATGTCAAGACTCCCGGGTCCAAGCGCGGGCTCTACACCTTGCTGACCCGCGACTGCGGCACCTTCCCTATTATGCGACACGCTACTACGTCACAAAAGAGGGAGGTGTTAGGGCACGAACTGCCATTTGCAGGCCGGGCCCCCACGGAGGTAACTATTATGGATCTCCTCACTGGAGACCTGACCGACCTAGGGCCGCCTCCAGAGAGGCGACCTGTTTGACAGAGAGCCGCCTCCGGAGTGGCGACAGCGTGGTACATCACATACAGGCCAGTGTGTGTCCCTTGGCTCTCATCACTGGAGGAGGCTCTCACCTTTGTTGACTGATCGACAGCCTCTTCCAGACAAAGGCGGCCGCTGTCACGTAAAGATACTATACATGGATTCCTCCTACACCGTGCAACGGGGACCTGGGAATGGTACATGCCCCTCCCACTTGCCTACCAGCAAGGTCACCAATAAGTCACAATGGCCTACCCTGACCATAGCGAAATCTAGCCCATAACGAGAGACCCTTCTGACGGTCCTGCCAACTACAGTGAGCAGCACCCCCGCCCCCCCCTCGGGGATCCCACTTGCCATGAACTTCTGTCACCCAAGGCATTGGGGAGCCAGCAGTGGCTACGGTATGGCACCGTACAAGTGTGCCCTGGACCAAAAAGTCATATTTCAAGTCCCAGATGAGGGCCTCCCCTCCAGCTCCTGCCACCCCTGTCATCCACCCTGTCTCTCTGGTGGTGGCGACACCTACCATAGAGGGGAATACACGCCCGGCATTGCCTATAGTCAAAGCTTGGGTCACTCTCGATATCGCTCGGGACATTCTCAATGGGGCACGGGCCGAGTGGTTAGGACCATGAGGCGCGTGCCAAGTGATTAAGACCGCTGCATAGTGCCCATAAGTGGGCAAGTCTCTTGCTTCAGGCAGCAGCAAGTGTATACACCAGCAGTCGCACTAAGAAGCCCTCCCCGCCTTCCTTCTATCTTCCCTCCAACAAATGATCTTTGTACTGACAGCCAAGGGCCTACCGACAGGCGGCCTCGCAAATGGCTTCTCCTTTCCAGGTTGCCCCAACTAGACCCCTTCCAGAAATCCTCCAGGGCCTCACCTCTACCGTAGATTACAGTAAGTACCACCCGTTGCACCCTCCCACCACCACGTCAGGGAGAGCTACATGTCTCAGGAGGGACCTAACAAGAGTTATCCAGCCTCCGCTAGCTCAGCAGCATCATCAACCAACCAATGCGTGAGCCGAAACGAAATTGCGTTAAGTGCCGTCAAGTCGCTGTCACCTCTTCAGGCGGCTCATTGTGGCAGACAGGCACGCCCAGCTGCTGTTAGTATATGGACCCCCTTTTACGTTAGCCAATCTGGCCAAACAGGACACCCCCTCTCCAAGGGTCTCTCTTGCAGAACGATCACCGACCAAGAGGCCTGTTGAGCTACTAACATTGTGGGGCACTCATCCAACGCGCAGTCCTTCAGGACTGAGCTACCTCCCAGATCAGTTGCACACCACGCTTCTTGGGAGGAACGAAGCCCCACGGAAACAGGATAACACATGGTCGCATGATAACACACCAGCGTCAAGGGAACCAACCCTGTTTCCTTCTGCACAGGACTCCCATTCACCTAGGAAGCCCTGTTGATAACTAACTACAGCAGCCTCTGCCTAGACCAGACAGGAGCCTCAGCCAGGCAAGAAACTTCATGCACTGGCTCCAGACTCAACACTTTCCCCCCATGCATACCATGCCGGGGACCCGCAGGAGTAAAAACCGCCACCCGGTCTTCTGACACCGCTACCTCAGATGCCACTTCGGCCGAGCAGTTCTGGCCACAGCGCAGATGCCAGCGGCGATACACAAGCATGCAGGGAGTGGGTTATGCACCCTAAATGCAGGGTACGACTGGATTCAAGCCTGCAGTACGGCTGTGCACAGTATTCTGGTCCCAACAGTGGCCAATCTAGGCCATGTCTCCCGGTTCCTCTGTTATCCCACCATACTAACGGTCCTCATTATCCTCAAAAAAAAGAAGCCTCTCTTATCAAGGAGGTGTTCATGCCTTTGCACCACCCACGTGGCTGGCTATAGTAATCCGTTGCCCAGTGAAAATCATCATACCATTGCTTCCTCATTACGGTGAATACCACTGCGGTGTACCTACATCTGTTAGCGCACAGGCGTGCCCTGTTATTGCACCCTCTGCACATGCGTGCATCGCGACAGCGGTGACCCCGCACTACTACCACTGCTCGATGGCATGCATCACGGCTGAGGTGAATCCTGCACTACGAATACTGCTCGAGGATGAATCCCGCTCCACCAGTGCTCAATGTGCCTACATCTGTTACCGCACAGGTGTGCTCTGCAACTGCACCCTTTGCACATGCGTGCTTCACGACTGCGGTGAATCCCGCACTACTATTGCTCGATGGCGAATCCCACACTACTATAGCTAGATGGCGAATTCCGCACTACTACTGCAATCCCACACCACTATTGCTAGATGGTGAATTCCGCACTACTACTGCTCGATGTGCCTACATCTCTCTCAACAGGTGTACCTTGTAACTACACCCTCTACACGTTGTAAGCCAGCATACGTTAACTTCACCATCTGCACATGCGTGCATCGCAACTGCAAGACCATACCTTCTAACTGCGCCCTCTCACATCGCTGCTACTGCACATATATGCATATCCCTGCAGTCCTACAGGTTCACGTCGCAATATGCTGCTCCACAAAGGCGCATACTAACCTGAAGAAGTGTCTCGGCCTTCCCCCATCCACCACAGCGCATGGCAACTTGGGAGGCACCAAGTGTGGCTGACTCATCCTGCTTGTCCTGGGAGAAAACGGAGTTACTTACCTGTAACTGGAGTTCTCCAGGGACAGCAGGATAAGTCAGCCACACATACCTGCCCACCTCCCCTGGGATGGGGTCGGCCTCCATCCTGGTGCCCACCTCCTAGCGGCAAAAGGCTCAGCTAGTGATGAACTGGCTAGCTAGGGGCGGGCAGGGGGGTGGAGCCAGGTGGCCCATGCTCAGAAGGGCAAAGCCCTTCTGAGCTATGGAGAGTACTTCCGTCTCAGCGCCATCGGATGATGTCACCACCAAGTGTGGCTGACTTATCCTGCTGTCCCTGGAGAACTCCAGTTACAGGTAAGTAACTGTGCTATCTCCAGGAACAAGCAGGAATGAGTCTTCACATATGGGGACTCCCAAGCTTAGATGCCTGGAGTCCCAGCATGTCATAGGTTGGAACATGCTATCCCCCACAACACCAGGCATCCTGAGGATGGAGGGTAGGAGTTGAAGAGAAAAAGGTGCTGTGGAACAGTTAACCTAGCATAGGATTGCAGACAAGGAGTCCATGTGTGGATGATAATTGTCAATGATATTGCAAAGAAAAAATATTGCAATATGGACCTCCCCTAACAGAACTTCAGAGAAGTATGGAGGTTCATGGAATCTACTGGGGAACCCAGTAGAGGAACCTCGAGAAGGACCTCACTGTAAGTGGAGGTAGAAAACCTGTAGGAAAGCAATGGAGGTCAGAATCCTGAAAGGTAACAGGTAACCCCAGTAGGAAAAACTGGGGTAGTACAAAAACGGTGGGCCTTCAGCGGAAGGCTTTATGATAAAAGCCGAATTCTTTTGGCAGCAGAGTGGCTCACTCTTAGGAACAAAAAGAGAAAGGCTAACCGATTTGGACAAACAGGCCCAGTCCTTGTGGGGAGAAAGTGTATGGGAACCCCTTGTATCTCAAAAGAAAGGACAACGCTGGAGGCGTTAGAGCCTGTGATTAGCTGAAGATCTGCAATGTCTCTCCTAACTGAGGTCAGCTGGGAGAGATATTGGAACATGGAGAGCTTTAGGGGTACCTAACCTTAAGGTTATGGTAGGTGTTAACTACCAAAGTGGTTGTGCGTGTAGGACCCTAAAACATGCTGGATAGCATAAGTATGGGTAAAGCCCATCTGTCAGAATCATATAGCTATATGAGCCTCGACAGTCAGGTAGATAAAGCAGAATACATATCTACCGATAGTAAAATATCTCGACAGATACATACACACACACAATATATATATATATATATATATATACACACACACACAACAATTAATCAAAAGTCCCACACATACAAAAGGGAACACCCTTGACATGATTTTTGCACCTCTAGCAGCATGTGAATTAGACAATAATCTTGTAACACTGATCCCAGTTCCATGGTCAGATCACAAATTAATTAACTTCACAATTCCTGTGAACTCTAACAACTTGGATAACAGAACCTCCAATAATCCCACTAAAACGACAACTCGAAGCTTCAATGCTTTCAACAAAGAACTCATACTGGCACAAACCCACCCTCTCTACAATGACACTTCCCTCAATCTGGAAAAACTGATCACATCATGGAACGACATCCTCAGCTCCATTGCACAAAAACCACCCAATAGCAAAATCTCAACTAACAGAAAACATGCACCATGGTTTTCTTCGGAGCTGCGGACCTCCCTCTTACACCTTCGAAAACTCGAGAAACGATGGCGTCGATCTCGCTCCTCAAACGACCAGATAGCATACAACGCTCAACTCACGACCCATAGAACAGCAGTCCTGACAAAAATGAAACATTTCTACACTGACTCTCTCAAAAGATCCCTAAATAAACCACGGGAACTCTTCAACATAGTCAAATCCATATCCAAGGAACCATCTCCATGCCCTCCTGAAGAGATCCACCCACAAGCCTTCGCAGATCATCTGCAATCAAAACTATTGCAAACAAACAAAATCGCTGCCTTTAACCATCAGGACACCAATTGCCTAAACCACCTCTCAATATTCTCCACACCACCCAAGAAACATATTGAAGATACCACTGCAGCCATCAACACCACCACTGCTCATACTGACCCCTGTCCAGCCTATTGGATAAAGAATATACGCAGTGATATCAGTCCAATAATCACAAGAATGATAAATCTATCGTTCACAACTGGATCCTTCCCCTCAGCACTCAAGCAAACCTCAATTAGACCTCTGCTAAAAAAACCCAAACTGGACCCTAGCAAAGTTGAATCATATAGACCCATAGCCAGCATACCCTTCCTAGCTAAGATATTTGAAAAGGAAGCACAACGACAAATACAAGACCACATCGATACTGCAGCCCCACTAAATCCACATCAGCACGGCTTCAGAGAATTACATGGCGTAGAAACCCTTCTTACCTCCCTCTTCAATGATATTATCACCTTTGTTGACAACATCCATCAAGGATGTGTACTTATCTTCATCGACATAGCTGCAGCATTCGACTCTGTTCACCACGGCCTACTAATTGAACGCCTAAAAGAAAAAGGCATTACCGGCCTCGCTCTTGACTGGTGCAGATCATACCTTGAGGGAAGAGGACAGCAAGTAAGATCAAGAACAACAAAATCAAAGCCTTTCCACCAAAACCAGGGCGTCCCACAAGGGTCATCACTATCATCTCTCATGTTTAACATTTACATTCAACCCGTCTGTAACATCATAAAATCCTTCAATGTGCAATGGCAGATATACGCCGATGACATCCTTTACATGCCATTCTCCACAAAGCAAATGGACCTCTCACCTCTTATTGATTGTTTTGACGCAGTATCCGAATGGTTTCTAACGCAAAACCTTCGGATCCAACATAAGAAAACAGAGGTACTCTTTGTCACGAAAAATCCATATTTTACCCCTCCACCTCATATAAAAGTGAGAGAAGCCGAACTACAAACAAAACCTGCAATCCGTTATTTAGGAGTCACTTTGGATCAACGTTTGGACATGAAATTACACATATCCCACATTGTTAAAGCCGTATATTTCAAGATCCGGACACTCAAACACCTCCGAACCTTATTGGACCCAAGTGATTTCCGAACTGTATATCAAGCCCTTATCCTGCCCCATTTTGATTTCGCCAATGCCATTCTCCAAGGGCTCCCACAATCTACATTGACTCCCTTACAACTGGCCATGAACGCCGCTGCGAGAGTTCTATTTGGAGCAGCGAGGTATGACCATATCACACCCATCTTATTGCAGCTCCACTGGCTCCCAACACATGGAAGAATACTATTCAAGACCCTAGTACTTACCTTTAAAGCCATCCACAACATAACTGCTTCTACAATAATCAATCTACTTCAACCCACCCCGCCCAACAGATCCAGAAGATCAACATCAGCAAACACCCTAACTATACCAAATGCTTCAACAAAATGCACACTAACAACATCCAACAGAGCATTCAGTCTCTATGCTCCCAAGTGTTGGAATACACTGCCTCCAGAAATCCGAACAATCACCGATCTCATGCAATTCAGGAAGGCACTCAAGCACTACTTATTTATACAATACTACCAGATCAATATTAATCCACCATAGACACACCTCTCCTCTAGTCCTAACGCATACCCATAGATTTATCATAAGATACTCACAAAGCTTATTGTTATATATGTAAATAATTGTTGTGCATGTCTCCCTAAGTTATCCAAGTTGTTCTTCCCTGTTCTATGTAAAACTGATATTTGTTTTGTTAATTATGGTTCCATGTAAACCGCGCTGATGCTAAAAAGTGCGGTATATAAGAAAAATAAATAAATAAAATATAGATATATGAGAATATATCTATAGTGAGATATGAAGGGCATAAAATACACATAAATGATAGACATCTGTAAGATGATGTGTGCTATAGGTATGAATATATAGGCCTCTATATGGAAGTCTGCAAAGAAGCAGAGATATGCCTACAAAAAGGTATTCACATAGGAAAATGTGAAGAGGAAAGATTCATCTAACAAGAAGGTGGAACCTACTTGAGAAGATAGAGAATCAATTCCCACTGGTTATGGCTACAGGGATGCTGGGTAGGAGAATAATCAGGATGGTTACGTGAAAAGCAGAGGATGATATCAGTCTGCAGCCAGCAAGTCCCGAGTATTCTAGAACTCTAGCATGGTAAGTGAACAGAAGACGCATAGGAATGAGATACCTTTTTGCCCTTAAGCAGGTCAGCATGGTATCATGCGTTCTTACCATGAGGACGAGCTGGGAGGAGAAAACATATTCCCTATTGGAAATACTATGGACCAAAGCAGGGAATTAGCAACTTCTTAAGCTTTCACGTAAGAGGAGGCCTATGTCCTTTATATTAAAAAGGAGAACTTTTCTAGTCATGGGAGATATGACTGAAAAAGCCTTTTTTCAACCATCTAGTATAGCTGCTGGAGAAAAAGCCCCCCATGCTCTCTAGCAAGGGCCCATAGTGGAGAGCTTCTCTGTAGAATTACAGAGAGCATGATGCAGGAGAATGAGGAGATAGAACTGGCTGCAGGAGAGCCAGTACCTATGTCAACTATGCTGCCAAACCCAGGGAAATGGAGATGAGCACCGACAGAGCTATCTAGATATACAGGAATAGAAGATTCTGCACAGGGCAGTGTGGAATGTTTACAAGATGGTCGCTGGTACTGGCTGTCAGGAGCAGCGACCATCATTACCACATTGTCCATGCCAGGTATCGACTCCAAGCTTGGCATAGAAGGGAGCGATCCTGTTGAAAAAAGCATGGTAGGAGTTGGCCACGATGCTACTGTGGATACCGGTACCAATGCCGGAGTCGAGCTCGACAAAGACATCGGAGCAGTCATCGGTGACAGTTCAATCGGTACAGAGGTAACCGAAAACCTCTGGGTGCTATCTTCGGTACCGAGCCACCGGTATCGGTACCAAAAAGAGTATTGGTACCGAGACTTCCAGACTAGAGAGCGATTCTAAACTCGGCATCGATAAGCAAAGCATGGAAGGCACCGACCGTAAGGGTAATGAGGACATCGGTAACAGGTTCAGTACCGTGTCTGATACCGGTGAATGAAGGTCAGCTAGTGGCAACTCAATCGGCCTCGGGGGAACCGAGAGTTGCGGATCCGAATCATCAGAACCGAGCCTTCGGTACCGCCGAGAGCCGGTACCAAGGCGAGTCGGTACCCAATCCTCCAGACTGGAGATCGATTCCAGACTCGGCATCGAAGGAAGCGAGGCCATCGATGCACGTCTGGAGAGTACCGATGTCTGTGGTAGTATCGGTGCTGGTACCGATAATGGAAGGTCAGTCTGGAGTGTATCCACCGGTCCCGAAGGCACCGAGGACGCCCGATGACCATCCCTGGTGAGGAGTGTTTCATCCAACACCGGTGCCGATGTCGGGGTATCGGTACCGCTCGAAGTGGATGCCACCACCGGACACGGCTCAGGTATGTTCTGTGAGGGGTGAACCCCAGGAACAACCTGAAACCCCTGAAAGGCTTTTGAGACCGAAGACTCCTGCCGGGGTTTTGAAGCCGTGCATGAGACCTACCACTCGAGGGCTGGCTAAACAGACTGTTTGTGGGTTACCTGATCCTGTGGAGAAGAAGAAGGGGACGGTGCCCTGAAGCTGGAGGGAAACCGTGTATCGAGGGAACCTCAATATTGAAAACCTCTTCTCACTAAACTATTGTCAGGACCCAAGCAGGTTAGACACCGACTTCGAGGGTCTAAAAATAAAGTTGTACCGCCACAGTTTGAACATTTCTTGGAAAAAGTGGCTGGCGGTTCCATAAAGGAAAAAGAAGAGGCCTAAAAGGCCTACGATACCGTGGGACACTATGAAGAAAAAAATATTCCTTGAAAAAAAAAAAAAAGATTTTACAAGAAAAGAAAACACTGGCAGTACCGGTGGCGTCGGGAAGACAGCCGCGACCACAAGAAAACTAAAGAAATAAAACAAGAATTTTCTGGGGTGACAGGAGGACGTCCTGCCGGCTCCACGGAAAAACAAAAACTGAGGAGAGGCAGTTGGGAAAGGCGGGAAGGCAGCACGCAGGCGTGGTGGGATGCTTCCAAAAGCTCTTTGATTGGACGCTGGGAAGCGTTCCCGCGCAGACTCCGTCGGTACCGACGTACCCATATGTGAAGACTCATTCCTGCTTGTTCCTGGAGATAGTGTATTACTACATTTAACCCTTCACTCCTACCATACTGACTACAATGAAGAGGTTCACACAAAGCTGTGGGCAATAGTGATGAGGCTCAGAGGCAAAGAGGGAGCATTAATGAAAATTAAGGACATAAGGACCGTAGTACTGGGTAAGATCAAAAGTCCATCAAGGCCAGTACTGTGCTTTAACAGCAACCAGTTGGATACTATTTGGCATATCATAAACACGGTTTTTACACTGTTTATTGGCAGGAAGATATTTTTCAGTTAAGAATTGAGTAAGAGCTTGCCCCTAACAAGCCTATAATGGTAAAACAGATCTTTGTTGGACTACTCTGTCTCCATGGGATGCAGTCCATTCTATTAAAGATAAGTCAGACAAGTTGATTAAGAATTTTGAATGATTCTATGCCTTAAATATATACACTTCTCATTCATAGGTATTCTGACATCTTGACTGGCTGTGCCCTACCAGGTATAGGGCGTCAAAATGCTTATTGCCTGCGTATTTGTGCCAGCTATTGAATAAAAGGAAGCTTACACTGGCATTTAGTTTATAAAAGTGGAAAAAAGTAAGAAGAAAGAAAAAGAAATTGAATTAAAAAGTATTTGTATATTCCGCTTAAGTTCAGAAAAACTCCTTTGTTTATAAAAACAAGCTATCTATAAGTTTAACTGCTGATGTATTTAAAAGCCTTTCCCCTTGGATGGGTAACTGCCCTATAGAGGCATATCAGTCTTAAATACTTACCGGTAAGTCTTTTCTCCTTTTATTAGTATCTTATTTCTTTAGTGATGCACATGGTCATGCTCCCCGAAGGTGTTTAAAACGTCTCATACTGGTTAAAGGTCAGAAGTTGTAAGTCAGTAATTCTGAGTTGGAAGTAATGTGTTTGATTGATAATAGATATGATTAATGCAGTCCAGAAGTCTGTTTGAGGGAGAAGCAGCCTCAAATTCCTTCTGAGCCACTGAAGTAATAGTCAGAATTTACTCACCGAATTATCCTGTAAATTATTGTGGGGCCTTCATGTTATCCATTGGTTGAAGAAGAAAAGGAATGAATAGCTGTCATGCAGAGGTTTTGTTGGGTTACAAGGAAAATGTGGTAATAAACAAAGATTAATTTTGTTTCAACACTTTTGGAAATCAAGCTGCAAGATGAAAGTCTTTGGGCATAGACCCCTCATGTGTGTAAATATCTGGTCACCTGGGATCTCTATCTATACCTATATCTCAGAATCTTTAAAATTCATACTGATAGTATCACATTTTCCAAAACAGACATGGATCTCTTCATGCAGATGATGGAGGAACAGACTACTCTATGCTTTATTAAACTTCCTTATCATCCCTCCAGTCCAGTCCTGAACCTCTGGGTTTAGCACCTCCTCCAGAAGCTTGGAGACTGAGCACATCATCCTTTTGATGACTCTGGTATAAATAGCCCAGTGACCGCCTCTCCGGTCCAGTAGTCTCAGTCTCCTAACAGCTGGAGAGGTGGTGAGCCTGGGGGTTCAGGACTCACTAGAGGGACAATAAGGAGAGTTAGGTCTTAAGAGGTTTAAAAGAGAAGATAGCTGTGAGATTTGGAAAAAGGAGGAGTAAGGCAGAGAGGAACAATTGTAAAGTGCTGCAGAGGGGTGGCCCTCCCCCCTCCCCAACCGCCGGAGAGAGCGTCAGAAGTTAAAGGGGCTAGCTATCCGGCTTCTGAACCCATGTTTTTGGGTGAGGAGCCGGTAGGAAGAGCAAAGCAAAGCACAGTAATGCTGGCGTTGCCTGGCCGATGATCAGGGAAACGGCTTCTCCTTCCTCTCAGCCCCAGCTGAGCGCGGGGAGAGCTACGCAGACAGAGAAAAGGGTCTGTTGAAGACTGGCTGCGGCAGAGGTAAGGTGCCTGCGTGTAAGGGGAAGTGCAGGGGGACCCATTCTTGCTGTTTTTTGTGATGATTGCCGTGTGTGAGAGAGGCCCGACCACGTGACAGCCACATGGGAAACGGAGTTAGCAGGGTATAGCTGTGGGGATTCCTGCTTTTTCTTCTGAGGCCATTTTTCTTGCTACCCGAGGGTTTTGGAGTCCTTGGTAGGGAGGACTCCACATAAGTGCACAGACAGGGGGGAGTAAAAAAGGAAGGAAGGAAGGAAGGAAGGGACTGGTTGAGACAAGCTCAACTGCTGGACAGTCTGTCAGGGGGTTAAGTCTTTCTGGAGGTTCCTAGCCAGCTGGGCGGGATGCCACCCAAACCTCAGTGTTTGGTGTGTGGTATTCGACAGGGAGCAGTGTCAGAGACTGGGGTTTGCAAATGGTGCACTCAGGAGGCAGCCTCTATGGAACAAGCCTTGGAGGAGGGATTTGAGGTTCAGAAGGGGGCCGTGCTAGGCCTGCCGGAGCCTATATCGCCTTCTTTGCCATCCCAGGAGCCTGTGGCTTCTTCTGCCCTAGGCACTTCCCCTCCAGAGGCCCAAGGGCAGGGGGGAATACCGGCAATGTTTTCCCCCGATTTTGTCCCGTTACTCCATCAGGCCTTTTGCTTGCGTCAACGAGGGCCAAGGACCTGTTTCACGGAGGTGAAACGGGGGGGGAGAAGCGACCAGGAACCCCTGCAGGTTTAGAGTCAGGGGGAGGCCCTTCTAAGAAGTCAAGTGGCTTGGAAGAGGGCCCAGAGCGGTCACTGGCTTTAGATGTGATGGAGCTTGAGGACCATGATCCAGAGATGGATGCGGTGGAGGACTTGGAGGAAGGTGAACTCACAGAGCCAGAAGAACAGGCAAGAGTGGTTCAAGTGTTCCAGCAGGAGGAATTGCCGGCGCTCATTGCAGAGACGCTTAAAGCTCTCAATGTGTCTCCCAATCTTCCGGCGGAGGATGCCACATTGGAGGACCTGTTGTAGGCCATTAACAGGGCTGAAAGGGTTTTTCCAGTGCACAGGGTTGTGCAAGAGATGATTCAAGAGGAATGGGATATGCCAGAGGTGGGGCCCACCTCTATCCCTTGTCTGATCAGGACCACGATCTTTTTCGGTCTCCAAAGGTAGATGCAGTGATGTCGGTGGTTACCAAGACAACAATTCCGGTGGAAGGTAGTGCCACTCTCAAGGATGTCCAAGATAGGAAGTTGGACACCTTATTGAAGCAGGTTTTTGACGTCAATACCCTATCGATGCAAGTCTCTATTTGTGGGGCGTGGGTTGCTAGAGACGGTCTTCATTGATCTCAGCGGATTCAGGGAGAGCAGACCAGGGAAGTGGCCCGTCTACAGTCTGAGGCTGCGTATCTGGCAGATATTCATTACGACCTTATCCGGGGTCTATCAAAAAATATGGCTTTGGTAATAGCGGCTTAGCGCTATCTCTGGCTGCGTAATTGGGTGGCAGACAGTTCCTTGAAGGCCCAGCTAAGTAAACTTCCATTCAGGGGTAAACTTCTCTTCGGATAGGACATGGACAAGTTGGTGAAGGATCTGGGTTACTCAAAGAGCGGGTGCCTACCTGAGGATAAGCAGAAGCAGGGTCATCCCGCTACGGTGCCCAAGGGTCAATAAAGGGAGTTGATGTTTCTGTTCTCCTTGTTTCAGTCAGTATCAGAGGGGAAGGTTCCCCTCCAGGAACCAGGGGTTTCAGGGATTTCGAGGGGCAGGCAGGGGATTTGCTGCTTCCTCTTCCTTGGGCCTCAGAAAATCACAATGAAGTAAGAGGGACCCAAGTAGGGATGGAACCCATAGGAGGGCGGCTACAGGAGTTTTATCCTGCCTGGGTTCAAATCACATCAGACCAGTGGATGTTGGAGGTCATTCGAGAAGGGTATGCCCTGGAATTCCAACGCCCTGTGGTCAGTTCCTTCGTTCAGTCTCCCTGCAAGACACGGTCCAAGTTGGAGGCAGTGCCAGTACTGCCAGACCAGTACGGCTGCGGTCGGTACTCCATATATTTTGTGGTGCCAAAGAAAGGGTCTTTTCGTCTGATCTTAGATCTCGAGCAAGTAAATCGCTATCTCTGGGTATCGCATTTTCATATGGAAACTGAGGTCTGTTATAGTAGCGGTCAGAAAGGGAGAGTTCTTACTTCCCTAGACCTGTCGGAAGCTTATCTACACATTCCGATTCGACTGGAACATCCGCAGTGTCTCAGATTTGCAGTACCTATGGGGCATTTTCAGTTCCGGGCGTTACCGCTTGCGCTAGCTATGGCTCCACAAACCTTCACCAAGGTGGTGGCAGAAGCAGCGTTGCGCAAGGAAGGAGTGCTAGTTCATCCCTACCTAGACGACTGGCTGATTCAAGCAAAGACAAAGAGCGAAAGCGAGTCGGCCACGGCCCGGGTGGTACAGTTTCTTCAGAGCCTGGGCTGGGTGGTCAATATGGCCAAAAGCAGGTTGACTCCGTCCAGAGCCTGGAGTACCTGGGTGTTTGGTTCAATACGTGCGAGGGGAAGGTCTTTCTTCTGGGACAGCAGACGTGAGGGCTACAAAGGCTCGTGCACAGCTTCCTGGATAAGATGGACCCCACAGCATGGCATTATCTGGAGCGTCTAGGGACCATGGCAGCCACACTTGAGCTAGTGCCGTGGGTGAGGGTGCACATGAGGCCATTGCAAAGGGCCCTGCTCCGGAGATGGTCACACCAGTCGGACTCTGTCACAAAGGCTTCCCTGCCCGCTGGAGACCAGTCTGGCTCTCCGGTGGTGGCTGAATCCAGGATGCCTGGAGAAGGGGATGCTTCTGGTGTCGCAATCATGGATGCCACCGACAATGGACACCAGTCTGTCCAGCTGGGGAGCGCATTTCGAAGGGTGTTTTGCCCAGGGGCAGTGGAGCGGCCTGGAGAAAGATTGGTCCCATCAACAGACTGGATATGTGGGCAGTGACCTTGGCACACTGAGCTTTTCAACCCTGGCTGCAGGGGAAGGCAATTCGAGTGCTCTCAGACAACGCGAACACGGTGGCCTACATCAATCGCCAGGGGGGCACGAGCAGTGTACCTTTGGAGGAGGCGGCCGATCGGCTGTTAGCTTGGGCTGAGGAAAACCTTCTGGCTCTGACGGCGGCACATGTGGCAGGAGTAGAAAGTCGTCCTCCACATTGTCTAAGTTGGGTTTGAGTGGATCCCAGAAAATGGGTTCTCCATCCGGAGGTGTTCTCTGATAGTGCGCTGCTGGGGGACTCCAATTTTGGATCTGATGGCAATGTTCAAGTCAGCAAAGGCCAGCCACTTCTTCAGCAGGAGGCGAGAAAGAATGTCGAAGGGTCTCGATGCTCTAATGCAAAGGTGGCCCGAGGAAGGGCTCCTGTACGTGTTCCTGCCGTGGGCCCTGATAGGTCACGTCGTACAGCGAACAGAGGTTCACCAAGGTCTGGTGGTCCTGATCGCGCCAGACTGGCCAAGGAGACCGTGGTATGCAGATCTGGTTCGGCTTCTAGTGGAGCGTCCATGGCGACTGCCGGTTTGGAAGGACCTGTTATTACAGGGTCCACTCCGAATGCCTCAGGTGGATCGATTGTTGCTTACGGCTTGGATCTTGAAAGGGTGTGGCTGAGGTCAAGGGGATACTCAGCAGCAGTGATTTCCACCTTGTTGAAGGCCAGGAGTAGGTCTACCTCACTGGCATATGTCCGGGTCTGGCCTATTTTCGAGGCATGGAGTGCAGACAGGCAGGTTCATCTCCTGGATGTTCGACAAACGCTGAGGAAGTATCTGAACAGAACAGCGCATTTCCACAAGTCAGATAGGCTGTTTGTGTTGTTTGGGGGGGGGGGGGGGGCAGCAGTGACAAAGGCTTCCATTTCCAGGTGGCTCAAAGAGGCTATAGTGTCAGCGTACATTTTGAAAGGTAAGCCTGTTCGAGGGACTGAGGGCTCATTTGACCAGGGAACAAGTGGCATCGTGGGCAGAGTATAGCTTGGTGCCGGGCCATCAAGATTTGTAAAGCAGCTACTTGGTCGTCTTTGAATTCTTTTGTCAAGCATTACCGTCTGGATGTTCAGGCAATGAGGGATGCCCATTTTGGATCGGCAGTGCTTCAGGCTGGTCTAGCAGGTCCCTCCCATTGATATTTACTGCTCTGTTACATCCCCAGAGGTTCAGGACTGGACTGGAGGGACAATAAGGAAGGTGAAATTAGACTTACCTGCTAATTGTTGTTCCTTGAGGAACTCCAGTCCAGTCCAGGATCCCTCCCTCGTGTCAATTTTGGACTGGTGCCTGAAGAAGGGTTGGACTAAGGTTAAGGTGAAGGCTCAGTTTCAGGAGATGGTACCTGTTGGGGGAATTGGGTTTTTAGAATGGGGATTCTTGTGGGGTCTGTGTCCTAGAGGGCAGACCTGAGCAGCGGAATGCCTGGTATGTTTTCATGGAACGGAGGAAGGGGTGTTAGCTTCTTCTCTGTTAAAAGTTAATATAGATTAAAGTTAAAGTGTTTGGTTGCATATGTTTACTACTTATTTGTTGCTCCAGTGAGTCTTTGTCAATAGGTAACTGGAGTGGAGAGGTGGTCCCTGGGCTATTTATACCAGTCATCAAAAGGATGACGTACTCTGTCTCCAAGCTGCTGGAGGTGGTGCTAAACCCAGAGGTTCGGGACTGGACTGGAGTTCAAGGAACAACAATTAGCAGGTAAGTCTAATTTCAACTTTGTCACTATCCTCCACAGGCAGTAGGAAAACTCAAGTGAGGAACTCAGCTTAGAGTGGTGATGCTAGAATTTAATATAGAAAACTGTTTCTTTGGCATAATACTATAGGGTTTCCTTTGTTGCTTGATAAGTATTCCTCTAGTCAGACATGCTGATGGTAGCCACTGGATGTGATAGGACGAACTCCTGTTTTCTCCTCCCCCCAAAATCCAGGAGTGGATAAGTGACAAGTTGCACAGCCTTCAATTGAGATTCTTCTCAAAAGGCATAGTGAGAACATACTGAGCATACTGAAGTTAAGATACATATCCCTATCCCTACCCTCCTCCACAACTGGAAGGGCAAAGCGATGGGGGGGGGGGGGGGAATAGGTGTTTTATATGGATCTCTCCTTTTTTTTTTTTAGAGTGACTTTTCATATTAGCCTGTTTTAACTTTCGAGGCAAAAGGCTTTAGTCTGGGGGGGGGGGGGGTAGGTATTTTTTTAAATTAATTCATCTGTGTGGTGGAAGAACAGTTATTTAACCTGAGATGCTCGAGTACTGTTTGGCTTTTGTTTCAGTCTCTTCTGGTGAAGAGAAACAGGCAGCAGTTAAGCCAAGGAACCTGGTGAGGAAACTTAGGGGGAACAAACAACCACCACTTAACATGTTTGCAGTTTCAGATTTGTGACTGTGGTTCGACCAATATGTTTGGAAACGCCCGAATATCCTGGGACTCCACAGAACCCCAGATGGGTTGCCTCCCTGTTTTGTTGCGTTTTAGAATTTGCTCTCAGAGATGAGATCTCCTCTAACCAGAGGGATGTGACCGAGTAAGATACTGGATCCCTGCAATCCAGTAGTAGTGAAAGAATGAACTGAATTCCCCTAGTTTACTTACCTGGGACCTGTATTGAAGAAACTTGCCATATTTGCGCCACAACAGAAGAAATAAACTTGTACTGTCGGGAGAGAGAGAAAGTTTGTAATGAATCACACTATGTTGTGGATCAAATGAACAAAATAGGCTATACATTATTCTGACATAGGTGGGCCTTACGATCTTATCCAAATTGGACTCCAATATTTCAATACATTTGTATGGTTTTTTTTCTCAGCACAGTTTCTTTGAGCACGACTAAAGGAATAAATGACCCAGTCAAGGTTGTACACAGGCAATGCTAAACTCTTGCGTGCAAGAACAGCATGTTTTTCCAATGCAGGGCTGCACTAGGCACACAAAGCCAAACCAGAAGGACCCCCTGGAATCCAATGTCATCCATCCCTGTGCCCTCAAAGGCACCTGCAGCTACAAGAAATTTTCCTGGCCAATGAATGATCTTGCAGCAGAGAAAATTAGACTGGCCCAAGCATTATCAGGGCAAGGCTGTGCTCTTGATCAAGCTGTTCCACCCTTAGAGACATCAATGGCAGCAGTGTGCAGATGCAAGGGTTCCTGCAGTGGGGTAAGGAAAACCCCTAAGGTGCAAGAAAGGGATTTTTCAAAGTTCAAAGTTCAGCATGGTATCCGCAATAACTCATTTGTAGAATCAGTATACCTGGAATTACTCCTTTTTTTCCTCTGCCACTGCTGGTTAAGTCTGTTCCAGTAAGCGCTGTAGAACATAAAAGATGCGCCATACTGGGCCAGACCAAAGGCCCATCAAACCCAGTATCCTGTTTCCAACAGTGGCCAGGTCCAGGTCAGGTTTCCAAAAGGTAGACAAGTTCCATGCTGCTTATCACATGGGCAAGCAGTGGATTTCCCCAGTCCAATTTAATAATTTATAGACTTTTCCTTCACAGCTTGTCCAAATTTCTTTTAAACCCAGCTACATTAAAAGCTTTTACTACATGCTCCAGCAATGAATTTCAGAGTTTGACTATGTTTTGAGTGAAAAAAACTATTTTCTTTGATTAATCTTAAATAGGCACGCCTGAAAACATCTGCCATTGTCATTATGATGGGGGAGGTGGAAGAGTGTAGTTTTATCAGCACAGACAAAACTCCCCCAAGAAGATTCTCTGGTGACACTGCCCAATGTTGGAGAAAGACCACTCTGGTTAGTGGCAGAATAACAAAATTGCTGTGTGTTTTTAATCAGCACGACCACTGCCGGAGGAAAGCTGTTCTGTTGTTATGTGTGGCTGACGAGAATAGTTGCGGAAGGTTTCCTTTTTTGGTGCTGCCGTGGCTGGAGGAAAGCTGCTCCAGAATGTGCACCAGAAGAGGCCCCTTTTCCAGCCAAGACCATATATGTATGTGCCATTGCTGCTGGTGAACCTCTCCAGTTGGTGCGACCAAGAGAATCGATAGAGAAAACTCCATGTCTGATGCTTACAGCTGAAAGCTGCTCCAGAATGTGCAGCTTAAGAGGTCTTTTTTCCTTCAAAGCTCATGTGTGGGCACACTACTGCCACTGGAGCAGAAGTGCTCAGATTAGTATGGGGCTGTCATATCTGCATTGCTGCTGCTGAAGGAAAACTACTCTAGACAAAGCAGAAAAGGGCCTGGGTTATGGCTGACAAAAGATGCAATATATAGAATTCGATAAGCAAATTATTTGCTGTCCTTAGGGTGGAGGGCAGAGTATTGGAAAGAATAAATGTAAAGGAATAAAGAGAAAACAATGAAGCACAAAAGTGGGGAGAGCTTTGTCTGCACTTGGCAATGGATGAAGTAGAGAGAGGAAGGAGCAATGGCCACATAGCGGGGAGTACTTGCACATGCCTAGAGTTTTTCTAGACTCCTCTGGGTGAGGGGGGAAATCCAACAAGGTGCCTACTGCAATGACATCACATTCTGGGTGGTTGATCGTCCACAGAGAAAGGGAAATCCTCAAACCTGATAGGCTGGCCGGGAAACTGGAGAAGGAAGATCCCAGCCATCCACTACAGGTCTAAGAGGCCTAGCTGCTGGAGAGAATATTTTCTTTTGTTTACTTGTTTACATTTAAAAAAAAACACAACAAAAAGACACACAAACCACTGCACTGCAGTGTTCTAAGACTGTTGATATTATTCTGGCTAACTTTTATATTATGTTTTTAGGGATCGTACTCATCAGTATTACTCTCCTATTGTTCCCCTTATGTCTCATTGGATAAGCCCCACCATTGTGCTTATTTTTATATGTACTAGGTGTTTGCTTTTTCATGACAGTCCAGGTGGGGTGCATTTTATTTTAAGTTTTTTTCTGATTATGTTATATTTTAGGTTTTTATGGATTACCATGGATATTAATGTATAAAATGGTTTGCAGCACTTTACGTTTTAGTGGTTTGAATCTTACTTCATGTCATGTCATAGCAACTGTAGCTAACAAGATCGTCCTCTGCAATTGATTTATTGGTTGCTCCCTTTAATCTGCATTTAGTTTTGGTTATGTTCCCACTTAAGCACTACTGGTAATTTAAGTGTTTTTCATGTCATGAGGTTTGACGTCCATAAGGTCTCTTATAAGTGTGGAAGTCCATTCTTTGGTTCGCCGAGTGTCAACACGATCATGAACCTGTGATCAACTTCAAATTGCATTAACTGTCGTCTTTCAGACAGATAGCACCCTACAATTTATTTTGGCGTCTCCCAAGGTAGTGTATCATATTTCTCTGTTTTCACTACGCTGGTTTTCATTACTGCATTCATTTAAGCACTTTCCATCATCATATTCTTATTTTATTACACATGTATTTGCTGGTCACGTGTAGCGTCCACAATTTCTATTCATGCAGATTCACTTAAGATCATTACCCTTCTGACTGGTCCGCGGCCCTTTTGGCAGTATGTGGCACATTTAAATATAGTTTAGAGGTCAGCATCTTTCTTTCCCTACACAACATATGTTTTAGCACTTTTCCAATGTAATTGCTATATCAATATGCTCAATATTTACACTGTCATTTTTACCCCCTATACTTTGCCCTTAAACCTCATGGGTTTTGTTCCCTGTTTGGGGATATGGGAGCCCTCATCGAGGATCTATATATTCTACTGTTTGTATCCTCTTGATATTTGAAACTTAGCAATGACAGTTATAATCTGGCTCCCGATTTTGCCCATTTTGGGACTCTTGAGTGTATTCTATGATGTTTTTTAGAAGCAGTTTTGCCATTCAATTGACAACTATTATGCTATATGATAGTCTACGTAGTCCATGCCTGTTGCCTACAATGCATTTTTACACCTCCCCTCTGTTTTTACATTTGTTTTGGGGGGTTTTTAACACAAATAATAGTTTCTTAATTGGTTTTAATACCATTTCCATTTTTAGTGTCCATTTGTTTTTTTAGTTCCTCTTTATTGGGCACTGTAGATGTCAGTTTGTTTTGCTCCAGTTTCTCTTTTTTTTTTCTTTTCTTTTTACTGATTTGAATAATTTATTGTCCTTTATAGTGGATTGTACTTACATTTATATTGCAGAAACATTTTATTCCTATAGGTCCAAGCATTTTGAGTAGATTTGTATGTTGTCCCTCCATCCACACTTTTTGTCACTTATGGTTCTCCTCTATTATGCACAATGCACTTTGCACATTTTCCTCCCTTTGCCCAAAAGTTTTTCTAATATATTTTATTAAATTTTGTATTGCTTACATCACATATAATACAAAAGTAAATAAACAAATATTCACCTCTAAAGCACACACCCAGAGGAAACTATTAACTCATATCTGAAATAAAGAATAAGAAAACTAAGAAAAACATCCTGCTGCAAAACTACCTATCCCAAACCCATTTTATCATACAGATTAAAAAGGAAAAGCATACAAATTGATAAAACTCAAATCAAGCATACAATCAGTGCAATTTCCCAGATGACAATGGTCACTTAAAGTAGCTGTTAAGACCTCAAGCTGCGATACAAACAGTTAGCCACCCACCCCAACCCCGATGTCACCAGGCATTTACAGGAAAATTTCAAGAAAAATATGTTCTTCCAAATATTTTAAGCCCAATTTCTTTTTTTTTAAATTTGCTATTGTCCTGCTCCTTTCCACCACACTTTTTATACGTTTTTTTTATAATTGATATGTTTATTTGCACATTTGGGACTGGCATCCCACATGATCTGTATTGATTTATTTTACTAATCCTTGGGTTTTATGGTTTAATTCTTAATGTTTTGTTTTAATATATTTATTCTTATTTATATTCATTGTTCTAGACATATGTTTTATGTGAGTTTTGATGTATACATTCTTGTTCTCTGAGGCACCCCCTGACGAACGCTACACCGAAACGTGGCCGCATAGGGGTCTATTAATAAAGGACCTTTTTACTTTCTCACCCGTGTACTCTGATATTCAGCGAGACAGTACATGTATTGTTTTGTGGAATACATGGCGGTACAGATGGGTCAAACAGGGCCGAAGGGGGTGTGTGATGGCATTGTCCAGAAGGGTCTATGGGTACAGCATGAAAATGTGTGTCTGCCAGAGGTGGTGCTCACGGGTATTTCAGGTAGCAGCACCCGGAATGTATTGCCAATAGAACTCCATGCACCGTCAACCCTTTTGGGTTTCTGCAAGCTTCTGAAGATGGTTTTCTCCTCAAGGGGGCTGCCTGGAGGACCAAGCTTACTGGGTGCGCTTTGTATGCTTTGCTTACCATGGGCACCCTTTTGATTGACCTGGGTCAGAATGGGGTATAAACTGTTCTAAATAGAATATTTAAATTTCTCTTAAGGGCAGGGGGGCATTTATGAACAGCCTTAACCCCATTATAGCACATCTTTTGCCACAGGGTCTATCGATGCGATGAGCCTTGCAGTAAAACAACAAGCAGCATTAGTATGAACTTAGTAAATGATCCTCTTGTTCTTGGCCTGAAGTATGCTAAGAAATAAATGATGAATTTGTGAGGTTTTGCTTAAAAGATAACTAATTCTAATCTGCTTTCAGATTGCAGTGTCCTCTTATAGTGCTTATTTTACTTGTCCATCATGCTATTAGCATGTTAGCACTCCAAAGACCAAGAAGTATGATGTTTATTAAACCAGGCTATCCACAACTAGGTACCATGTTAGTCAATGGGAATTAGTTGCAGATAACTAGGGCTAATCATTAGCCTAGTTTACTAAACATATTCCCAAGTTACATTAGAGCACTTGAGTGCAAGGCACCCCATTGGTTAAAATGCTGTGAAATTAGGAAAAGGATGTGAACATGAAATCAGCACCCATAGTCCATCACTTTGATGGCATAAAAATCAATACCTCTCATGATCAGAAATACTACTTCTATTTTATGTGTCCATACATACTGCTCTTCTGAAATAAACCATTTACACACTGATCACTGAAGATGTGATTTATAATGAATTTCCTACCATTTTTTTGACTATGGAACTGTTCATGCCATAAATGCTGTCAGGGTGGGGTTTCTCCAGCAACAGACTATATAGAATGATATATCTGCATAATTACATTAGTTACAGATTCAACAGCATGTTAAGAACATAAGATATACTATACTGGGTAAGACCAAAAGGTCCATTAAGCTGAACATCCTGTCTCCAACAGTAGCCAATACAGATCACAAGTACTTGTCAAGATTCATTTTAAATGTCTTCTGCTTAGGGGAGGAAGTAAGATGGCGTCAGATGTGCTGCCGGAGCATAGCCGCATTTCCTGTGGTCTATGCTGTTTTGGAGCCGAGTCTGCGGCTGTTGGTATGGGCCGCAGAAAACGAAAAGCAGGGAAACCTACCCTTGGGTCCTGCCAGAGAGCTCTGTAAGACAGAGGACCTTAGGTTCTTGTGGCTTTATGTCCGGTGCACGAACGGCGTCTTCAGCAGAACCAGTGGAAGGCTTATCGGCTCTGTGCACTTTGGGTGTTCAGCTTTCTCCTGAGCTGCGTCCCCCCTCCCCCCGCCACGAACCAGAAGCGTTCAGAATGATTTGTGCTTCCCGTTGGTTTCCCGATGAGCATGCCATCCTGGGATAGTCCCTCCAGGCTAGTCCCGGACCTCTGGGTAAGTAACAGAGCAGTGAAGAAAACCACTTATTGGGAGGGACCTGCTAACCCAGCCTGAAGCACCGCTGAGCCAAAACAGGTATCCTTTTCTGCCTGTACATCCAAACGGTAATGCTTAAAAGGAATCCAGTGATGACCAGGTAGCTGCCTTGCAAATTTCCACCGCTGGCACCAACTGGAACTCAGCCCAAGAAGAAGCATAAGCTCTCGTCGAATGAGCCCTGAGCCCCTCGGGAACCTCTCTGCCCTTCAAAATATAAGCAGACGCTATAGCCGCCTTCAATCATCGAGCTATGGTAGCTTAGAAGCTGCTTGACCCTTCCGAGGTCCGCCGAATAGAACAGCCTATCTAATCTGCGAAAAATCGCTGTCCTCCACAGGTAGATTTTAAAAGCGACGAAGTCCAACCGATGCAACTTAGCGGAGAAAGAATCCGAGGACCGCTGCCGAAATACCGGCAACGTAACTGCCTGATTTAAGTGAAAAACCAATACGACCTTCGGCAGGAAAGAAGGAACTGGTCTCAACACCACCTTGGTATCATAGAAGGATAGGAAGGGCTTCCTACAAGACAAGGCTTGCAACTCCGAGATTCTGCAAGCCGAGCATATCGCTATTAGGAACACCACCTTAAGGGTAAGATCTTTCAATGACGTCTCTGATAAGGGCTCAAACGGTTCTTTTCACATGGCGTCAAGCACAAACAGAAGACTCCATCTGGGCACCACCTGCCGACATGGCAGACGAAGTAGAGAAACTGCTCTCAAGAATCTCTTGATATCGGAATGAGATGTTATCGCCCGACCCAGAATCTTACCCCTATAGCACGTCACCGCTGCCACGTGCACTCGTAAGGAAGCGGCTGCTAAGCCCTTCTCTAAACTGTCTTGCAAAAAAGCCAACACCTGCGGAATAGATGCCTGCAATGGCTCTAACTTCCTATCCGCACACCAGGCCTCAAACACTCTCCAGGTGCACACATAAGCTAAAGAGGTAGATCTCTTTCTGGACTTCAACAAAGTGGTTATGACAGGTGCCGAATAACCCTTGGCTCTCAGCCTAGCCCTCTCAAGAGCCAAGCCGTAAGCGAGGAACGATCCACCTGAGAAATTCGCAAAGGGCCCTGGGACAGCAGATCCGCTTGCAGCGGGAGACACCACGGCTTCCACACTACGAGTCTCAACAGGTCCGCGTACCAAGGTCTTCTCGGCCAGTCTGGCGCTATCAACAGCACCGTACCCCTGTGTCGCTCTATACGCTGTACCACTCTTCCTATTAATACCCAAGGTGGAAAGACGTACAGGAGTTGCCCTTCCAGCCATTTCTGTATAAGAGCATCCAGGCCTTCCGACATACTTTCTCCTTCTGCTGAAAAAACGATCTACCTTGGCAGACTGGTACGTTGCCATGAGGTCGATCACCGGAGTCCCCCAACATCTCGAACACGTCCTGATGGAGGGACCCACTCTCCCAGATCTACCTTCACTCGACTCAGGAAGTCGGCTTCCACATTGTCCACTCCGGCTACATGTGCCGCTGACAGTGCCAGAAGATTCAGTTCTGTCCATTCGAACAACTGCTCGGCCTCCGTTTCCATGGCCACACTGCTGGTGCCACCCTGCCGATTGATATAGGCTACCGCCGTGGCATTGGACACCACACAAATGGCCCCGCTGCGCAGAGCATCCTGAAACGCACGCAAAGCCAGCCATACGGACCTCAGCTCCAATCTGTTGATAGACCAGGTCCTTTCCTGTTCGGACCACTGGCCCTGGGCGAATCTTCCTTGAACGTGAGCACCCCATCTGGATAGACTGGCGTCTGTCGTCAAGGGCACCCAGGGAGGCACCTCTAATGGCATTCCCTTGCTGAGGACATCCGCCTTGATCCACCACAGTAATGCCTGCCTTGTTTCTGTGTTGAGACAAGGAGTCGCGCTGATGAGACCACCTCCGGAGTAACGCCCTCTGCAACGGCCTCATGTGCGCCCTTGCCCAGAGGACTAGCTCTATCGTCGCTGCCATAGTCCCGAGCACCTGCAGATAGTACCACGCCACAGGTGAAGCTCTTCCCAGAAACTGCCGGATCAGCGATCTCAATGCTCTTGCTCGGTGCTGCGGAAGATAAACCCTTCCTGCCTGTGTATCGAATAATGCTCCCAAATACTCTATCCGTTGTGATGGGACTAAATTGCTCTTGGACATACTGACCACCCAACCTAGACTTTGAAGTACAACCCTTGTCATAGCTTTTTCGCTTTCGACCCTGGATTTTGCCCGGATCAACCAATCATCTAGACACGGGTGCATGAGAATGCCCTCCTTTCTCAATGCCGCTATGACTATCACCTTGGTGAATGTTCTTGGGGCTGTCACCAATCCGAATGGTAACGCCCGGAACTGGAAATGCCCCATGGGCACCGCAAATCTGAGGAACTTCTGATGCTCCTGCTGAATCAGGATATACAGGTACGCCTCCGATAGGTCCAGGGACGTCAGAAACTCCCCCTTCTGAACCGCCACTATTACCAACCTGAGCATCTCCTTACGGAAGTGCTGTACTCGCAGGCAACGATTTACCCCTTTGAGGTCTAAAATAGGCAAAAAGGTCCCCTCCTTTTTTGGGACTACGAAGTATATGGAGTATTGACTGCATCCACATTGGTCTCGAGGAACAGGCACTATTGCCTTGAGAGCGAGCAACCTCCCAACCGTCTCTCACACAGCGCTGCACTTGATCAGTGACTTGCACGGGGACTAAACAAAATATTCTCACCGGTCGTTGTAACTCCAACACGCAGCCCTCGCAAATGAGTTACAACACCCACCGGTCGGACATAATCTTGACCCAGGCAGGGTAAAAATCCCTCAGATGACCTCTGACGGGGATCAGGCCTGCCTGGGCCCTCCTGATCTCATTGCGACTTTCGGAAATTCATGGAAGAGGAAGAGGCTCCAAAACCTCTTCCTGCTCCTCGAAACCCGGGAATCTTCCTCTGTTAGCCTGACTAAACCTTGGATATTGAAAGCACCTAAACTCCCACTGCTGCCTCTTGCCCGCAGTAGGTGGGCCCTGTCTTGACTGGTCTTCCGGAAGTCTGTCTCCCTTTGACTCCCAGATCCTTCACCAGCTTATCCAAATCCTCTCCAAACAGCAACTTCCCCCGGAATGGGAGCTTGCTTAACCTGGATTTCGAGGAAGCATCCGCTGACCAATTGCGCAGCCAAAGGTAACAACGTGCTGCAACTACCGACGCCATGCTCTTTGACAAACCACGGATAAGGTCATAGTGGACATCTGCCAAATACGCTGTTCCCGACTCCAGCTGTGCCACTTCTCCCGAGTCATCGCCGCTTGGATCGCCTTGTACTCGCTGAGACCAGCGCAGGCAGGCCCTAGCTACCCAAGCTCCACAAATAGCTACCTGCACCGACAAGGCATTGACGTCAAACACTTGCCTCAGCAATGTATCCAGCTTTCTGTCCTGGGAATCTTGAGCGCCACACTACCCTCTACTGGAATGGTAGTCTTTTTAGTGACAGCCGAGACCACCGCATCCACCTTTGGAGACCTAAATAGTTCCCGGTCATGGTCTACAATGGGGTAGAGTCTACCCATCACTCTAGAACCTTTGAGTGTGGCCTCAGGAAGATCCCATTCTTCTTGAATCATCTCTCTAACCACTCTATGCACCGGGAAGGCCCTCTGGGTTTTCCTAAAAACTTGCAGCAACGGATCCTCCAAAGTAGCATCCTCTGCTGGCCCCGGCAATAGCATGTTTAACACCTTGAGCGTCTCGGATATGAGAATGGGCAATGCATCCCTCCTAAACACTCTCACAACTCTGGCCTGATCCTCTTTGTCCGTGATCTCTCCTTCCTACAACTCATCTTCCACATCCAGGTCCAGTTCTCCCTCATCAGATAGAACCTCTTCAGAGTCCACTGCCCGTTTGTTGTGTTCCTTCTCCATCCTGGTCCTTTTAGCCGGACTTCCTGGTGACCTTGCAATCACCGATGTTCCAGGCCTCTTAATTCCACAGACCTCACCTGCGGTAGTCATCACCAGGCCCTTACCCTGGCTTTCAAAAGCCTGCTGCATCAGGGCCAAACTCCTGCGAAAAAATGGCTGCCAAACCATCTGGCAAGGCAGCCAGCGCAACTGGGGGATCCGGGGACGAGGAAGGCCCTGCCACGGGTTCCTCCAACCCCACATCTGATGCAGATGGCTCTTGCCCTGCTGATGGGTTCCGCTAACCGTCAGCTGCCCCTTCCAGGACACGCTCCATCATGATGGCCAACTGTGCGCACCTCTTACAAACTACGGTTTCAGCCGAATTGCTCCTTCTGGAACAGCAGAGCAAACGCAGCAGCTTGGATGGCATGCCCCACTTCCCGGGGCGAGGGGTTACTGTGCCTGAAGAGAAATGTACCACGAAACCCCTTTCCACAAACACAACCCCCCCCCTTTTTTTTTTTTTTTAATATATTCACATTAAAAGAATAAACTGGGCAACAGGTCCATTCTATCCCTTCCAAAACTGAAAGAGAACGACTGGCCCACGAATGAGTCTTCCCGCGCAAACAAACGGCGTTCCTGCAAGGCCTGCTTGTCAACCTGCGCTTCCTGCTCTGCCGCCATGCAGCTGGGCCAATCGCCAACCCCGACTGTTTTGACCTACCTCCGCTGTCAGCAAAGAGGTACCCTGCCTCCTCCGGGCTCTGCTTTCACTCCCCGCTCCACCTACACTCAGGAGCCAGGTAGACTGCCTGAGCGAGAAGGACCACTGAACTGCTTTCTTCCGGTCTTGCCCCCTCAGCTCTAGCGGCGCGCTCAGCTGAGTGCATCGAGAGACAGCGTCACCGGGCCACAGAAAACAGCTGCCACCCTGCACCGCTTGAGGCCTGTCTCTCTGCTTACCAACGAGACTGCTGACAGCGTTGGAAGCAGAAGACACCAACCCCCCCCCCCCCCCCCCCAGCCCACGTACTACCACCGCCTGGATTTCTTCACAGTGCTGCCAGGCAGAGCATCTGCAGGTGCCGACTGACTGTCCTGCGGGGTCACCCCCAATTCAGGCAGTACTTTGCTGTACTGCTTTACCCCAATCCCGCAATTAAAGTAACTGGGGGGGGGGGGGGGGAGTCGGGAAGATTAGAAGGGGAATGGAGGGACAGGAAGATGGAAGACCTCCTGTCCAACTACCCTAGTAACCCAAAGCCTTACAAAACCGCCTTTTTTAAAAAATAAAAGTAAATTAAAATTAAAGAGCAACCCACGCTATCCTACACCTAGACACTCTCCTTAACTGCTCCTCTGCTGTGCCTGGACGTCCAAGCTCACCAATCCTCCAGATGCTTGGAGACAGAGAACTGGAGTCAGGAGGCGGATCCAGTGAGGATATACCAGGGACATCAAAGGAAATGAAGTTTCTCAGTCTCTAAGCTGCTGGAGGAGGATGACAACCCAGAGGTCTGGGACTATCCTGGAAGGAATTACTGTTCTTTTTTCCACGGCTCAAGAGCAACAAGCACATAGGATTCTTGCTTTGGAGCAGGAACTTGGACATCTCCAGAAGCTGGTTGGAACTCAGATTAAAGACAAGTGTTTGTTGTCTTGGAAGACGGAGTACCTAGAAAATCAAACTGACATAATATTAGACTTTTGAGCTTTCCTAGCTCTCCAATTTTGAGCTGTAAAGATGGTGAGGAAATACTTCAGAGAGATATTAAAGATCTCTCCGGTGCATTTCCCCCCCTGACTCGAGTACAATACTTGTCTCTGGGGATTAGCAGGCATGGGTATGTTCCTGGGGCTGTTTCACGGGGGGGGGGGGGGGAGGGAGGGGACCTAGCAGGGTTCTTAGAGAACTTCTTAGAGATCATAACGGATAGGACCACTCTCGGTTACACTGGCCTTGGAGTCAGATAAAGCTTTGATGTTTCGTTCTTATTTTAGGAACTTCAATGAGAGTTTTCTGGGATCACAGGTTAGGATGTTTCCTGATTTATCGCGTGGGTCTCAGTTGCAGAAGAAGGAGTTCCTAAGCCTTCGGCCTATGGTCTTGGCTATAGGGGCTTCTTTCCAATTAAAATTTCCTGTTAAATGTTGTTTCCTTTAAGGATAATGTATACTTGTTCTTTGACCCGAAACAACTTGTGGCGTTCTTGACTGCTAGGGAAGAAGGTATTGTTGAAGTTGCTGTCTACTCATATGGCTGCCGTTTCTCTGCCTGCCTGGTTTATTTTTCTTTTTCGGTAGCTGAACTGTGATCTTGTTGCAGCTAATTATTTCTTGGTACCTCCCCTATTTCCTATTAAGATGTGGAGGTTTATTTTTTCCTTTTTTATTATTTATTAGAATGTTACGATTGTATACTTCTTTTTCGTTTCATTCATGGTATATCTTGGATGTGTGTATTGTAAATTCAAATTTAAAAAAATGTCTTCTGCTTATGTTTAAAATTAATATGCAATCTATACCTGATTTAATGACTACAGTCAAGATTCTCCGAGGTGTATATGATCAAGTCAGAAGGATAATTTGTAACACCATCTGTTAAAGTAGCATGATTGGCAAAAACAAGGAAAAGAATTCTCTCAGTGATGGGGGCTCAATTATCGAACACATTGCCACTGGATTTGCATACTGAATTACATGATATAACAATGGAAAAAAATCATTTTGTTTCTGCTATTAACAAAAACAAAAAACCTAAATATACAATACTAATTAACTAAATTATGTGGTTTAACAATGTATTAAGCTGTGCCACTAATATCTGTATTTTAACTAACTTCTTTCAGCTCACCTAGAAATTTACCATAGGGAAGATTACATTTAAATTAAATTATGCACCCCAGCAATATGAAAAGGAAGAGTATGATCATAGTGGCATACATCATAAAGGCTGAACAAAATCCCAGAGCATAAAAGCCAAAAATATTTCTACAATGACAAAAGGTAAGAAAGTAAAACGTTCAAGATGTCTAAGTGGTTCAAATATATTATACAGTACCCTAGGAGGAAAAAAACCTTAATGCAGTAAAATTACACCAAGTTTCTTTACCAATATAAGAACTAAGTTGTTTGAACTGCTAGCTGTTTCATCAAAAATTTCTATACAAGGACTGGTTTTAAAAAAAAATTATACTGTTTGAGGGGGAGGCAACAGAGGGTAGCAGTAAATGAGAGTTTGCTCTGAAGATAGTGTTACACCAGTGGCAGAGATCAGTCATTGATCTTGTTCTTTTTACATGTCTGTAAGCGATATTGCGGAGCATCTGTGAGGAAAGGTATACTTTTGTGGAGGATACCAAAATCTGAAACAGGGTAGACACCATGACAGATGTGGAAGCTTGAAGAATGGTCAAGTATTTGGCAGCTAAGATTTAATACTAGAAAATTAAAAGTCATGCATTTGAGCTGCAAAAGCTCTTGGGAGCGGTACAGTGAAGTTCAATGCACAAATGAAAAGCAGGACTTGGGAGCAATTCTACTGGCCAAACAGGTAGAAAAAGCAATGATGAAAGCTAGGAAACTTCAGGGTTTTTCCCCAGGACCTTCTGAATGGATGCGCCATCCAGTTGATTTTACCGATTGTGCGGCTAACAATCTGATGAACTGACATGGCAAAATAACGAGTAGGAATGGAAAAATTATTTAAGTGATTTTGCAACCGATAATTTAAAAAAAAAAAAAAAAAAAAAAAAAAACACAACACAGTAGTATATGTAAATAAAATATGAATTAGAGACGTAAACTAATTTGAAACAGTGACAAACGTAGTACATATGGAACTTCCTGAAAGACAACTAGTTACATTGTCTGCTGACGGCCAGGTTATATTGCAGCCCACCCAGCTATGCCTTCATGCAATCTGGCTGGCAAATATTCTGGAAAGAATACTCTTTGGGTACATAGGGAGAAGAATGGCCAGCAGGAAAAAGGAGATTATCATGCCTCTGCATAAGTCTCTAGTGAGATCTAATTTAGCATACTATGGGGTCATTCCATTTCAAGTGGTCTAGTATATAAAAAGTGCCCCGCTCGACCATCTTGGATTTTGCTGAAATTTTGTATGTACACTACCAATGTGTCTCAAACTAACTTTGGTAAAGTTTTAAATTCTCTCGTGGAATACTTTGAGATATAGTCATTTGATCACATATCTTGACTTTGTACAGTACGAGTGAGATTTCAGCAACTTTGAGACCCTATATTTTCTTTGCTATTTTATTATAAAAAATGAAACTTGACTATCCTGTACAACTTTTTGCGCTCTATTTAATGATACTAATGATAATATTTTTTGAATATGTCGGAAGTAGATATATTGCAGCAAAGTCAGCCAAAACAATTGACGTTCTAAAAAATTTAAAAATTAGACATTATGCAGCTTCCTAAATAATCAAGTAAAAAGTATGAAATTTTGCACAATACCTCTATGTACTAAAGTTCTTGAATTTATAATTTCATGCTCTTAGCATTCTCCGTTAGTTTACAAATTAAGTGTAAAGTTGATGATTTTTTGCAAAAACGTAAAAATAGGGTATTTTTAACCTCCTTTTACACAAAAGTATCTTCTAAAATCGTTTTGAAACCAATTTCATTAGAAAGAGCATGTTTTAAGCTTTCTAGAAAAGCGGATTTAATTTACTAACCCTGGCGTACAATACCCTGAAAAGAGGGCTAAACATAGCGGACATTACCATGCTTGACAAAGGCATGTAATTCAACCTGCAGTTCTAACGTTATCCAAATGTTATATTTAAAACTCATTTATTTCCATAGGAGTTGCTCAATAATTAAGTGCATATATGTCGTGAGTTTAACGTATAGATTTTCAGATTAGCATTAGTTGGTACACATTTACTAATTAATTTACTTCAAAATGGACATCGACGAATCACTTGATAACAATCCTCCTATGCCCGAATGTACTGTTGGACAAAAATTGCCATCAAAATGTCACCATGGCTCATTTTATTCCAATAAAACTGGGCTCAATTCTGTGAGCTGCTTGTCAACAAGCGAGAAATTGCTTATTACTCGACGATCAGAAGTTAAACTTACAGACAATGACAGTATCTGCTTGCATCACCAAGCACAGTATCTCAGCAAATATGAAATGAACCAAAAGTTGTGTTACAATCCATCTGAAAAGCAGAATCACGTCACTAAAAGTGGATTATCAAAAGTAACTTTAGCCATGTTTGAGGGCTTGAAAAGTGTGACCAAAATGAATGTAAAGCCAGGCCAGAAAATTTGCATCAGGTGCAAAGCAAAATATGCTTCTATGGTTTAAGCCACAGCATCTTTATCTTCAGATGATTTTGATCCAGATGCCTTGGACACCCTTGATCAAAGCTTGACTGCTTAAGGCACTTCTCCATTAAAAATACAAAGAATAAGCAGTAGAGACAAAGCTGGCTATTTGAAACAAAAGATTGAGCGCACACAGAACGTGGTAACAAAAAAATAATGTCTGCTGCTGGAGTGGCTGACAACGTTGAACAATCTAGTCTATCTGCAAAATGCAGTCTATGTAGCGATTACACTGAGCTTATTAAAGAAATGAAAGCAAAGATTGATATATCCAATAGGTCAACAAAAGTTCAATTGTTGACTTTGGCCCCAAAAAGTTGGTCAATAAAGGAAACAGCAATGAAGTTTGGTGTTTCTGAATGTATGGTCAAAATGGCCCGAAAAGTCAAGAAAGACAAAGGCATTTGTGCTTTACCTGATGCAAAAATTGGCAAACCATTATCAGAGGAAGTCGCTAAAAGAGTCAAGGATTTCTATGAAGATGAATTTAGCAGAATGTGTCCTGGCAAAAAAGACTGCATTTCAGTGCGACTCGATGGTGTCAAAGTTCAAAAACAAAAACGGTTGCTGTTGTGTAATCTTAAAGAGTTGTATGTAGCATATCATAATAAATTTGGAGCAGAAATCGTTTTTTCAAAATTCTGTGATCTCAGGCCAAAATGGTGTGTGACTGTTGGTGCTTCAGGCATGCATTCCGTTTGCATCTGCAGTATACATCAGAATGTAAAGCTCATGCTGCAAGGTGCAAATATTAAAGAGGACTACAAGCTAATGGAAAAGACAGTGTATGACCTGAATTCCAAGGAATGTATGCTACAAAGATGCCAAAGCTGCCCTGGAGAAGAATCACTTGTAGCGTATTTGGATGAAATATTCCAGGATTATGATGCAGAAGAATCAATTGAATTCAAAACAATGGATTCACACTGACCGAGAAACACTGGAAACAAGCATATTAACAGTGGACAACTTTGTTGAAAAAAAAAAAAAAACTTTCAAGCAAAATTTGGAAGCTGACAGGCCATCATTTTGTTTCAAAACACCAAAGTGAATATCTGAAGTCACTGAAAGCTGACTTAAAAGAAACGGAGTTCATTGTTTTGATGGACTTTGCCAAAAATTACTCATTTGTTGTCCAAGATGCTGCCCAGGGCTTTCACTGGGAAAATTCACAGGCCACAGTACATCCATTTGTTGCTTATTATGCAGACAAAGTGGGCACCTTGCAAACTGTTAAATAATTTCCGATCATATGCAACATGATACCGTGTCAGTACACGTGTTTATTCAGAAGTTTATCGAATTTTTGTTGACCCAAGCAGACGTTACGAAAATATACTACTTCAGTGATGGCTCAGCAGCGCAATATAAAAAACTACAAAAACTGTGTCAATTTATGCAACCACAAAAATGATTTCAATATTGAGGCTGAATGGAACTTTTTCGGCACAAGCCATGGAAAATCATCTTGTGATGGGGTTGGTGGCACAACTAAATGTTTGGCAGCCCGAGCAAGTCTACAAAGACCTCCGTCTGACCAAATATTGACACCAAAAGATCTGTATAACTTTTGTGACCAAAACATACACAGAATTAAATATATTTATGTCGCAAAAAGATGAAATAGAAAAAAGCAGGAAGTTTCAAGAAGAAAGGTGGAAAGAAAGCAGCACAATAGCTGGCACTAGAGAGCATCACCAATTTGTACCAGTTGACTCAAATTTGGTTTGCGTCAGCAGAGTTTCAAATGATACAATAAGCTTTTTAGCCAAAATTTCCAATACTGCTATTTTGTATTTGAAATTATCCGAGTTGTCCCTTGGTTGCTACGTAGCTTGCATCTATGACAACAAATGGTGGATTGGAAATGTTGTTGAAGTTTCAGCTGAGGAAAATGATGCATTGATAACATTTATGCATCCTCAAGGTCCTGCTCATTTGTTTTATTGGCCAGGAAGGCAAGATGTTTGCTGGATTCCAGAGCAGCACCTCATTAGCATGCTCCCTGCACCTTCAGTTACATCATCTGGCCGACAGTATCAATTCCCAGAATCCATTTTGAAGTGGCTTGCAAACATAACAGAATGTAAAAAAATTGCTAGCATTAAAATTGAGGTGAGTACTTCGGCTTGGGAACCATATAAGATATACAATTTAGGCTTGGGAAACTAGGATAAGATGCCCAATCATTGGCTTGGGAACCAGCTAGACACCCACTGAAGGCTTTGGAACCTCAAATAAGAAACCAAATTAAAGGCTTGGGAACCTAGATTAAGAAACCCACCCATGGCTGGTATTGCACAGCTATCGGGCGTGACCTCTATGGCGATGGGGTTGCCAGTTCATGTTCCTGAACTGGTAGTGACAATGTCACCATGGACCAACGCAATACAATATTGATAATTTTTCAATATAAAAATGTTAACACAAGTATGATCCAAAATATTAATAATATGATGAAATATACGCTGTTGCCATGGCAATGTCCGCTGACTTTGGTCCTCTTTTTAGAGCACTGTATGCCAGCGTTAGTCAATCAAATTAACTTTTTTAGGGAGTTTAACACATGCTCTAATGGTAGTAGTTTGAAAACGTTTCTAGAAGATGCTTTTGTGTAAAAGGGAGTTAAAAATACCCTATTTTTAGCCTTTTTGCAAAAATCATCAACTTTACACTTAATTTGCAAATTAATGAAAAGGGCTAGGAGCTTGAAATTATAAACACAAAAACAGTACCACGAGATACTATGCCTCAAATTTCATGTTCGTTGTTTACTTATTTCAGGAGCTATGCAATGTTAAACTTAATTTTCTTAGGCCGCCAATTTCTTTGCCCGTCTTTGGTGCAATGTGTCTATTTCTGACACAATCAAAAAGATTATTAGTCTCATTAAAAAGAGCGCAAAAAGATGTGCAGGGTAGTTAAGTTTCATTTCTTATAAACAAACAACATTATTAGGTCTCAAAGTTGCTGAAAATTTGAATCGTACTGTACATGTTCAGGCTATGCGGTCAAACAAATGGCTCTCTCTCAACAGGTTTAACACCAGAGAACCTAAAACTCTACCAAAGTTTATTTGAGACATGGGGGGGGCTCTAAATATAAAATTTAGTCAAAATCCGTGATGGTCATGCGGGGAGCCCTAGACCACTTGACATGGAATGACCCTATGTACAGTTCTTTAGTCCACAGACACCTTCAAAAGGATATGAACAGGAGTGAGTCGGTCCAGAGGGTGGCTACAAAAATGGTCAGTGATTTTGGCAGGCCTTACATTTTCTTATAATCAAGGAGCCAGGCGCTCCTCCCCTTCTTAAAAAGGTGTATATCAGTTCCCGTTTTCCCCCATTTTCTATGGGAAAAGAATGCTTAATCAAATAAGCCCTTAATGTGCGACTTACTGCACAGTATCAACAGAAGATTTTCTCCCAGTTGGTGAGGGGTCTTACGTGTGCACTAGGTGCAAGGAGCTCTTTGCTCTCAGGGAACAAGTCCGATCTATGGAGGCTAGAGTAGCAGACTTGGAGGACATAAGGAAGACAGAGGTACATAGACAAGACCTACAGGGATATAATACTGAAGTCCCACCTCCAGTCTGGCAGCATCCCTGTTGCCATGGAGGGGAAAGGTCACGTGACAGGAGATCACACCCTGGTGTGGCAGAAGTGATTCTGTAGCTAGAACCTGTCCTCCAAGTGATGTAAAACCCTCTCGCATCAAGGAAGTTTCTCCAGGGCCATTTGCCCATGAGGGAAGGATTAGGACAGCCGTTATAGTTGGTGATTCGATCATTAGGCATGTAGATAGCTGGGGTGGCTGGTGGACGTGAGAATCGCCTGGTAACATGCCTGCCTGGTATGAAGGTAGCAGACCTCACGTGCCACCTAGACAAGGTCTTAGATAGTGCTGGGGAAGAGTCTGCTTTCTTGGTACGTGTCGGTATCAATGACACAGGAAAATGTGGTAGGGAGGTTCTGGAGACTAAATTTAGGCTTTTAGGTAGGAAGTTGAAATCCAGAACTTCCAGGGTAGCATTCTCCAAATTGCTTCTCGTTCCACACACAGGACCCAAAAGGCAGGCAGAGCTCCAGAGTCTCAATGCGTGGATAAGACGATAGTGCAAGGATGAGTGTTTTGGATTTGTTAGGTACTGGGGGAACATTCTGGGGAAAGTAGGGGCTCTTCCAAAAGGATGTGCTTCACCTTAACTGGGTTTAAACTAGATAATAGGGGAGAGTAGACAGTCGCTCAAGAGCACATGGTTCGTAACAATGTATCCTTAAAGGATACAACTAAAAGAATGAAGTTTAGGGCATATGAGCACAGAGGTTCCAAAAAGACAAAAGTAACTCAAATGCCCTTAAGTATAGAGCAGACAGAGCTTAAAGATTCCAAATTAACCCTGCCTACCGATAGCCAGATTAATATGAATAAAATACAGTCTCTAAAATGCTTGTATACAAATGCTAGAAGTCTAGAAATTAAGATGGGCGAGTTAGAATATTTAGCACTAAATGAGAGGTTAGATATGATTGGTATCTCAGAGATGGTGAAAGGAGAACAACCAGTAGGACACTGCCACCTGGGTACAAACTATATCGTAATGATAGAGCTAATCAAATTGGTGGAGGGATTGCGCTCTATGTTAGAAAGGGCATTGAATCACAAAGGATTAAAGCTATGCAGGAAACAAAATTTGCTGTAGAATCTCTATGGATTGAAATTCCATGTAAAAAGGGAAAGGCGATGGTAGTGGGGGGTGTACTATAGACCGCCTGGTCAGAATGAACAAATGGATGATGAAATGATCAAAGAAATCAGGGAAGCTAACAAACGTTACAGCACAGTAATAATAACGGGTGATTTCAATTACTCTAGTATTAACTGGGTCACTGTCATGGCAGAACATGCTAGGGAGAAAGTTTCTAGATGAAATAAATGACTGCTTCTTGGAGCAGCTAATTCATGAACCGACCAGAGGGGAAGCCATTTTGAACCTAGTTCTTAGTGGAACATCAGATAAGGGTGTTGGGGCCACTTGGCAATAGTGATCATAGCATGATTGCATTTGATTTAATTAATGGAGGAGGGATGGTAAGGAAACCCATAGTACTATACCTTTTAACTTTCGAAAGGAAGAATATGATAAAATGAGGAAAATAGTTAAGAAAAACCTAAAAGGAGCAGTTGCAAAGTTTGAAGACTTACATCAAGCTTGGGTGTTTAAAAAGAACTATCTTGGAAGCTCAGACCAGCTCTATTCCACACTTTAAGAAAAGTGGAAGGAAGTCCAAAAAACTGCCAGCGTGATTTAAAGGCGAGGTCATAGAGGCTGTTGCCAAAAAAAGCATCTTTCAGGAAATGGGAAAAAAAAAAGAGCCAAACGACAAAAACTGGAAACAGCATAAGCCCTGGCAAGTTAAATGCACGACACTGATAAAGCTAGCAAAGAAAATTTGAGAAGAAGCTTGCTGTGGAAGCAAAAAACCTAACAAAGCCTTTTTCAAGTACATTCATAGCAAAAAAACTGTGAGAGTCAGTTGGACCATTAGATAAGAGGGGTAAAAGGGGCACTAAGAGGGGACAAGGCCATAGCGATGAGACTGAATGAATTCTTTGCTTCAGTCTTTACTAAGGAAGATGTAGGGATGTTACCCATGACTGAAGTGGTATTTAAAGGTGACACTGCAGAAGAATTGAAAAAAATATCAATACACCGGGAAGATGTATTACAACTATTTGATAAACTGAAGAGTAGCAAATCCCCTGGACCAGATGGTATACATCCAAGGGTGTTGAAAGAACTGAAATATGAGATTGCAGATCTGCTATTAGTAACCTGTGAACTATCATTAAAATCATCTATAATACATTGGTCATCCTCCAATCTTCATGTAACGCTAATTTTTAAAAAGGGTTCCAGGGGTGATCCGGGAAACTACAGACCGGTGAGTCTGACATCAGTAGCGGGAAAAATGGTAGAAACCATCATAAAGAACAAAATTACTGAACATGTACATAGTCATGGCTTAATGGGAGACAGCCAACATGGCTTTAGACAAGGAAGGTCTTGTCTTACTATTCACACCTTCAAAAAAACAAAACAGATTGAACAGGTAGACAAAGGTGAGTCGGTTGATATAGTGTATCTAGACTTTCAGAAAGCCTTTGACAAGGTCCGCCTCATCAAAGCCTTTTGGCAAAACTAAAAAGTCATGGGATAGGAGATAGTGTACTATTGTGGATCAGGAACTGGTTAAAAGATAAAAAGCAGAGGGTAGGGCTAAATGGCCAATTTTCCCCAATAGAGAAAGAGGATCTTGATAAATTGGAAGTCTGGGCATCCAAATGGCAGATGAAATTTAATGTGGACAAGTGCAAAGTTATACACCTAGGAAAGAACAACCCAAACTATGATTAACGATGCAAGGTTCCACATTAGGAACCACCACCCAGGAAAAAGATTTAGGCATCATTGTGGATAACATTTTAAAACCCTCCGCCCAGTGTGCAGCGGTGGCCAAGAGAGCAAATAGAATGCTAGGTATCATCATAAAAGGAACAGAAAATACTACAGGATATTATAATGCCTCTGTATCGTTCCATGGTGCACCTTGAATAGTGTGTGCAATTCTGGTCGCCGTTATCTTAAAAAAGAATATAGCGTTATTAGAAAAAGTACAGAGAAGAGCCACCAAAATGGTAAAGGGGATGGAAGGATACCCCTATGAAGAGAGGCTAAAAAGGTTAGGACTCTTCAACCTGGAAAAGAGATGACTGAGGAGAGATATTGATAGAGGTTTATAAATTAATGACTGGAGTGGAACGGGTAAATGTAGATTGATTGTTTACGTCATCAGAATGTAGAAAGATTAGGGGATATGCAAAGAAACTACAAGGTAACCTATTTAAGAATAAGAGTAAATACTTTTTCACTGTAATCAAACTCTGGAATTTGTTACCAGAGGATGTAGTAAAAGCAGTTAGTGTAGCTGGGTTTAAAAATGTTTGCACAAGTTCCTGGAGGAAAGGTCCATAAACCATTATTAAAAGGAACCCGGGATATCACTGCTTGACCCAATACAAGCAATGAGGAACCTGTGTCTTTTTGGGAAACTGTTACTTATAACCTAGACTGGCCACTATTGGAAACAGGACACTGGACTTGATGGACCTTGGTCTGACCCAGAATTGCATATCTTATGTTCTTATACCCCACTTCTCTTTCCCTCTCAACACCCTCAGTAACCCTTTATAGCTGCATCTAAGGCAACATCCTTTTTTTGATTCACGTCATCATGAGCTAGTGATATGTAAAGCAGAAAAAAATATTTTTATGCCTCCACACTTGCCTTCACCCAATTTCTCTCTGCCATGACCTCTCAACCTCCCCCCAGTCTCTTTCTCTCATATAAAACATCCACCACCCCACCTCCATTTCATCTGTGCTCTCTCTCTATATATGCTTGTGCCTGGCTGCAGCTGCAGAAAAACACAGCCTTTCAGACTTCCCCACTACAACTGGCTTTCTGCATGGTTGAGCTGCATAGTGGAGAAAATTCAAGATATAGCCTTAATACAATACCTGGAAAACTGTGTTTCAACCCCCCCCCCCCCCCCACACACACACACACACACACACACACACAATTGATTGGGGGTGGAATGAAATCCCTGGCATCAAAGCAACCTGGTGCTTGGGATTTGTTGAGCCCTGTCATAAAGCATATGGGGATACTCTTAAAGATCACAATATGTATTCTCTGGAAGGCAGGCAAGGGGAAATAAGACAGAGATGTTTAACTACCTTGGTAGTATAAATGCAAAGGAGGTGATCCTCTACCCAGTTGAAAGAAGTTCTGCAACCAGGAGTTATAGAAGAAAAGTGAAAAAGGATATTCTTTACAGAAAGCCTGGTGGATGCCTGGTACTGCCTTGCAGTGGAGATGGTGGAGACAAGAAATGTATCTGAAGCAAAGAAACCATGGAACAAATACAGAGGATTTCTGAGGGAGAAGGGACTGTAGAACTTAATATGACCTATATAGTCTACCCCTGCATAAGCACTATGTCTATGGTTCAAATGGCACTCATCTTCATACTGGTGGTGAGTTTTCACCTCAACATCCAGACAATAAAAATGACATTTCATTAACAACTTTATAAATATTTAAACAAATATTCTAGCAACAGCATCAGTTAACACAAGATAGTGTACCTTCAAAATAATAAGTCTTGCTCACAGCAGTTATCACCATTAAGTCTTGCCCTTACTTGAAAGAACATTTTCCCTTTCCTGCCACTTTGATAACTTCCCTTAAGACTATAAAAGTAGACACGCTACTATAAAATGTAGTTTATATAGGTTTACAAAGTACTGACAAACCGGAAGTATTACAGTACCTTTCTTTCCTGAAAGGAGAAAGTCACAAAGAAAAAAAAACCCTCTATTTCCAGGCCTAAGGAACCCTAAAAAAAAAAGTGTATAAAAGTATATAAAATACTGTATAGATCACAATATGTAGTTGTTACCCCCCCCCCCCAATACACAGACCAGTATGTAGAAAACATTACACTCTCTCAAAACTATTCAAACAAATATTTTGGACATATCGGAAGTGCTATGTCACTTCACAATCCAATGATGAGGTTGACAAGAATCTAATGGAACCAAAACAAATAGGTTTTTAAAAAGTTTCACCGTGTACTGTAGTACATGCTTTTTATTGTATTTCAACAGTACCTGTGAGGTGGCTGCTCAAGATAGGTTCGTCAGATCTTACCGACCTGAGTTTTTCAGCCTCCTAGAAAATGGATCGTGCTGCCATAAGCTAAAAAACAAACTACTATCACGATACGGAAATGGGTGTATTGTTTCTGAGTAACATACGACCTCTATAAAACGAAGATTAAATCGAACTATTCTATGGTACCTCGTAAAGGATCGACAACAAAAAGACACATGGGGGAGGGGGACGACCCAAAATCGCTGCTTTAGCAGTGAAAGGACCCGTGTAGCCTCGAAAGCTCACGTACAAAGGAGCTCCCACCGCAGAACGGAAAATAGGGCGGGCACTCGGAGAAGAGGCAGAAAGGGCCTAGCTCCAAATGAGCACCGCACGCAGAGCAAGACCGGGTCCCCGGCCCCTTCTGCCGGTACGCACCTGCCCCACGCCCCCACCCAACGCACACCCCGGGACAGCAACGCGGGAAGAACCGAACAGGTCCGGACTAAAGGCAGGCGCGCGAGGGGTCAGACGTCTTAGGCCGAAGCACGCCAGGCCCTCGGCGGCCACCTAGCCCCATCACCCCCCTCCTGCACATTTACCGAGGTTTGGGCCAGCTCGCTCCGCCAACTTTCCGTGTCAGGTAGCGAGGAGCAGTTCCGGCCTCCGGATGCTTGCTTCTTTTTTGTTATCGTTTATATTCCTTATTATTCTTTTTTTTTTTTAATAAGTTCTCTTTTCGTCTTTATTTTGACTCGAAGCTACAAGATGGCTTCCTTCCTCCTTTAAACCCTCCTCCGCCGCGTCAGCTGATTTCATTGCCGTTGACGCGGCCATGGCGCCGCCTCCTCGCGGACTAATTAACCACAGAAAACAGCGGGTTTTAGTATTTAAATACCCGCTCCGCACGCTTCCCAACTTGATATTTCCTCCTTCAAACACTTTTTAAAATATAAAGCCCTTAAAACGTGGAAAACGGCTCGGTTTCCTTTTTTTCTCCAGCCAAGGACAATAGAAACCAGCGCGGAGAGCTGCACCAGGCTCTTTCCGCGGAGATACTGCGCTCCTAAAACAACATTTAGTTTGGGGAAGTTGCGTGGCCTGCCCGTAAAATATCTATTACCAGAAAAGACAACTAAATTGTTGTTTGAGGGGGAGAGGAGGAGGAGAATAGGATTAATTTGCAATTGTTAGAATTGGTTTGTATAAGGAAATTGAATGGCCTAATTACAATAACGAAGCCTACAGGCCCTGGTTTCTTGTCTTAAATTTGTTAAGGTTGTGAGCGTGAGTTTGCAAAAGCCGTAGCAACAACATTGCATATTTATTTTCATAAATTTGTAGTGATGTTATTAAAAAAAGGTCATTCCCGAGATTGTTTAGTATGCTTAGTTTTTTTTATTGGGCCACCTTGATTAGGAAGAAAGGGATGTTAATGATCAGTATTAAAGGAGTAGCCTTGTGGTCTTAGGCAAGTCATTTAATCCTCCATTGTCTCTGAAGAAAGGGTTGGCAATAATCTTCCGGTCACATAGCCAAGAAAACCCAGGAGCTACTGGCAAAAAAGAGATTAGATAGAGAATAGCGAAGAGAGATGACATGGGGAGAGAAGAGATCTCTAGCAGGAGGGGTAGAGGAACAGGTGAATGAAAAAAGGGATGGGAGAATTAGAAGATTAAGGTGAGAACATAGGGGAAAGGATCATCAGAACATAAGATTGTGCCATATTGAGTCCATTAAGCCCAGTATTCTGTTTCCATCAGTGGTCATTCCAAGTCTCAAGTAACATAAGATATGCCATACTGGGTCAGACCAAGGTCCATCAAGCCCAGTATCCTGTTTCCAACAGTGGCCAATCTAGGTCATAAGTACCTAGCAGTTTCCCCAAAAGACACAGGTTCCTCAATGCTTGTACTGGGTCAAGCAGTGATATCCTGGGTCCCTTTTAATAATGGTTTATCAACCTTTCCTCAAGGAACCTGTCCAAACCTTTTTTAAACCCAGTTACACTAACAGCCCTCACTTGGTTTGCAGCTTGTCGTGCTGTGAGGGCTTGTGTGCATCAGTGATGCTGAAAGCTGAACTATCGGTAGTTTAACTACTGGCAGGGTCTCCCAAGATGGACAGGTCTCAGCTGAGGTGCCAGACCAAGACAAACAACCCATCTGGGCGGCAGCAGCAGAATGGGATAGTGTTGATGGCGGAGGATCACATTTCTGTGACAACAGCAACAACACCAAACTTAAACTGCGTGGAAGAAAGGCCCGGCCATCTACTTCTGTATCTTGCCATGAAAACCCATTGGATAGTTACAACAAAACAAATTGTGCTATAGTGCTGGAAGATGAGACCCCCAGGTCGGAAGGCACTCAACTAGCTACTGGGGAAGAGCTGAAGACTTTTCAGAGTAAAGCCAGCATTTATGATGTGGTTGGATCAAGCCCTCGGGACGTCTGACTGCTGATGTAGCTGCGCATGAAATGAGAGTCAGAAGCTGTAAAGATGTCTTACGCATTGGAACATGGAATGTGCGAAGCATGAACCAAGGGAAGTTGGAGGTGGTCAAGAATGAAATGGAACGTGTACAACTTGATCTGACTTGAATTCAAAACAATGGATTCACACTGACCGAGAAACACTGGAAACAAGCATATTAACAGTGGACAACTTTGTTGAAAAAAAAAAAACTTTCAAGCAAAATTTGGAAGCTGACAGGCCATCATTTTGTTTCAAAACACCAAAGTGAATATCTGAAGTCACTGAAAGCTGACTTAAAAGAAACGGAGTTCATTGTTTTGATGGACTTTGCCAAAAATTACTCATTTGTTGTCCAAGATGCTGCCCAGGGCTTTCACTGGGAAAATTCACAGGCCACAGTACATCCATTTGTTGCTTATTATGCAGACAAAGTGGGCACCTTGCAAATTGTTAAATAATTTCCGATCATATGCAACATGATACCGTGTCAGTACACGTGTTTATTCAGAAGTTTATCGAATTTTTGTTGACCCAAGCAGACGTTACGAAAATATACTACTTCAGTGATGGCTCAGCAGCGCAATATAAAAAACTACAAAAACTGTGTCAATTTATGCAACCACAAAAATGATTTCAATATTGAGGCTGAATGGAACTTTTTCGGCACAAGCCATGGAAAATCATCTTGTGATGGGGTTGGTGGCACAACTAAATGTTTGGCAGCCCGAGCAAGTCTACAAAGACCTCCGTCTGACCAAATATTGACACCAAAAGATCTGTATAACTTTTGTGACCAAAACATACACAGAATTAAATATATTTATGTCGCAAAAAGATGAAATAGAAAAAAGCAGGAAGTTTCAAGAAGAAAGGTGGAAAGAAAGCAGCACAATAGCTGGCACTAGAGAGCATCACCAATTTGTACCAGTTGACTCAAATTTGGTTTGCGTCAGCAGAGTTTCAAATGATACAATAAGCTTTTTAGCCAAAATTTCCAATTTCCAGCGAACTGAAATGGACTGGCATCAGGCACTTTGCATCAGATGATCACATGGTCTACTATGCTGGAAATGAAAGACAAAGAAGAAATGGTGTTGCATTTATAATAAAGAAGAAACTTGCAAGAACTGTAATGAAATACAATGCAGTCAGCGAACGCTTAATCTCTATTCATCTACGAGGAATGCCTATCAACACAACTATAATTCAAGTATATGCCCCAACAACAGCTGCAGAAGATAATGAAATTGAAGAGTTCTATGAACAAGTACAAGCTGAAATTGACAGAACATGCAAACAGGATATCCTGATAGTCATGGGTGACTGAAACGCAAAAGTTGGCAACAAAGAGGAAGGCAAAGTAGTTGGAAAATATGGACTTGGCAACAGAAATGAAGCTGGAGAAAGACTGATAGAATTCTGCAAGACCAACGATCTATTCATTTCAAACATCTTCTTCCATCAACACAAGCGGCTACTGTACACATGGACTTCACCCAATGGATTGTATAAAAATCAAATTGACTACATCTGTGGAAGTCAACGATGGAAAAGTTCTACAACATCAACAAAGACAAAACCTGGAGCTGACTGTGGTTCAGATCATCAACTACTAGTATGCAAACTCAAGCTAAAATTGAAAAAGAGAAAACCACTCATAAATGCAGCAAAATATGACCTTGAGAATATACCACTGGAATTTAAAGACTGCCTGCAAAATTGATTTGCTGCTTTAGATACAAATGACAGAGCTCCAGAAGAGTTATGGAATGACATCAAGAAGGTTGTGTTGGAAGAAAGCGAGAAGTCTCTACAAAAGGTGAAAAAGCAAAAATGGCCAAAATGGATGATGGAAGAAACTCTGAAAATTGCCCAGAAACGCAGAGAATCTAAAGCCAGAGGAGAAAGAAAGACAACAACAGAACTCAACAGAGATTTCCAACGTGCAGCAAGACAGGACAAGGAAAAGTACGACAACAACACATGCAAGGAAATAGAAGCAGAAACTATTAGAAGAAGAACAAAATCGGCTTTCCTAAAGCTACGAGAGTTAAAGAAAAAGTTCCAGCCTCGAATTGGAATGTTACAAGATGCTCAAGGTTCTATGTTGAATGATGCTGAGAAGATCAAGAAAAGGTGGAAGGAATATACAGAGTTTTTATATGATAAAGATCAAGTGGACCAACAGCCGTTTCAACCATTGGTGATGAAAGAAGAAGTTGAAGCAGCATTGAAAGCCTTATCAAAGAACAAAGCACCAGGCATTGATAGCATTTCCATAGAAGTATTACAGCAATCTGATGCAGCTGTTACCATACTTGCAAGGCTCTGCCAAGAAATATGGAAGACAACATCATGGCCAACTGACTGGAAAAGATCTGTGTTTATACCAATACTAAAGAAAGGTGACCCAACTGACTGTGGAAATTATCGCACAATCGCTCTGATCCCACATGCCAGCAAGATTCTACTGAAGATTATTCAAAAGAGACTACAACCATACCTGGAACAAGAACTACCTGAAGTGCAAGCAGGGTTCAGGAAAGGGCGAGGAATGAGAGACATCATTGCGGATGTGAGATGGATCCTTGAAAAGACTAAAGAATACCAAAAGGATATCTATTTGTGCTTTATTGACTATAGCAAAGCTTTTGACTGTGTAAACCATGAGAAACTCTGGTCCACATTAAGAAGCATGGGTATACCAGAACACCTGATCGGACTCTTGCACAATCTGTAATTTGATCAAGAAGCAACAGTTCAAACGGAACATAGGAGAAACAGAATGGTTTAAAATAAGCAAAGGTGTAAGACAAGGCTGCATACTTTCCCCCTACCTGTTTAATTTATATGCAGAACAAATTATCAGAGAAGCAGGATTGTATGAAGACAACAGAGGTGTGAAGATTGGTGGAAGACTCATCAACAACCTTCGCTATGCTGATGATACCACATTACTGGCTGAAAGTGAAGATGATCTGAAACATTTGCTTCTCACAATCAAAGACCATAGTCTCAAAATGGGCCTGCACCTTAATGTAAAGAAGACAAAGATCATGACAACTGGCATAATCAACAGGTTCATCGTTGAAGAAGAAGAAATTGAAATCATGAACAACTTTAACCTACTTGGATCAACTAGCAATAAAGAAGCAACAAGCAGTCAAGAAATCAGATGACGCATTGCTCTTGGCAGAATGGCTATAAAAGACCTAGATAAGATTCTCAAGAGCAGAGATGTCTCTCTCCATACAAAGATTCAACTTGTTCAAGCCATGGTATTTTCAATAACATCATATGGATGTGAAAGCTGGACAGTGAAAAAGACAGACAGGAAAAAAATTGATGCCTTTGAATTATGGTGCTGGCGGCGAATACTGTGTATACCATGGACTGCCCGAAGAACAAACCAGTCGGTACTAAAGGAGATCAAACCTAAGCTTTCTTTAGAAGCTCAGATGACAAGGCTTCGACTTTCATACTCTGGACACATCATGCGAAGAGAGAGATCATTAGAGAAAGACATCATGCTTGGCAAGATAGAAGGTCAACGCAAAAGAAGAAGGCCAGCAATGAGATGGATCGAGACAATAACAGCAGCTACAGGTACCAGTCTGTCAACAATGAGCCGCCTGACTCAAGACCAAACACAATTTAGGATAGCTATCCAGAGGGTCACCATGAGTCGACTCCGACTCGACGGCACTTAACAACAAAAACATACTAACAGCTTTTACTACATCCTCCGATAACAAATTTCAGAGTTTCATTACACGTTGAGTGAAAAAATATTTACTCTTATTAGTCTTAAATAGGTTACCCTGTAACTTCATTGCATGTCTCCTAATCTTTCTATATTCTGATGACGTAAATAAATCGATCTACATTTACCCGTTCCACTCCATTAATTTATAGACCTCTATCATATTTCCACTCAGTCGTCTCTTTTCCAGGTTGAAGAACCCTAACCTTTTTAGCCTCTCTTCATAGGGGTAGCCTTCCGTCCAAGATACGGCGACCAGAAGTGCACACAATATTCAAGGTGCGGTCGCACCATGGAACGATACAGAGGCATTATAATATGCTTTGTTTTATTTTCCATTCCTTTCCTTATGATACCTAGCATTCTATTTGCTCTCTTGGCCGCCGCTGCAGACTGGGCAGAGGGTTTAAACATGTTATCCACGATGACGCCTAAATCTTTTTCCTGGGTGGTGGTTCTTAATGTGGAACCTTACATCGTGTAACTGTTAGTGTGGATTATTCCTTTCCCAGCACTATATACCACTTACCCTCAGGATGTCCGTTAATCCTCTAGGCTGAGGAATCACCTTACCTTCTCTGTCTGGAATTCCAGCAGAACAAACACACACACTCGCACATCAGTAGTATGTAAGTTTATTCCACAGGTTAGAGGGGCTGTCTGTCTTTTATACATTAACAGAAACATATACATACGTCATCAACTCATCCCCTGAGGCCCACCACAGCTTATCAGTAACTTCACAGATGTTAGTCGTCTCCATGTAGAACAATCAATTTGTCTTAGCACAGCACATTCCTTTCCATATATAGATATATACAGGATTCCTATTTTCCCTTGCGGGCCTCTTAGTCCTGCTACACACTTTGAGCTTTATTTTTCCTCTATCAATCCCCCCCTTTGGGCCTGCATAGGCCCACTATAAGAACAATGAAGCATTGATTAAAATACATCTGTTTAATTTTAGAAATTTTGAATAACACAGCGTATGACAGTTTTGGCTGCAGTAAGACGATATCAGAACTGAGCACAACATTCAAGCTAGATCCCCTGATGAAACTGCTCAAGCAGTGAAACGCATGAGCGCGCCTTGTTGGCGTCGGGACCACAGGGACTACAGCTAAGTCTTGATTGTTTGGATTGATACCTTGCTAACAGAATGATGAGTGGAATGGACTGTGTATAGAACAATGGAGTAGTTAAGAGCTAAGCAGATCTACTCTATATGTACTGTCACTCATCATCGTCATGTTAAGGAAGATACACCGATTTTGATATCAGTATTGCAAGTCTGGTTAAAAAAACGTTAAAAAAACGAGGTGAACATTAGGGTCATTGATGCAAAGAAAGGGTTAACGAACCACAGCAGAGGTTTACCTCCTGGGTTCTACCCTGTTCCAATAAAGTCTGAGACCCGTTCCCTTGTGAAATAATGAAGTTTTAGTTATTTTTTGGCTTCAGTTTGGGGTAATTCTTTTGCATTTTTGGATTGTTTACTCCATCAAACCCACGATTTATTTGTTTGTTAGCCACTATAAGAACAGCCAAACAGTCTTCTGAAGGACAGTTAAGCAGACATTATTAACTGGAGGTCAGTGGTGGTGCGCTCGGGTACATCAGCCACCGTGGAAACAGGTGTATAAGAGTATATAAAAGTGGTGGAGCTCTGCAGGGCCTGAATCCAAGTTGCGTTGTTCTCTGTCCGATGTGCCTGTGTCCAAGGTCCTCATGGCTGGGGTGAGTCAGGCGTCTTCCAGGAATCCTCCGGTGCACTCTTGACATGTGAGGCGTGTACCCAGGTCAGATGCTTATCAGTCAGCACGGCTGTGCGAGTAACTGCAATAATCTCCTCCGGATCTCCAAACGGCGGGTCCCACTGGCCCTTCTTATGAAACAGCTTTACTAGTACACGGTCTCTCGGCCGGAATGGGTGTGTCGGTTCTGTAGAAGGAAAAGGGAAAGCATTGTACACTTGTTCAGACACCGTGCATAAATATTTAGCTAGCTGTGTAGCATATTCTTCCTGTGCTAGCAACAAGTCATCCACAATTATCACCGTTCCCTCGGGCTATTTCCAGGGTAAGGGTAAGGGTCGTCCCATCAGAATTTCAAAAGGAGAGAATCCAGATGCCCCGGGGGTTAGCCTAATCTCTGCCAATACGGCTAGCAGATACACTGGCCACCTTCCTGGGGCATGTTGTGTAGCCTTTTTTAATTTTTCTTTAATTGTTCAATTCATTCGTTCTGTTATCCCTGATGACTGTGGGTGATATGGGACATGAAATTTCCAATCAATGGCAAACATCTGAGTAATCTGTTGTAACACCTTAGAGGTGAATGCTGGTCCCTGATCAGAATCTATAGAAAGGGGACACCCAAAGCGGGGAATAACTTCCTTACAGAGAATTTTTGCTACTGTTCTAGCATCTTCCTTGGTCGTGGGAAAAGCCTCTGGCCACTTTGAAAACCTATCTATAATGACCAACAAAGACTTATAACCCCCTATCGATCGTGGCATACATGTGAAATCTACAAGTAGGGCCTGAAACGGGCCTTGGGGTGGGGGTAAATGTTGCAATTGTCCTATTGCTTTTCCCTGCTGAACATTATTCCTAGCACATACTAAGCATTGACTCAATTGTGATTCCACTAAATGAGGCAAATCTCTGCAAACAAATATTTCCTGTAACTCCTTAAGAACCGTCTTTGTATTTATGCCCTACCCCATGTACTTGACCAATTAAGAGAGGGGCTGCCGCTTTCGGTAGTCCTCTTCGCGCCCCCCCCCTCCCCTTTTTCCTCCACAAATCTGTGCTGAATTTAAACATATTATGCTGTTCCCAATACATATCCTCGGGATCTGCAGCAGCCTGCAAGTGGTGCAGAGGAAAAGAATGCTCAAGAGGGGAAACATAATATTCAGACAATGGAGGATCAGACAAATAATAAGAAACTGTCGGCATGCCCTGAGAGATATTATTACTACATAAGAGTTCAATTTGGGCTTGTGCACACTGTTTGGCTGCAAGATCAGCTAAGGCATTACCTTGAGAGGCAACAGAAGTGTCATATCTATGTCATTTAATAACGGCGACTTCTTTGGGTTTACATAAGGCGGCCAGCAGTTCATTAACCAATTGTGCATGAGAAATTGGTTTACTGTCTGCCGTTTTCCATCCCCTATGCCCCTATAAGAGACCAAAATCATGCACCACCCCAAAGGCATACCTGGAAGCTGTATAAATGTCAACACGTTTATCAGCAAATAATTCACAGGTAATAACTGGACTTCATGCAAAATATTTGGGAGTTCTACAATGGCATAAGAAGCAATGTAGGCGTTGTCTGCGGGACGGACACAGCTCCTGTCCACAAATATATGTGGAGCGTCCGGGACCGGGGAGGAGGGCAAATCAGGACGTACTGACGTCTCAAAGTTAATCAACTTTAAGCAATCATGTTTTTCTTGGGGCAACTCGGAATCATCTACTGGGCGCATTAAGGCCTGCAAGGCCAGCATCGGGGTAAAGGCAGCGGATTGCTGTTTAACCGACAACCCTTCAGTAGTTGTTAAAATTACCTCATACCCACTAAGGTGCTGGGCTGTCATGTGTTGCGTAGTGAGGTTCTTTAACACATTCAAAACAGAATGGGTAGAAAACAGAATAGTCTCATGAGACAGGGTAATCGGGATAGTCATCTGTACGGCAATAGCCGAAGCCGCCAGGGCTCTCAAACATGCAGGCATACCCTGTACCTAGAGGGGCAAATATTTTGATAAATATGCGACTGGGCGCATTCCCCCCCCCCCCCCCCCCCGTGTTCTTGAGCCAAAATAGCTGCCATAGTTCCTCCCTCTATAAGTAAAACATTTTCCCATAATCAGGTAGTCCAAGTGTAGGAGCCGAGATAAGCAGCTTTTTCAAAGTAGCAAATGCAGAAAGCATTTCTTCGGTCCATTCAATAGATGCAGAGCCTGGTAACTGCAAAGTAGCCCTTCGCAATATGGAATCCCAATAAGCACAGTCCGGGATCCAAGCACGACAGAAGGATACTAATCCAAGGAAAACCAGCATTTATGTCACTGTTGTTGGAGGAGATAATTTTATAATTGCCTTACTCGGGCGGGAGAGAGCGCCCGGTTTCCAGGGGACAGCACAAACCCCAAGTAGGTAACACGCTCGCAGCACCACTGGAGCTTTTTTAGAGAAGCCTTATTTCCATGGGAGGCTAAATGGCAGAGCAAGGATACAGAGTCGTTTTCACATTATGTGATTGTTTTAGAACATAACAACAAATCATCCATATACTGGAGAAGGGTAGAGGAACAAGGCAGATGCCACATTTCAATTGATGCCTTAAGAACAAGAGAATACGCTGCCGGGGAATCAATGTATCCCTGCGGCAGGCGAGTCCAGGTATATTGTTTGCCTGCATGTGTGAAAGCCATAAGAGGCTGCGTGATGGGATCTAGTAGTATACTAAAAAAGGCATTAGCTAAATCAATAACCGTGAAGCATTTGGCTTCCGTAGGAATAAGAGTAAGTAGCTCGGCAATATCGGGCATCACCGGTGCCAGTGGGACAACAAGCTGATTTACGGCCCTTAAATCCTGGGTAAAACGGAACCCATCCCCCTTAGGGACGGGATTCACAGGAGTATTATAAGGAGAAACAGTAGGAACTACAATACCTGCTGCAACAAAATCCTGGATCATGGACTGTAAAGCAGTTTCCTTAGGGCCAGACAAAGGGTACTGTCGAGTACAGACGACAGCTTGAGGATCTTTCAAACGTGCCACGTATGGCGTACAGGGGACCAACCCGGCATCAGTTGGGGAGGTGACCCAGAGTTTAGGAGGAACCTTAGACAACCCATGTGCCTCTGTAGAAATCATATTTAATAAAAAAGGAAAGTGCAAGGCAAAAGAGCCATCTGAATTACAAATAGTTACTGCTTCTAAGCGACACAACAGGTCCCGCCCTAGGAGACTCACTGGACAGGAGGGAATAATCGTAAATGAATATGTAAACAGAACGGTATTGTTACCAAGCGTGGAGACAGATAACGGGGGTGTAATCCATGTGGGGGTAGAGGTTCCATTTATCCCAACTGAGGCAGGACCTGGCGTTAAGGGTTCCCTACAAACAGAGACATGCAACGTAGAGCAAGTCACTCCCGTATCAATTACAAAGGAGACTTGCTGGCCATTAATGCACAACGTACAACAAGGGGGCTCCTTCCATCTACCTGTTAACTGAACCCAGATCGGAACCGTTGCCTCAGGGCAGCCCTATGGGCGTTGCGGGGGCTGTTGCCATGTAGTAGGGATAACAGGGGTTGCGGGGCTACTAGATGGGGGAGGGAGTGGTGCCGATGGCGTCGCGGGAGGGGGCCCACCCCCCTCTGAGTCGGCACAGGGCCGCTACCTGTCATGTAAGGGCACTCATTTTTCCAATGTCCTTGTTGCTTACAATGAAAACAAATCTGATTCCTAGATATTCCCTGCCCTACTCCTCTTCCACCACCCCGCCCGCCTCGAAACCGGCCCTGCTGTCCCCTCCACCCCCAAGATTGCGACCACTGAGGCCCCGGGGGTTGATATCCCCCCGGGGTAGGATTGCTGGCAACCAATATCCTGCTGCCAAGCATGAGAAATTTTACCTTTCTTAACATCCATATCTGCAAAGCATCCCGCCACTTCCTTCGTTAATATTACCTTCTCTAATTCTGCCGAGTCATGCTAAACCAAGCATCTATCATTCGCTTACATGCTACAGTCACTTCAGGGCGCATAGCCCCAAACAGCGTCTGAATATACATCGAAGCCATCAGGCCTTCCTGTGATAAACCTGCCTCCTCCTTCCAACACTTATGAAACCTTCGCACAAACTGTGAAACTCCTTCCCCTGGTTCCTGCACGCATGCAATAGATGCAGCAAGATTCTGTTTCGCCCCAAATAAACGCTCAAACTCTTCTAACACTTAGTCCCACAGCTTTTTTATCACTTTGGGATATTGGAGGGGGTAATTAGAATCATCCGGCGTCTCATAAGGATTCGCCAGTGACTTTTGAAAAATCAAATGGGGTTTCTTCATCATACCCCAGGACACCCTCAATAATGAGGCAGTAGTCCTGCGCCGTGCACTGCAAACCACAAGTCATATGTTGCAAGTAGTGCACAGTGGCAGCTGGCATTTTCATGGGGTTCGGGGCATGCTATAAGATAGAAGAAAGGATGGCGGGATCCAGGGGCTTAACAACAAGCTGGTTACCAATAGTTAGAAAAGGATACTGGGTGTATGTGTAACCCTTAAAGGTAGGTTTTCCTGAAGCTCTATCATTGTTAGAAGTCCTCGCATCATTTGAATCCAGCTTATGAAAGGGGTTATGAGGGCTCAGCCCATCCCTATGAGCCCTAGCTCTACTCTGTTCCTGTCCCCCCCACCCGATCTTCGGATGAAGGCATCGGAAGGGGTAATAAGGGACTCCGGCGGGGCAAAAGGGATGGAAGGGGAAGCGGCAGTGGACCCTCCGGCCCCCGCTTGTATCCCCAAACTCCCGGTAGAGATCTCCGGAGATGTCTTAGACAATTGGCGATACATGTTGTCCCTGGGCACGTCCCGCCCAGCAGGGGTGGGCCCAGATTCGGTCAAGCATGGGCTTGAGTGAGAAGGTAGGGCAGGAGAAGGTAGCCGGGCAACGGTGGAGGAGATGGGGCTTAGGAGGCAGGTGGGGATGGGATCAGAGGAGCAGGTGAGTTTGGAGGAAGAAATAAGATGTGCAGTTTCCTCCTCAGAGATGACAGGAAGGGAAGAGAGGGTAGCAGGGGAGGGGGGGAAATAGCTGAGTTTATGGGGAATTGGAGGGTGATCTTGTGGATTTTGTCATGGAAATAGTCAGCCAGGGTTTGGGCAGAAAGGGAGGGAGGGATTGGAGGCGGAGGCACTTTAAGGAGAGAGCTGATAGTAGTAAAGAGACAGCGAGGATCAGAGGCAAGAGAGTTAGATGGACATAGTAGTCTTGTTTGGCAAGAGCTATGGCTGACTGGAAAGAGACAAACATGAATTTGAAGTGTAGACAATCTTCAGGGGAGCGGGATTTGAGCCAAGCACGCTCAGCAGAACAGGCACAGGAACGTAGGTAGCGGGTAGTGGATGAAAGCCAGGGCTGAGGTGGAGAACGTCTCACAGGACGTGAGGTGGGTGGAGCGAGAGCATCCAGAGCTGAAAAGAGTTCAGCATTATAGGAAGTTACTGCCTCGTTGACAGACTTGGATGACATAGTGGAAGAAATAGATGGAGAAATGGTGGAAGAGAGAGTCAAGGGATCAATAGCACGAAGGTTTCTAAAAAGCTTGGCGGAGACAGGACGGGGCTGAGGTGGTGGGAGATGAAGATTAAAGCTTAAAAGGTGATGGTCAGATAAGGGAAGAACTGAGTTACGGAAGTTCGAGGGTAAGGAACTAGAAAAAAATATCAGGTCCAAGAGTGGCCATGCTGGTGAGTGGGGGCAGTGGAGCAAAGTTGGAGGTCAAACGAGGAGGTGAGGGAGAGGAGCTTTAGAGCATGAGGATCAGAGGGGTTATCGATGTGAATGTTAAAATCCCCAAGAATAAGAGTGGGGAAAGAGTCCAGAAAGAAAGAGAGCCACGAGTCAAAATCAGTGAGAAAGGTAGAAGCAGACTTGTCAGGAGGTCAATAAATAGCAACTACCCATAGAGGAAGTGCAGTGAAGAGGCGGATGGAGTGGACTTCGAAAGAGAGAAAGGAGTGAGACTGAGTCAGCAGAGGGGGTTGGAATTGGCAGGAGGGAGAAAGTAGAAACCCAATACCACCACCACGGCCAGTCGGACAAGGTGTGTGGGAGAAGTGATAGCCTCCATGGTAGAGGGCAGAAGGAGATGCGGTATCATCAGGGAGGAGCCAGGTCTCAGTTAGAGCGAGAAGGTGTAGAGCATTGGAGATAAAGAGATCGTGAGTAAAAGCGAGTTTATTAGAGACAGAATGTGCGTTCCATAAGGCACATGAGAAAGGGGGAGTGGAGGGGGAAAAGAGAGGGATATGGATAAGATTAGACAAGTTGCTTGAAGATCTCTTCTCAGAGTGAGACTGAAATCTAGGGGGGGCCAGGATTGGGGTTGATATCACCGGATGAGAGGAGAAGAAGGAGTAGAAGAGTACAGGGTAGAGAGGAGACAGTGCGCCGAAATGAGGGTGAGGTTGCTCTAGGGAAAGAGGAGATGGTTGGATGAGAGGGAGAAGGTGATGAAGCTCAAGAACTGATGATTGGTTAGAAGACAGAATGGAAGGGGGAAGTGAGGGTGGTGAGGAGTGGAGGAGTGTAGGTGCAGGTAGGAGGGGAAACAGTTTGGGAGTGTGAAGAAAAGGAAGATAATATGAAGTGGAGCCATGGAAGAGGAACGGAGAGGGGCTATGCAGCATATGAGTAAATTAGACTTACCTGCTAATTGTTGTTCCTTAAGGAACTCTAGTCCAGTCCCGGATCCATAGAGTTGTGAACCTCCACCAGCAGCTTTGGAGACTGAAAGATGTCATCGCTTTGATGTCACTGGTACTAATAGGCAAGATCCGCCCCCTTTCCACCAGTACTTTCAGTCTCCAAGCAGCTTGGAGGTTCTGAGCCCGGGGACTGGGCTCAAGGGGGGGAGAGAGCTGAAGAGAGCTTTCGTGTCGGCTCCTGCAGGCCTCGTGGTCTCGAGAACGGGCCGCATGTAGTCGGCGCGGGAAGACGGACGTTTTGGCGCAGCGGTTCTTCAGGCTGGGCTTGCCGGTCCCTCCCGTTGATATTCACTGCTCTGTTACATCCTCTATGGTTCCGGGACTGGACTAGAGGGACGCAAAGGAAGAGTAAATTAGACTTACCTGCTAATTGTTGTTCCTTAAGGAACTCTAGTCCAGTCCTGGATCCCTCCCTGGGATTTAGGGGTTCAAGCAGCCTGAAAATTTTCTGTGTTTATGGGAAGTGATGGTAGGTCAAAGAGACCGCAGAGGGGGGTGGGCGGTCCTTGGGTGATGCAGGGAAGCCTCCTCCTTTATTGCGCAGCAGTACCTGCTCAGCTCGTGAGTTCGGAGTTTTTTCCGTTCTCGTGATCTTGACCTTTGGTCTGGGCGGAGCGTGTTCATTTTTCTACTATTCTCGAATGTTTATATAGTTAGTATATCAATTGTGTGTTCATATCTACTTATTTGTTGCTCTGCTGAGTCTGCTTTGTCAATAGGTGCTGGTGGAAAGGGGGCGGATCTTGCCTATTAGTACCAGTGACATCAAAGCGATGACATCTTTCAGTCTCCAAAGCTGCTGGTGGAGGTTCACAACTCTATGGTTCTGGGACTGGACTAGAGGGACGCAAAGGAAGTTATTTTACAAGCAGTGGGGTAGTAATGAGATAGCAATGGAGTCTACACTCTATGCAGTGTATGTTATTTTACAAGCAATGAGGTAGCAATGGAGTCTACACACTATGCAGCGTATGTTATTTTACAAGCAATGAAGTAGCCATGAAGTCTACAGGCTATGCAGCAGATGTTATTTGCAAGCAATGAGGTAGCAATGGAGGTGGTAATGCAGTAGCAGTGGAGTATACACGCTATGCAGCATGTGTTATATTTACCAGCAATGACTGGGTGTAGGAATTGTCGGTTCTTCGTTGTGGAGTCCTCATTGCTTGTTGTGATGTGTTGTGAGCTTCTTGTTGTACCTGTTTGATTCTGCGACAGGGCTCTCGCCTAAGGGCTACGACCGATGGCACCTCCTTCTTCAAAGTGGAGGGCTCCTCTGATTGGCTGATGGGGCAGCTGGCGGGGAGGTGTCGATCAGGGGAGCCTGCTGGAGATGGCGGTGGAGTTGGCGTCACTGCCGCTGCTGTCCCTCATTGGAGGCTACTAGGCTGCCGGAAGCACTGTATCCAGACTGTGGAGCACCACAAGAGAAGATTCTCCGTGCCAGACGCTGCGAAGACCAGCTGACTTTCTCACAGGCTGAACCCTGCCAGGAGCCTCAGGTAAAGGGTACCTGGGCATAACCGGGGCAGGACAAAAAGTGAGAAAGAGGGTGCTGGTAGGCGGTGGAAAGTTTGGCAGAGGGGAGAAAGAAAAGGGTTGTGGTATCGCCCTTGTTTTTTTTTTCTCTTCTTTTCTCCACAGGGACGTCTGTAGCAGGAATGGATCCACAAGACGTCGCGGCATGGATGCAGAAGCAGTGGGACAAGCAGATGGACTTGATCCGGTATCTGCAAGACCAAACTACTGCCAATATGAGGGAGCAACAGAAACCTCTAATGGACACCATGGAGGCATTACTGAAAAGGCCAGTGGAAGCCAGAGCGGACATCTCCATGTTTCAAGGAATAGGACTGAACCATCAAGGTGCCCTGTCGTTAGGACAGTTAAAACCACATGATGATGTAGATGACTACATTGACGCCTTTGAGCGGATAGCCGCAGTGTTAAAATGGCCGGAAGAGCAATGGGCAACCAGGTTTGCCATATCTTTATCTGGTGAAGCTCTTTCTGCATATAAAGCCATGCCAGCCACCCTGGCGACTGAGTATGCAGAAATAAAAAAGGCTGTTAAAGATAGGTTAGGGCTGACTCCCATTTACTATCATAAGATGTTTAGGGAGGCAAAATAAAGCCTCAGGAGACCCCTAAGGCCCTATCACAGAGGCTAAAAAGTTTGGCCAGAAAATGGTTGGTTCCGGAGAGAGCTACTCTAGAAACAATCATGGACCAAATTGTATTAGAACAGTTTATGCAAGCTGTCCCCCAGGAGGTTAAAACATTTATTTCACTTCAGCACTGTCAGATCACCGATGAGGCAGCCATCCTTGCTGAAAGGTTCCAAGCAGCGGGGATGACTGACGCCTCGGGGGTAGGGTTATGGCGGGCGGCTGGGATGAAAAGTTTTAACGGAAAACGGTATAAAAGAAATGTTAAAATGTTTGATGTTAATGCTGTGAATACTAATGTTTTGCATAGGCCCAAAGGTACATGTTTCACCTGCGGGAAGGCCGGGCACTTCCAGAGGAGCTGTCCTGAGAAAACTGTACTTATGTCAGGAGAGAAGGAGGCGAACCTGGATGGGTTCTTCCTACCCGTTAAGATAGCAGGTAGGAACACACGGGCACTACTTGACTCGGGGGCTGACCAGAGCATGGTTTCGAAGAAGCTCTGGGAGGCTATTTGGGAGCACCGTTCGTCGCCCCCGAGTCAAGCAGAAGGCCGAGTCCGTATTAAGTGTGTGCATGGAGCGGGCTCATATTATCCCCTACACAACCTAGAAGTAGAAGCACTAGGAACAAAACAGCAGTTGTTGATGGCTGTCGTTCCAGGACTACCTAGAGAAGTGGTATTAGGCCGAGATTGGTCACCATTTTTTCACAAAATGGAGAAGGGGTTTCACAAACTGGATCAAGGAGCTTGTCAACATCAGATAGCTCCTAGAGTAAAAGGATCCGAGGCCTTAGCAGCCAAAATCCCCGGTCCTTTATTCGGGAAGATATCACAGGCTAGAGTGCCCACACAAGTATCTAAGAAGGGGGGTCCCTTAAGAAAGTCCAAGTTTGTGCTTCAGTTCTGCAAGGTATCAAAGCGAGCGAAGAGCCCGCAGAGAGCTTCCCCAGAGGCTGCAGGGTATGACCTCTACAGCGCAGAGGAAGCCATAATAGTGAGGGGAGGAAAAGCTTTAGTAGATACTGGCATACAGGTTAAAATGCCGGAAGGCTGTTACGGCCGGATTGCCCCAAGATCAGGCTTGGCAGTGAAGTTTTTTTCTAGATATAGGGGCAGGGGTTATTGACCCTGATTACAGGGGCTGCATTAAGGTCCTAATATTTAATTTTGGAAAGCAGGACTTTAAAGTTCAGATAGGGGACCGCATTGCTCAACTAATTTGTGAGCGTGTGGGCTTTCCTGCTGTAGAGGAGGTATCAATGTTACCATCCACTACTCGAGGGGACCAAGGGTTCGGGTCTACAGGGCAAAAGGAAGTAAAAATTATGACAGCCTTAGCGGAAGAGGAAAGGGAAGAAGACCTGGGTCCTCAGATTTCCGATTTAAAAGAGCGACCTAAACCTAGGTTAGGGGCAGGGCTTTCCCTGCAGCAGCAGCAGGAATTAGCCCAGGTCTTGGATAGATTTGCTGATGTCCTGACCACCAAGCCCGGAGAAACCCATATTTTGGCCCACGAAATAATTACGGAGCCCGGAAGGGTGATCCGACAGCCCCCGTATCGTATGCCGGAAAGTAAAAAGAAAGAAGTAATAAAGCAGGTGCAGGAGATGGTCACTATGGGAATCATAGAAGAATCACATAGTCCCTGGTCGAGCCCCATAGTGCTGGTGCCCAAGCCAGATGGGACTCAGCGGTTTTGCATAGACTTTCGGAAAGTAAATGACATTTCCCAATTCGATGCGTACCCGATGCCCCGCATCGATGATTTACTAGACCGTCTAGGACAAGCCAAATATTTAACAACACTTGACCTTACGAAAGGGTATTGGCAAGTTCCATTAACAAAGCAGTCCAAACCCAAAACAGCGTTCAGCACACCTATAGGGCTTTTTCAATTCAAGCGCATGCCCTTTGGGTTGCATGGCGCCGCTGCCACCTGCCAGCGCCTGGTGGATCAGATATTAAGACCCCACCAGGACTATACATTAGCCTACATGGATGATGTAGTGATATTTAGCACCACTTGGACCCAACACCTGGTGAGAATAGAGGCGGTTTTGAGAGCACTGCGTAAGGCTGGGTTAACACTTAACCCCGCAAAATGCCTATTCGCCAGTGAAGAGGCTAGGTACCTGGGCCATATGGTTGGGAGGGGGGTAGTACGGCCCCTAGCGAGCAAAATTGAATGTGTACGAGACTTCCCCAGGCCAGGAACAAAAAAACAGTTCCGTAGTTTCCTCGGTTTAGTGGGGTACTACAGGAGGTTCATTCCTAAGTTTGCAGAAGAAAGTCTTCTCTTCACCGAGATGCTTAGAAAAAATGCCCCAAACACTGTAAGGTGGACCCCTGAAGCTGAGGAAGCCTTCATTACCCTAAAGGACAAGTTATGCAAGGCTCCTGTACTAAGGGGAATTGATTTTAGCCTACCCTTTGTAGTCCAAACGGACGCATCTGAAACAGGGTTGGGGGCGGTCATGTCCCAGGTGTTCGACGGGGAAGAACATCCAGTGACTTACTTAAGCCGCAAGCTATCAAAGGCCGAGAGAAACTTCTCGACGATAAAGAGGGAATGCCTCGCGATTAAATGGGCAGTGGAGTCCTTACGCTTTTACCTGACCGGGAGGAAATTCCTGTTAGTAACTGACCATGCCCCCTTAACATGGTTGTCCCAAATGCACAATAGTAATGCCAGATTAACCCGATGGCATCTTGCACTCCAGTCCTTTGACTTCTGGGTACAGCATAGGGCTGGAAGACTTCATGGGAACGCAGATGCCTTATCACGGATTACGTGCTGGCCGGAAGCTACGGCAGCCCGTAATATTTTAAGGGGGGGGGATTTGTCACGGGGTAGAGCAGGAATTACCTATGGAAACAGAAAGGGCAGGGCTAGGTAATCTGAAACTGACAGATCCAAGCACATGCTGCAGGGTTGCTATAAGCAACCATGGAAAACAAAGGTAACCAGAGGTAGAACGTGCTCCTGCAAAGGATTACCTCATCCTCAATCAGTTAATGAAAGGCAGCTGAGAGCAGGGCAAGGTCAGCAGAATGCAGGTAGTGACGCAGTTAAAATGCATACAGAGTCACTTACCGGCAGAACTAAGCAGGATTTCTCAGAGAGCAGAACTAAGCAAGATTTCTCAGAGAGCAGAACTAAGCAGGATTTCTCAGAGAGCAGAACTAAGCAGGATTTCTCAGAGAGCAGAACTAAGCAAGATTTCTCAGAAAGCAGAACTAAGCAAGATTTCTCAGAGAGCAGAACTAAGCAAGATTTTTCAGAGAGAGGAGCTAACTGGGATTTCTCAGAGGAGAGAGACATTAAGGATACTACAACAGCTGGGGCAGAAAAGGAGAATACTTCTCATTGGAGTTTGAATAAAGTTCCTAAGGAAAGAATATCCAAGGGCAATTGCAGGGTGCTAGGAAGCACGGAGCAAGAGGCCAGTGAAAAGAATCACAGAGGAATTCAATCCAGCAGGAAAGAGAAACCCTTGAAAGACGGTCCTTCTGCTAACAGGTACCCAGAAAACAGTAAAGGGTTTAGAAGGGACACTTACCTGTTTAAGAACCAGCCAGTGGCTAGAGGCAGTAAGAAGCCTGCTTTTAGAAGTATCAACGCTGACTTTCCATGCTGTAAAAGCTCGAGAGAAATCCCCTCTGAGGACTGGCTAAAAGCCTGTAATAGAGAGGGCCTTAGAAGCATAAGTTTTCCCTATACACAACTAGGAAGGTTGGGTCCCCTAGGGGCAGACTGTGAGAAATACGGTAACTTCCCATCCTACCTTGGTGAAGGGGGGAAGGGAAGTCTTGCAGAAGACGGAAGCTTGCACAGCCAAGAAAGGAGACACAGCTGTTCAGAGAGTAGCAACCAGGGAAGCTACGAGGCAATGGACTTTGAATTAGCTGAAGATAATACAGAGGTATCTCAAATGGAATGTGCTTTGACCCTGGCTAATGATGTGTCTTCCTTATGCTAAGCTGTGCTAAGAAGATAACCTTTTAAAGAAAAAGGATTTCTAAAAACTACCTGTATAAATTTAGTAGCTGTTATATTTTGAGTTAAGCTGAAATGAAGCGCTTTTGGTTCCAGTAGTATTTTTATTTGTACCAGAAAATATGGTCTGTTTCTGTTAATTTCTCACGTGCAAGAATCCACCCGGAAAGGGATAATAAAAATACCTCTTATTAAAAAGCCTGGCTGCTCGTCACAACTACAACCTTTAGAACGGCTAGTGGGAGATAATTCCCAGGGGGCCTTAAAAGAGCCCCAGCTACATTAAAGAAGAGGCCCCACTGAAAGTCCCCTAGGCTGCCTCCTAGCGGGGTAAGTAGGTGGGTGACAGCACACATAACTTCGGGGGTTCATAAGCAGCAGGCTGTGTCAAAGGGGAGTCATGGCCTGCCGCCGAGCCAAGCCACGTCCCCTCTCAACCCTGCCACTGGAATCGGTGGTAGCATGGCTCAGCACGGGAGCATGGGGACAGCATGGCCGAGGCTTCCCCCTGGGGCATCAGAAACCCTTGGGATGGCCCTGCCTCCACATGCATGCATAGGTATACTAATATATGGTTAACCTTTCATGTGCAGTTCTACTGACAACCTGATTCCTGACACAATATAAATTCAATAGTTTACTTTGGTATGTTCACTGATTGGCCTACTAACAAAGCAAAAGGGGTTAGGTGCACTGTTAAAATCTTCACTTCAGGGACATTTTTCCTCAGAAGTCCAATTGCCAAGGCCGAATCTCTACACATGAAACAAAATGTAATATTTAAAACAGGGCTCATCGAACTCTGGGCACCAGGTCGCCATGGTGCCTAAAACTTTCACCCTGGTGCCCAGGATTTCATGCCACAAAAACTGCAGCCAGCGGGGACCCCATCCCTCACTGGAAGAAGATGATAGCCATGATCCTGATCACGATCATGGCCAAGATGACAGCATGACAGATGTGGCTGCAATTGCAGCCAAGATGACAGACATGGCCGTGAGTGAGCTGTGGCCCATGGGGACCCCATCTCCCACTGATGGAAGAGGAGCTGTGGCTGTGGACAGCTGCTGAAAAATGGCACAGTGCACTCTTCCCTCACCGCAATTGGCTCTGTGCACTGTTGAGCCCCACGATGGAAGAAGTTTAGGGAATCTTGTGAGCCTTGAAACCACAAGATCACCTGACCTTCCTCCATAATGGAATTCAACTTTGTACAATCGCAGTGCGGGAAGTGTACACTGCGCTGTTATCCAGGAGCTGCATCCAGCTACAAAGGGTGAGAAAGGGAATGGATTGGGCGGGGGGGGGGGGGAGTAAGAGATATATACAGTACTGGATGAAGTCTGGGGGAGGCATGAAAAAGAGACTGGAGAAGCCTGGGTTGGGGGGAGTCATGGGAGAGAGAGAGATTATGAGAAGCTTGAAATAGTGTCATGAGAGGGAGAGAGACTGGGTGAAACCTTTGGGGGAGAGATTATGAGAAAGACTGGGGGAAGAGTGAAGCCTTGGGGGAGAGGCATGAGAAAGACTGGGGGAAGCCTGGGGGGGAGGAGGATCATGAGAGGAAAAGAGACTGGGTGAAGCCTTGAGGGGGGGCGGTTTGAGAGAGGAGTAGCCTAATGGTTAGAGCACTGGCTTGGGAAACCAGAGACCAGGGTTCAATTCCCACTAGCACCCCTTGTGGCCTTGGGCAAGTCACTTAACCCTCCATTGCTCAGAAAAATCCAAGTTGTCAATGTCCCTGTTTATTGTACATTGCCAAGTTTAAGTTACAATGTAAATAGCTTTGATTGAAATGATAAAGCAGTATAAAAAACTGTAAAATAAATAAACATAAGATATGCCATAGTTAGTCAGATCAAGGTCCATCAAGCCTAGTATCCTGTTTCCAACAGGGCCATTCTAGGTCACAAGTACCTAGCAGTTTCCCCAAAAGACACAGGTTCCACTATGCTTGTATTGGGGCAAGCAGTGGATATTTGGGGTCCACTTTAATAATGGTTTGTGGACCTTTCTTCCAGGAACTTGTCCAAACCTTTTTAAAACCCGGCTACACTTAACAGCTTTTACTACATCCTCTGGTAGCAAATTCCAGAGTTTGAGTACACGTTGAGTGAACAAATATTTTCTCTTATTAGTCTTAAATAGGTTACCCTGTAGCTTCATTGCATGCCCCCTAGTCTTTCTATATTTTGATGGTGTAAACAATCGATCTATGTTTACCTGTTCCCAGGGGTGGCTCAAGGCAATCTGCTGCCTGAGGCGAAGGATGAGATGGTGCCCCCCCCCCCTGTAGAGGGGGCAGGGCTTTTTCAGAACTCCAGTTAGGGACTGAACCAAACCAAAAAGCCGATTAGATTATATGGAGGAAATGCAAGATGTTTGCACACCAAGGAACTAAAAGAGAGTGAGAAGCAACGGCACAGTTTATAAAACCAAATTATAACTAATTTTTATTTTGTTGTTATAAACCGCGTTATGGTTCTTTCTTTTTCTTTTTCAACATATATTTTGCATCCACAGTGGGTGCAGAGCAAAACCAGGACATTCATCCACAAAACTCAATATCTTAAAAAAATCTGATTCTGATCATCTCACTAACAAAAACAATAACAACAAACATTCTCCAGTACCAGGCATAATGTGAACTAATACAAAACCCTACAATAAAGAGCACATGTACCATACCATACCATATCAGCACCAACTTCCAAAACTCACATAAGGAGGCCATCTAAAAAAAGGTCACTGTAAATACCTCAGTGGGCCCTGGAACATCCATACACCTATTTGAAAAGCTGAACAAGTCAAATTACTACAGTACAGTATAGATGTTAACAGAACACCTGGCCTCAGTCACACTCTCAGAACACAGACCCTCACCAAGTACAGAATAAGTAACCACAATCTGAAGTAAAAATAAAAATATGTAGACAAAATTTAAACTGAAACCCCAGAAGCCAGACTCCACATGCAGTGCAACATCAGATAAATAAGAGATGCAGTTCCCCCATACTGTGTAAAATATAAAGATAGCACAAAGTCCAGTCACTAAAATTAAATACAATTATTTTTTCTACCTTTGTTGTCTGACCATTTTATTCTATGATCATGCTGGTCCCGATCTGAGGCTTCTGCTTTCCTGTCTTCTCTTATCTCTCTTTATGTGGTCTATGGTCCATCTGCCATTTCTTATCTCTTCTTTTGTTTTCTTCACTTTCTTCCATCAGCCCATTTCAAGTTCCAGTAACCCTCCCCAATATCGACCCCCTTTCCAGTCCTCCCCTCCCAGTACCCTCCAATGTCAACTGCCTTGCATTCCCACGACTGCCACTGGTGTCCATTCCCTTCCAGTCCCTCTCCTTCTGCACTGTCCAGCCCCTTCTAGCCCAAATACCATCCCAGATATCAGCTCACATCCACTCTCAGTGCCACCCCCCACCCAGTCAGCTCCCTTCCAATCACCCTACTCTCTGTCCATCCCCCTTCCAGTGCCATTCACACATGTCAGCTCCCTTCCAGCCGCCTCCCCATTACCCAGCCACCTGCCACTCCCATCCCCAAGTGTCAGCTGCCTTCCAATCCCCCTTCAGTACATTCCAGGTGTCAGCTCCATTCCAGCCCCCTCCTTCCCCCGCCATATCAGCTCCCTTCCTGCCCCCTCCTTCCGCTGGCAGACCCTCTCAGTATCCGCTCCCTTCCAGTCCTATTGTCCCATCCCCTGCATCAGCCTATTTGTAGCCTTAGCCCCTAGTTTTCTTCCAGGGCCAGCAGCACTCTCCTCCCTTCCCCATTAGCACATTTCCAGTCCCAGCCCATTTCCAGTCCTATCCTCCTTATCAGCCCACTCCAATACTAGCCCCTCTATCAGCCCATTTCCTGTCCTAGCCCCCCTAATTAGCACATTTCCAGGCCTAACCCCACCAATCAGCCTATTACCAGTCCTAGCCCCCCCCCCCCCCCGATCAGCCTATTTCCATTCTTAACCCCCCATCAGCCCATTTCCAGTTCTAACCCTCCCGAAAGCCCATTACCAGTCCTAGCCCCCCTCCCGATCAGCCTATTTCCATTCTTAACCCCCCATCAGCCCATTTCCAGTTCTAACCCTCCCGATAGCCCATTACCAGTCCTAGCCCCCCCTCCCGATCAGCCCATCAGCCCATTTCCAGTGCTAGCCCTCCCCCATCAGTACATTACAATTTCTGGTGCTACCCCCTCCCCCCAGCCCAGCCCAGCCCAGCCCAGCCCAAACTTCTGAAGGGAAATTTAAAAAAAAAACAAAAAAACAATCACAGGAGCTGCTGCCACTGCAGCAGCAGCAGAATGAAGTGCACCGCAGCCCCCCGCCTCCCCGGCAGAACCCTGCCTTCTATTTCCCCCAGCGTCGGCTCAGCTTTTCAGCTCCGTGTAACACCAGTGCTGTTTCCCATCAGCAACGGCGGGCTCAGCTTTAACAGAGCCACGAGAAAGGGAAACACTCTCCCTTCACGGCTCTGAAAAGATGAGCCGGCACTGGGGGAAATAGCAGGGCTCTGCCGGGGAGGCAGGGGGGGGGGGGGGGAAACGCAGTGCACTTCATTCTGCGAAGCAACTCCTGTGATAGTTTTTTTGGGGTTTTTTGAAGGTCGAGTGAGGCGGTCTTTTTGGGGGAAATTTTTGCTGCCCCAAAAAGTTGCCCCCTGGGGCCACCACCTCACTCTGCCTCATTATAGAGCCGCCCCTGCCCATTCCACTCCATTCATTAATTTATAGACCTCTATCATATCTCCCCCTCAGCCATCCCTTTTCCAGGTTGAAGAGCCCTAACCTTTTTAGCCTCTCTTCATAGGGGTATCCTTCCATCCCCTTTACCATTTTGGTGGCTCTTCTCTGTACCTTTTCTAATAACGCTATATCCTTTTTAAGATACGGCGACCAGAATTGCACACAATATTCAAGGTGCAGTCGCACCATGGAACGATGCAGAGGCATTATAATATCCTTTGTTTTATTCTCCATTCCTTTCCTTATGATACCTAGCATTCTATTTGCTCTCTTGGCCGCCACTGCACACTGGGCGGAGGGTTTTAACATGTTATCCATGGTGATGCCTAAATCTTTTTCCTGGGTGGTGGTTCCTAATGTGGAACCTTGCATCGTGTAACCATAGTTTTGGTTTTTCTTTCCTAGGTGAATAACTTTGCAGTTGCCACATTAAATTTCATCTGTCATTTGGATGCCCAGTCTTCTTATTTATCAAGATTCTCTTGCAATTTTCAGGAAATGGAAAAAGGAGCCAAATGACGAAAACTGGTGTTACACTGTCCATTCACCAATCCTCTTGTGTTTTAACAGCTTTGAATAATTTTGTGTCATCTGCAAATTTGATAACTTCACTCGTTATTCCCATTTCCAGGTCATTTAAAAATATGTTAAAAAGCAGCAGACCCAGCACAGATCCCTGGGGTACTCCACTATTCACCTTTCTCCATTGGGAAAATTGGCCATTTAGCCCTACCCTCTGCTTTCTATCTTTTAACCAGTTCCTGATCCACAATAGTACACTGCCTCCTATCCCATGACTTTTTAATTTGGCCAAGTGTCTCTCATAAGGGACCTTGTGAAAGGCTTTCTGAAAATCCAGATACACTATATCGATCGGCTCACCTTTGTCTACCTGTTTATTCACACATTCCAAAAAATATAACAGATTAGTAAGACAAGACCTTTTTTGGCTAAAACCATGTTTGCTTTCTCCCATTAAACCATGACTATCTACATATTCACTAATTTTGTTCTTTACAATGTTTTCTACAATTCTTCCCGGTACTGACGTCAGGCTCACCGGTCTGTAGTTTCCCAGATCACCCCTGGAACCCTTTTTAAAAATTGGTGTTACATTGTCCATTCACCAATCTTCAGGTATTACACATGATTTTAATGATAATTCACAGATTACTAATAATAGGTCTGCAATCTCATATTTCAGTTCTTTCAATACCTTCAGATGTTTACCATCTGGCCCAGGTGATTTGCTACTCTTTAGTTTATCAAAAAGTTGTAATACATCTTCCCTGTTCATCAATATTTCTTTCAATTCTTCTGCTGCATCAGTCATGGGTAACTTCCCTACATCTTCCTCAGTAAAGACCGAAGCAATGAATTTATTCAGTCTCTTCGCTATGACTTTGTCCCCTCTTAGTGCCCCTTTTACCGCTCTATCATCTAATGGTCTAACTGACTCTCTAACAGGTTTTTTGCTACAGATCTACTTGAAAAAGCTTTTATTATGCATTTTTGCTTCCACTCAAGCTTTTTTTCAAATTCTCTCTTTGTCTGCCTTATCAATGCCTTGCATCTAACTTGCCAGTGCTTATGTTGTTTCCAATTTTCATAATTTGTCACCTTTTTCCATTTCCTGAAATATGTTTTTTTTTGGCTACAGCAGTCTCTCTGACCTCACTTTTAAACCATGCTGGCCGTTTTTTGGACTTCTTTTCACTTTTCTTAAAGTGTGGAATACAACTGGTCTGGGTTTCCAGGATAGTATTTTTAAACTCCCATGCTTGATATAAATCTTTAACCTTTGCAGCTGCTCCTTTTAGTTTTTTCTTAACCATTATCCTCATTTTATCATAGTCTCCCTTTTGAAAGTTAAAAGGTAGTATTGTGTATTTTCTTACCACCCTTCATCCATTTATTTTAAATCAAACGCGATCATGCTATGATCACTATTGCCAAGTAGCCCCAACACCCTTATCTCTTGCACCAGATCTTATGTTCTACTAAGGACTAGGTCCAAAATAGCATTTACACGATTTGCAGATCTGCAAACCATGTTAGGGCCACACAGTGGGATATTCAGTGGCACTAACATGGTTAATGCTGCTGAATAGGCGTCACAGGTGCCTTTATTAATTAAAGCCCCAACGCGTTTCGGCAAATGCGTTCCTCAGGGGGTATATGCAGCTTAAAATATAATAAATAATAAATAACAGTAAGTAAATTGAGAAATAAACAATAATAAAATTAATATATAAAAAGGAGAAATTAAAATTAATAAAATAAGAAGACTTCCGGTATGGCACTGAGCTGATCGGACATCGTGCAGATCAGCTCCGGGCATCCACCCCACATTTCTGCTATAAATTCATACAGATCGCGATCGAATGCCCCTGGCTACCCCCAAGAATAGCAGGACTAACAGTGGGAGTGCAGTAGTGTCTTCACTGCGGGCCGAGAGACCCCCGATGGCCGCAAAAACTTCCAAACGTGATAAGACACGAGGCCCCGACCCACCGGTGACTGAGGGAGCGACGAGAAGCCCTGGGTCGGAGGATGAGAACAACATGGTGGCGGCCGTGAGTGCCGCGGTGGTGCGGGCCCTGGATGAGCGATTTAAGGAGCTCGGGGATCAGATGTCCGCGGTGGCACAATCCATCACCGACTTTACCGGGCGGATGGAGCAGGCAGAGGCAAGGATCTCGGACATGGAAGACGCTCAGCACACTCTAATGGCTAGAGTGCAAGCTTTGGAGACCCTTGTCAAGCAGCACGGAGACAAATTGGAGGATCTGGAAAACAGGGGCCGGAGGAAAAATTTGAGATTCATTGGTATCCCGGAAACGATCGCAGAGAACGCTTTACCCCGATACCTACAAGACTGGATGGGCAGACTTCTGGACACTCCCGGGGAGTGCTCTATTGTACTGGAGTGCACACACAGATTAGGCCCGCGACGGGAGCAAGCACAGAGACCACGTGCCGTCATAGCCCGCTTTTTGGATTATACCCAGAAGGAAAGGGTGCTGAAAGCGGCCCGTGGACGCCGGCGGCAGGATGGCGACGTAGACCATATCCTGGTTTTTCAAGATTATTCCCATCTGGTGAGCCAACAAAGAAGAGCCTTCTCGCCCATCTGCGCCCAGCTAGCGAACCAGGGGATTCGTTTCTCACTCTTCTATCCGGCGAAACTGCGCATAGAACACCGAGGACAGCACAAAATCCTTGGGACACCGGAGGAGGCACGTACCTGGCTGGCCCAACTGGCTGAAACATCAGGGGCTGGATTGTGAGGCCCGCGGCGGTAAGGCGGAGACCAGGTTTAAATTGGAATGCAGCCGTGGATGGAGCAGCAAGATCGAGTGGAGACTGCCTGCAGTGTGAACACGGGGTTTTGGGACTCCTATTAACCTTGCTGGGTTAGTGATATTGGTGGAGGGGTCCCTTGGGGAGCTGTTTTGAGAAGGGGGCTGATAATTGCTTGAAAAGGAAGACTGCGGTTTGCATATAGGGCAGAAGCCTGGAGGCTGGGCCCTATAGTAGGTAGCATGTCTTGGGGGCTGGGTGTTAAAGGGAAGTGGCCCTGGTTGCCGGGCTCCTTCTCTCTGGCCTTATCTGCAGTTTTTTCCTTTTTTATTATTAATATTGTTAAATTTTCCACCTTCTGCTTGATATTTTCTTTTTAGTTTAAGATGGTATTCTGCTGGGGGGAGGGGAACTTCTGTGGGGGTAGATAAATTACTTAGTTTCTATTAAGTTACAGTAGGGATAAAGACAATGCAACTGTTACTTTGGTATCTGGTGATAGCTACAATGTTGCTGGGGGGAGGTGAAGCAGGGAATGTTGCCTCTCCTCTCTTTCTCCCTCCTCATATACAGAAAGGCTTTTATAATTCCTGGGAGGGGTGGACAATGAGGGAGGAAGGGGTAGGTCCACTGAAAGGAGGGAGGGGGGAACTATCCAGGGGTAGAGAAGTGGGGGGAAGGCTAGAGGGGACGATAGAGGGGGACAGAACACCCCGGTAATCGGGGGGAGGAATACGGCGAGCGCAAGTGCGTTAGGGGTGGGCCCGATGCCATTGGAAGTGTCCGACCAGATGGACGGACTGGACAGGCTGGAGGGGGGTGGTGGGGGGTGGGAGAGGGGGGGGGAGACACGCTGGGGGGGGAGGGTTCACACTCCGGGGAAGAAGAATTGGCAGCAGAGCTATACCAGGAGAGCAGTGGGTGGGGGGCTTCAGGCTGGGGGAGCCCTTCAGGAACGACTAGACCTTCTTTTGTTTTGGAAAAGCCTTGACACTGCCCCAATCACCTGAGGGTTATTACCTGGAATGTATGTGGACTAGGTAATCCCATTAAAAGATATAAAGTACTCCAAGCATTGGCCCGACACAACTGCGATATAGCTCTGATACAGGAAACCCACCAATCGGCTGCAGAGCATAGCAAGCTATGTAGGTCCTGGGTGGGGCAGGCCTGGGGATCTCCAGCTGTTGGGAACAAGGGAGGGGTGGTCATCTTAGTCCATAAGAGGATTCGTTTCGTGGCGGAGACGGTTATTGCGGATGGGGTGGGTAGGTCTTTGTTGATTTACGGTCAGCTAGAGGGGAAGCCGGTGATTCTCGGGGCCCTTTATGGACCCAATGTAGCCGATGCTAGCTTTTATAACAGGGTGGCCTCTAGCTTGGAGCAGCTCCCCGAATGCCCCTTGGTCCTCGGAGGGGACTTTAATGGGGTCATGGATGTAGACATGGATACGTCTCGCGGGGGGGGGACGAGGGAGAGGGGGTTGTCCTCTCGTCTACTACAACGCTTCTGCAAACAACTGGGTGTCATTGACCCATGGCGCTTGTTGCATACTTCGGAAACGGACTTCACCCATCAATCTAGAGCCCATGGCACCAGTGCCCGTATAGACTATGTGCTCTTATCGAGAGAACTCTTTGCTCATACGGAGGCGGCGCAGATTGGCCCCTTGGAGGTCTCTGATCACGCTCTGGTCTGGCTGGATCTGCAATGGGGGAGTGATACCTCTCGGACGTATATTTGGCGGTTTCCCTTGGGGTTGTACCATGATGCGCAGTTCCGTCAATTTCTCTGTCAACGGTGGACGGAATTTATGAGCGACAATCGGGTCCACGAGGATGATCCCGAATTGCTGTGGGAAACGGCAAAAGTGGTCCTTAGGGGAGATATCATTGGATATGCCGCGCGGAAGCGTCGGATACTCGCGGAACGTATTATGACCTTGGAGCGCCAGGCCACTAAACTACGGCGCCATTGTGCCCAAGTACCGACGGCTACCAATAAGAGGAAGCTTTGGGAGACTCAGGTAGACCTCAATGAACTGCTACATCAGAAAGCCAAGAAATCGATTCTTTATTACCGTTATCGGTTGTACTGCTATGGAGATAAGCCGGGGAAATTGTTGGCTCGGTGCCTGAGGGGCAGACGGAGCCCTAATATGGTGGCAGGCCTCCGAGATGACAGGGGTACTGTGCACAAGGCGAATGGGGATATTGCCAGGATTTTTCGGGGGTTTTTTCAGTCCCTTTATAAAGGTGAGGAGGGGCCTGGCATGTTTCTGTCGGAATACCTGCGAGATCTGAACTTGCCGCAGCTTACGGAGGTGCAGAGGGGGGCACTGGATCAACCGCTTACCTCTCAGGAGATACACTCGGTTATTTCGGCGGCGAGTTGTTGTAAGGCCCCTGGACCAGACGGCATGAGCGCGGAATTTTATAAGATATTGGGTGAGTGGATCAGTCCGGTGCTGCGAGAAGTGTTTAATGGGAGGGGGGATCGAGGGGCTTATCGTTGGGGGCAGAATCATGCTCATATCACTTTGATCCCCAAGCCGGGTAAGGATCCGCTGTTAGCAGCCTCGTACCGGCCTATTTCCCTTATTAACTTTGACCTGAAGGTCTTGGCGAAGGTCTTGGCGCTTAGATTGGCTGACGTCCTGGGGAGTTTAGTTCAGGAGGCACAGGTGGGCTTTGTGAAGGGGCGATACGCGGTGCGTAACCTCAGGAAAATTCTGGCCTCCTTGGAATGGGTACATGCTCAGCAGACTCCCTCGCTTTTGGTAAGCTTCGATGCCGAAAAGGCATTTGATAGGGTGAATTGGCAATATCTTTGGGAGCTGTTGCCCTGCTACGGCATCGGAGATGTTTTTTGCACCATGGTGCGGAGCCTTTATTTGACACCCACGGCGGGGATTCTGTGCAATGGAATGCTATCGGAGGGATTTGCTTTGGAGAGGGGTACGCGACAGGGTTGCCCCCTTTCCCCGTTATTATTTGTGCTCTCCCTGGACCCCCTGATTCGCAAAATTGTTCAATCGGACGTGATCAAGGGGGTGGAAATGGGTTCACAGAAGTTTGTAATTTCCGCCTTTGCAGATGATTTGTTGGTCCATGTGACTTCTCCTGAAGCTTCTCTCCAGGGACTTTTAGAGGAATTTGGGCGATTTGGGGCCTTGGCGGGTCTTCGTATCAACTATGATAAATCGGAAGCGATGGATACTCTGGGGCAACTTCGTGGATCCTGGGGGGGGACTTTTCCCCTTCGATGGGCCGTAGAGGAATTTGTTTACTTGGGTATAGTGCTGCCTAGTCAGCCCCAGGAGCTGTACCGACGCAATTTGACTCACATAATGCGGCGCTTGACCAGACAACTACAGGCATGGGAGTATCTTCCATTGTCTTTGTCTGGGAGAATTGCGGCGGTACAGCTGGTTATATTACCACGGGTCCTTTATTGGTTGCAGACCCTGCCGGTTTGGCTACTGCGTCGGGACCTGCGGCGTCTGGAAGACTCTCTTAAGGGGTTTCTTTGGAGAGGACAGAGGGCTCGGATCCCGTGGGATAGATTATTGGGGAAATGGAAAGAAGGGGGTATGGGGATGCCTGACTTAAAGCTCTATGCCTTGGCGTGTCAGGCGAGACACTTGGGTGATTGGTTAGGTGGGACAGAGGACTATACGCCTCGGGCTGTGGAGGAGCGTTTAGTGGCACCGTGGACTTTATTGGGGGTCTTGCATGGGCGCCATAGCGAATTGCCGGCGGCGGTTAAGAGGAGCGTATTGGTGAGCTCGGCTAGACGCACCTGGCAACAGCTTAATAAATATTGGAATGCGCCATGGGGTGTCTCTAGTTGGGTTCCTCTTCAAGGGAATGCCCAGTTCCTCCCGGGGTCCGACACGAAGGTGTTTAGAGAATGGGGGGCCCGCGGAATAAGGACGGTGGGACATCTTATCGAACCTTCAGGGTGCTGCAAGTCCTTCTTGGCCCTGAGCCGCGAGTATGAATTGCCTACTAGGCACTGTTTTGCTTATATGCAAGTCGCTCACTACGTGGCTTCATTGCCGCGGGATGCACTGCATATTGACCGATCAGCCACGATCATGGATTTTTTTGGGTTGGGAGAGGATATTCCCCCAACTATTTCGCAGTTGAAGAAGCGACTGGATAGTTACAGGGTACGTCCTGACTACCGAGGGGTCGAAGTGGCTTGGGCTGCTGAATTGGGAGGAGAGGTGACCCCGGGAATGGTCGGCAAGGCTTTGAGACGGATTGTGAGGGTGGTGCAAGGGGCCCGGTGGAGGGAGATTCAATTTAAATGTGTGACACGAGCACATTTTTCACCGCGGCGGGCCTTTCGGAGCCACTTGGAGACGGATGGTAGCTGCCCTCGTTGTTCCGCTCCCTTGGCGACTTTGCTGCATATGTGGTGGGGCTGCCGCAGGCTGCGGCCCTATTGGGTGAAGATTCGAGATTTTCTTTGCCAGTTGTTGCAACAGCCGGTTAGGTGGACCGGCTTCTTTGTGGCTTTGGATCAGCTGGCGGTCCCCGGGCCTGCGAAGACAGGGGAGCGAATGCTCTTGCGGAAGGCCTGCTTGGTGGGTAAAGGGCCGATTCTCCGGTTGTGGAGGGAACACCAGCCACCAACTTTTAGCGAATGGCGGAATAATTTCCACCATCTGATGTTGCTGGAGTGCCGGGCTGCGAGGGGCAGTGTCAAGCGCTGGACAGCGTTCATGTTAACTTGGGAGCCCTATATTCAACAACTAGGGGCGCGTAGCCGCAATGAAATTCTTCAACTGGGGAGTTGACTGGCTAAGGGGTTGGAGAGGGGGCTACAATCTGCTTCCACTTCAGTATTAAGTTCTCTGCTGCTGAGGGAGTGTGAAAAAGGGGGGGGGGGAAGGGTGGGGAGGGGGGATGGGGGGGGAGGGGAGAGGTTATACTTTGATAAAAAACACCTGTAGTATTTTTCTGGGGTCATCCGGAGGGGATAAGAGTGTACCCCTCGTGGAGACCTGCTCACTGTTTATGTATGTTTGTATTTAATGGTGAATTAAATAAAGATTTCAAAAAAAAAAAAAATTAATAAAATAATAAACTATTGGTTTTATTGTTATGAGTATTGTCTTTGACATATTATTCACAATTTTATTTCATTAGTTTATTGTTGTTTTATTAATTTTAATTTCTCCTTTTTATATATAGTATTCATTTTATTATTGTTTATTTCTCAATGTACTTACTGTTATTTATTCTTTATTATATTTTAAGCTGCATACACCCTGAGGAAGGCAGTTGCCGAAATGCACTGGGGCTTAATAAATAAAGGCACCTGTGACCTCCATACGCCTCTTGCTTTTTGTGTTGGTGTTTCTTCACTATGAGGGCTTCGTGCTCTTTTTTGTGTTCCCTAATGCTATGGGTGTGGTCGGTGCATGCCCCGATGCTATGTGATTAACATCAGAGCAATACAGGGGTAGCATCCAACCATGTGGGCAGCGACAATATTGAGCTGCTGCCCGGTTATGGCTACACGTTGAAAGTCAGGCTCAGCAAAGGCTGACCTGTCACCCTGGAAGCTAACCAGGCAGCAACTGAATATTGCCACTTCCTGGTTAGCTTTTGGCAAATCCAAGCAAGCCAGATATTCAGTGCTGGGGCTGGATATGATCCCGGCATTGACTATCTGGGTTTAAAATTCGGCAGTGGCTAACTGCTATTGTTGAATATTGGGCCCATATTGTCTACTTATACATTTATACAAAATCATAGTAACATGTTGATGATGGTAGATATAAACTGAAATGGCCCATCTATTCTGCTCAGTAAGATGAACAGAGTAGCAGTTGCAAGTAACCCTAACCAAGTTAGAACATCCCCCCCTTATTTTCATTTAGGATTGTAACTGTCACTAAATGCAGGTACCCCTGTCTTCTTAGAAGTGCAAAAAAGTATTTTTACTGCTGTTCTCATGGGCTTTCACAGCTAGTATGATGATCTTTGCAGTTTTCCGGGTCATGCTGTGTCTTTGCAACTGGAACTGATATTTGAGCCACCATATTGTGGCTTTCTTCAGGGCAAAGTGTTCAAACAGTGGATGTCTGAGGTTTTTTTAACGTAGTACTCAGACTGGATTGGTGGGATTGAGGTGGGAAATTGGAATTTGAATTTTGGAAGGGAAGTCTGTTGGAGAGAGGCTGGAAACCTCTCTTTTCCCATAAGTTCTCTGGTGAGTTTAAAGATGTTCTCCCCATAGAGGTTCTTTAAATGTCCTCAAACCAACTCTAGGGTGGCCCTGCCTACACCACTGGGTTGCCTTATCTCTTTATTGAGATGTGCCCTCCAAAACTGAATACAACATTACCAAGTGAGGCCTCACTAACAGTACAAGAGCATTATCACTTCCTTTTCCTTTTATCTGCCCAGCATCTATCTGGCTTTGGCCACTATCTTATACTGGTTTTGCTGCCTTGGGATCATCAGATGCTGTCACCCTCAGAGATGCCCAGTCTTATTCATTAGGTGTGTGTCACACTCATTTGATGGCAATCTCACTTTCACAATCTGAGGCCCTTTTCTTACTCATAAGAGCTTCAGTGCCAGTACTATGATCCTGATCACTATTTTCTTGAGAGGCAAGCTTAACAGTAAATTTGGGACACTTATCTGAAGTGACAGGGGGAGGGAGGCGGGGAAGGGGCACCTTAGTTCCAGGTTTCAGTAACAAGACATGGAAGAGGAAAGAGGAATCATTACCCTGCTTCCCATTCATCCTCTCAGGGCCGCAACTTGGGTTTCTGGTGCCCCCCTGCAATCTATAGATTGGCACACCTGTCCCTCATTATTATTAATGCTGGCTACCCCCTCTCCCTCCACCTCCCCCCCCCCCTGCTTTTTCCCAAAACTCCTTCACATGATGGTAGTATTTCTCCTTCAAGTCCAGTGTTGAAAGAAAATTGCAGTGAAGGGGCAAATGCAGAGCCAGATTAAAAATAACTACCGAGCAGTAAATACTTAGCATTATATAAACAGGCTGTGATAGAGCATGCTAAATTTTAGATATGGATCAAAAGAAAAACACTCGGCTGTACTGATAGCTCAAAAATAATTTTACTCACTGAAAAAAATATGGAGAAGAAAGATTTTGTAGGAGAATGTAGCAATTAAAAACATGATAACCATACAGTCAATGTACATCTAGAAACCATAAACAAAATTGGTATAATGTTGATGCAAAGCATAGTCGCAATATAGGAAGACAGTGAGATTAATACTGTATATCGCTAATTTAAACCACATGTTAAGCAGGTTTCAATGACAAACCAATAAATCCATGCTTTCCCCTTGCGGGATCACAGGATGTGTTTTCATTTCTTGATCAATCATGTGTTCTAGTTTTCTCTCACTCTAGCTTCACTTCCTACTGGCAGTCATGCAGACAATGGACTGGCAGTAGGAAGTGAAGCTGGAGCAACAGAAAAGCAAAAATAATATGGCCACTTTCTGAACGGACCACGGTACAAGTTCCATGCTTTTTCCATTTCTCTTAAGTTTTGAGGTTTTCTTTCCCAAAATTATACTTTCCTTCAGATTGAGGCAAGAGAAAGAACTCTCACACGCAGGCATCTGCATTGTTGGCAGAAACTAACATAATGGCTCAGCGTGAGTAGTATGGGTGCAACTAATGCCATTTCATTGGGTGGCCTTAGTTGCTCCTGCAGCCAATTTGCTACGTTGAAATGTGGTAACTGCAGTGGGATGTAACTATCTTCCTGAAGTTAGCCTATGGCCCTGTGCCAGTAATGCGACCCACACATGTTACCAGCACAGAGCTTAGGAAACATTCTGCTAAATGTGCCAAACGACAAGAGGGGTTCAACAGCACCAATGCAGCAGCTCCCACTTTTACAAAAACAGCAAGAGCAACTTGGCAGCCCCAACACAGCATTTTCCACCTTCACAAAAAACAAGAGTTTCAGTGGCCCCTACACAGCACTTCCTATCCTCAGAAAACCAAGAGGGGCTTTGCGACTCCATTCCATCATAAAAACCAAGAGGGGCTTGACATCTCCAACATAGATTGCTATGCACTGTTGCGGTATATTAAATAAATTTAACCATAACTATAACATAACTCAAAACTGCGCACTGGATCAGCATGGTGTTAATGTAAATAAATATTCTGCAAAAAGCAAAGGAAATGCTAGATGTTCACACATCAAGGAACTAAAAGAAAAAGCAAGAACCACAGCACAGTTTGTAACACCAAATTATAAAATTATAACTCATTTTATTTTGTTGTTATAAACTGCATTATGGTTCTTGCTTTTTCTTTTTGAACATAGAACCCCTCTCCCTCAACAATGGGTGCAGAGCAGAACTAGGACATTCACCCACAGAACTCAACATTAAAAAAATTAAAAAATCTGATTCTGGTCATCTCACTAACAACATAAACATTCTGTTTTCTTACACAGGCATATTACTAACTAAATCTAACCATTCGACGAGTAACAGAGCATTTACTTACATTGCACCTTTGCTCTGGAATTCCCTCCCTGAAAAGCTAAGATCCATCAATGATCTCTCCACATTTCGTAAGGAACATAAAACACATCTGTTTGAACATTTTGGAAATCCACTAAAACAAGTCAAAGTCTATCCAACCTAACCTCCCAATTCAGCCATTCCTACCTAGTGATAGTTGGTGATCTCTTATTTCTATTGACATAGTCTGTTTGGATTTGAATCACCCCTTGTAAATATATTTATTGTAAATAGTTCATGCTGATATCATATATTTATGTGGAGGCTTATTCATATCTGGATGTCCAGCCTCTTGTGCGGCCAGGTAGAATCGGGGTATACAACGGTAGACCTGATTCTGTTCCCGCACGCCTAACCACTTACCCGGCTAACTCAGCCTGGCTCCATTGCCATGTCACCACGGCTCCATTATAGATCTGTGAATGCTGCCCGCTGCCAAGATTATCCTTTCCCTGCACCCAGACCCTCGATCCAGCCTCCCATGGCCAGGGTCCGGCTGCGGGGAACTTCCTGCACGCCTCCCTGCTCTGTCACCACTACCCCGCGTCCAGAGGAACCTATTCCACTTCTGAAGTGGAATAAGTCTTCTATCTAACCATCATACCCCGGACATATGCATCGCCCCCTCCCGCCCCTGTCTAAGGCTTCCCATACAACTCCGCTATTCATACAGGGAGCTTTGCACAGGGACAGCAAGGTGGACGAATAGCGGGGATGTACGTCCAGGCAGCGCGTACATCCCCGCTATTTGTGGCTTGGATAGACCCCACAATGTATAAAGCTATGAATCCATGTTATAGATTTTTACATCTATGCTATAAATATGTTTGATGTATTAGGTTTCATTTTTTGTAAACTGCTTTGATTCCTGGAAAAGGCGGTATAAAAAACTCTGAAATAAAATAAATAACTAATACAAAACCCTACAAAAGTCACAGAGGACTTTTAGAGCAAATCTACCATACCATACCATACCAGCACCAATTTTCGCAACTCATATAAGGAACCTACCAAAAAAACAGCACTGTAAATACTGCAGCGGCCCTGGATCATCCAAGCACCTATTTGAAAAGCTGAACAATTCATATTACTACTGTACAGATCCCTATCTACAAACTCTCTGTTAACAGAACACCTGGTGTTGGTCACACACTCAGAACACAGACACTCACCAAGTACAGAATAAATGACCACAACCTAAAAATAAAAATATGTAGATAAAAATTAAACTTTAGCCCCCAAAAAACAGATTCTGCATACAATGCAATACTAGAGAAATAGAAAGAGATGCATTTCCTTGTACTGTATAAAATATAAAGATAGCGCAAAGTCTGATCACTAAATTGAAAATACATTTTTTTTCTACTTTTGTTGTTTGACCATTTTATTCTCTGATCATGCTGGGCTCAATCTGAGCTTTCTGCTTTTCTCTGTCTTCTTTTAGTTCTCTTTCTATGGTTTCTAGTCTATCTGCCTCTTTTGTTTTCTTCACTTTGTCCCATCTTGAATATTGATCTTTTCCCTTCAACTTTCTTCCATGTATTTTTCTCTTTCTGTCCACTCAGATTTCACTACTTTTTCTTACTATCCAGTCCTCAATCCCCTTTTTTACTCCATCTACCTACCACTTTTCAACCCTCACCCCAGTCCTCTCATTCCCCACCCCCTTTTTCCTGGTCCATTATTCCCCACTCTCTATCCCCTTCCATCCAGTGTCTCTCTCGCTCTTTCTCTTTTCCTTCATGCAGTATCTCTGCTTTCTCTCCCTATCCTTCCATGTCTGCCCTCTCCCTTCCATTCCCCTGCATCCAGCATCTCTTCCATCTCCCTACTATACCATCCCCTGACTATTATTCCCATGTCAAGCTTCTCTCTATTTTTCCCCTCTCTCTCCCTATTACCTCCATCCTGAATTTCCCCCTCCCCCATTACCCCCACATCTAGCATATCTTCTCTGTCTTTCTCTGCCCCCCCCCCCATGCCCAGGATCTTCCTATAGTCTCCCTATAGTCCATATCCACAGTGCCGCCACCCCCCGCTACTACTTGGGGGGAAGAGGCGGGCAGCAGCAGTAGTTTAAAAGTGGCAGCTTTGTGCTGCTGCTTTGTTGCCGCAGCAGCATAAAGTCTCCCACCTAGGCTGACCACTCTAGGTAGCCGCCTAGCTCGCCTAGTGGATAGGTCGGCCCTGCATTTCCAGCATCACCACTCTATCTCCCCTTCTTGCTTATCCCTATGCCCCCTTCCCATGTCCACTATCTCTCTTCATCTTCCTAGCTCCCCCCCTCTAGTTTGTCCCCTCTACCTCCCTATTCTTCTCCTCCCCCCCCCCCCCATGCATTCAGTATCTCCCATCTGTCTCCCGGTGCCCAGTATATCTCCTCTACCTCCCTCCATCCTTTTTAAGAAAGAGCCTCTGACCACAAGACATGCTATTCCCGCAAGCAGGTTTGGCCGTGATTGCTGCTGGACTGAGCCCTCAGCACTGGTCTTTATCTGCCATCATATGCTGTGTTATTATGTTACTTTAAAACAGTTCTTCTGTGCCCCTGTAACCTCCAGGACTCTTCCCTTTTCATCCTTATGCTGTAATTCTACCATTTATTTCTTAATAATATTCTGCCCAGAACAGTCTGTAAAGAGAATTGTTTGAAAACATAGCTTTCACCTTCACCAGGTGGCCGGCCAATGCCACCCTATCAGTGGGACAGCGTTGTTAGAATTGATAGCTGTTTACATCTACTGAAATGGAAAGGCCCATTTACAGCCATCCTGTGGTTTATGTGGCTCTCAAAAGTCTGAGGTGAAAAATAACGAAAACCTGAAACTGAGATTTTAGCTTTACCACAAAGGTAACATTTCCATCCAAAGAATAACGTAGTATTGCTGAGAGGGCAGAAAGCTGCATTTCATGAGCAAAATGTGTGTCAAGCACCAGAAGAAGGAGCAGGCAAGTACAAGATGTGCACAAGATCTGATAAGCATATATCTGCACCTGAGCAAGCCGTGCACTGACAATGCAAACAGGAAGAGCCTTGTGGGAGGCAACAGCAGAAATATCCCATTTCATATTTGTTGATTTTGGCACAATATATCGCTAATGAAAGGGGAAAACAAAGTATTTCTAAGTGAAAGGCGTATTCTGAAAATGCGTTGTGCAACATTTCTTTCCACAGCCTGGCCAGCATCTCTTAGTCTTGATCTCTAAAAACATTTTATTACAATAATTAAAAAAAACCTACTGTTTTAAAAATGGCCAACCTATACTAAACACGTATAGGGGTGGAATCTATATAACGCACACAGTTATGTGCTAAAGTCCCTTTTCTAAAGGATTTAAACGTGTGCTTTGAGTGATTGCTATTCTGCAAGCACATGTATAAGTCCCATCGCACGTATTTCCAGTTGGGGTTTGCATGGGAGTGGAACATGGGCAGAATATAGGTGAAGCCTAAATTTACAAGCTTAAGTTATAGAATTCTATGACGTATGCACTTTTCTGCCCAATCTAGGACAGGCATAACTGCCGCAACTAGATTAAAGCACCTCTGCATGCCCCCTATTTCATAAAGTACGTGCATCATTATAAAATAAGCCCCAAATGCGTATGTATTTATGCGCATTGACTGTGTGGGAGTTTATAAAATTACGCTCAGAGAGGGCAATTTTCATAGACAATGCAGGGGGATTTCACTTTGATGAAGACTTTGTTTCCTACTATGAAGTGGGTGGAAAGTCCACGGGTATTAAAATGTCCACCACATTAGTCGACCCCAAATTTTCGAAGTTGCCATTTAAAAATTCACTTACAGGCCTAAGAGTACAAAGTGGTGGTCGGCCTGCAAGCTTGTTACAGAATTTAATAATTACCCACCTCAAGTACAACATATAAGGAAAAAATGATTTAGAAGCCTTATTTGCAATTCCCATGTGTAAAATCCAGTATTTACCTGTGGAAATGGCTGTTCTGGCCAACTCTTTACAGGAGGGATTAAAGGAATCATCCTCTTTAATCCTCTGTTATTTCCCTATCCAAATAGAAATTAAATAAAGATAACAGCATCTGTATTTAATTGATGGCATTTATACGTACAGGTTTGCAACATGGCCGGCACTGACACAGGTAAGCATTGGCATTCACATGTGCAAGTTGTGAAATGCCAATTTCCACGTGTAAATCCTGGAATTTCATCCCTTGATTTTTTTCTATGTGTAGATTTGGAAAATGGTTCCTCTGAATCCACCTATCAGCAAATACACCTGCGCTCCTGAACTATTTTGGAAAAGGCTCTACACTCGGTAGAGCCTTTTCTAAGATATTGCCAGAATTGTGTATGACCAGACCTCGAGATCTCATTTCCCATCTTTACGTGCTATCCAAAATTTGCCTTCACAGATTTTTATCATCTTGTAGGGCCTCTTGTACACCAACGTGTTTTTCTTTTTCTCTTTTGTCTTTATTGATGGCCACAGTTCCAACTTTCATGCAACAGCTCAGCTTCCTTGGCACGTGCTAACCGCCATTGCTGCTGTTAGCACAGATGCACTGTCCTCCTCATACTACTACTCAATCATTTATATAGCGCTACAGGGCATACACAGCGTTGTACAAACATATAAACAAGACAGTCCCTGCTTGTAGAGCTACAATCTAATCAAGACAGATGGAACAATACAAGAGGAACAAGGGGGTTCAAATAGGGAAGGAGATACAAGGAGAACAAGGGATTAGGATCCAAATGCAGCCTCAAAGAGGTGAGCTTTTAGCATGGATTTGAAGAGGGAGAAAGAAGAGGCTTGATGTAACGATAGAGGAAGATTGATTTTTCACTTTGCTGCTCCTTATGCCTGGAACAAAGTCTGGAGTTTGCAGATGAAGGAAAGGGCATAGAGAGAAGAAAGCCAGAGGAGGAGCGGAGTTCACGAGGAGGGAGTAGGGAGAGAGAAGAGAGGAAAGGTAATGAGAGGCAGTAGAGTGAATGCATTTATATGTTAGAAGGAGAAGTTTAAATTGGATATGGAAATAGAAGGGGAGCCAGTGAAGTAATTTTAGAAGAGGGGTTAATATCACAGGTACACTAAAACAAATTTTTTTTAAACTGCCTCTAATGTTTCGATTGATTTTTACGTTTTTTGGTGCGCTGAATCCAAATCTGGTAACCAATTTGCTCCATCACGTACAGATTTTTTGCTACATTGGGTTAGCAGTTTGAGTTGAACGTTTCAGATTGAGTGCGATCGAGATAAAAGTTTCTTGGATGAATTCTTTATACTAATTGTTTAGTAGTTATTCAAATAAGAATAAAGAAAATTGTAACAAGGCAGCACATAAGAATAATGTCAACAAAACACACTGTGATGGTAGCAAAATTGTCTGCACTTAAAAGAGCCACATACATGTGCACAAGCATTGAGCATATAAGAGCGAGGTTAGACACAAAGCAAAGCAAAGAAATGTGCAAAAAATGTTGTACAGGTATGTATGTAAGAATAGAAAACGCAAACCGCACCATTGCAATACATGAAGACAAACACCCGATGGTGTGAAAATAAAATTCTAATAAATGAGATCCGACACTGTGGTAATAACTAGCAAATTTTTATTTCAAAGTTTAGTAAAAACACGATATTTGTCAACACAGTTTAGATTTTAAAGTCATTCTTGGGTCAATCAATCTCCTGGTGGGCCCGTTTCTTCTTCCCCCGAATGCTTCTCTTGGTGCGCTGCTTGGCGTATTTTTCATCTGGGGTTTCCCGCAGCAGCAACCAGCAGAAATCAGCCATCATAGTGGTGTTCCATCTTCCTTGGTACCTTCTCTCTGCGTCCTTGATGTCCTGGTGAAACCTTTCACCTTGTTCTTCACTGTACGCCCCCAGGTTTTCGGGAAAGTAGTTCACATGGGAGTGCAAGAAATGGACTTTCAGGCTCATGTTACAGCCTTGTTCTTTGAAGGCATTGAGCATCCTGGCAACAATATCCTTATAGTTCTCATCCCACCTGTTCCCCAAGAATTTGAGAACAACATCCTTGAAGGAATCCCAGGCTTCTTTTTCCTTCTCAGACATCGTTTCAGCGAATGCTCCATCTGAAATGAGTTTCCTTATATCAGGGCCAACAAACACTCCTTCTTTTAGCTTTGCTTCAGAAAGTCGGGGGAACTTTGAGCAAAGGTACCGAAAGCACTCACCATCTTTTGGAAGGGACTTGATGAATTGCTTAATGAGACCCAACTTAATGTGGAGAGGTGGTAATAGAATTTTATCACGAGGTACCAAGCTCTCATGAAGAACATTTTTCTCACCGGGTCTCAAATACTCCCGAATTGGCCAGTCTTTTTTCCCCCAGTGTAGGTCGCGGGCCCGGCTATCCCACAATCAAAGGATGCAGGGATATTTGGTGAAACCGGATTGCTGCCCTAATAGCATGGATAGAATTTTAAAGTCTCCACAAATCATCCACTTATGCTCATCCTAACGAGTTTTCTGAAGAATCAGGGCCAAATTCTCGTATTTTTCTTGGAGAATAACAGAGTGAGCAATAGGAACTGAAGCGAATGTGTTGCCATTATGAAGAAGAACACCTTTTATGCTGTCTTTTGACGAATCAATGAACAGCCGCCATTCAGCAGGATCATACTTGAGTTTAAACTTTTCCATCACTCCGTATATATCGTTGCAAAATACCAAATCTTCCTCTTTGCTGAAATACTTCAAAAATTGTGTCTCGCGGTTGCGGTACCAATAAAAAGTTGTTCCTGGTGACAATAGATTTTTCTGTTTAAGCCGAGAACCTAGCAGTTGGGCAGCATCTTTTGGGAGTCCTAAATCCCGGACTAAATCATTCAATTCAGCTTGAGAGAAAAGTTCAGGTTTCAGATCTGGTTCAGTTTCAAACTCGGAAGTACTGGACTCATCGGGAAAAGCCATCTGATGAGTCTCATCATGATCAGAACCGTCCACACAAATATGATCCAAAGATTTTGGTGGTTCAGGCACAGGTACTTCGTTTCTATGAGGCCTAATTGCTGAGGGAAGGTTGGGGTAACATTACGTTCTTATTTTTTAAGTTGTATCCCTTCACAATGCAAGAGCAAAAATAGCAGTCACTGCTGTGGTCTCTTTGTTCACGCCACATCATAGGTATTCCGAAACGAAATGCTTGTTTTTTACCTTTCATCCATAAGCGTAGATCTTCCTCACATGTCTTGCACACTTTGTGAGGAGCCCACGGTTTGTCTTGATCGCCTAACTTCAAACCGAAATAGGCGAAATATACTTTTTTAATAAATGCAGAAATGTTCCTCTGCCGCTTTTTCACGGTATATTCCCCACAAATAAAACAAAAACTGTCCAGAGAGTTGACGCAACCTCTGGCTCTGTGAGCCATCACAAATACACAGCACTGCAAACTACAACTGTAGTGAACCACTTCGGAATAAAGCTGGATTACGACTGAGCAAACAAAAAGGTAATAATGAACTTGCAAGAAACTGAAATTTGACAGAAACGTTCATGTCGCAACCACCGTGTTTGAGCGAGCGAACGAGGCAAGGCGAACAGGAAAGAACATGCACCAGCGCGAGTACTGTATTTAGCCCCCCGCCTCCCAATTGTCCTGTTAATGTATAAAATGAATACAAAACACTCTAAAATATCATGAGGGAGTGTTTCTAGTTAGTTAACCATTACAACCTCTATTTTGGGCCAAGAAAATAAACTGCAGTCGGCTAAAAAGAAATTATGTGAACATTCCTTATATGGGTAAGAAATCTAATTTTGCAAGAAAACATGACGTGATGGAACATTTTGGCTATTTTTCCTGGATTCAGCACCCCAAAATCTATAGGAATCAGTTGCAAAACTGGAGGCAGTTTTTTGGTAGTGTACCTGTGTATGAGTATATCAGGGCTGGCGGACGATTAGCCATGCAGCAGAGTTCTGGATAGATTGGAGAGAGATGACACTGAGGGAGACCAGCAAGGAGGAGGTTGCAATAGTCAAGACAGGAGGTGATCAAAGAGTGGACAAGAGCCTTAGTAGTGAGATCAGAAAGGAAGGGACAAATTTTGTTAATGTTGTAGAGAAAGAAATGATAGATTTTAGCTATATGTTGAATATGTGTGGAGAAGGAAAGGGAGCAGTCAAAGATGACCCCAAGGTTGCGGGCTGAGGAAACAGGAAGAAGAGTGTTGTCAACAGTGATAGAGAAAGGAGGAAGGGGGGAGGAGGGTTTAGGGGGAAAAAATAAGAAGTTCAGTTTAAGCCATATTTATTTTCAGGCAGTGGTGAGACATCCAGGTGGCGATGTCAAATAAGCAAGTAGAGATTTAAGTTTGGAGTGAAGGAGAGATGTCAGGTGTAAATAGATTTATTTATTTTATTTATTTAACAGTATTTCTAAACCGCCTTATCTTATTAATCAAGGTGGTATCACAGCAAACAATCGGGTAAAGTGAGTGTGTTAAACATGCAGTGAGGGTGAAATTTAGTTGAGTGTGTGTTGTATTGTGTGCTAGATTGGTTTGAGCTATGTACAATGTGTGTTGTATTGTGTGCTAGAATGGTTTGAGCTATGTACAATGTGGGCTATATACAGTGGTGCTAAAAATATTTTCTATACATACAGTGTTTAGGCGGAATCATGAGCTGTTATACATTCTCTGAGGTTATGTGATGTGTCCATAGTGTTCTATGAACAGCATGGTTTTCAGCTGTTTTCTAAAGTCTTTGAGGTCTGTAGTTGCCCTTAAATCGTCCGGTAGTTTGTTCCATATTGTTGGAGCAGCCATTGAGAGTGCTCTGTCTGTTGTGTCCTTGCGTTTGAATTCACTTGGGGTGCTGACTCGGTTGTTTGTTTGTTTTCTTCTAGGACGTGTGCTGGTGTCTGGTTGTATGAGGGTGTGCAGGCTGTTGGCTGATGTGTGCTGATTTATCTTAAATAGGTTTATGATAGTTTTGTATCTGATGCGTGCACCGATTGGGAGCCAGTGTAAGTCCTTTAAGGTAGGTGTGATGTGCTCCTGTCTTGCAGTACCGGATATTATTCGTGCTGCAGTGTTTTGTGCTAGCTGGAGTGGTTTGAGGGCTTGTTTCGTTAGTCCAAGGTATATCGGATTGCAGAAGTCCAGTAGTGGGGTTATCAGTGCTTGACAGACGGTACGAAAGTGTTCTGGGGCGAGGAGTGGTTTTCAGTCTCCTGATGATTCGCATCTTGTAGTAGACTTTTTGGATTGTTTTGTCTATGTGTGGCTTGAGGTTTAGTTTATTGTCCAGAGTAACTCCGAGGTATCTCACTTCTGATCTTATTGGTATAGTAGTGTTTTGTATCTTGATATTTGGCGGGTGTATGACGCTTTGGTTCCGAGTGATGATTAAAGCTTCGGTCTTGTTGTAGTTTATTGCGAGGTTGTTGTTTTGACACCAACTCGTCATTTGGGTAAGGCAGTCTGTTATCTTAGAGAAGTCCGGGTTGTCGATTGATATCGGGGTGTATATCATGATGTCGGCTGCATATATTGTGTATTGAACGTTGTTCTCTTTCATGATGTTGCATATTGGTTGGATGTAGATGTTAAATAGGAGTGCTGAGAGTGCGGATCCTTGAGGTACTCCTTGACGGACATTTATGGGTCGGGAGATGTTGTGTCCCACCTTGACCTGTAGCTGTCTTTCGGTTAGGTATGAGTGGAACCATTTCAATGTGATACCGTAGATAGATAGATTTTGAGAGTCATCAGCATCAAAATGATACTGAAAGCCATGGGAAGAGATGAGGGAACCAAGGGACTGCGCATAGAGAAAAGAAGAGGGCCTGTGTTAGATGTGCTTTCTGGCACAGTGAGGTGTATCTCCTGCACTAACTGCTGGGGAACATTCTGGGCAGGTCTACGACTGTTAGCACGGATCTATGCCACCTCGCATGCTAACATTTGGGGCTTAGTGTTCAGCAAACTACCGCCTGTTACTAAACATGCCCCTTAATCTGGTCACTCATTTAATGCCAACCTGCCTGATTTTGGTCCCCACCCAAACTCTGCCCCTGTGGTTGCCCATTTTAGAGTAGTTAAATTTAGGAACATTGTGAATGCAAAATGAATACATTTAGCTACTTATGAAGAATGGAGATAATTTTTAAAAAACAGTGGTTTAGCAGGTTAGCTTATTCAATTAACCAGCTAAACCCTTTGAAAATTCTCCCCAGAACAGACAAAGTAGTCACTCATTATGGCCATGTTTGTGCATTTTCTAAGCTAAGCTTGCTTTTGGTACTTCCTTCTTTTCGTTTTCTTTGCTTTTCTTTTTATCAACACTTCCTGTTTTTTATGTTTTAAATCTTTTCTGCTTTAGCCTTTCCTGATCAGAGCACTGCTCAATAATGTTTATCATTATCTGAATTTTCTTTTTCTTTTGCTTCCAGCTTTTTCCCCGTCAGTTTCTTCAACACTCTTTGCATCTCCATTTCATTTGTTTTCTGCAACTTCAAAAACATGTTAACACTGTTTCAGCTGCTGATCCTTTGAACTCGGAGCACTCCTGGCCTTAATTTTGTCCCCAGCATTGTTGTCTTTATCACCCTTCTGAATCTGAAGGCATGAACATAATTGCTTCTCCTCCAGACTAGCCTACCATTTAGATCGTACCTAATCTGTAGCACAAGCTCACTGTACATATGTAAATAGCTGCTTTCATACTTCCCTATGTTATCCAAGTTGTCTTTTCCTGTTCTATGTAAAACCATATAGTTTGTTGTTATGGTACTTTGTTTTATGTAAACCGCGCTGATGATAAATAGTGCGGTATATAAGAGACTGTAATAAATAAATAAATAAATGATTAGGCTTGTCCACAAGCTCTCCCATAAGGACCTGCAGCAACTCTTGCTATTTCAGTAGAAACTCCCTCTTACCCAAGTCTGCCAATGCATCTTACTCCTGACCTGCAGCACCTCTTGCTTTTCCAGTACTGAGACTACCATATGCACTGCTTTCTCATTGATAAGACGTCTACAGACAGCGCCTACAATGTATCGAGGTTGTAATGGATGCTTGAGAAGTCTCTAATATTGAGCAAATCTTCACTGTGTTCAATTTGTATTGAGTTTAGCATTTCCAATCATTTTGTAAAGATGGTTCCTATGAAGTCCCATTCTGACCAGCGGCACTACTGGAAAACAGTAGGATATGATAAAAATTAGACCAATTAGCTTCAGTATGAGATAGCAAACTACAACATTTTTGTTTTATCGATTTTGAAAAAAAAGACTTGTGAGATTACTATGTTTGTGTGTGTGTGTGTATATATATGTGTGTGTATATATATATATATATATACACACACATCCTCAGTAATTATTTGTTTGGTGTTCTATTTACATTAAAGGATCTTTTACTAAAGTGTGTTAGGATTTTGCACTTAAAACACATTTAGAGTGAACACTAATATGCATTAAGTGCAAAGCCTCCACAGTAACTGTCAGAAATATGACCAGCATGTTCCCGACAGTTGAGGTGACATTTTACTTACCAGTTAATGTCTTTTCCTTGAGTCCTGCTAGATCAGTCCAGAGAAGTGGGTTGTGTTCCCCTACCAGCAGATTGTGGAGACAAAGAACCAATGAAAAGCCCAGGTTTCAATGACATCACTCCTATGCCTCTATTTGCCTCAGCCACCAGAGGTCCCATTAGTATTCATCCCAAAGCATATGGGAGAAACATGACAAGCCTCAGACAACCTCAATTGTGGGCAACAAGAAGTAAACAACAGTAGAGAACTATATACTGGAAAGCATAAACAGAAAGCTGTCCATAGAAAATGAACCTGTAGAGCCAAGTATAAATATCATAGCGGACTACAGCAGAAGAACAAAGCAAATACAGTTTCAGGGGCAGGCCCTGGACTGGTCTAGCAGGATTCAAGGAAAGGACATTAACTGGTAAGTAAAATGTCACCTTCTATATTGTCCTGCTAGACCAGTCCAGACAAGTGGGATGTACCAAAGCTACAATTCCATTGGGTGGGAAGAAGGCACAGCAGCTTGCAAAACCCATGAGCCAAAGGCCGTGTCCGCCTGTGCATGGACATCCAAATGGTAATGCTTGACAAAAGTGGAAAGTGATGCCCACATTGCTGCCCAATAAATTTCTGCAGGGCTACCGAGCAGCGCTCCGTGCAGGAGGACGCTTGAGTTTGGGTAGAATGGGCACGCAAACCCTCCAGAACCAATCGGTTCCGCAACAGATATGCCAAGGCAATGGTCTCCTTAATCTAGCACCCTAAAGTTGACTTGGCCACCATGTCACCCTTGCACTGGCTAGCAAACAGCACCAAAGATGGTTAGACTTACAAATGGAATTCATAACCTCCACATACCGGAGAAGCAACCTCCAGACATCCACAAGGCAAAGATCCTTATTCTTCCCCCGACCCTGCTCCTTAGAGAAGGAGGGCCAGCAAACCAACTGGTTCATATGAAGGGGAGAAATCACTTTAGGCAAGCAAGAAGGCACAAGCCGAATGGAAATGGTCTCTTTAGAAAAGACAGATAAGGATCTTGGCAAGACAGAACCTGTAGCTTAGAAATCTGCCTTGCAGCACAAATCGCAAAAAAGACCATCTTGAGCATCAAATCCTTGAAGATAGCATGCTTCAACGGCTCAAAAGACACTGCCATCAGGGCCCTGAGCACCAGACACAGATCCCAGGAACGTATCACAGACCAGAGGGGAGGACACAGATGCAAAGCCCTTGGAGAAAGCACAAGACGTCCGGGTGCAAGGCCAGCTACTGGACCTCGAAAACAGGCCAAAGCTGCCAAACTTTCAGGGAGCTAAAGGAAGGGCCCTTCTCCAGGCCGTTCTGTAAAAAGGCCAACAGAGAGGGCACCTTGATCACCTCAGGAGCCAACTGTCAAGTGCGGTACCATCGCTGAAAGAGGCACCAGATCTGCATGTATGCTAGCTTGGGAGACCTCCTCTGGGCTCCAAGCAGAATAGAGACCACCATTGGAGAGTAGCCCTTATGTGCTAGCTGTCTCCTTCCAAGAGCAAAGCCGTACATGAAAAGTGAACTGGGTCCTCCAGGACAATTGATCCCTGCTGCAATAGGCCCTGAGATGGAGACAACCAAAAAGAAGGTGCCTGCAGGAGCCGTATCAGGTCTCCAAACCACGCTCTCCTCGGTCAATCTGGCGTCACCAGAACAATCTTGCCCGGTTGCATTTTATACGCCAAAACACACGCCCCACTAGGGGCCACAGAGGAAACACGTACAGCAGGGTGCTGACTTGGCTAAGGCCAGTTCAGGGCATTGATGCCCTCGGACCCCATCTCCGTACGGTGAATGAAGTAGCAAACGTTGGCATTAGCGGGTTTCCATCAGATCCGTTTCTGGGTGACCCCAGCAGCACCCCGAGGTGCCTACTGAAATGCCTCCCTGGCAATGTGCTGAGGTGACAAGGCTAGGAGGTTCTTCTGCATCCAGGCAAACAGGGGAGCCATCTCCAGAGCTACACTAGCACTCCTCGTGCTGCCTTACCCATTGACATGCCACTACTTTGGCATTTTGTGAAAATACTCAAACTGCCCGGCCCTTGAGCAGGGGCCAGAAACACAGAAGAGGCAACCTGATGGCCCTTGCCTCGAGAAGTTGATGGATCACACTGCTTCCCTGTGGTTCCAATGGCCCTGGGCTGTACAGTCTTAGCAATGGGCTCCCCAACCTGAGAGACTGGCATCTGTCATCAGGAAGATCCAGGAGAAATTGTGCAGCGGAACACCCTTCCTCAGATGACAGGGCTGCTGCCACCACCACAGGCTGGACTTCACTATCAATGGGAGTGAGAGCCTGTGCTAGCTCCTGAGAACTCAGGGACCACCGAGCCAGCAAGGACCACTGGAGCGGTCACATGTGAGGATGCACCCACAGCACCATCTCTGCAGTCGCCACCTTCAATCTGAGTAGCTGAAGATAATCCCAGACTCTGGGTGCCTGCTGTGCACTGAACAGTGCCAGGCAATCCAGCAGTCTTTGACCTTCCCCTCTGGCAGGAAAACTCAGGCCCAATTGAGTGCCGAAAGATGTTCCTAAAAATTCTAGGGACTGGGAAGGCAACAGCTGTCTCTTTCCCTAACAAATCACCCAAATGAGGCTTTCCAAAAAGGCACCACTCGGGACACCACCCGAGGTGCCTCCAAAAGGAAACGGGCACGGATGAGCCAGTCATCCAGATAGGGATGGACACAGACCCCTTGGCGCCGCAGCACCACAGTTGCCATCACCATGACCTTGGAGAACATCCTCGGAGTGGTCGATAGCCTGACAGGGAGGGGGGCAAACTGATAGTGAGAGCCAAGCATGGCAAAACCCAGATATTTCGCTGATCCGCCAGGATCAGGATATGAAAATATGCCTTGACCAGATCCAGAGAAGCCAAGAACTCCCCTCAGTATACTGCTTTATCATGGAACGCAAGGTTTCCATCCAAAAGCACAGAGCGTGCAAGTGCTCATTGACCCCCTTCAGGTTCAGAATGGGCCGGAAGGCACGGGTTTTATTTTTGGCACCACAAAATTGATGGGTTATCTGCACTTGTCTCGCTCATCTGGAGGGATGGGCACTACCGCCTTTAGACACAGCAACGTATCCAAGGTGGTCCATACAGCAGCACGTTCGGTGGCAGACCCACAAGGGGAGATGATGAAGGCATCCAGAATCAACTCCTCGTATCCCAGGACATAGCCATACTGAACGGTGACTAGCACCCCACAGTCCTTGGAAACCCAAGCCCATTCCTGAAAGAAAAGGTGAAGTTTGCCTCCAACTGGAGGAACCAGGGAAAGGGCCCCCAAACCTTCATTGTGCAGTCTGGTAAGGTCCTCCTCTGGGTGGGACTGAGTCCCTAGGCCCATGCATTCCATGAAAGGACTAAGAACGAACCCAAAGTCCAGAAGCAGAGGGGAATAAAGGTGTTTTTTTTCAGGTCAGTAACAACAAGCGTTCCTAGACCTCCGGGGATCCAGCCAGCGCTCCCTCAGTTGATGGGTGGAGGCTGAAGAGAGAGGTTCACCAGCTCACTTCACAGGCCCCTTGGACCTGTCTTTCAGAAGGCAGTAAGATTTTCTCTTGCCCAGGTCCTTCACCAGCTTCTCCAAATCAGCTCCAAAAGAAGTTTTCCCTTAAAAGCGAGATGGCCCAACCGGGCTTTGAAAGATGAATCCTCTGCCTAATGCCAGAGCCAAATCTAACGCCATGACACCATTGTCAGGGTGCCATCCCTGGTCGCCAAAAGTACTAGGTCGTACATGGCATTAGAAAGGAAGACTGCAGCAAACTCTAATAGAGGAGTGATAACATCCAGTGGAAGAGACTGAATCCACTGGAACAGGGCTTGAGACATCAGGCCTGCACATACCACAACTGAATAGCACCTGCCTGCGCAAACTGGTTCTTCAACATGAATCCACCTTTCAGTTAAGAGTATCCTTTAAGGCCAATCTGCCTTCCACAGGAATGGTGGTCCATCTGGTAACTGCCGTGACCTGCGTACCCACCTCGGAGATATCAATCACACAATGTATTCCCTCTCCAGGAGAGCATGCATCTTCTTATACACTCTTGGCCCCTTAGGTGGGGAGTTGGGGTAATCCCACTCCGGCCGGAATAGGTCCTTGAGCACTTCCAGGAAAATAGTAGTGGATTTTTGAACCCCTTGCAGGAGCAGATGCCTCTTTGGTTCCTACTCCACCAAGTTCGAAGTGGATAAGACCCTAGGATCCACACCTCCAATTCCTACTCCTGGAACAGGCAAATAACCTTGGCCTCCTCACAATCCTCTGAAGGCAAGAGCACTTCTTCATCCACATCAAACATCTCAATCTAAGCCACAGCTGACCCCATCTCCGGGAAGGGGGAGGGGTGCCCTTGCCGGGGATGCTTTGCCATCAATCGAAGAAGGTTTCTACTCTCAGTCTTTCCCCTTGAGACTGTGCATAGGAAATACAAAAGGCTGCAGGGTCTGCATATCCATGCCGGAATGACCGCCTGCTGCAAAGGAAAAGAATTCCGGGGAGGACAATCTGGACTCTGGAAACTCCTCACGGAAATGACCCTCTATACTCAGGGGCATAGTTGCCATTGGTTCCCTACAGGATGGAGAAAAGCCCACAGCATGGACACCAGATTCTCCGGCTGGCTGGATATCTTTACCCATAGCGCCATCTGCCACTTCCTGCCCTGAAGCAGGCAAAGTCGGCTAACAGCATCCCCTGGCTGACAAAGGGAGGATAGGCCCTCCATGGACGACTCAGAAGCAGAATACAGAAGCTGGAGATGAGGCACCATGCTTGCCACAGGCCAAACAATGTCACCTGGAAAAAGACATAAGTGTCACAATTGCTTGTGCTAAGGTCGCACACATTAACAGCGCTTTTACTACAGCGTGCGTTACAGGTGTTAGGGTAGGAGCATGTGTTGAAGCCACTTGAGTGGAAGGCATGTAAGGACCAAATGACCACCAGGCGCACAATAGAGAAAGTGCTATTAATACGTGCAGAAAACGGTGGGAAACTCCCACCCAGTGCCAACAGTCACCAGCAATCTACCCCGAATTGCATCCGCCACAGACGGAATTGGAAATCCCCAACAAGGACAATGACGAGGTCAAGCCTTGGTACTCACCCCTTGAGAGCCCCAGGCAGAGAATCCATGCTGGGCTCAGCTCTACTTCCCTGGAACTGTTTGGTTGGCTTTGCAGCACAGCATATAAGTGTCTGGCAGGCAGACCCCTCTGAGAGCCTTCTTCAATCTTCACGAAAGAGCAAGGAGGACAGAAGAGGAGGGAGAGGATGTTGAGGTTGTGTGAGACAGTCATACTCTTCCAAATCCTTCCAATTTCTGGCTGCTCAACAGCCCCTTATCCAGGGTAAGAGCGTGGAGCTGAACCAATTTTCCCTCTTCGTATGGCTACCAAAAAGGCTGCAGTCTAGTGAAGCCTCCCACATTGCATTCTAGTGAGAGATGAACCCACAGGCTGTCATTCACAAGCATTTTAAATCAATATTTTCCTCTCAAATCCTCAGAATTTTCTTCAGAGAGGTGAAAATCCATCTACCATCTGCTGTGGACAAAGAAATACTGAAGGGACCTTTGGTGGGTGAGGCGAATAGAGGCATGTGAGTGCTGTCTTTGAAACCTGGGCTTTTCATTGGTTCTTTGTCTCCACCAATCTGCTGGTAGGGGAACACAACCCACTTGTTTGGACTGGTCTAGCAGGATGATATGGAATATGCAAATATTTATTTTATTTATTTATTTAACAGTATTTCTATACCGCCTTATCCTACAATCAAGGCGGTGTCACAGCAATACAATCAAAAGTGGTGGGAGGGTATTTCATGCAGTGAAATAAATGTCATGATTTGCGTGTAAGAGGTTAGTGTATTAGATTAGGTTGAACTATGTACATTGTGCGCTATTGTACAGCATGAGCTATAATACATTGTTCTATACAATTTGGGTTTAGGATATATCTTGTGCCGTTGTACAATTTCTTATCAGGGTTGGGTGGGGTAGGTTGGAGGTTCCTGTTAGTACGATTAAGTGACATGTCCATAGTGTTCTATGAACAGGGTTGTCTTCAGTTGTTTGCGAAAGTCTTTGAGGTCCGTTGTCGATCTCAGTTCGTCTGGGAGGGAGTTCCATATTGTTGGGGCAGCCAGGGAGAGAGCTCTCTCTGTGGTGTCCTTGCGTGTTTTTCTGAAGTCTCTCGGGGTGTTGACTCTGTTGGAGGTTCCTTTTCTTCTTGGGCGAGTGCTGGTGTCTGGTTGTATGAGGGTGTGCAGGCTGTTGGCTGAAGTGTGGTGTTTGATCTTGAATATGTTTATGATTGTTTTGTATTTGATGCGTGAACTGATTGGGAGCCAGTGTAGATCTTTCAGAACAGGGGTAATGTGTTCATGTCTTGTTGAACCAGATATTATGCGGGCTGCCATGTTTTGTGCTAGTTGTAGTGGTTTGAGTGTTTGTTTTGCTAGCCCAAGATAGATGGGGTTGCAGAAGTCCAGTAAGGGAGTAATTAGAGCTTGGCATACGGTACGGAAGTGTTCTGTGGCGAGGAGGGGTTTAAGTCTTCTGATGATTCTCATCCTGTGGTATGCGTTTTTGATTGTTTTGTTTACGTGTGTCTTGAGATTCAGTTCGTTGTCCAGGGTCACTCCGAGGTATTTTACTTCCGATTTCATTGGTATGGTTGTGTTTTGTACTCTGATGTCCGGTGGGTGGATGAAGTCTGGGTTGCGAGTGATTATTAGTGCCTCCGTCTTGCTGTAGTTGATTGCGAGGTTGTTGTCTTTACACCATCTTGCCATTTGAGTTAGGCAGTCTGTTATTTTAGAGTATTTTGGGTTGTCAATTGAGATAGGCGTGTATATCATAATATCATCTGCATAGATTGTGTATTGAATGCTGTTCGCTTTCAGGATGTCGCATATTGGCTGAATGTATATGTTGAACAGAAGTGCCGAGAGGGCGGACCCTTGAGGCACTCCTTGGAGGACTTTTATGGGTTGAGAGGTGTTGTGGCCTAAATATGTACCCTAACATACGGCGCTATTGCTATGGGTGCTCTTCCTCCACTTATGTCCTCCCATGCCAACTGCAATATGCTTGACATGACCACTCTCTGCCTCTAACCTATGCATTTGGCACCCTAGTGCACTAAGTGTGAAAATCAACGTGCGTTAACTGTCATGCCCCTGTGGTAACTGTTACATGCTTTCACCTGCGGTAGGTGACTTGCACAAAATCACACTTACCTGCATAGCGTACTTTAGTAAAAGGGCCCCTAAGTTTTCACAAGAAGATAGGGTATGTATGCATCATTGAACGCAAGCTCTTTCAGTTCTGGGAGGATCTTCTTGTGTTCTGTTTTGTTATGCATATATTGTCTTATTCTAAAACATACAATAAAACCCAATAGCAAAGTTAAGGTTTATAGAGGTTTATGACACTGTATTAGTCATTAACAACTCAGCACCAGTATCCCATGATCCCAATTTGCTAGTAAAATATTGTTAACCATACTTTGAAAGCCTTGGTGACTCCCGAGCTGTGTGCAGTAGTGGTATAAGTTGGGTCACTTTTTATGACAATGGAGTTTTGTGCAGCACCAGCTGAAGCAGGGCAGGGCACCGTGATCCCTTGTGACATTGGAGCTTTGGGTAATAAGAGTATAAATAATGAGACTGCAGTGTGCAATAAGGGCTGTAGCAGCATAGATTGGGGGAAATTCCTGTGGCACCAGACTAGCGTGCGGTGATAAAATCAGATGTCTGTGACATTGGAGCTCTGAACAATACCAGCATGGATGCTGGAGCTGTGTGTGGCAATGTCAGCAGCCAGACACATGTAGTGAGTCCGTGTAACACTGGAGTTTGCGCATTATGAATATTTCAATGGCAAGGGTCACCTTCGTCTTGCACAGATAAGGGAGGATGTAATTTGATTATAAGATTCTGTATTGCTGTTGCAGTGCACGTGTAATACACATCTGTACTGATACACCGCAGCCCCCTCTCTCCAGTTTCTCTCACATCTTCCTGCTTGTCAGATGTACATTTTTGGTCTGTGTGTTTTTTTCTTGTGCAGGTTTTCAGATAAAAAAAATGTGTTTTGCATGTTGACATCTGAGAGAAGTTTCAGTTCTTGTTCTAAAGGAGGGTCTCAGGGGATCAGACATACTAAAGCTGCCGGGTATTTTCCTATCAGCTATGTCCATAAGACTGTCAGAGAAGACAATGTCCAGACACATGAGGGAGGCTAGCTAACTCAGTCCAAAGACTGTTATGTCAGAATGGTGTTTTGTGCCTGAAGACAGATGAACCTTCCTTGCCAAATGCCAGACACTGCACTTGGCAATGCAGTTCATTATATAACATATTGAAGCTAAAAAAAGACAGAGACTTTTGTTTTCACTCTGAGGCAGGGGAACGCTGCAGCTGAAATTATGCTATGATGAGAAAGAGGAAAAGAGCAGAAAAACAAAAGTACAGAATGGGCAGAAGCCTATCAGTGGTCCCATATGGGAGTGGAGGTTGGGGGCAGGGATCTTGCATTAATTGTATAAAGCGGGGGACGAGACTTAATAAAAACCTTATATCTCCAGTCCTGCAAAGAGACACCCAGAATAATGGGTGCAGGGCAGCATTAGGGCATTGCCCTTACTACCACCATAGAAGAAAGACCATTCATCTCAATAAAAGGAACTATAATAGCACCAGTTCCAAGAAAGGTCCTAATCACTTATCAGATTCTTACATTTTAACTTCATTTTAAATTTGTGGGAGTGGAAGTGCAAACCTAAGGGATAACGTTACCCAAAACAAATCTTTAAAGCTTATGGTTCACTTTAATGGGTCTGTTATTACAATTTAGAATAAACTGCTACTACTACTTATCATTTATATATACACTCGTTAAACCCAGAGCCGGCCCAGCAGGAGCAACAGGAGATCGCTCCTGGCAGTCTCCCCTAGACCACCAGGGATGTATTAAGATAGGCCTGGAGTGGCCTATGGGGGTGGGGGGGGGGGACAAAGGTAATTGGGGGTTCAGCATCTTTGGAGGGGGTCTTTGAATTGGCTTCAGAAGGTGGGGGATTGGGAGTCTTTGGGGAGGGTCTTTCATTTTGGCTTGGGGAGGTGGGGGCTCACCTTAGCTTTGGAGGGGAGAGTTAGACCTCTGGACCGGTTTGTTGATGATCTTGCCTTTGAGATGACGCCCTCGGATACCGAGCACAGTGTTAAGGGCCCGATGCTGTTGGGTGGAAAAATAATGAAAGCTTTGAGCTGGCCTTATTTTTCCAGGAATAAAGTACCTTGCACTGTTCAACACAAGCTGTGTTATTGCATTTGCATATTAATGAGGGGTTTTTGCATGCTTTGCATCTTATTATTACTCAACATGCTTTGGGGTAAATTGATGTAGGTTACGGTAAAGTAACGCATGAATTTTCCTCTTAACATGAATTACCATAAACCATAAGGGGCAATATCATGCATTATTTCCTTAACACACTTTGCTAACTCTCCTTCTCCCTCCCCCTTCTCCCCCGGTGTTGTAGAGAGATATGTCTATTTTCTACATGGTGGTGATAAATACCACTTGCACTGAGGTGAATTCTATTGGAATTGGTTTTCAAACCTGATTTCGAGACATGTAGAAGGTTTTCAGGCAGTCCTTATGTGGGTCTAAGGCTTTTCCCTCACACCAGATGGCAAATCTCTTCCATCATAAGACCTTTTCATCATGTCTCTCCTAGAAGGCAGAAGAATTTGAGAGATGTTGTCAAGCAAATTCAGTGAGCTAAACATCCAGGGAGGAGAGGCCAGGGATATAACAGAGCTCCAATTCTGCATAATAAAGGTTGGAGAAGAATTCAATGGACAACTCACAGAGAAGCATGAACCAGATCTGTCTTGGCCAATAAGGAACTATATGTGTCCAAACTAGGCTGAGAAGTTCATGTGGAGAGGATCCAACCCAGAACTTGTGTTCTCCTCAAGAAAATATCCAACAGATAATCTTCCTGGAGCTAGGCAATCTGGTACACTCTAAAGCGGTGGTTCCCAATGCTCCTCCCTTTTCCTCATCAGGCATTTGGTTTTTCAGGATACTATAATGAATATGCATGAGATAAATTTTCATGCAGTGGAGGCAGTTCAAGCAAATCTCATACTTATTCACTGTGGATGTCCTAAAGACCTGTTTGGTGGGGTTTCCCCAGGATAGGTTTGGAAACCATTGCTCTAAAGGCTTTCAGAGATTGGACTAGGATGAAATCGTTGGACAACCAGATTAGAAACATAGAAACATGATGACAGAAAAAGACCACATGGCCTATCTAGTCTGTCCTTCCATATCAACAACTACAACAGTCCACTTTTTACCTTTAGAGATCCTCTGTGTTGGTCCCATGCTTTTTTGAATTCAGTTACTGTCCTCATCTCTACCACCTCCACTGGGAGACTATTCCATGGATCCACTACTCTTTCCGTAAAGAAATATTTCCGCATATCACTCCTGAATCTATCTCCCTTCACCCTTATCCCATGTTCCCTCGTAGCAGAACTTGCTTTCAATTGAAAGAGGCTCTCTCCCTGAACATTTATGCCACGGAGGTATTTAAACATCTCAATCATATCACCTCTATCCCGCCTTTCCTCTAAGGTGTACATATTAAGATCCTTAAGTCTGTCCTCATATGCTTTATAATGAAGCCCACTAATCATTTTAGTAGCCACCCTCTGCACCGACTCCATCCTGTTCACATCCTTTTGAAGGTGCGGTCTCCAGAATTGCACACTATACTCCAAATGAGGTCGCACCAAAGACTTATACAGAGGCATTATCATCTCCTTTTTTCTGCTAGCCATTCCTCTCCGTATGCACCCAAGCATCCTTCTAGCTTTTGCTGTTGCCTTTTCTACCTGTTTAGCTACTTTAAGATCATCAGACACAACCACGCCTAGGTCCCGCTCTTCTTTAGTGGACAAAAGTACTTCACCTCCTATACTGTATTGCTCCCTTGGATTGCTGCAGCCCAAATGCATGACCTTACATTTTTTAACATTAAATCCCAGCTGCCAAATTCTAGACCATTCTTCAAGCTTAGCTAGATCCCTCCTCATGTTATCTACACCTTCCTGGGTGTCTACTCTATTGCAGATTTTGGTATCATCTGCAAAGAGGCAAACCTTCCCGACAGCCCTTCCGCTATATCACTAACAAAGATGTTAAAAAGAATTGGACCAAGGACAGATCCCTGGGGCACACCACTGGTAACATCCTTCTCCTCAGAGTACTCTTTGTCGCCTCCCACCCAACCAATTTCTAACCCAAGCAGTAACTTTAGGGTCCATCCCTAGGGTGCTTAGTTTGTTTATAAGTCGCTTGTGAGGAACAGTGTCAAAGGCTTTACTGAAATCTAAATACACCACATCTAGTGCTCTCCCTCGGTCCAACTCCCTGGTCAACCAGTCAAAGAAATCAATCAGATTTGTCTGACAAGACCTGCCTCTGGTGAATCCATGCTGCCTCGGATCCTGTAATCCGCTGGACTCCAGAAACCTCACTATTTTCTCTTTCAGCAGCGTTTCCAATAATTTACTCACCACCGAAGTTAAACTAACCGGCCTGTAGTTTTCAACCACATCCTTATTTCCGCTTTTGTGTAAAGGCACCACATGAGCCTCTCTCCAGTCCTTTGGCACCACTCCCGACTCCAACGAGGCATTGAAAAGGTCAGTCAGTGGAGCTGCTAGAACGTCCCCAAGTTCCCTCAGTATTCTAGGATGTATCCCATCCGGTCCCATCGCTTTGTCTACTTTAAGTTGAGCTAGTTTCTCACGAACACAGTCTTCTGAAAATTGTTCTAGATGTCCCTCGCTTCTGTTCCTATTTGTGGGTGTTTTCTGAGGTCCCGCTCCTGGTTCTTCATCTGTGAACACAGAACAAAAATATTTGTTAAGCAATTCCGCTTTATCCTTATCAGCTTCTACATATTCCCCCCCTGCACCCTTGAGTCTGACAATACCACTCTTGCCCTTCCTCTTCTCACTAATATATCTGAAAAATGTCTTATCCCCCCATTTTATTGCATTGGCTATTTCCTCCTCCTTTTGAATCTTTGCCTTCTTGACTACTTTGCTAGCTTCTCTAAGTTTTTCCAAATACAGATGCCTGTCTTCCTCTCTCTGTGATCTCTTGTATTTCATGAAGGCCTCCCTCTTTTTCTTCACTTTTTCAGCTACTTCCTTAGAAAACCATAGCGGTCTCCTTTTCCTTTTGCCTTTATTTACCATTTTAACAAAAAGGTTGGTTGCCCTTAAAATATCCCCTTTCAGTTTTGCCCACTGTTTTTCTATATCCCCCAGCTGTTCCCATCCCACTAACGACTCCCTGAGGTATTGGCCCATCTTCGCAAAGTTAGTCTTCCTAAAGTCTAAGATCCTCACCTTAGAATGGATTCTAACAGCCCTAGTCCTAATACTGAACCACACCATCTGGTGATCACTGGATGCAAAATGAGATCCCACTACAACATCAGAAACACTTTCACCATTGGTAAGCACCAAGTCCAGTATGGTCCCTTCACGTGTGGGGTCTGTTACCAATTGCCTGAATAGTTCTCCCTGTAGAGAATCCAGGATCTCCTTACTTCTAGATGATACTGCAGCAGGAATGTGCCAATCAACATCTGGCATATTGAAATCTCCTATCAGTAGCACTTCCCCTTTCCTAGCAATGCTGCGTATGTCTTCAATTAACTCTCTGTCCACCTCTTCCTCTTGTGAGGGAGGTCTGTATATCACACCAATGTAAATAGATTTCTCTTTCCCTCTTTCTAGTTTAACCCACAATGCCTCCTCTCTCCCTTTTAAGCTCTGTAATTCCAAAGCTTTAATAGTAGTTTTTACATATAGTGCCACTCCTCCTCCCCTTTTTCCTACCCTGTCCTTTCTGAATAAAGTATAGCCAGGTATAGTTACATCCCAGTCATGGTTTTCTGTGAACCATGTTTCTGTAACTGCCACTAAATCCAAGTCAGCCACTCCCACCAAAACATCAACATCATGGATCTTATTTCCCATGCTACGGGCATTTATACACACTGCTTTCCATATGTTACCCCTGTTACATTAAATACCTTTATGGAAATGGGTATCACCTACCTGGGGGCTTTCACTTACCTGCGGGCTTTCTTCACCTATCCCCAACGAAGCTAGTTTAAAGCCCTCTTCAGTAGATTAGCCAGTCTACTACCGAAGATGCGTTGATCTTTCTTGGACAGATTGATAATCAAATAGTTGCAAATGCAGTACAATGTGTGCCTTCGAGTCAGTGCTGACTCCTGGCGACCCAGCAGCTCCTGGGTTTTCTTGGCAGTATGACTGGAAGTAGATTGCCAGGCCTTTCTTCTGAGATAATGGAGGTTAAGTGACTTGCCCAAGGCCACAAGGGGTGCTAGTGGGAATCAAAACCTAGTCTCTTGGTTATGACGAGCAGGGACCGTTTTTATATGTATCTGTACAGCACTATGTACGCCTTGTAGCGCTGTATAAATGATTAATAGTAGTAGTAGGCTACTCTTTCGCTCTAGTTATCAAGCCAATATTCAAAACCTTTAGCTAGACGCCAACTGGTGGCTGTCTTGATACGGGTGCTGACCAAAATATTCAGTGGCACTATCTGGATAGCAGTACTGAATATCTTTACAGCTGCCCTAGCACTATCCAATTAAATGCTGGGGCGGTTCCTAGGTGGAGCGAGAGTGGTGTCGGTGCTATCTGTATAAGTGCCAACATTATCCAGATAGTGCGATTTTCAGTCAGCACTTATCCAGATAACTTAGGCCATATGAAAAGCTGTTGTCACTGATCTAAATAGTGGTGCTCAACCTGGGTATTCAGTGGCAGCTACAATCTGGATACTGTCGTTATATCTTACTGCCATGTTATTTAATTATCAATCCTTTTGAAAATAGGGCCTTATGTTCTAAGTGAACAAGCAGAAAGGAAACCCTATGTTGGAAAACTGCCAGGATGTGGATCTGGACCATCTCACATGGAATTACATTCAGAGCTAGCTATTTGACAGGGAAGGTCATCCTCTTGGTGGACAAATTAATTCAAGTCCTGCAACTCCACGAGTGGGCTCAGGGCAGAGGGCAATAACAAAATACAGTGAAACCTCGATTTACGAGTGCATCAACTTACGAGTTTTCCGAGATACAAGCTGTCGCTTGGTAGATTTTTTGCTTTATGATGCGAGCCGAGATCTGAGTTACGAGCTAGCAAGCGAGCTTACGCCACCCGCCATCAGTGAGCATTCAGTTCATGTGGTTATCTTTGTTGATGAAAGAGAACATTCCATGGGTAGCACCTGCACATCTTTTAGATGGTTCTTTGCTTTCTCTCAACTTTTCACGTCGCGTATTGAATAAAAACTTCAATAATCTTGTCGTGCGAGCATCTCTGTCATATTGCTGTTGCTTTGTTTTCACATTTTGTTTATTTTGGAAAATTTCTTAGTTAAATTTAGCAATAAATTGTAGCATTAAATTGTAGTGTGTAGCGAGTAAGTTAAGTTAAACGATAAGAGCATGGGGAAATTTGATTTGATATACGAGCAAATCGAGTTACGAGCTCGGTCATAGAACGAATTAAACTCGTAAGTCAAGGTATTACTGTACTTAATAAGTAAGGGACACCCATGATAGATGTGTTTGCATCTCCTATTTGCATCAGTTCTATTTAAGTTTAAGAACATACAGCAAATTAGCCTTAGATGCCTTCCTTGTAGATTGAGGGAGGGGGAGAGGGCATTCTGTACACATATCTTCTGATTTCCAATATTGTAACATAGTAAATGAGGACAGATAAAGACCAACATGGTCCATCTAGTCTGCCCACTGAGGTGGCTAGATTGAGTTGTACCCATCATTCTATGCAGATAACCCCCCTCTATTACATAAGAGCATAGAATATTCCATAGCGGGTTAGACCAAGAGTACATCAAGCCCAGTATTCTATTTCCATCCTCTTACTATGTCTGTCCCATGCCTTTCTGAATTCAGTCACTGTTTTTGCCCCGACCACCTCCATTGGGAGGGCACTCCAGGCATCTGCCACCCTGTTGAGGAATGCACAATATTGTCCAAAGGTGAATGATATATCATTGTAGTATGGTGATCAGAGTTGGAAGATATTAAGAACATAAGATATGCCATACTGGGTCAGACCAAGGTCCATCAAGCCCAGTATCCTGTTTCCAACAGTGGCCAATCTAGGTCATACGTACCTAGCAGTTTCCCCAAAAGACACAGGTTCCACAATGCTTGTACTGGGTCAAACATTGATATCCTGGGTCCCTTCTTAATAATGGTTTATGGACCTTTCCTCCAGGAACTTGTCCAAACCTTTTTTAAACCCAGCTACACTAACAGCCTTTACTACATCCTCCGGTAACAAATTCCAGAGTTTGACTACACGTTGAGTGAAAAAATATTTTCTCTTATTAGTCTTAAATAGTTTACCCTATAGCTTCATTGCATGTCCCCTAGTCTTTCTATATTCTGATAACGTAAACAATCGATCTATGTTTACCCGTTCCACTCCGTTCATTAATTTATAGACTTCTATCATATCTCCCCTCAGCCGTCTCTTTTCCAGGTTAAAGAGCCCTAACCTTTTTAGCCTTTCTTCATAGGAGTATCCTTCCATCCCCTTTACCATTTTGGTGGCTCTTCTCTGAACCTTTTCTAATAACGCTATATCCTTTTTAAGATACGGCGACCAGAACTGCACACAATATTCAAGGTGCGGTCTCACCATGGAACGATATAGAGGCATTATAATATCTTTTGTTTTATTTTCCATTCCTTTCCTTATGATACCTTACATTCTATTTGCTCTCTTGGCCGCCGCTGCACACTGGGTTGAGGGTTTTAACATGTTATCCACAATGACGCCTAAATCTTTTTCCTGGGTGGTGGTTCCTAATGTGGAACCTTGCATTGTGTAACCATAGTTTGGGTTGTTCTTTCCTAGGGCATAACTTTGCACTTGTCCACATTAAATTTCATCTGCCATTTTGATGCCCAGTCTTCCAATTTATCAAGATCCTCTTGCAATTTTCCACAATCCTCTTGGGTTTTAACAACTTTAAATAGTTTTGTGTCATCTGCAAATTTGATAACCTCACTAGTTATTCTCTTTTCCAGGTCATTTATGAATATGTCAAAAAGCAGCGGACCCAGCACTGATCCCTGGGGTACACCACTATTCACCTTTCTCCATTGGGAAAATTGGCCATTTAGCCCTACCCTCTGCTTTCTATCTTTTAACCAGTTCCTTTTCCACAATAGTACACTGCCTCCTATTCCATGACTCTTTAGTTTTGCCAAACGTCTCTGATGAGGGACCTTCTCAAAGGCTTTCTGAAAGTCCAGATACACTGTATCTACTGACTCACCTTTGTCCACCTGTTTATTCACACCTTCAAAAAAACATAACAGATTAGTAAGACAAGAGCTTCCTTGTCTAAAGCCATGTTGGCTGTCTCCCATTAGGGCATGATTATCTACATGCTGTGTAATTGTGTTCTTTATGATGGTTTCTACCATTTTTCCCGGTACTGACGTCAGGCTCACCGGTCTGTAGTTTCCCGGATCACCCCTGGAACCCTTTTTAAAAATTGGCGTTACATTGGCGATCCTCCAATCTTCAGGTAGTACAGATGATTTTAATGAAAATTCACAGATTACTAATAGCAGGTCTGAAATCTCATATTTCAGTTCTTTCAACACTCTTGGATGTATACCATCCGGCCCAGGTGATTTGCTACTCTTCAGTTTATCTAATAGTTGTAATACATCTTCCTGATGTAACGATATTTCCTTCAATTCTTCCACACCTTTGAATACCACTTCAGTCATGGGTAACATCCCTACATCTTCCTCAGTAAAGACCGAAGCAAAGAATTTATTCAGTCTCTCCGCTATCGCCTTGTCGCCTCTTAGTGCCCTTTAACCCCTCTATCATCTAATGGACCAACTGACTCTCTCACAGGTTTTTTGCTACAAATGTACTTGAAAAAGTCTTCATTTTGTGTTTTTGCTTCCGCAGCAAGCTTCTTCTCAAATTCTCCCTTTGCCTGCCTTATCAATGCCTTGCATTTGACCTGCCAGTGCTTGTGCTGTTTCAGGTTTCGTCATTTGGCTCTTTTTTTCCATTTCCTGAAAGATGCTTTATTGGCAACAACAGCCTCTCTGACATCACCTTTAAACCATGCTTGCAGTTTTTTGGACTTCCTTCCACTTTTCTTAAAGCGTGGAATACAGCTGGTCTGGGCTTCCAAGATAGTATTTTTCAACAACACCCAAGCTTGATGCAAGTCTTTAACTTTTGCAACTGCTCCTTTTAGTTTTTTCTTAACTATTTTCCTCATTTTATCATAGTCTCCCTTTCGAAAGTTAAAAGGTAGTACTGTGGATTTTCTTACTATCCCTCCTCCACTAATTAAATCAAAGGCGATCATGCTATGATCACTATTGCCAAGTGGCCCCAACACTATTGCCAAGTGGCCCCAACCTATTGCCAAGTGGCCCCAACACTATTGCCAAGTGGCCCCAACACCTCTTGCACTAGATCTGGTGTTCCACTAAGGACTAGGTCTAATATGGCTTCCCCTCTGGTCAGTTCATGAACCAGCTGCTCCAAGAAGCAGTCATTTATTTCATCTAGGAACTTTATCTCCCTAGCATGTCCTGCCGTGACACTGACCCAGTCGATACCTGGGTAATTGAAATCACCCATTATTATTACAAAGTGGAGGAGTAGCCTAGTGGTTGGAACATTGTCTTGGTAACCAAGCAACCAGGGTTCAATTCCCACTAGCATTCCTTGTGTCCTTGGGCAAGTCACTTAACCCTCCATTGCCTCAGAAAAAAGGCCTGGCAATCTACCTCTGGTGATACTGCCAAGAAAACCCAGGAGCTTCTGGGTCGCCAGGAGTCAGGACTGACTCGAAGGCACACATTGCATTGTTTGCATTATTATTACTGCGCTGTAACACTTATTAGAAGAAGGCTGCTGCACAGTAACCTGTCCTGTGCTGCTGAGGTAAGCTTGACCAACTTCCTGGGTGATTAACAGTCCTTGCTTTGATAGAAACTGCTGCTACTAGGCCCTAACTGATTTAACAAAAACCCCTGGGTTCACAGATTAATTAGCTTTAATACAAAGAAGTCCTTTCAGAAAATTCCCAGAAGTATATACTCACAATTGCAGATCTCTCTCCAGAAGTAGCAGTCCCCTTTTCTAGTCCTTCATTGTTGCAGATTATGTTGGGTCAATATTCTGGCAGTCCAGCTTAATTCCAAAATATTCTGTATATAAGTGAGTCTTGAGCTGCTTTGGAAATATTGAGAGGTCAAATATATTTCTTAATCTGTCTGGGAGGAAGTTCCAGAGAAATAGGGAGTAGAATGTGAATGCTCTGCTACTTATTGATTGGCACACATTTTCAGAAGTAGCAGAAGATGAGTTACATTTAGGTGCAGTAGATATTTTCCCTTTCATTTGAGGGCATGTTTACTAAACTGGGCTAATGGTTAACCTGTGCTATTTGTAACTAGGTCCCATGTTATTCAATGGGACCTACTTCCAAGTACAAATAGCACGTGCTAAACATTAGCCCCGCTTAATAAACATGCCCTTAAGTGTGTACCTGAGGCAATGGAGAGTTAGGTGACTTGTTTGAGATCCCAAGAAGCAGCAACGGGATTGAATCTGTGTTTTCCTGGCTCTCAACCTTTTGATCTTTTAGTTTCTACCCATCTTCCCACCTCCTCACTTCTTCCTACTGCCCCCTGCTCCTACAAGTCTCTCCCATCTCGTTTCCTTAACTCCTTCTGACTTCTCATCTCATTGCTCAGTTCAACTCTTGCCCACCTCACCATTTCCTCCTGTTCTCTCTGCTCCTCCATATTTCTCCAACCGCAGCACTCCCTCACCTCCTGCTCTCCTCCTCCTACTTTCTCAGATCCTGCACAACTCTTCCACCTTATCGCTCACTGCTACCTCCCATTGGTCAATATCCCTCCCTCTATTTACCTCATTGTTCACCATAGAAAATGCAACATATTTTAGAATATTTGTATGAATTTCACTATATAAAATAAAATTGCATTGTATTATCCTGTATAAAGGAATGTGGAGGACAGCAAAGCGATATAAACAAATGATGTTATAGGCTCCTGGAATACACATCAAGTTGATCAACATTTCAATTAAAGAGGCTCCATTACTTTCCAGCGGTGGATTATGAGTCTCTGGGGCCCTTAGGCACCAAGGGGGGCATTTTCAAAGCCATTTAGGCAGTTTGCAGACCTGAAAATTACCTAAATGGCACTCTGTTGGATATTCAAGGGCACTAACTGCTGAGTATCTCTGGGTGCTGCCACTGAATGTCCCAGTGCCAGCCGGTTGGCATCGGAGCATTCTGGGGGTGGATCAGAGGCGGCATCTGGGGATAACCAGCTAGTGGTGATATTCGGTCGCCAGCCAATTATCCCTCAGCAGCAAATGTTAGGCACCTGAAAGTCTCCCCTAACCTTTGCTGATGAAGCTAACCCGGAGGAGGCTGAATATTGCTGCTGCTCGATTCACTGTGGCGCTATCCGGCTGACCTGGATATTCAGATATGATCCCGGCCTTGAAGAGTTAATTAGACTTACCTGCTAATTGTTGTTCCTTAAGGAACTCTAGTCCAGTCCCGGAACCATAGAGTTTAGAATCTCCTCCAGCAACCTTGGAGACTGAATGACATCACAGCTCTTCTCTCTCTGGTATAAATAGGCAAGGACCGCCCCTTTCCACCTATTGACAAAGCAACTCAGCAGAGCAACAAATAAGTAGATAAAGAACAACAAGATAAACTAAATAAACTTTGGCTAGAATCTAAAAACCTGTGCTATTTCTAACCTTCTCTTCAACGAAGGATCTTGTAGAAATGCCGAAAACGTAGAAACAAAACCGTGCTTCTGCGGGGTTCCCATTGTGGCTCCACTCCGCGTCCTCCGGAACCCCACTCCTCTTCCGGAGACATCCTCTCCAATTTGACCCCTTTTACTAAGATACAACGGACAACACCTTCAGGCTGCATACCCTGGGAGGGGTCCGGGACTGGACTAGAGTTCCTTAAGGAACAACAATTAGCAGGTAAGTCTAATTAACTCTTCCTTTTCGTCCCTCTAGTCCAGTCCCGGAACCATAGAGGATGTAACAGAGCAGTGCACATCAATGGGAGGGACCAGAAAACCCAGCCTGAAGCACCGCTGAGCCAAAATGAACGTCCTCCGCCGCCTGCATATCTAACCTATAGTGCTTCGAGAATGAAAGCAACGATGATGAAGTCGCCACTCTACAAATGTCCGTGACCGAAACCGAACTGTACTCCACCCACGACGCCGCTTGCGCCCTGGTCGAGTGCGCTCTGAGACCTTCTGGAACTACCCTACCTTTCAAAAGGTAAGCCGACGCAATAACCGCCTTTAACCATCTAGAAATGGACGCTTTCGCTGCCGCTTCACCCTTCCGCGGTCCCCCGAAAGCCACAAACAATCTGTCAGTCTTCCGAAACGGCTGCGTCCGCCAAAGATACTTCCGAAGAACCCGACGAACATCTAGGGGATGTAACCTGCCTTCCGATTTCTCCTTTTGCTGCTTAGAGAATACTGGAAGCGATACCACGTGATTGACATGAAAGGCCGAGACCACCTTCGGCTGAAAGTCCGGCACTGAGCGTAGCACAACCTTATCATGGAAGAAAGACAAATAAGGTGCCCTACAGGATAAAGCCTGTAACTCCGAAATCCTCCTTGCGGAACAAATAGCTACCAGAAATACCTTTTTTAACGCGAGATCCTTCAGGGTAGCGATGCTTAGCAGCTCAAACGGTAGCTCAAGCAAAGCCTCCAATACCAGATTCAGCTTCCATGTCGGCACCGAACAGCGTACCAATGGACGAAGAAGCAAGACAACTCTCAGAAAAAGCCTAATGTCACTGTGAGATCCTACTGGCTTACCGAGCACTTTCCCCCTATAACAGGAAATCGCCGCCAACTGCACTCGCAAGGAACTGGCCGCCAATCCCTTCCGCACGCCATCCTGAAAAAAGGAAAGGACCTGCGAAATCGAAGCCCTCAATGGCTGAATATTATGCTCTACACACCAAGCTGCAAAGATCCTCCAGACCCGGACATACGCCAGCGAGGTGGAACGCCTGCGTGCCTTTAGCAAGGTAGAAATGACCGCCGCCGAATAACCCTTAGCTGTCATCCTAGCCCGTTCAAGAGCCAAGCCGTAAGCGAGAACCGACTCACCTAGGGCATGCGCAACGGACCCTGCCGTAGGAGCTCCTCCCGCTGCGGTAACTACCACGGATCGTCCACTAACAGCCGTACCAAATCTGCATACCACGGCCTTCAGGGCCAATCGGGCGCGATCAGAATCACCCGACCGCGATGTCTCCCAATGCGCTGCACCACCCTGCCCATGAGGGCCCAAGGTGGAAAAAACATAAAGGAGAACGCCCTCTGGCCACCTTTTCAATAATGCATCTAGCCCCTCTGACATCCGTTCCCAGTGCCTGCTGAAAAACCTTGCTACCTGTGCTGACTCGAAGCTCACCATGAGAGCCATTACCGGAACTCCCCAGCACCTCACCAGAAGAGCAAACACCCCCGGATGTAGCACCCTCTCCTCGGGGTCTACTCTGCGACGACTGAGGAAATCCGCTTCGAGATTGTCTACGCTGGCCACATGTTGAGCCGCGAGAGCCTGGAGATTGTGTTCGGCCCACACCCACAGCTGACCCGCTTTGGCTTCCAGTGTAGCACTTCCTGTGCCCCCCTGCCGATTGATGTAGGCCACTGTTGTCGCATTGTCTGACAAGACTCGGACTGCCTCCCGACCGAGAGTGTCCTGAAACTCTGGTAGCGCCAGAAACACCGCTCTCATCTCCAACCTGTTGATGGACCGAGACGTCTCCTCCTGAGACCAACGACCCTGAGCAAACCTGCCTTCGCAATGAGCCCCCCCCAACCCAGGAGGCTCGCATCTGTCTTGAGCAGTCCCCAGGACGGCGGTCCAGTGGCATGCCGGCTTCCATATTCTCCGTTCTCAACCACCATCGCAGCTCGTGACGCACATTCTGAGGGCAAACTAACCTCTGCGATAGGACATCCGACTTGATGCGACCAACGACAGAGGAGCGCTGCCTGTAACGGCCGCACGTGCGCTCGGGCCCACAGAACCACTTCTATCGTGGCTGCCATTGTTCCCAACAACTGCAGGTACTGTCATGCTGTTGGAGCCAGACTCGAAAAGAAACGCCTGACGAGTTGTCGCAGACCTAGAGCCCGGGCCCTGGGCAGGAACACCTTCCCCTGCTTTGTTTCGAAGCGCGCCGCAAGGTACTGCAGGGATTGCGATGGTACCAACCTGCTCTTTGCAAAGTTGACTACCCAGCCCAGGCCTTCAAACATCTGGACCACCCGGGCCGTCGCTGCCGAGCTGTCCTCTCTCGACTTCGCTCGGATCAACCAATCGTCCAAATATGGGTGCACCAGTACTCCCTCTTTGCGGAGCGCCGCCGCCACCACCACCATGACCTTGGGAAACGTCCGTGGCGCCGTTGCCAGCCCAAAGGGCAGCGCTTGAAATTGGAAATGTCCCATGGGTACCGCAAATCTCAGCCACTTCTGATGCTCTTGCCGAATCGGGATGTGCAGGTAAGCATCCGTGAGATCTAACGACGTCAGGAACTCCCCGGTCCAGACCGCTGCCAGCACGGAACGCAAGGTCTCCCTCCGAAAATGGGTAATCCGGAGACAACGGTTCACCCTTGTCAGAGCCAGGATTGGGCGAAATGTGCCCTCCTTCTTTGGCACTACGAAATAGATGGAGTAGCGACCGGAACAGCACTGCTCCGCGGGCACCGGCAGCACCGCCTCAAGCTGCAGCAGCCGCTGTAGTGTGTCCTGGACCGCCTGCCTGTGCCCAGGGCTGAGCAGGGAGAACGGACAAAGGAACCTATGACGGGTCGATGGAGTTCTAATACGTACCCCTCTCGAATGACCTCCAGGACCTACTAATCTGACTTAATTCGGACCCAGGCAGGGTAAAACTCCCGCAACCAACCTCCCCTGGGAACTACCCTCTCCTGAGCCCGCCTTATCTCATTGTGTCTGTTTTGTGGCCGAGGACTGGAAAGGAGCGAACCCCCGGCCTGCTCCCCTGAATCCTCGAAACCCCTGACCCCTAAGCGGGAACTTCCCCCGCTGGGACTGTCCATAACGGGGAGAATGAAAACTACAAAAGTCTCTCGGGACCTCCCTGAATCCTGCAGAACTGCGGCCCTTCTTCGGCTTGTCCTCTGGGAGATGTCCCCCCTGGGACTCCCCGAGGTCCTGGACCAACTTATCTAAATCCTCCCCAAATAAAAGCGTACCCCCAAAGGGTAACTTGCTAAGCCGAGCCTTAGACGAACTGTCCGCCGACCAGGTTCTCAACCAGAGATACCTCCGAGCTGCTACTACGGAGACCATCCCCTTAGCCAAGCCGCGGAGGAGATCAGAATGAATATCCGCCAAGTACGCGGTTCCCGATTCCAGTCGCGTGGCATCTACAAGCTGCCCTTCCAGATGGTCTCCTGCAACCTCTGGGACCACCTCAAACAGCCACGTGCCACCGAAGCCGGTCTGCATGGACAGCACGCAAACATCGAACACCTGCTACAACAGAGTAACCTCCTGTCCTGAACATCCTTCAGCGCTGCGGTCCCCCCTCCACGGGAATTGTGGTTTTCTGAGTGACCGCCGATACCACCGCAACTACCTTTGGAGAACGAAACAGCTCCCTATCGCGGTTCGCGAGCAGATAAAGGCGAGCCAACGCTCTAGCCCCCTTAAGGGCCGCCTCTGGCAAATCCCATTTTTCCTGTATCATATTCCGAAATACCCTATGGAGGGGAAACACTCTCTGGGATGTCTGTACCGCCTGCAACAGTGGATCTTCTAATGACTCTTCCGCTGCTTCCTCACTGGAAGGCAGGTTTAGTGTCTTTAGCGTCTCCGAAACCAGGGCTGGAAGCCCTTCACACCGAAAGACTCTGACTACCCAGCACTGCTGCTCCGAGTCAGGCAACTCTCCGTCTTCCAGCTCATCTTCCGAGAACTCTTCCCTTTTTGGCGTTCCCCTCGCTCAGGTCATCAGCGAGCTAAGGCGCGGGACCCTCCGAAGTGGCCCTACACCTTTTAGCCACCGGAGCACCGTTCCCCAAACCGACCAGAGAGGCCGAGCGCTTCTGACTCTGGGGACCGTGAGGAAGAGCCGACATCGCGGGCTGAAGGAAGGCAAAAGCCTGCTGCATCAAGGCAACGAAGTTTGGCGGAATCCCAGTCACCTCCCCCGCCTGTCCCTGCTCCTGTGACCTGGCGGAGCCACTGCCCGAGGAGGGCCCTGGCACTGGCTCCTCAGGATCTAGAGACAGAGATAACAGTGCCTCAGTGCCTGTACGAATAGCCTTCCAGCCTGCTAGGGGCTGTCCCGGCTCTCTGTCCATATGCTGCGCCTCTAGGGAGCAAGGGACACAGACTCCTGATTCCAGCACTGAACTTTTCCTCCTGCCGCACACTAGACAGCGTGGCATTGCAGGCATAGCAGCCGCCTCAAAGAACTGCTCTAAACCACCCCGGGAACTCTCCCTCCCCCCCGCTGGCCCTGACCGCCAGCCCCGGAAGGAAGGGCTCTCTCCGGGTTGGAGTCCTGCAAAAAACAGCCTAGATACACCTGCTCAATATTTCAATAAGGGAAAAGTACAGCATAGCTCGTTTCCCTTTGAACTTCTCTTTTCTTTCTTTTTCCCCAACAGGCCAACGCTCTGTAAGCGCCTGATGAGCCTATAGCAGGTCTGCAGCAAATGAGGCTTAAAACGCTTCCAAAAAGTCACTATAAAAAAACTGCGGTTTTCAAAATGGCCGCCGGGACTTTTCCCGCGCAGCAAAAATGTGTCCGGAGGGCAAAGAACTCGTTTATGAAATCCCCCGCTGAGGCAGGGACTTCCCTCTCAACTCCCCTCCAAGAAACAAGTAAAAGAAAATTCAAAAAGAAAGAAAAAACGCCATTAAAGTCAGCGAGACCTACTTACAGTTCCCTGCTTCAACCTGAGGTGCTGCAATGAGGCAGACACGCGCCGGAGCTCAGCCTGCTCGTGGCTTTGGCTCCAACGGTGCTCCCACCACCAATCTCACTGTCCCTTAGAGATGGCTGGGGCTAAGCCTTCCACCTGCTCCTCACGCTTGAGGGTTCGGGAGCAGGGAGGCTACTTCTGCTCTGTAAAGCTGCTCCTTCTCAATAAGGGGCAGCCCCCCCCCCACGAGAGGGAAAATTGAGGGAGAAAGGAGGAAGCAGGACTGGAGTCAGAGGGAAGAAAAAAGTGGCTATTTATTTTAGAAAGGCAACCAAACAAAAAACATCAAGAATTAGAAAAGGAAAACAAAGAAAAAATTCCTAGCTCTGCCTATTTGTGCTGGGCCTATCCCTAGGCCCAGAATCTCCTCAGCTGCTTGGAGACTGAAGTACTGGTGGAAAGGGGCGGTCCTTGCCTATTTATACCAGAGAGAGAAGAGCTGTGATGTCATTCAGTCTCCAAGGCTGCTGGAGGAGATTCTAAACTCTATGGTTCTGGGACTGGACTAGAGGGACGAAAAGGAATATTTGGGTTTAGAGTTCAGTGGTGACAGCTAGCCGCCACCACTGACTATCACGCCCTGCCCAAGAAAGTTGGGGTTTTGCTTTGTAGAGCAAGAACTGAGTGGGCAGCGTGGCTACATAACATACAAGGCGCATTAATCAAACCCGAACAATGCATCAGTCAGCAGGAGCCATGGCTTTCATGAGCGGAATCCAGAACACATAACAGAAACATAATGCCTGGATCAAATGCAGTGAAACGGTTGTTTTTTCTTTCAATAATACTTCCTAAGTAACAGTCAAGCAAATGGGGCAGGAGACCCCTAGTCATGTGCCCACTGTGTAAGCCAGCACTTCATGTGAGTCTGTATATCTGCCTTTTAGTGATCAGATTTTGCTCTAATGATCCCAAAAGGGTTTCTGGTTCCTTCATATGGCTGCGGTCTCCCTTCCAACCCTGTATTATGAGGCAAAAAAGGGGCCATAAAAGAGATACAGACCTCCAGAAATGCAAGGTGGAGGCCACTGGTCTCCCACTAAAGTATTTGTGATTTCTAGGCACATACAGGACATATGCACTTGCAATAAATGATTCACAACTCCATTTCACACCTGCATTTCTTTCCTGTTTATAAAAGCTCATCTCACAGTCAAATTTCTGAACCATTTTCAAACAATTTTGCAGCACATTAGTGAGCATGGAAGGTGAAGGGGAGGAGGTGCTTCTCAGGCAAATCAGCCCTCTTGATTTCCCCACTTTTTTTTTTTAACTTACAACCAGAAGTGTTAAATGCTTTGACACAAACCCTCTTAAGCTCCTGTGTCCTCATCTCTGAAAGAGAAGTTTATGATTTTTCAAGTCCTGCATACAGAACCGAAATAGGCACAATGAGCTTTTTTGACTTGTCTTCAGATATAGATGTTGTAAGTATTGCATGGCTGAATGCATTTAGTACATCAGTCATCTCTAATGTAAGTACTCCTTAGAGTCAATGTAGTATCCCATACAGCAAAGTGAAATCAATGTTCTAGATTCAGAATATGATTTAAGGGGAGTGGGAAGAGGGGTTAGATTAAGGTTTGCTGTGTTCTAGCCAATGGCAAGGTGTTGGCATTTCTAAGATAATATGTAAGCAGCCTGGGAGGGGATTTAAATTTGTTTTCTTTTTTACAGTACTTCAGCATGAATTTTTGTGCCATCACAATTGCTTGTTTGAATGTGTTAGCAATTGAATGTTTCTAATCAGAAAACTAAGCGCTTTTAAGAATGGAATCCTATATATATTTTTAGGATTCCCTATATGGCAAACCTAAAATCTGCTGCACGCATGGCGCTGCTGGCTCTATAGCGGATTGCCAATGGGGCAGCTTTACAGACTGTCACACCTGGGGTTCTTGGGTTGAAATTTTGGCATTTGTTATTCAGTTTTTCATCCTTTCAAGATAATATGAGTGTGTGTATACTTAACGAGGCTACAATATTTTCGCATTATAAAGTGCTTTCTCCTATACTGACATTCCCTTGGAAGAACCTGGCACATCAAAGGTATGTGAGACAAATTAAAGAACACACTTATCTTCTTAGTTTTTCAAATGTTTCTATAGCAGAAGAAAACTATCAGGAAGGGTGGCTGCATAATTACCTTGGCTGGAAGAAAATACTAGCCTACTGTCTACAGCCTTCACTGTATTAATACCCATTTTTAGTCCCCCCCCCCCGCCTCAGCAGATGAGCAGGTAACAGGAAAATTAATTTTCAGCAGCACAATTGATGATAGCAGAAATTAACTTCAGTGACAAATGTGTGACATCTGCTTTGAGACATAACTTCATTTCTTCTATGGATTTAAAATGGCTTAATGTCAAATAAATAAAAGAGGTAGTGTTGGTCTTCCTTGGTCTGAAGTGTAGCGATATTTGTGTGGTAGTAAGCGTCACGCTACAGCACTCTCTGTAGTATCCTCATAGAAAACATAGTAGGGTAGTTTCCAGTAGTCTGCGTTATTGCAGACAGTTTTCAAAGGGAAACACTAAGGGAAGATCCCCTTAGAAACATGCCTACAAGGGAGATAAGAACAAAAGGACTGATTAGCCATTGTAGTCACTGGTTTAAGTTAAACTCTAGCATGACCTGCAAGGAGCAGCAGGTACAACCCTAAATCCGGCAGAGGGGGGTAACCTGCACTTACAACCACTCTAGCCACCTTACTGGGCAGAATAAATGGACCATACTGGTCTTTATCTGCTATCATATACTATGCTACTATGGAATTTAATTTGTATATTCAGCACTGCTATCCATATAGATAGCAGAAAGAATATAAAGATACTGCAGTTGCCATGCTGGCATTATGCTCTGAGTTTAGGTCTGCTATTTGGCCTAAATATATTACTTATCCAGATGGTGGCTGAATATTTCTACTATCTGGATCATTTTTTGGCCAATCCTTGCTTCTCTCATAACTTGGTCCACTTTTATATGAATAGTGTTGGGCTTTCTGTGATTTAAAAACAGCCTGATACTATCTGTAATACTTTAAAAAACATATGGATAGGACAAATTATACATTTGCTAGCTGCTGGCGAAAGCATAATTGCTTTTGAATATTTGGCTCGAAGTGCCTATACATTTTGCACCTGCTGTATCTACGGATGGCAGAATGAGGGCAAATCCACACTTACATTACAAAATCCAAATGTATGAATGTCGTTCGACTCTTCCGCTCTAAACATATTGCTGGGAGCACCTCTTTTTAAGCAGGCTGGAACCATGCACAGTGTAATTTTAGCCCCTGTGAGGGGAACCATTTCCTATCGGGGCTGGTGACTGCCTAGTTACCCAGCTAAATCCCTAATACTGTCCCGCGCATTGCCATGTTATTCCTGATACTATGCAAATGGAAAGAGAATGGGGAACTTGAAGAAGAGATGAAGTAAGTGGATGGTTCTCACCTATGTTATTGTAGCTAAGAATATCTTTCCATTTATCCACGTCAGTTTTGTAATATCTACATTTGATTCTTTTATCATACTGGTAACCGTGGCAGGTTGCATCCGGTGCCCTATGCCCGTCCTTACTCACCCCTTCATTCTTCTCAACCCCTCCCACACCCTTTTCCCAGATTTACAAATTCCACAGACACAATTTTCTTATTGGAAGTACCAACCGGTCGCAGCTTTATTATAATTCAAACAATTAACTTTACAATATCAAACCGTTCTATAAACAATCTCCCACCAGCGGAGTGATACCCCCCCAGCCATAATTAGCAAAGTGGGGTCGCATCCGCTCCGGCCGTGTCTGACCACCGGCCAATTTCCTACCGCCCTTTCCCCGACCTCGCCATATGACTAGCAAAGGCCAGCAGGGCTTATCCGGGTCGGGGCACCCCGCCCCCGCCCAAGTATGACCAAACGGCTCCGGGCCCCGGAAACCTCCGGGATCCCGCCACCGGCACTGGCATTTTAATGCCCTTGTGCCGCCCCGCCTATGCCCTGCTGCGACCAGTTGGCATCCCCGTGTAAAACACCTTCCAAGGCCTCTTGCCAATCATTCAACAGTAGATCTACACCCACAGGTGACAAATGAACACCATCAATCCTGTACAACCCCGTACAAGTCACTTCCACCCACGGGTGAAGAACTTGAATCCCACCTTGTCCCATTAACCACCGTCCTATTTGACGATTTATTTTTGTAAGACCCCGCGACCAACGCCGCTGGGCCGCACAAACAGGCCTTGGAATGATGTCCGACCAAATTAAGTGAATTCCCGGGAACATATGCAGTAACATAGTTAAGTCTTTGATAACAAGTCGTATGAATTGCTTACAAGTCCATGTAACTAGGTCGTTGCCACCTAAATGCAACAGCAGCAGCCGTGGCTTGCCCCTCACTCGCTCATGGTGCCGGAGCAAAGGCAGGAGCTGAGACCACCTCAACCCCCTCTCACCCAGCCATAGCAGCGACACTTGAGCAGGATCCAGCCCCAGATTAGTCCCCAATGGCCGCTCAGCCGCTCGCCGGCCGGCCCAGTACATGAAAGAGTGCCCTATCATCCAACCGCTCTGGACACTCCCTCCTGCAACTGCAAAAGAAAACAAGAGTTAATCCATATTTCGCTTTGTTATTATTATTAATATATATTTTTTTTTTTTTTTTTTTTATAAACGAACATAACCCCGGAAAGCCTGAGAACGCCACCTCCCAATACTCTGAATGTCCTGCTGGGACAAGCCTGCCGCAGCAGCGCTGGAGGCTGCGCCAATACGAAAAGAATGAGCTGCATAATGTTCGGGGGGCTCCCCTACAGCCTTCAATGCCAACCGCAGAACTGCTACCACCTGAAAACGTGTAAGCAGCCGCCCGTCCGCATGCAGAAACAACCCCCCAACCCGCAATGGGCGGACCCGTAAGAAAGCACTCATTGCGCTCACCGGACAAGTGTGAAACCCTGGAATCCCACTCAGCCATACCCACAAACCTTTGCCTTGGGGATCAGTCTTAGATTTTTCTAACAAAATTCTCAATCGCCCTTTTTCAAAGCAAACATGCTGACGCTGCAGAATCCCCACATCTCCTGCCCTGGACGATCGCGCCACCAGCTCACCCATGCGAAAAGCCCCAAAAAATGCTAAAGTAAAAACAGCTCGAAAAAGCGTCACCTCATACTGCGACGAGGCCACCACCGCCAAGGACTTGCATATCTTTTCTAGTAAATCATGCGTGATGGGACGCCGAGCATCGAAATGTACAGGCACTGCCCGACCCCACCCTTGCAAGAGCCGACGGGCTAAGGCACCCCCTGACGGGAAATCCCAACCCACTGCCTTCGCAAAGTACTCGAAGCCTGCCAAATGACTGCGCACTGCCGAGCGAGTCACTCCATTCTCTTTCGCCCATACCACATATTGCCCCAGCAACTGAGGTGAAACCGGCCCAGACCACCAACCCGATCGCTCCAAAAATTCCACCACCTTCTGACATCCTCGCCGATACGCCGCCCAGGTGCCAGCTGCTACAGAACACCGCAACAAGTCTTTCATTCCGGATGGCCAAGACTCCATAACTTCCAAGGGACCGCACTTCCTTCTGCATCTGCTTGTGGTGCCAATCGACGGAATTGCTCGAACTTGAAACGGGAAATAGAATCAGCGATGGAATTAGCATACCCCGGAATATGTTGAGCTCTCAAGTACACATTTAACCGCAAACAAGCCAAAATCACTTCCCTCATCAAGTTAGCCACCAAAAGACAGTGCGGTGAATAATGGTTCACTACCTGGACTACTGACTCATTATCACACCACCACAAAACCTTTTTGTTAGCAAATCTATCAGGCCACAATTCCAAGGCAACTAAGATGGGAAACAGTTCCAAAAAAGTTATGTTACTGGTAAGCTGCGACTCGCACCAGGATTGCGGCCAACGCTCCGCACACCAAGCCCCAGCGAAGTAAATGCCCAAACCTATGCCCCCCGCCGCGTCAGTATACAATTGCAAATCCGCACTACTGAGCTCCGGTTCCAGTAAAACTGTGGTCCCATTAAATTCTTCCAAAAAGACCTGCCAAATCCGCAAATCCGCCTTAATTGACTTCGAGACTCTCAGATGATGATGAGGCTTACGCACCCCCACGGTAACTGCCGCCAAACGCCTCAAAAATACCCGGCCCATCGGTATCACCCGACAAGCGAAATTTAACGAGCCTAACAAAGCTTGCACCTCCTTCAGTGTCAAAGACGATGATGCCAGCACATTGGCCACCAACACCCGCAATCCGCGAATTTTTTCCTGTGGAAGCCGTGCCACCATGAAGTCTGAATCAAGCTCCACCCCCAAAAAAGTAATCCGCGTAGTAGGACCTTCCGTCTTTTCTTTTGCCAACGGTACTCCCAATTCCCTGGACAAATCCACAAAACCATCCAGCAATACACGACATTCCTCAGAGTGTTCCGATCCCACAAATAAGAAATCATCCAAGTAATGCACCACTTGCTCTATACCAACTTTACGTTCAAGTGCCCACTGTAGAAAAGTACTAAACTTCTCGAAGTATGAACACGAGATGGCACAGCCCATAGGCATGCATTTATCAAAATATATACCATCCTCGAAGCAAAAACCCAACAAGTAAAACGACGCCGGGTGCACTGGAAGTAGCCGGAACGCCGACTCAATATCTACCTTTGCCATCTGTGCCCCACGCCCGGCGGATCGTACGAGGTTCACTGCCTTGTCAAAAGATGCATATCGCACGGAACATAATTCTCGCGGAATACAGTCATTGACCGAAGCTCCTATGGGGCTGGACAAGTTATGTATCAGGCGGAATTTCCCCGGCTCCTTCTTTGGTATGATACCCAATGGAGAAATCACCATTCCTTCAAATGGCTGACTGACAAATGGGCCCGCTACCCTACCAAGCGACAATTCCGCCGCCAACTTTTCTCTCACCACCGAGGCGAATCGCTTCACAGACACTGAATTCCGCCCCACCGAACCCCCCACCTGTCCACATACCGGGATTACAAAACCATAATTAAAACCAAAATATAAAGCCTCTCTATTGGTTTGTCGAGTGTACCGGCCCAACCATGCATTCAATATTGACACTCTAACAGGCGTAGGGGCGAGGCCAAACCTCGCATTATTTTGTGCCAGAGGTAGGGGGCAGGGAGCTCCCTTTTTTGACACATTTAACGGCTGGATGCGCTCCCCCGCAAAGGGAACAGACGTGCCGGAATTTGCAATCTGGGAAAGGGCACGAGGTCTTGTTGAACCTCCAGCAAAGGTCACCTGCCCCATTGCCCCCTGTACGCTGCTGTACGAAACTCGCTCCCCCACGAAAGGACCGACCCGTCCCCCCCCGCTGACAACTGCCCCTTTTACCCCTCCTCCGACACCACTCCTGGCCGACATCTGTGTCAACCACAAATTAATGTCCTGCATACCCCAAGACACAAGTCTATTCCCTTCCATCTTGTCTCTAAATTTCTCGTCATAGTTTAACCATGACCATCCTTCATGCGTCTGCGACGCCTCCAAGATTGAATCCGCGTAGGATAAAAGCCTCTCGTATTGTCCCGGGTAATGTTGTCCCCAAACACTAATCAAACGCAAAAAAGCCCATGTCCAATTGACCACATTTCTCGAAACTTTCTTGATACGCCCCGCCTTTTCATCCTCCTTACGTTTTTTCCTACTTTCGCCCGATCGTTTGCGACCGTCTAGCAACCGGAAAATATCTATATAACGCCGCTTTTTAATTTTTTGTCGCAACTTCCGTGGCACTCCCTCCCATAACTCAGAAATTACCACAGCCGAAGGCAAACCACCCTCTGTACTCCTCCCTGAGACCGTTGCGTCACCCTTCCCCTGCCGACACATACTATCTTCCGAAGACGGCACCGAAGAAGACGAATCCGAGGACGAAGCCGACGAAGAACTGTCCCTGTGACGCCTTCTACAGGAATGTTTCCGTTTTGCTGTCCTTTTTGCACCCTTTTTACCACTCCCTCTACTCCTCTCACCCGAGTCCACCTGTAACTCACCTGCAACACCAGTCGCCGACGCCACCACCTCATCAGGGCCCACATCCACGGTACTGAGCCCCGCATCCTGCTCCTGTCCGCCAACTTCTCGAACCGCACCTTCACTGGGCATCTCCCGCTGCCGTATCAAAGTCGAATTCACTCGCTCTACTCGCCGCATTCCACTGTCGGTCCTCCCTGATAATGGCGGCGGACCCTGTGGAGACATAATAGGAAAAAGAGGGGGAGGGGGAACAGGCGAAGACCACCCCGGCTGCCATGCATCCAACCATTCAGCTCGGGAAGAACCTTGCCCACCCCCTAACCAGTGTCCCCATGTAGAGGGACCACCCCATGCCCCATAGGCACCATGGCCCCGTTGCACACTCTCCCAGTACGCCCTGTCGCTAGTATTTATGGGCTGTGCACCCGCTGGCCCGACCATAGGTCCAACTCCCATAGACCCATAGCCCCATCCCCCCCGCGTTAAACACCCTTGCTCCTGCTCATGCCCCCCCCCCACTAATTCCTCCCCATCCCCAGCAGATCCAAGTTCATTTGCAACCCCAGGCGAAGTCCCGGGATCAGCTCCCACACCACCCCTTTGAGACTGTCCCCGCCTAACTTGCCGCTTCGCACTGGGTCCCACAGCCCCTCTTCCCCGCAGCGATGACAACCCTTCTCCCCGACCACGCGGAGGTGCCTTTGCCCGAGGCAGCCTCCGACTGGCCGTGCCTCGCTGACCCCGGCCCCCCCCGCTACCCCCCCTCCCTGTAGCCCCAGCCCTATTACCCGCTTGAGCACCCTTTGCCTGCGCCGCCCTATCAGGGCCAGCTGCCCCAGCCCTCACTCCACGTGCCATTCAACAATGAGGACCAGCCCCCAGCAAAACTCTTATTGAGCTTAATTATTCTGTTTCTTTGTTTTTTTGTTTTTTTTTTGTTGTTTTTTTTTTTTTTTAAGTTGCTGCCCCGAAGACCCTTTGAACCCCTTGCAAATCGAGCCCTCAGCTGACCAGACCGCCGCCGCAAAAAAGCCGTAGAGCGCACCAAGCCCGCAGCTACACCCCCAGATATCACCACACAGGCCCCATAAATGTCCCCGGCTGTCCCAACCAGCGTGCACCCGCTTCCCACGCTGCCCGATTTTTTATTTGCCCGGCACTCTCTCTACAAGGCTTACCGCTCCGGAATCGCTGCCGACGAAAAGGGGGGGGGGGTGAGCATCAGTGGCTCCTTCTTAAAACCTTCGTCTAACGCCGGCAGCTCTGATTGGCTCCGCTCTCCCCATCTGCGGAGCCAATCCATTTAAACGTTGCTGCCGGCGTCAGCAGCCTCCACGCTCCTTCCTCATCCCTCCCCCCCCCCTCCTTCTTTGAAGCCGGAAGGACGGACCGGGACCGGGCCGACCGCCCGGTTACCGGCGTCCCTCGCGACTCCGCGCTCGGACTTAAATGTAGAGAAGTGGGCAAATGTAGGGGCATGATTATTAAGCTCCATGCTGATAATGTGCTACATGTGGGGGGGGGGGGGAGCAAACCCCTGGGCTACCTGCCTTGTAGAGGAAACGACCCCCATCCCACCTAGTCTCCGGCCCAACATGCACTGCGAGGATAATGCAGAGTTTTTAGGTCAGGGACCCACACTACTTTTTAGCGCAGTGCTGATATCATGCACTAACCTAGCGCAACCCTGGTAGCGTGCTTTAGTAGACACGCCCCTTAGATACATAAACCAATATTCAGGCCCATATTGCTTTTCGCTATCATCTAACTCCTCTTACATGCTTTGGATAATCGAGGGAAAAGAAAAAAATATGAAAAAATTCAGAAACAAGGAGTTACAGGTACACTAAGAAGTAATTTTTTCATTTCATTTATTAGATTTATAAGCTATTCATAACTGTATAGCTAGGCAGTGTATAAACATAACATTCATAATACTTAAGATAAAAATACAATAAAAACATGAAGTAAAAACAACGGAGAGCACAATACAATAACATCAGGTATGACATTGAAAAAATGAAAAACAGAACAGAGAAGCAGGATGCACAGAAGAGTATAAACATAGAGTCTGATACTCGAAAGGCATTTATACTGTTTACAACCCAGTAAACTGTGTAAGTGTCTTAGATGGGGATTTTCAACAGCACCTACACGGTTAGTGCATTTGAATATCCTGGGCCTGATATTCATATGTCTGGATCTTCAATCTGCATCTTAAAGATAGGCAAGGAAAACACTTGTCTATCTTTAAGGTGCCAGAGCTAACCGGGCAGCATCCAATATCGCTGCTGCCTGGTTAGCTTCGGTGGCTTCTGGCTTTGGTGGCGATCAGTGGATACTCAATGTAGTCACTGCGGCATTGAAGATCCAGTTTGGAGGTCAGCGGGGAGGGCTGTGTGTCCATCAGCACATAGCCCTTCGAAGATCCGGACAGATGAATATCAGGCACATATAGTCTAGCTAAGAAATATAGGCATGCAATATGACAAACATTTATTTATTTATTTATTTAGTGTACATTTGTATCCCGCTGCTTCCAGCGATCAGCAGCGGTTGCTATACATGGTAGGAGTGGCTGTACCGGCCAGGGATTAGAAAGATATACATTGTGATTGGGAGGGTTACAGATTACACTTGATTGATGAGAAACACTTCACACAGGATATATTATGTACATATTTACACATAAACTGAATGCATTTCTCATTGTGAGATTACACGGGGTACAGTGACTTTCCCACGCATGGTAGACACATGGTAGTGGGATACAGTGGTAGTGGGATACAGTGCCTAGGTTACATTGTAATGCGATTGGAAGAGGTGAGTCTTAAGCTTTTTTCTGAAGTCCTTTAAGTCACAGTTTGCACGTAGTTCGCATGGCAGCCGGTTCCAGAGTGGTGGAGCTATGAGTGAGAATGCTCTGTTACTTGTACATGCATTAACAGTTCTGATGCACTTCGGGAGACAGAGGGTATTGAGGTTTACTGTTCTTCTGCTCCTGTTGTTGGGTAGATTGGTGATTAGGCTGTTGAGGTGTGAGGGTGCTAAATTATGAATAAGCTTGAATGTAGTGATTATGATTTTGTATTGGATGCGGGCCGTAATGGGGAGCCAATGTAGCTCAATTAGTACAGGTGTATTGTGCTCAGAGAGGCCTTTTTGCATAATGATTCTGGCAGCAACATTTTGTGCCATTTGCAGAATATTTATAGTTTTCTTTGGCAAACCTTGCAGTATGGCATTGCAATAGTCTAGATGGGGAATGATGAGTGCTTGCGTGACAGTCCTGAAGTCGGCATGATCGAGGATGTTACGTAGTGGCTGCAAGACTCTTAATGTGTGGAAAATGGCCCGATTGGTACTTCGAAGGTGTTTGTCCATATTTAGGTTGTTGTCCAGCATCACTCCAAGATATTTTATTTCGGTCTTGATGTTGTAAACTTTATTGTTCATGGTGACTGTTGCTGGGGGATTGAATCGTGGTTTCCTGGAGATACACATTGCTTCTGTTTTTTTGTGGTTTATGGACATGTTATTTCGTTGCAACCAGATTTGCAGCTCGAGTAAGCATTTTTCAAGTTTGTTGAGGTTTGGTCAGGGAAAGCGAAACCAGCACATGCTGCCTTTCAGTTGCATGCAACAGAAGACCATGAAAATCACAGAAAACTAACAACATCTATACAAACAGAAAGGAGAAGAACAGAAGGAAGGAATAGACACTTTATTAAAGTGGGATCAAATGACACACACAAAGAAGACAGCTGCAATACCAGAACATGAGAAGACCCATACTGATAGAGACCATACTCCATGATGGATGATTAACATGTACAAAGAAACACTCACGAGACTGATCATCTCTACCAGTTCCTCCATGGACCACCAGAGTACCACTGTCCCTTCAGTTCCCAGTCCTGAAATCCAGAAGGCAGGCTACCATGCTCCAAACTCTAAACCAGGTATAAATGCCCAACAAAATCTGGATCGATCTGAAATATATCTAAAGAAAGACAACACTCATTAGTGGAATGAATCCAATGAGTAGAAAACAAAGCAATAATCTAGAGAAAAGATACTTATGCTAGTAGCACACATAGGACACATAGGATTCATCAACTATGTAATCCTACCTTTGTCAAACAGAAATATAGGAAACAAGATATGCCAGACTTACAAAAGCTGGGAGAAGAACCCATCAGAGTGAGTCCTCATCACAATATTAGTCCTGGAAGATGATCTGCTGACTCTGAAAGTGTTGGCCATGGCTGCCAGCCTCTCTCCAACAACAAGCATGAGCACGTGAAGCTTGCATTTTCATACTGTGACTACAGTCATTGCTAAGGCAGTACATCACAAGCACTTAAGGGGCCCACATCTTTTTTGTACTGCTTAGGCACAGCTGATCTTGTGCATGGTACTGATTCTTAACAGCTGGTTTAGAGAAGGTGGAAGAGGCAGTGGCAAGAATTTCTCTTTGGCTACCAGATGTTCCATGTGTTTGTATGTGGAATGAATTTCATGAGTACTGACATGGACCACACCAGCAGGTATGCATGGCATCCTAACCTAGAATGCACTATGCCAGCAAATATGTCTGATTGATGAGTTGTAGAACATAATACCAATGGAGGCCCTTAGCCTTGCTGCCCTGTGTAGAAAGGTGTTGCAAGACTATGAAGCCATCATAGTAATAGAGTGGATGAGGATTGCATGATGTGACTACAAGAAACATGCAAGGCTAGTATCTTGTGAATTCTGTTTCTTCCTGGAGAGGGTAGCTGTGAGTGAAAGATGCAAAATGTAGATTAAGAACAAATTCATTGTTTTCTCTTTTGGATGCAGGCCTTGCATGCCTGCAGTTCCTCTTGCCCTGCAGCTTGCTAAGGTATCAGGAGTTTGTATGCTCTGTACAGTGCATGCACATGTGCGAAGGTTTTCGCCATTGATGCCTATAAAGTTGGTGTGAATACGTGTTTCGAGAGTATGCAAATGATGTGTCTGGCCACAAAAGTGTCGGCAAGTCTTTTTGTTTTTATGCCTTTAGATCACATTGACATCATTACCCAAGCATGCCCAGTATAGTTTCACCTCCTTTTTCTATAGAGGACCTACACATCACTATAATGACTTTGTATGCTCAAGAAGAAATAACGGGCTTACATATAGGGCAACAAGGCCGCTAATACATTCTATACTTTTGAGCAGGGCAGATCTGAAAAACCTTATCAATTCTCATTGTCATCCGATTTGGCTTCCGGTGGAGTCACTCTTCTAGTTTTGAATAGAAAATATTTTTTGCACCAGTTAGCATAAATGGTTATTTATCTTGGTCTCTTTTCTGTCCTCAAAAAATGGACGGATCAACTCCATTGTGCCAAAGCACAATTACATATTATATTAAAGAAAATAACTTTAACAACTTAACTTGATAAAAGCCTAAGTACTTTCAGATGAAAATTAGGCTATTAGCCTTATTCACAAAAGATATGTTAATAGGCTCCATTAGAACTGCAGTAAATAACACACACGACTGTAATGCTGCTTTTGTGAATACAGCTGTATATCAATAATGACAGGATTGCAAATTGCTTTCAGATGGAAAAAGAGATAGAATAATAAATGATCAGAGACTTTATTGAAAAGGTGAAAATGCTCCGTTGCAATATAAATTGAAGCCTGTGGAGGAAGCCTACGTAGGTTTTGCATTAGAGAGGGAAAAGGCAGAAAACTTGACTTCATCATGTTCCCATCTCGATTGGAGATGAAAAGCACCGAGAATTACTTATACAACAATCTGTGACAACGACAAATTTACAGTGTGCATCAAAGCAATCTCGCACAAACAGCCAGGGAGCTTATAACATAAACATAAGAACATAAGAAATGCCATACTGGGTCAGACCGAGGTCCATCAAGCCCAGTATCCTGTTTCCAACAGTGGCCAATCTAGGTCATACGTACCTAGCAGTTTCCCCAAAAGACACAGGTTCTGCAGTGCTTGTACTAGGCCAAGCATTGATATCCTGGGTCCCTTTTTAATAGTGGTTTATGGACCTTTCCTCCAGGAACTTGTCCAAACCTTTTTTAAACCCAGCTATACTAACAGCCCTTACTACATCCTCCGGTAACAGATTCCAGAGTTTGATTGCACGTTGAGTGAAGAAATATTTTCTCCTATTTGTCTTAAATAGTTTACCCTGTAGCTTCATTACATGTCTCCTAGTCCTTCTATATTCTGATAGCGTAAACAATTGATCCACGTTTATCCGTTCCACTCCATTCATTAATTTATAGACCTCTATCATATCTCCCCTCAGCCGTCTCTTTTCTAGGTTAAAGAGCCCTAACCTTTTTAGCCTCTCTTCATAGGAGTAGCCTTCCATCCCCTTCACCAATTTGGTGGCTCTTCTCTGTACTTTTTCTAATAACTCTATGTCCTTTTTAAGATACGGTGACCAGAATTGCACACAATATTCAAGGTGCGGTCGTACCATGGAGCGATACAGAGGCATTATAATATCCCTTGTTTTATTCTCCATCCCTTTCCTTATGATACCTAGCATTCTATTTGCTTCCTTGGCCGCCGCTGCACACTGGGTGGAGGGTTTTAACATGTTATCCACGATGACTCCTAAATCTTTTTCCTGGGTGGTGGTTTCTAATGTGGAGCCTTGCATCGTGTAACTATAGTGTGGGTTGTTCTTTCCTAGGTGCATAACTTTGCACTTGTCCACATTAAATTTCATCTGCCATTTGGATGCCCAGTCTTCCAATTTATCCAGATCCTCCTGCAGTTTTCCACAATCCTCTTGGGTTTTAACAACTTTAAACAGTTTTGTGTCATCTGCAAATTTGATAACCTCACTAGTTATTCCCTTTTCCAGGTCATTTATGAATATGTCAAAAAGTAGCGGACCCAGTACAGATCCCTGGGGTACTCCACTATTCACCTTTTTCCATTGGGAATATTGGCCATTTAGCCCTACCCTCTGCTTTCTATCTTTTAACCAGTTCCCGATCCACAATAGTACACTGCCTCCTATCCCATGACTTTTTAGCTTCGCCAAAAGTCTCTGATGGAGGACCTTGTCAAAAGCTTTCTGAAAGTCCAGATACACTATATCAACCGACTCACCTTTGTCTACCTGTTTATTTACACCTTCAAAAAAACAGATCAGATTAGTAAGACAAGATCTTCCTTGTCTAAAGCCATGTTGGCTGTCTCCCATTAGGCCATGACTATCTACATGCTGTGTAATTTTGTTCTTTATGATGGTTTCTACCATTTTCCCTGGTACTGACGTCAGGCTCACCGGTCTGTAATTTCCCGGGTCACCCCTGGAACCCTTTTTAAAAATTGGTGTTACGTTGGCGACCCTCCAATCTTCAGGTATTACAGATGATTTTAATGAAAGTTCACAGATTACCAATAACAGGTCTGCAATCTCATATTTCAGTTCTTTCAACACTCTGGGATGTATACCATCCGGTCCAGGTGATTTTGCTACTATTCAGTTTATCAAATAGTTGTAATATATCTTCCCGGTTGTAGCGATATTTCTCTCAATTCCTCTGCAGTATCACCTTTAAATACCACTTCAGTCTTGGGTAACATCCCTACATCTTCCTCAGTAAAGACCGAAGCAAAGAATTCATTCAGTCTCTCTGCTATAGCCTTGTCTCCTCTTACTGCCCCTTTTACCCCTCTATCATCTAATGGTCCAATTGACTCTCTCACGGGCCTTTTGCTACGAATGTACTTGAAAAAGTCTTTATTTCGTGTTTTTGCTTCCGTAGCAAGTTTCTTCTCAAATTCCCGCTTTGCCTGCCTTATCAATGCTTTGCATTTAACTTGCCAGTGCTTGTGCTGTTTCCAGTTTTCATCATTTGGCTCTTTTTTCCATTTCCTGAAGGTTGCTCTTTTGGCAGCAACAGCCTCTCTGACCTCACCTTTAAACCATGCTGGCAGTTTTTTGGACTTTCTTCCACTTTTCTTAATGCGTGGAATACAGCTGGTCTGGGCTTCGAGGATAGTATTTTTAAATAACACCCAAGCTTGCTGTAAGTCTTTAACCTTTGGAACCGCTCCTTTTAGTTTTTTCCAAACTATATTCCTCATTCTATCATAGTCTCCCTTTTGAAAGTTAAAAGGTAGTACTGTGGATTCCTTTACTATCTGTCCTCCACTGATTAAATCAAACATGATCATACTATGATCACTATTGCCAAGTGGTCCCAACACCCTTATTTCTTGCACCAGATCTGGCGTTCCACTAAGGACTAGGTCCAGTATGGCTTCCCCTCTGGTCGGTTCATGAATCAGCTGCTCCAAGAAGCAGTCATTTATTTCATCTAGAAACTTTATCTCTTTAGCTTGTCCTGCTGTGACACTGTCCCAGTCGATACCGGGGTAATTGAAATCACCCATTATTACTACTCTGTTGTGGCTTTTGTTAGCTTCCTTGATTTCTTTGAGCATTTCATCATCCATTTGTTCATTCTGGCCAGGTGGTCGATAGTATACTCCCACTGCCATCACCTTCCCCTTCATAAATGGAATTTCAATCCATAGAGATTCTACAGCAAATTTTGTTCCCTGCAAAACTTTAATCCTTTCTGACTCAATGCCCTCTCTAACATAGAGCGCAACCCCTCCACCAATTTGTTCAGCTCTATCATTACGATATAGTTTGTATCCAGGTATCACAGTGTCCCACTGGTTATCCTCCTTCCACCATGTCTCTGAGAGTGCAATCATATCTAACCTCTCATTTAGTGCTATATATTCTAATTCTCCCATCTTATTGTTTAGACTTCTAGCATTGGCATACAAGCATTTTAGAGACTGTATTTTATTAATATTAATCTGGCTATTGGTAGGCATGGGTAATTGGGAATCCTTATGCTCTGTCTGCTCCTTACTCAAGGGCATTTGGGCTACTATACTCCCTTTTGGAACCTCACTGCTTTTGGTAGTATCCTTCAAGGATACCTTTGTCCGAACCATGCGCTCCTGGGTGACTGTCGGCTTTCCCCTATTTTCTAGTTTAAAAGCTTCTCTATCTCTTTTTTAAAGGTTAATGCCAGCAGTCTGGTCCCATCCTGATTAAGGTGAAGCCCATCCCTTCGGAAGAGCCCCCCCTTTCCCCAGAATGTTCCCCAGTTCCTAACAAATCCAAAACCCTCATCCTTGCACCATTGTCTCATCCACGCATTGAGACTCCGGAGCTCTGCCTGTCTTTTGGGTCCTGCACGTGGAACAGGAAGCATTTCGGAGAACGCTATCCTGGAAGTTCTGGATTTCAACTTCCTACCTAAAAGCTTAAATTTAGCCTCCAGAACTTCCCTACCACATTTTCCTATGTCATTGGTACCAACATGTACCAAGACAGCAGACTCCCCCCCAGCACTATCTATGATCCTATCTAGGCGGTGCGTGAGATCTGCTACCTTCGCACCAGGCAGGCATGTTACCAGGCGATCTTCACGTCCACCAGCCACCCAGCTATCTACATTCCTAATGATTGAATCACCAACTATAACAGCTGTCCTGACCCTCCCCTCATGGGGACATGGCCCTGGAGAAACGTCCTCGGTGCGAGAGGGTTTTACATCACCTGGAGGACAGGTCCTAGTTACAGGATCACTTCCTGCCACACCAGGGTGATGCTCTCCTGTCACGTGACCTCTCTCCTCCATGGCAACAGGGATGCTGCCAGACTGGAGGTGGGACTTCAGGACTATATCCCTGTAGGTCTCGTCCATGTACTTCTCTGTCTTTCTTATGTCTTCCAGGTCTGCTACTCTAGCCTCTAGAGAACGGACTCGTTCCCTGAGAGCAAAGAGCTCCCTGCACTTAGTGCATATGTAGGACCTCTCACCAACTGGGAGAAAATCATACATGTGACACTCAATGCAAAAGACTGGAGAACCCCCATCTCATTGCTGGACCTCTGTCTGCATCTTAGTTTAAAGCTTGTGTTTAGGTTTTTTAAATTCGGTATATAATAAGGATTGGTGTAGATGCTTATACTAATAAAAGTGTATCTAATACCCCTAATACACCCTGTGTACCTGAAGCTTAATTAATCTCAGGTCCTCTGTGTATGACTGATTTGGATTAAGAGCTGCACCTGAGAGCAGCCCCTTTCCTCTAAGATGTGCAAGTACCTATAAAACTACAATTACCCCAGGGGTGGGTGGGTGCTGGGGAGGGAGGGAGGGAGGGAGATAAGTCCTATTAAAGAGGGCAGTTACAAGGTACCCTGTCCTGAACCCTCAGCAGGGGGATGGGGGTACCACACAAAGCCCAGTTAGTTGAGAGAGGCAAGGTAAGTACAGCTGAGAAGGCTGAACTAGCACACCACTAAGACAAACAATAAATAATTAAACAAACAAACAGTTAGACAAACAGTAAATAATTAAATAAACAGCTAGAACTCACAGTAAGATGTCCCAGGAGGCAAATATCCACTCACTAGCAGAGCTCTGTAAAAGTTCAGCCCTTCTCTGATCAGAGAAAAGCAAACTAAAACAGCCTATGCACACGTGGAGAAAACAAGAAGAAGGCTACACAATACCTCAGGGGGAGGGGGGGGAGGGGGAGGATTCACTCAGGCAGGCAAGGACAGGAAAAAAGCTTAACAAACAGCAGGTTCTGGGGAGAGAGATTTAATTCAAAATGGCTACCACACAAAGCCCAGTTAGTTGAGAGAGGCAAGGTAAGTACAGCTGAGAAGGCTGAACTAGCACACCACTAAGACAAACAATAAATAATTAAACAAACAAACAGTTAGACAAACAGTAAATAATTAAATAAACAGCTAGAACTCACAGTAAGATGTCCCAGGAGGCAAATATCCACTCACTAGCAGAGCTCTATAAAAGTTCAGCCCTTCTCTGATCAGAGAAAAGCAAACTAAAACAGCCTATGCACACGTGGAGAAAACAGGAAGAAGGCTACACAATACCTCAGGGGGAGGGGGGAGGGGGAGGATTCACTCAGGCAGGCAAGGACAGGAAAAAAGCTTAACAAACAGCAGGTTCTGGGGAGAGAGATTTAATTCAAAATGGCTACCACACAAAGCCCAGTTAGTTGAGAGAGGCAAGGTAAGTACAGCTGAGAAGGCTGAACTAGCACACCACTAAGACAAACAATAAATAATTAAACAAACAAACAGTTAGACAAACAGTAAATAATTAAATAAACAGCTAGAACTCACAGTAAGATGTCCCAGGAGGCAAATATCCACTCACTAGCAGAGCTCTGTAAAAGTTCAGCCCTTCTCTGATCAGAGAAAAGCAAACTAAAACAGCCTATGCACACGTGGAGATCGGTTAGTGCAAAATAATTGTTAAAAAGAAATTATTTTGGCCTTGATAGGTGTATATTAAGTTTTGAATGATATCTCATTAGCCATCATTGCTGGAACATTTAACAAGAAATAGCTGAATCATCGCAAGTGTTTCAACATTGGCAGCTATTCTCAACAGGGTGTGTGAGCTACCACTCTTCACTGCTATAATAATATAGTGCTACAGCAGGCACTTTGGTGGTAAGAATACATTATTTCCACTGTAGTTATTGCTTTCCTGTACACTAGGCTGACTTCTGATTTTACCTAGGTTCCATTAGAGAACAGCTCAGGGTAAATGAGCGCTGATTAGGGTTACCGCACTGTTTTACTTTGATCCATCCTGGAGGAAAGGTCCATAAACCATTATTAAAAGGGACCCGGGATATCACTGCTTGACCCAATACAAACATTGAGGAACCTGTGTCTTTTGGGGAAACTGCTAGGTACTTATGACCTAGATTGGCCACTGTTGGAAACAGGATACTGGGTTTGATGGACCTTGGTCTGACCCAGTATGGCATATCTTATGTTCTTATGTTCAGTTATCTAAGAAAAGTCAATGGGACAATGGGAACTACAACTCCATGCATGCAATGAGGCAAACCCAGGAATGGATTGGGCTGTTTGATAAGTCTGGGGTAAGCTGGCAACCATAGCTCTGGTATAGCTTAGCCAGCTCTTGGAAGGAGCACATGCCCTGTACGCGGAATCCTTCTTAGTTCTAACTAGGGTTGGTGGCGGGTGAATTGTTTTATGTGACATAACATACGCATTTACATGAGAGTTGCCCTAGTATGCCCTTTTCCCCCATTCATTTGTTTCTTATTCTTTCTGTTGCATAAGGATTGGCACTAGTACTACTAATAATCATTTATAAAGTGCTACAAGGCATACACAACGCTGTACACACACATATAAAAGACGGTCCCCGGTCCCTGCTCTTCAGAGCTTACAATCTAATCAAGACAGACAATCCAATAGATGAGGAAGAGGGTACAAAAAGGAGAGGAGTCACAAGAAAAACAGGAAATTAGGATCCAAAGGCAGCTTTTAACATGGATTTGAAAAGGGGAAGAGGGGAAGCCTGATGTACCGATGGAAGTAGTTTGTTCCAGGCATAAGAAGCAGCAAGGTGAGTGGAGCCCGGAATTGGCAGTAGAAGAAAAGGGCTTAGAGAGAAGCAGGCCAGTAGAAGAGTGGAGTTCATGAGGAGGGATGTAGGGATAGATGAGAGAGGAAAGGTAGCGAGGAGCAATAGAATGAATGCATTTATAGGCCAGAAGAAGTTTGAACTGGATACAGAAATGGAAATTAAGTTATTTGAGAAGAGGGGTTATATGAGTATATCAAATTTGGCAAAAATTAATTGAGCAGCTTAGTTCTGAGCAGATTGAAGGGAAGAGAGTTGAGACAGAGGGAGACCAGCAAGAAGAAGATTGCAATGATCTAGATGGGAGGTGACTAAAGAGTGGACAAGTGTCTTGGTAGCATGTTCAGAAAGGAAGGGGGAAATTTTTTGCTAATGTTGTAGAGAAAAAAACGACAAGTTTTAGCTATCTGTTGGATATGTGCAGAGAAAGAAAGGGAGACGTTAAAGATGATACCAAGGTTATGGGCTGAGGAAGCAGGAAGTAGAAGAGTGTTATCAACAGAGACAGAGAAAGGAAGAAGGGGTATGAAGGTTTAGGGGGGAAAATAAGAAGTTCAGTTTTGACCATGTTCAATTTCAAATGGTGGTGAGACATCCAGGCAGTGATGTCAGATAGGCAAGCAGAGATGTGAGACTGGAGTGACCGAGAAATATCAGGTGTAGATAGATAGATTTGAGAGTCATCAGCATAAAAATGATATTAAGTCATGGGAGGATATGAGAGCACCAAGAGATTGGGTATAGAGAGAGAAAAGGAGAGGGCCCAGAACAGAGTACTGGGGTACACCAACTGAGAGTGGGATAGCAGTAGAAGAGGAACCACCAGAACACTGAAAGAGCAATGGGAGAGAGAGATAAGAAGAGAACCAGGACAGCACAAAGAAGGTGGTGGTCAACAGTGTCAAAAGCAGCAGAAAGGTCAAGAAAAATGAGGATAGAGTAGAGACTTTTGGATTTAGCCAGGAACAACTCACTGGAGACTTTGGCAAGAGTCATCTCAGCAAAATGTAAGGAACGAAATCCATATTGAAGAGGATCTAGCAGGGTGTGAGAGGAGAGAAAAGGCAACGGCGGAGGACACACGTTCAAGAGGTTTGGAAATGAAGGGAAGAAGGGAGATGGGTCAATAATTAGGACAAATAGGGTCAAGTGAAGGTTTCTTGAGGAGAGGTGTGACCACAGCATGCTTGAAGGCAGTAGGGACAGTGTAGTGGAGAGCAATAGGTTGAGAATATGTGAGATGGAAGTGATGACAGAGAAAGATATGGAATTAAGGAAATGGGTGGGGATAGGATCAGAGGAACAGGTAGTAAGTTTAGAGGAGGAAAGAAGCAGAGAGGTTTCCTCACCAGAGATCTTAGAAAAGGATGAAAGAGTAACAGAGATTGAGGGGAAAAGTTGCTATTGAAGAGGGGGAAGAGAAGATGAAGTTGATTTAGAGGGGAATTGGAGTGTAATCTTCTGGACTTTGTCATGGAAATAGTCGGCAAGGGCACAACATGACAAGCAAGATCAGAAACGCAGGGGGTGCTGATGTTTGGGGGGGTCCTACCACTTAGCAATGCTGACCTCACTTTGTTGCATCAGCTGTCAGGAAGTCATGGAGGGGGTGGGATATGGCAGCTCTGGAGTATGGGCTTGTGCTGCACTGTGCAGATTTTCTTTTTTTGACCTAGATGGAGGTAAGATGGTGGCAGCCAGTGGGGAAGAGAAGAGGGAGGAGATCAAGGTTACCAGATGTTCCCGATTTCAGGGATTGCCCCCTATTTTAGAGCTGTGTCCCCAACTCCCACCTGTTTGGCAGCCTCCTGTCCCTGATCCCAGCAATGGGGATAGAGGGAGTAGAAAAGAAATTCTATTTTCAATTTAGCGGTTTGTCAGTTTTTAGAATTTGCATCCATTTATATATATTTTCAACAATGGGACCGATTCCGTCTTGGACGTTAATCCCCTCTGTACGTCCGGTCCGAACCGGACATACAGAGGGCATCGCCATTCTGATCCTGTAGAGCACGTCTAGCCCCACAGGATCAGAATCGCGAACAGTTATGCACGTGCATGCCGGGACTCCAGTTCAGCCAACCTGCACGTGCAGAATTGTCCCTGGCTAACTCAGTCAAGGCTCCTCAATGAAGATGCGGCGCCATGGCATCATGTTGCCATGGCACTGTGGCTCCATTGAAGAGCTGCGATGCCAGCCGCCGGAGATTAAAGCTAATTCCCCGCAGCCCAACCCCCGATCTGGTCTCCTATGGCTAGGGTCGGGCTGCGGGGAATGTCCTCTTGCCTCCCCTGCCCCATCTGCGCCCCGGCATTTAAAAAAGGACACGTCCAGGGAAGTTAGTCAAGGCTGGGTGAAGGCACAAATAGCGGGGATGGACATCCCACTGGGCCATCCATCCCTGCTATTTGTGACACAGAATAACTCCCAATATGAGGAAATACAGGGTGGCCCAAAAAAAGTGAGAACATCTTGTAAATTAAAAGCCTAAATAGTTTATTTATTTACCTTTTTTAGCTATTTAACGTCTTTATTTCGACAATTTCCGGTGGCCATCTTTTTTTTTTTTAATTTGTCAATCGTTTACATCTGTCTTTTTGAATTTTTAAATAACTTTAGTGCTACGAGATGTTCTCACTTTTTTGGGCCACCCTGTACATCACTGTTTGTGTTTCTCGGTCAATTTGGTTGGATGGGGGGGAGGCAGGGGTAAGGATACCTCTTCCCTCCACCATACCTGGTTGCTCAAAACTGAAACTAAGCTATTGCTCCCCCCTTTGGATAATTGTCACAGATTTGCCTGCTAAAAATCTGGTAACCTTAGGGGATATGCTAGATATGGAGGTGATGCATTGGCCCTGTTTTGCAAGACGGCAGGAGATAACTTATTTGTATTATTATTATTCACATCTAGTAAAACGAAACCATCCTCAGGCAGCTTTACAGGGCAACAGCAAGGCCAAGAGAATAGTAAGAGAAGAAGGCTCACTTTCTAAAAGTGGAAGGAAAGTGGCCTTTCGAATACTCTCCAAGTGTATCAGAGTTCTACCAGGGACATTCCAGAATTTCCATAGAAATTTTGTCTGGATTTATTGGAAGACCTGATGGTTGTAAATGCTGGAGATCTGGAAGGAAATGCTTTGATCACATCTGCTGTAGCAAACAGTTTCTATCTGAGTGCTGGGTGTATTCCCCACCCACACTGTGCATCCAACCTGCACTATCTTGACCTCATTCTCTATTACAGTAAGTTAAATAATACTACAGTGATACTTACCAAAGATCCATTGTTATCAAGCAGTCACTACAACAAATAGTTCTGCTATTTCTCTAAACTCGGGCAACTTGAGTCTGTGAAGTCCTAACAGTTCACAGTAAGTGTCAGAACAAATAAAATGATCATTAACAACAGGGAAACTCTTTTCTCACCTCAATACAATTTCTCTTACTGAGATCATGGCCACTGTTTCCTATGGGCAAAAGGCAGCATCTGCTTTAGGCCCTTTGCATAACATTGGAACCATCATATGAGACTCGTGGTTGGCTAATTTTATAACAGAGCGCCATGGATAGGTGCCTAGATAGGCGCCTCTTTGTCTTTATTAAATAGTAGCATATGTGGCGTAACGCATGTCTACATTGCAGGCCGACATTTACAAAGAGTGGTAACTTCAAAACCACTGTAGGAGGTATTCCCAGCACCCAGCCATGTATTTCATGCAGGAACTATACACTTACTGCACATTAAGCGCATTACAGATAACACAGAGACACTTAATGTCATTTAATCTGCTGCCTTTGATAGCTAATCTGTGGTAAGTTACTGTGCATTAGCTGCGAAGGACAGTCCACGCCTATTCCCTATCCATTCCACATTATCCAGCTAAGGCAGGAATTAAGCATTAACAATGCGACTGTGCACTGATAGTGAGCACTAGGACCCACATGAACTGCTTAACAGCAGGGCCGGCGCAAGGGTATGAGGTGCCTTAGGCGATCCTCATTCCCAGTGCTGCCCCATGCCGATGCTGCCGCCTCTCTCTGGGATGTGCAGTGGAGGCGATACATTTAAAATAGCACCTCCGTGCTGGGATTACCCTCTGTTCTGGTGTTGCAGGGCCGCTCACACTTCTGCCCTCCTCCAATTTGCTTCCTTTCTGTTAAAGGAAGTGGAGTTGGAGGGGGTGGAAGCGCGACTGGCACCACAGCATCGGAACTGAAAGCAACTCCAACGACGTAGTGTCTTTTAAAATGTACCGCTACCTCTGTATGTCCTGGAGTGAGGAGGCAGCGGCAGCAATAGGCATCCTCTGATCATTGACGATAGAGGCAGCTGGCTAATTCACGGAATGGCCACACCGGTCCTGCTTAGGACACTTCAGTATGTTTCTATTTATTAAAATCTTCATATTATGCCTTTTGCGTGACTAGTAGCAAAGTGCTTTAACATTTAAAATTTCAATAAAAGTAAGAGCTGAAAGGAACTCCATAGCTATCAATAGGACAGGTAAGAGGAGACGGAGAAAAGACATCAGATAAGTCAGAAGAGCAGTTACGAGTAAAAGGCTCAAATGGGGGGGGGGGGGGGGTGTGCCAGCCTTCACTTTCAAATGGAAATTTTGAGGGTAGTACTACAACTGATCATTTGTATGGTGGTACAAGGCGTATGCGGCGCTAAACAGAAACATGTAAGAGATGGTCCCTGCTCATCAGAGCTTACAATCTAGTCATGACAAACAACAGAACAGCTGGGAACTAGGATATGTCAAAGGAAGTGGTAAGAGAACACATAGCTGGAGAGCAGGAGACTATGGTACAACGTACCTGCCTTTCTGCAAGCTTGCCACAGAGGATCATGATTGCCCTCCCCATTTGTATACAAAAGGTTTGTCTCTTCAAGCATGCCATACATTCTACTCTTCTGTATCAGTCTATTTTTCCTGGCCTGGCCTTCTGCTATGTGATAAAGAGGGGACCCTTTAACTCTTAAACAGGTCTCCCCGAGCTCTGGGGGTTTCTAGGAGTTCGTACTGTATTCCTTATAAGCAGAGGAAAAGAATTGCACAGTGGGCTGTATGTGAAGTGACAACACCGTTGCACCTGGTTTCTGGTCTAATACGCCACTCTTGGTATTCGTAAAACCTCATGTTGATGTACAGCAAGACTAAGAATTACTACATATGAGTCAGTCTAGGATTTGCAATGTTCATCTCAGTACATTCTGGGACTGTTGCTTTTCTCTACAGAGACACTCCATCATTACTTATAGTATGCTTGTATAGGATCACATTTTGTTGCAAGTGACAAGTACTTCAATCTTTCCACTTGTGCATTACAGAAATCTCCCTATTAGCAATGGTAGTTTGGATAGGATTGCCTCAATGTTTACTCTAGTCAAAATTCTGATGGAGAGACATAGTATAGGAAGAGAGATGCATGATAAACAGCTCCAAGGAACAGGGCACCTGACTTTATTTTGTTTTTCTTTTGCAGAGCAATTTTGAATTTGATGAACAACCTGTAGAGCTCAACATCAGTTTCAATGACTATGTCTGTCTTGGAGTCACTGCCTCCTCCTTGGACACAAACAGTATCCACTCTTTCCAAAAAATCTTCATCCCTTTGGTCTACATACTAGCTTTCATCCTGGGCACTGTTGGAAATGGGTTAGTGTTGCTTGTCCTAAAACAGTATAAGAACTCGCGCACAGCTACTGAGAACTATCTCCTCCATTTGGCTGTAGCCGACCTCCTATTGCTCTTCTCCCTACCCTTTGTGGTGGTTGAGACCATGACTGGGTGGATCTTTGGACTTTTTCTCTGCCGAACCTTCAGCACCATCCATAAGATCAATTTCTATTGTAGCAGCTTGCTGCTGGGTTGCATTAGTGTAGATCGTTACTTGGCCATTGTACATGCAGTCCACACCTACAAAAAGCGGAAGGCCATCTCCATCCATGTGACTTGCCTGATTGTCTGGGTTTTCTGCCTGTTGCTTGCTCTGCCATATTTATTCATTGTTGAGGTAAAGACAGACAACAGCAACATCAGTAGCTGCACATTCTCCGAGCTGAACTTTCAGAGCAATGGCTGGTGGCAAGCTAGTCATTTTATGCATCACTTCGTTGGCTTCCTGATACCCTTGATTGTCATGTGCTTCTGCTACTCGGCCATTATAAGAACCTTGTGCCAGTCTCATCGTTTTGAGAAACAGAAAGCAGTGAGAGTTGCAATTATAATCACTGGGGTCTTCTTTATTTGCTGGATTCCCAACAACATTGCAATATTCATGCACACCTTGATGGAACTGGATGTTATTTCAAAGTGCAGCTTTCACCATCCTTTGTCTATTGCTATCATGGTGACAGAATTCATTGGCTTCCTGCATTGCTGTCTCAATCCCATCCTGTATGCCTTCATTGGGGTCAAATTCCGTAACGACCTTTTCCGGATCCTGCAAAAGTTGGGCTGTCTGAGCCAGAAAACCCTGCAGCGAATCATCCACCTAGACAGGCGAGGAAGTGGTACAGATTGTGAAAATGCAACATCTGTTTCCACCTTTTAATGCACATTTTGTAACTGGATAAAAGGGAGCTCAGAGCAGCTGAATCAGTGACTCTTTTCCTAAAGCAGAATTTGCAAGTTCATATTAGGACTAAAAACTGATGCTGCCAGGGAGGGTCAGCACTATCCCTGAATTGGAATATTTCAAGGTTGGGTCAGACCAAGATCCATCAAGCCCAGTATCCTGTTTCCAACAGTGACCAACAGAGATACCCCCACTGGTCAGATTAGAAGACAGAGTTCAGCTATGTTTTGGATCAAAGATCTCTAGACCTTTGCTTCTCATGCATGTCTCTGAACTCTCCTCCTCCTGCTTAAAGCCTTTCAGTAGATCTGCCTGTTTTGGAATATCTGTCCTGCAGTGAATATTTTTAAGTCTGTGGCATTTTGTCTTATTGTTGCATACTTTAAGTATATTAGTTTTGTGGATATCTCTGTGAGACCTAAGTGTGTTTCAGCCAAAATTCAATACGTCTATTTATCATATGTAGTTTGTGTTATGGGTTTAAAATAGAATGCTTTCAGGAGCATGTTTACCAAAGTGTGCCAAGGGAGAGTCCCTCAGCACGTGGCAGAAACCCATGCTAACTGATGGGAGCCTTCCTGATATGTGCCAATGTAGATAGCAAGGGTTGGAGGACTCTGTCGTTCTGTACAGGCATACGCCCTTACCGTGGGTGCACTTACTGACACCCCTTGAGGAGGCGGTAAAGGCACCCAAGCTTACTGTACAACTGACGGTTAGCGTGAACTAAAGGTACCCACGCTAGCACATGCCAACCGCCTTCATTTTCCCTCAGCCTCAAGAACCAGACTGGAAACCACCCGCATCGTGGCCTTCTATTTCCTTGGTTCATCACTCTGGAATGTTCTATACCCCCAGCTCTGCCTACAGCCATTTTACATCAAATGCAAATCCTTACTCAAAATCCACCTCTTTTTTTAAATAGCTTTTGAACTACCCTCCCCCTGAATATAACTCTCCTGATCTTACACACCTCTGACCCTACGCTCGCCTGGTATAATTGTATCATCGTTCCTATCAGTTTATGGCATCCCTTTTCCTCTTATAACTTTTGTTTTATTGAACACCACCCTGTTGCAAAGGTGAAGGGCAGTATATCAAATTCAATATCCATAAACATTGTGCGGCCAACGCCCTTGCTCTGCCCGAAACCCGCCATGTCTCTGCTCCGACCCTCACAGCAACTTTACCGTGGGATTTTTACCATGGCAGGTGTTTTAGTGTGTAGCGATGGTTATCGCAGTCCTGCACTAATGGCTTAGCACTGGATTTAGCGCATGGTAACCATTTCCACACTTTAGTAAACATGCCCCTTAGTTAACAAAACATTATCCAAGTGCTGGGCTTTTTTTCTGTTAGGTATATACTTTTTTATTTCAGCATTATAAATATATGGTGTTTTGCAATTTTATTCCCTGAGGTAAATTTTAATTATGTCAGCAAACTATATCCAATATGTATAATTTTTCAATTAAAATTTGAATACTTATTGTGACTGCCTCTCTATTTGATGTCTTGCTCTAACAGCTCTACCCTTTCCGTACTCTTTCTCTAGCCTCTTCTGTCATATTGCTTTTTATCCTTTCCAAAATATAGAATGTTGGAAATAGTTCTATAAAAAGGTTACATGTCCATTTGGCTCTTCGTATGCATACTAATGCTACAAAAAGCGAATGGAAATTTACAAAATTTGGCGTGCAGAAAAAAAATGCAACTAGTTTGGACCAGTTTGATCACGAGAAACACTGGATGAGTATTTTCAGAAAATCAAGCTTTCAAAATAAAAGCATTGTTTTCTATGGGAAATTGTTAGAGCTGCAGAATGATGACCGGCGCTTTACCGATTCTAAAAGCATTTCCCATCGTTACAGCACTTTGCCGTAGAGCAGCACAAGCGAACACAGAGAAAAGTAACTGACGTAGCTGGTGAAGGATGGAATCAAAAAGTGCTTTCAAACCCACACCGCTCACACTTCCAAAGTCATATACACACACCACTCAAACACATAAATACATAAATCCACAACTCCCATTCACCTGCCATCTCACATGCACACCACACACTCTCACCTAAACCCACACAGTCTACATAGGGTGACTGCCTAAGTTGGGGGTGCTTCCAAGCTCATATCTTGTACACAAAACTGTGTTACCTAATTGCACGAAAATTTACACAGGAGAGGTACAGAAAGATAGGAAGGGGTAGCGAAAAAATCTAGGATGTTGACCTTGCATCACAGCCTTAGTGCACTAGCCTCTTAGCAAGTTATACCTCCCTCCTGTACAACACAACAAAACTATTCAAATGTTGATTTCCTACCATCATGACAGAACAAGTCAGCTTGAACCCAGGATGTCTTACTCCCAACCTCTCCCTCAACTCGCATCTACTCTTAAGTACTTAAGTGTCATACTTGATATGGATCTCTCCTCTACCTCTCATATCAGTTCTGTGGTAAAAAAGTCATTCAACAATGCTGTGCAAACTGCCCATTTCTCAACTCATCAACTGGAGTGGAGGAGTAGCCTAGTGGTTTGAACACTTGCTTGGTAACCAAGCAACCAGGGTTTGATTCCCACTAGCACTCCTTGTGGCCTTGGGCAAGTCACTTAATCCTCCATTGCCTCGGAAGAAAGGCCTGGCAATCTACTTCCAGTGACACTGCCAAGAAAACCCAGGAGCTTCTGGGTCGCCAGGAGTCAGGACTGACTCAAAGGCACACATTGCATTTTGCATTGCCTGCTGTTATTCCCCTCTCTCAGATGAAGCATTTACAATCCATACTGAATACTGCTATCCAGATTCTATCTTACACTAAGAAATCAGATCATATTACACTATTGTTAAAACAATATCATGGAATTTAGCACGGTAAGTGATGGGTAACCAAACTCCTAACTCTCGCACACAAGGTCCTTTACACTGGGCTACCACCTTATCTTTCCCTATTCCTTACTTTCCGTGTTCCTCTTTGGACATTGTGAGGATTACACAATAAGAGGCTTCATATATCACTGTCTTCTCAAGCTAGGCTGAAATTCATCCGTCACTCAGCATTTTTCCTTTGTATTCCCATTCTTTGGAACTCCATGCCCCATTAACTCCATCTAAAATCCTCTTATCGTTTTTTTAAAATACATTTGAACACCAATATATTCCAACAAGCTTTTGAGGCTTAGGACCGTCAACTGGTTCAGGTAGTATCACTGTTTCCTGCCTTCAGCTTGCTTTCTGCTATCAGAATATTTTCTCCTATTCTGCCCTGTCCTATTGAATTATAGGGAATTCTTTTCAATTTTAACTTTCTAATTTATGTATTGTAAACCACTTTGACTTTATAAGAAAAGTGAAACAAAGTTTTAATAAACAAACACAGCAACAAAGTTGCCTAGAATCTCCTTAAATCCACCTCTCCGTCAGTCCCCCATACCCCTCTACAGGTAGAAGGAGAGGTGCTTAGCTCCTGCTGTCTTGCACAACACACTCAAAATCATGCTGGCTGACCATATGTAAGTTAGCCAGCATAATTTTGACTGCAATGGGACAACAAGCGATAAGCAACTCTTCTCTTACCAGGGGGAAGAGGTGGAGGAAGTGGGAGGCTTGGGTCCTGGAAAGGTTGAGGATATCTGGGTGACCTTGTTGCAGACAGCTCATATTTGGATTGTGAACACTTCATCATGCTCTACCTGCTTACAAGAAACTCTTTATGAAGGACCAAAGAAGCAAAAAAGGCCTATCAAAAGGAACTAAACTATTAAATGCTTAACATTTACCATCAAAAGACAGAGCAATTATCCGAAGAAGATAAACAGCTCCATTGTAAACCACGCCTCTTCCAAAGCCAGAGTATAAGGGAGCTGTAGGACGTTCCTGAACCGAGACAAAATCCTACCCCAGGAGTTGTATCAACCTCAATCATGGGAAAAAGTATCAGTCACCACAAAGGGCATGAAAACAACACTGGCCTCTGATGATATTCCCGATCCTCTAGGACGTTTACGTTATCAGAATATAGAAAGACTAGGGGAAATACAATGAAGCTACAGGGTAAACTATTTAAGACTAATAAAAGAAAATATTTTTTCACTCAACGTGTAATCAAACTCTGGAATTTGTTACCGGAGGATGTAGTAAAGGCTGATAGTGTAGCTGGGTTTAAAAAAGGTTTGGACAAGTTCCTGGAGGAAAGGTCCATAAACCATTATTAAGAAGGGACCCAGGATATCAATGCTTGACCCAGTACAAGCATTGCGGAACCTGTGTCTTTTTTGGGGAAACTGCTAGGTACGTATGACCTAGATTGGCCACTGTTGGAAACAGGATACTGGGCTTGATGGACCTTGGTCTGACCCAGTATGGCATATCTTATGTTCTTATGCAACTCCAGATGGCCTACCACTTTAAAGCTGTGCACTCACCAGGACCTGCAAGGATCTTCAACGCTGAACTGGTTCTACCCAAGAACCATCAATACCTCACAGAGAAGACCAAAGATTGGATTCATATATTACCCTGCCCAGGTCAAGAAAAAAGCAACATGCCAGACTTTAGAAAATCTTTCCAACTGATTGACTTAATGGTCTGAACAGACCGCCACCGATAGTCCTCAGTCTTGTGGATGCAATTGGCTGTAGCAGCTCTTCCAGCTATTCCTTCAGTCCAAGCAATCAAGCCTACCAAGACTCCCGAATCACACCATTCTACCAGGAATACATCAATAGAGCTACGAAGGAAAAACTGCAAACTGCTTTGATTCATTGATTAAGCGGTATAGAAAACACATAAATAAATGACTACAATTTGCATAGAATGACAGAAGTTTCATTTTGCATGCAACTATAACTTTTCAATGTTCTCCCTTTCTCACTCTCTAATTCTTAAACACTTGAAATAGAGAGAAGCTTTTGAAGAAATGTCCCAACCCCAGGTCCTCATACATGAGTAGACACAAAATTAATCAGATGACTTTAAATAAATTATATATATATACCTAAAATACAAAACCAAACAAAATCATCATGAAAAGCAGTGCCGTGTGCAATTGTCTATTTTTACACACGGCAGGTATGAAGTAGTTTTGAAGCACTGAAGTTCTTTTCTGTTGTGCAGCTGTCAGGACCTGCAAGGCTCAGACTGGTGCTCCACTGTATGGGTTTTCTCACTTGATTGTGTGGGTGCACCACTATGCACTAATGATCCTACACCCCTGTACATCCACACACAGTTCCCCAGACACCACACACATATGCCACTATACACACCTCCATATTCTCATCTCTCCACCCACACCAATGTACTTCATGCCCCTACCTTAATTGATAACCCATACCCACATCCCCATATACAAAATATACATACCACTTACCCCATACCACATATTTTTACATACCCCATACAACCCAGCACACTCACATTCCCCAAACAAACCTTCAACCCCCACTCTTATACCTAAGCCCCCATACCTTTATAGCCACACACATATGCCCTCACACATCTAAACAAACATCCTCACATACACTCCCTCCCCACTGCCACTTCAACATATCCACATGCACACTAACACTCCTATGCACATCTATCCATCCCTCAACTCCATCTACTTCCCCTGAAACACACCTCCATTACAAACCACCCCTTCCACAAATATTTTCCTCCTCTTTTTCAATCTGGTAGTTTTCTCTACTCCTTTGACTTTCCAGTTTAACTGGAACCAGGGCTTGAATCTGGCACCATAAGCCTTCATTCACAACTACTCTGGGTCCCCCCCCCCCTATTTTATAATCCCCCCTGTCCACCCAGTCTACTCTAGTCCAGTTATTACAGCAGCGGTCCTCAGTCAGGGTGCACGTACTAGGACTCCCTTCCAGAATCCTACAGTCATGGTCCCTGAATCCACGTGCCAGATACCATCATTGCACATTGATTATAACCAGAGCCCCTGATATCCTGGGATAGATTTTCAAGACTTTTCCAGATTTGGTCCTTTCTATTAATTTTCAGAGAGGTATTTTGCTCCAGCTATTATTGACCCCTTATGTATAATTTCTTTCTAAAATCCTTTCGGTTGGAAAGAATAAGAATTGTGTTGGGACAGGTTAGGGCAGTAAAAGAACTAATGAAGACTGTAGGTTAGTTTCTGGCTCATAATTTGCAGCTGTTTCTATGAAAATGCAAAGCTGACAGGTTCTTTTGTACCTGTGTTGTACGTGCTGGCCAGACTTTCCAAAGCTGAATGTTGCAAGGATTTTCCGTTTTATAATGAGCTTGCTGTTTCCTGCAAGGTTGAAGATTACTCATGCAAACAGTACCACTATCTTCAAGGATCCAGAGGACCTTAGACTATTTTTGGACACTTTGAAAATGTCATAAGGAATCGGTTTCTTTTCATCATTAATTGTTTTGATTATTCATTATCACTGATCTGAGTTATTGTTTACTGAATACACGTTGGTAATGGGTAGAGAATTTACCTTTCTAATTTTGATAGTTTTTAGGATGATTAATCTCTTTTTCTGTTATGGATGTTGCGGATATGTATGGAATGTGTGTTGTACGATTGTGTCAGAATTAACCTAATAATTATTTTTGAATTGTGTGTTTTACCTGCCCTAAACTTACAAGACTGTTGAGCCCACGATGCTGCGTTATGTACATGTGACTGCTCACCGCTTACCAAATTAAATGTTTCTGACAGGTCCTGATAGCATATGGGAGTAGATCCACAACGTGTCAACTCTATATTTAGTTAAGATATACACTCCTTAGATGGCTAGTTCTAGTTTATATCCACTGTCAGGCAAATGACTGGGTGGTTCTTGACATAAGACACTGTTGGTTATGCTGTAACTGTTTACTTTCATGGATCCTGTTACCCTGCATTGTATTCTGTGCAATGGGTTGCAGATGCCTTATTGGCTACTATACCACTCATTGGGGGACAGTGGGGGGGATCCGCTGATCACCCCCTTTCTTTGCATTTTGATGATCACAGCGTGTGTCTGCTCCTCATACTTTGTTGATTCTGAGCCATTGATTATCTGCATTTAGCATCTTAAAGTTCATTGTTGTACTTGCTTCCTTAAATGCTCTTTGGATTCAGTGGCGTTGCAGGTCGCAGGTCACATGTCTCATCTTTGTTTGCAGTGACTGACTCCTTTGTTATAACTTTCATCTATTCAATATAAATGTAGTCACATGCCTAGAATTATTAGGTAATTTGATGTGGGTTACTCTAGTCCATTGTCTTTTTTTTTTTTTGTCTTTTTTTAAGGGGCACGTTTTAATATACTCATATGATTTGTTTAAGGATGTATGTATCTTATGGTTGCATTACAGCATTAGTGTGTGTATGTAAAGTGTGTGTGTGATACGGGGAAACTGGTTTGTTTGGATTTTACTCAGTCCCCACAGTTGGATTGGGTTGCTTTTTCCTTTTTTTTGATGGCTCTAGCTTATTTACTGGGTGTGTCGGGGAAGGGGACAGGGATTTGCTTGGAGTTAGGGCTATTAGTTCCTGGTATTGATAGGGCTGTGCTTTGGGGGGGTTTTTTTCCTGCAGAAGAATGGTCTGTTTTTGTTTTTAAGATACTGTTGGGTTATTTCCATTGATAAATGATACTGGCTGGTATTTAAAAAAAATGGTGTTTCTATAATTTTTCGTTGAGGTTCCCCAGTACAAATTCTTCAACAAAAAACTGACAATGAAGGCAGATGGGCATGTGTTAACGTGAAAAGTGCTAGATGTTAATGTACCCTGATGAATGTGTATGCTCCATCAGTTGATTCCCCATCTTTTTTCGATGGGCTTTTACAAACCTTATTATCTTTTAGGGAGGATGAGATTATACTTGGGGAGATTCTAAAACTGGATAGGAGCATTGTCCACAGAAACATGCATAGGTAATCTACGGAAGCATTACAGCATATTTTAGACTCCCTATGCTTAGTTGATACTTGGTGGAGCCTTCATTCTCTGGAAAGGAAATTTACTTTTTTTCAGTTCCACGTCAATCTTATTCTCCAATTGATTGCCTTTTAGTGTCCAAACCTCTTCTACCAGAGGTCCAAATCTGCATCATTCAACCTATTCATGTCAGATCATGTGGCAGTGATGTTGCATCTTCAATCATGATCCTGCCTGACTCAAAGGTCTCCTTGGAGATTCCAGAATAGACCACTTTTAGAATCCTCTTTGGTGGATCATCTGAAGTCATTCTTTGAGGATTTTATTTTCAAAGAAATGAGAACGATAACATGCACTACTATACAATCTGGGAGGCCTTTAAGGTGACTCTGAGGGGTGAGGTCATTAGTCTCTCAGCGTGGATAAAAAAGAACCAAATGAAAGAGGCCACAAGTTTGTAAGAGGAGATAGTTTCTCTGGAAAAGGCTGACATAGGGTCTAACTGTAGCACTATTTTTTCATGATTAACTCATCTTTGCTATGAGTTCAATAAAGTCTTGATGCAGAAAACTGAGCAGGAATTGTTTGTTCAAAGAACAGGATTTTATGCAGACAGGGCTAAAGCGGGTCGGTTATTAGCGCAGCTTCTGAAGGTCCAGAGGAAGAAGCATATTGTGGCTTAAATTTATACAGAGGATGGTGGTGTGATCACTAGGTTTGAGGATGCTTTTGCCTCCTTCTTTGGAAAAATGTTTTCATCTAATAGGGCAACTCAGAGACTGTAGGGATGTTTTTTTTGGCAGCTGTGAATCACCCCACCCTTTCTGAGCAGCAGAGGGAGAGGTTGGGGGCACCAATAAAAGCTGGGGAAATTCTTGCAGCAATAGGAAGTACATCCAGGAACAAGACCCCAGGGCCAAACGGGCTCACTGTTGAACTCTTATCAACAATTTGTAGCTATTTTAGCTCCAAAACTGCAGCAGCTCTTTCATAGTTTGTTTATGCAGCAGTGTGTGACCTCTAACTTTGCGGATGTAAATGTAGTGTTGATAGCTAAGCCGGATCGGGATGCTATTTTGATGGCCACCTATAGACCCATTTTTCTACTGAATGTAGATTACAAGATCTTGGCTAAGGTTTGGCCACTAGATTGGGGCTGGGCAAACGAGCTTCATTAAAGGTTGATTCACTGGCAAAAATGCCAGGACTTTTCATAATCTGTTAGAACTTTCATGTCGTATGAATGCCCCGGTTGTGGCACTCTCATTAGATGCAGCGAAGGCCTTTGATCGAGTGGAATGGTCGTATTTATTCAGGGTGTTGGAATGGTTTGATTGTGGAACATCCTTTATAGAATGATCAAGGTACTATCTTCCTCGCTGCGCTCGCTAATGTTCTTTTCATTGAATGCCATATGTTTAGGCAGGGTCTCATCTCCCCATTGCTTTCTGATTTGGTACTAGAACTGTTATTACGTTACATTAAAATGGATATTGGCATAGAGGGTATAACCTTGAGTGATAAATGTTAGAAATTAGCAGCTTATGCTGATGATGTCCTGGTGGTGTTTTGTTTTGTTTTTGGGCTAATTCTTTGGCATCCACAGGGAGACTTTTAGATCTAGTCAGTAGATCTTCAGTCTTCTCCGGATATAAAGATAATTGGGAGAAAAGCAAGCTACTTCTTCTTAATGACCTCGCCATTCAGAGATATATGGCTGAATTCCCATTTCAATGGTTTCTGCATGGCATCAAGTATTTAGGAATGCAATTTTTCCCTCAGCGACTGACACAATTAAATTTAACTGTAATGCTACCCTTGCTGAGTCAGAGAGAACTGGACTCCTCTCAAGATCTCTTGTTGGGGGAGGTCGGACACCAAAAAAATAACAACTCCCCCAAGTATAATCTACAAATTGGGGATACTTCCTGGATACTGTTTGCTGAGTTTTTATGTGCAATTGGATAGAATACTTGCCATTTTTTTATGGAATAGTAAAAGACCATGCAGTGCCCTGGCAAAGTTGGAATTGCCAAGGAAGAAAGGGGGGAGGGGGAATGGCTTCACAGATTTTAAATCTTATACTGCTTCACTTACCGGTATACTGCGTTATGGGATGGGATGGATACTGAATGAGTCATCTGCATCTTGACTTGAAATGAGGAGCTGGTTCTATTCAGTTATCAGCCTTACCTATAATGTGCATTCCTGATTCCAAATTGGACACCTTTAATTAATAGTATGATTAAAGCAGCAACAATTATGGACTCTTATTGTAGGAAACCTTAGTCGGTTTCTGGGGCCTCTTCTATTTGGTATAATCAACTTGTACGGTTGAATGGAAGAAAAATCGTTTAGAAAGAGTGGTTCTCAGAAGGTCTATTCTGTACTGATCAACCTTTTTAGAGGGGGAGTGATAGTTACCTGAGTGAAGCATATGGGCTCTTAGTGTCTCAGTCTATTAAGTTTGACTGTTTAGTTTGGAGCTTGACTTGGGACTCTTCTTGGATAGATGGGCCTGAATGTATTTCTGATCTTATCAATATATCTCACAAGGCTAAAGTAAATGGAAGATTAACATTGTATTTCTACAAGATACTGGTCTCCCATAATAGTGTTTCTTTAGCTGGTCTTTACAGAAATGGGAGGACAGAATGTGATTAAGTAGCGTGTATTCTGGTCACACTCGGTTCATCCCACCAAGTCGAGCAGTCTAGCACAATCACTTTTTTTCATTGCCCATTGAGCTATTTGGACCCCTCTACAGATGCACAGAGTTGATCTTCATGCATCCAATATGTGCTAGAACTACTTGACCATGGTTGGCACTTTATCATACATGCTATTTGAATGTCCTTTTATCAGCCCTGGAGATTTGTAACTGAGATTTTCAAGCTAAAATCTGCTATATTGTTGTTGTTGTGGTTGCTAAGTGCCGTCAAGTCAGTGTTGACTCCTGGTGACCCTCCAGATAGTTGACCTAAACTTTGTTCGGTCTTCAGCCAAGCAGCTCATTGTTGATAGAATGGTATCCAGAGCTGCTGTTATTGTAATCATCCATCTCATTGCCGTCCTTCCTCTTTTACGGTGTCCTTCTACCTTGCCAAGCATTATGTCTTTTTCCAAATATCTCTCTTTTCGCATGGTGTGTCCAAAGTATGAAAGTTGAAGTCTTGCCATCTGAGCTTCTAAGGAAAGCTTAGGTTTGACCTCCTCTAGTACTGACTGGTTTGTTCTTCAAACCAGTCCATGATATACACAGTATTCATTGCCAGCACCATAATTCAAAGACATCAATTTTCTTCCTGTCTATCTTTTTCACTGTCCAACTTTCGCATCCATATGACATTATTGAAAATACCATGGCCTGAACAAGTCAAATCTTTGTAAGAGAGAGGCATCTCTGCTCTTGAGAATCTTGTCTAGGTCTAGGGGAAAGCCGACAGTCGTCCAAGAGCGCATGGTTCGGAAGAATGTATCCTTGAAGGATACTACAAAAAGCAGAGAGGTTCCAAAAAAGAGTAAAGTAGCCCAAATGCCCTCGAGTATGGAGCAGACAGAACTTAAAGATCCCAAATTACCCATGTCTACCAATAGCCAAATTAATATGAATAAAATACAGTCTCTAAAATGCTTGTATGCAAATGCTAGAAGTCTACAAAACAAGATGGGAGAGTTAGAATATATAGCACTAAACGAGAGGTTAGATATGATTGGAATATCAGAGACATGGTGGAAGGAGGACAACCAGTGGGACACTGTGATACCTGGGTACAAACTATATCGAAATGATAGAGCTGATCAAATTGGTGGAGGGGTTGCGCTCTATGTTAGAGAGGGCATTGAGTCAGAAAGGATTAAAGTTTTGCAAGAAACAAAATTTGCTGTAGAATCTCTATGGATTGAAATTCCATGTAAAAAGGGGAAGGCGATGGCAGTGGGGGTGTACTATCGTCCGCCTGGCCAGAATGAACAAATGGATGATGAAATGCTCAAAGAAATCAAGGAAGCTAGCAAAAGTTACAGTGCAGTAATAATAATGGGTGATTTCAATTACCCCGGCATCGACTGGGTCAGTGTCACAACAGGACATGCTAGGGAGATAAAGTTCCTAGATGAAATAAATGACTGCTTCTTGGAGCAGCTGGTTCATGAACCGACCAGAGGGGAAGCAATATTAGACCTAGTCCTTAGTGGAACACCAGATGTAGTGCAAGAGATAAGGGTGTTGGGGCCACTTGGCAATAGTGATCATAGCATGATCGCCTTTGATTTAATTAGTGGAGGAGGGATAGTAAGGAAATCCACAGTACTACCCTTTAACTTTCGAAAGGGAGACTATGATAGAATGAGGAAAACAGTTAAGAAAAAACTAAAAGGAGCAGTTGCAAAGGTTAAAGACGTACATCAAGCTTGGGTGTTGTTGAAAAATACTATCTTGGAAGCCCAGACCAGCTGTATTCCACGCTTTAAGAAAAGTGGAAGGAAGTCCAAAAAATTGCCAGCATGGTTTAAAGCTGAGGTCAGAGAGGCTGTTGTTGCCAAAAAAGCATCTTTCAAGAAATGGAAAAAAGAGCCAAATGATGAAACCTGGAAACAGCACAAGCACTGGCAAGTCAAATGCAAGGCACTGATAAGGCAGGCAAAGAGAGAATTTGAGAAGAAGCTTGCTGCGGAAGCAAAAACGCGAAATAAAGACCTTTTCAAGTACATTCGTAGCAAAAAACCCGTGAGAGAGTCAGTTGGTCCATTAGATGATAAAGGGGTTAAAGGAGCACTAAGAGGCGACAAGGCGATAGCGGAGAGACTGAATGAATTCTTTGCTTCGGTCTTTACTGAGGAAGATGTAGGGATGTTACCCACGACTGAAGTGGTATTTAAAGGTGTGGAAGAATTGAAGGAAATATCGATACATCGGGAAGATGTCCTACAACTATTAGATAAACTGAAGAGTAGCAAATCACCTGGGCCGGATGGTATACATCCAAGGGTGTTGAAAGAACTGAAATTTGAGATTGCAGACCTGCTATCAGTAATCTGTGAACTATCATTAAAATCATCTCTAATACCTGAGGATTGGAGGATCGCCAATGTAACACCAATTTTTAAAAAGGGTTCGAGGGGTGATCCGGGAAACTACAGACCGGTGAGCCTGACATCAGTACCGGGAAAAATGGTAGAAACCATCATAAAGAATAAAATTACTCAGCATATAGATAGTCATGACCTAATGGGAGACAGCCAACATGGCTTTAGACAAGGAAGATCTTGTCTTACTAATCTGTTATGTTTTTTTGAAGGAGTGAATAAACAGGTGGACAAAGGTGAGTCGGTTGATATTGTGTATCTGGACTTTCAGAAAGCCTTTGACAAGGTCCCTCATGAGAGACTTTTGGCAAAACTAAAGAGTCATGGGATAGGAGGCAGTGTACTACTGTGGATCAGGAACTGGTTAAAAGATAGAAAGCAGAGGGTAGGACTAAATGGCCAATTTTCCCAATGGAGAAAGGTGAATAGTGGTGTACCCCAGGGATCTGTGCTGGGTCCGCTGCTTTTTGACATATTCATAAATGACCTGGAAAGTGGAATAACGAGTGAGGTTATCAAATTTGCTGATGACACAAAACTATTTAAAGTTGTTAAAACCCAGGAGGATTGTGGAAAATTGCAAGAGGATCTTGATAAATTGGAAGACTGGGCATCAAAATGGCAGATGAAATTTAATGTGGAGAAGTGCAAGGTTATGCACCTAGGGAAGAACAACCCAAACTATGGTTACACGATGCAAGGTTCCACATTAGGAACCACCACCCAAGAAAAAGATTTAGGCGTCCTTGTGGATACCATGTTAAAACCCTCGGCCCAGTGTGCAGCGGCGGCCAAGAGAGCAAATAGAATGCTAGGTATGATAAGGAAAGGAATGGAAAATAAAACAAAAGATATTATAATGCCTCTATATCGTTCCATGGTGAGACCGCACCTTGAATATTGTGTGCAATTCTGGTCGCCATATCTTAAAAAGGATATAGCAATTTTAGAAAAGGTTCAGAGAAGAGCCACCAAAATGGTAAAGGGGATGGAAGGCTACTCCTATGAAGAAAGGCTAAAAAGGTTGGGGCTCTTTAACCTGGAAAAGAGACGGCTGAGGGGAGATATGATAGAAGTCTATAAATTAATGAACGGAGTGGAACGGGTAAACGTAGATCGATTGTTTACCTTATCAGAATATAGAAAGACTAGGGGACATGCAATGAAGCTACAGGGTAAACTATTTAAGACTAATAAAAGAAAATATTTTTTCACTCAACGTGTAATCAAACTCTGGAATTTGTTACCGGAGGATGTAGTAAAGGCTGTTAGTGTAGCTGGGTTTAAAAAGGGTTTGGACAAGTTCCTGGAGGAAAGGTCCATAAACCATTATTAAGAAGGGACCCAGGATATCAATGCTTGAACCAATACAAGCATTGTGGAACCTGTGTCCCTTGGGGAAACTGCTAGGTACGTATGACCTAGATTGGCCACTGTTGGAAACAGAATACTGGGCTTGATGGACCTTGGTCTGACCCAGTATGGCATATCTTATGTTCTTATGTTCTTATGTTCCTTCATAGCCATTCTACCAAGAGCAATGCGTTGTCAGATTTCTTGACTGCTAGTCCTTTCTTTATTGATTGCTGATCCAAGTAAGTTAAAGTTGTCAACTGTTATATTGTTACAGATTTTTATATTCAGGTCCTTATGTTTACAGGATGATCTCACTATGCAAGAAAAACCTCTATTTCATATTATGTTATCAACCGCTGTGCAACACATATCCTTCATAATTGGAAAGATACTGTACCTCATTACTAAATGTTACCTTTTGATGACATGCCTTTTGTATGACTAGGAAGCTTGAAGATGCTGCTTCCATGTCATCAAATTGCATTGATAAAATAGAGAGTATGGAGACCATTGGATCAAGACCTGGCAAACATGTAATTCCCACTCTATGCTTGACTTTTTTACTTTTATTGTGGTTTTGATCTCTGCCTTTTTTATTTGTTTTATTTTGTTGGGGGTGGGTTTTAGTAACATGTTATTTGTATTTGTTTGTATTGTAATGTAAACATTATTAAATAATAAAAAATAAACGGGGTAAAATGAGCTTGCAGTACCTTAGGCACTGCAAGCCCCAGAGCCAGTTTAACCCTTGCCCTCCACAACCTTCTTAACTGGAGAAAGCCACAGCCACGCAACCGGCATGACCGCCGCAGTCCTTCCCCCCCTTTTCCCCCCCCCCCACCCCTCCCCCCCCCATGAAGCACCACCTTACGCCATGGGGTTCTTTCAACAATCATATCGCTTTTATTCACAACAGTGGTATACTAACAACAATGGTATTTAACAGTACATAACAACTGTTGGCCACAGCATGCACGTGACCGTCAGCAAGACACAGTCTACAATGTCTTATATCACTTCTTTTCCTTTTACTTGCCCCCCCGAGAAACACAGCCACTATCCTGCCGCCTTTTGCCCATAGCAGGAGGGAACTTCTTTAGCCGTGAAAGCTTTTCTCCGTCCCTTATTCTTTCGTGTCCTTCAGCCGAAAAGCCAAAAAGCTGTTGCGTCTGCCGTTCAAGCAGCCTTGGCAACTTTTTCTCCTTGCCCCCCCCTTTTTGCCCGCCGTCAAAGCAAGGCAAAGGGGGGGTCTCTCTGCGTGGTGTTCTTGTCACCATCTCCGTCTCTCCGGGGTGAGGTCCGTGTATCTCTCCCGTACCTCTCCCCCTTTACTTAAGGCCTAGGCTGTGTTCTCTCCCCGGGTGCGTTTCTCCTGCCGTCTTGCATGCTGCGACGTTTCCCCCCCTCCCCCCCCTATTCGCGCGTTGGGTGGGATGGGCGGGTGTCCGGCTTCTTCCTGTACGGAGGGGGGAGCTGGAAAAGAGACCGCATTCGCGCCGGGCGCGCTTTTTGAATGCGGCTCTTCGCCCGCCCCCCCCTCGCCTTCCCCCACCCCTATTCTCGGCCGCGGCTCGCCGGCGCGTGCCTGTGCCCGGCCGCGCTGATTCACGGCCGGGTCTCAGCCACGCAACCGGCATGACCGCCGCAGTCCTTCCCCCCCTTTTCCCCCCCCCCACCCCTCCCCCCCCCCCATGAAGCACCACCTTACGCCATGGGGTTCTTTCAACAATCATATCGCTTTTATTCACAACAGTGGTATACTAACAACAATGGTATTTAACAGTACATAACAACTGTTGGCCACAGCATGCACGTGACCGTCAGCAAGACACAGTCTACAATGTCTTATATCACTTCTTTTCCTTTTTCTTGCCCCCCCGAGAAACACAGCCACTATCCTGCCGCCTTTTGCCCATAGCAGGAGGGAACTTCTTTAGCCGTGAAAGCTTTTCTCCGTCCCTTATTCTTTCGTGTCCTTCAACCGAAAAGCCGAAAAGCTGTTGCGTCTGCCGTTCAAGCAGCCTTGGCAACTTTTTCTCCTTGCCCCCCCCTTTTTGCCTGCCGTCAAAGCAAGGCAAAGGGGGGGTCTCTCTGCGTGGTGTTCTTGTCACCATCTCCGTCTCTCCGGGGTGAGGTCCGTGTATCTCTCCCGTACCTCTCCCCCTTTACTTAAGGCCTAGGCTGTGTTCTCTCCCCGGGTGCGTTTCTCCTGCCAACCCCGGCAACAGCGACTCCTCGCTTGTTGTCGGGGCCCCACAGATCAACGCGCCGCTGTGGCCAACATCCGCTTCCTCCATAGACGTTCTATCGCATCCTGTATGTCGCAGAGAAAAATGTCCATTCCGATGTCGGACAAGTGCACTCCATCAGGGCGGAACAGCCCGGGGCATCTCTCCTCTATTAGGTCATGCGCGATGGCGCATCCCCCTATGGACCCCATGAAGCGGGCCATCCATCTGTTCACTTTTCTTCTAGTCCTCTCCACTGCCCTATGAGAGTTTTCGCCCCTCCACACTTGTCGGGGTGTGATGTGAGACCATGCCAATAGCGTCTCAGGAAATGTGTTTGCCAGCGTTAGGAGGTTGCCTTGCATCCTCTTGGTGAGCTCAACGCTGCGTGTGGATGCGAGGTCGTTGCCTCCCAAGTGGATCACAATTATCGCTGGATTCCCTGCGGATCTCCCCCTTTGGAGCAAGGACGGCATTAGCTGGTCCCACACCATACCCCGTCGTCCCAGCCACAACACGGCCACCTCTGCACATGGAAGACCTAGGTTCAATCCCATTGGTCTACATCGCGCCCTCTTCTGTGCCCAGTGAACAAATGAATGGCCACACATCCACACTTCACGCGGCCCTCTGTCGTAGCCTATTCCTGCATGGAGCACAACCAGAAATTATGATTATAACAGTATCTATCCTTGCAATGTACATTCACTTAGTCACATTTCTTTTATCCCCGCCACCCGCTCATAGTCCGTTACTACCGTCTTTAAATGGGGCATGTATCTATTCAATTCTCTTTTTTTTTTTTTTTTTAAGTTGCCCCCCTGGCCTTACGGCGCTGGACGTATATACAATTTGTATCTATCCGAGCGCCATCGGCCTATTTTCATTATCTGCTCTCGAGTCATTCCGATGTTGGCCGCCGTAGAAGCAGCCCCAATACGAAAGGAGTGCGAGCCGTATAAGCTTGCATCCCTTCCAGTGCGTTCGATTATGAGCTTGAGTACTCTGCTGAATTGAAAACGTGATAAAGGTGTTCCATTGGCGTGTATGAACCAATGGTGATCTGATTGCGCCCTTACTTGTTGGTATGCTAACGCATTTTGGACTGGGCATGACGGGTCATTGTGCATGGCCGACAACACTACTTGCGCCCCTTTTCCTTCCGTGTCAGTCTTGGACTTGCGTAACTGCAATACTATCGCTCTGGTGCGTATGCACACATCACGCTTTACTAGCCCTCCTCGTGGGGTCATTTGCTCTGATGCTGATGACGCTACTAACTCCCCTACCCGGAAGGCTCCGTAGAAGGCCCAGGAGAAGGCGCATCTAAACAACCTCGTCTCGTAGTCGTCGTAGCACACTAGGCTGGTGAGTACCATCAGTTGTTGGAGCATCTGATGCGTGATCGGGCGGCGTTTGTCCGTCTTCTGCGGCTGTTCCCGGGACCAGCCTCTCATCACTTTCTGTACAATGAACCCAGCCGTGGGGCTCCGCTTCCCCATCGCCTTTGCGAAGAATGACACAGCCGCTAAACGGACCTGCACTGCGGCCTTTGTGCAGCCATTGGTTTTGCAGTGCATAATCCATCGCACTATTGTTGCCACTTTTAGTCTGTCTTCGAGCTGAATGAGGGCCTCACTGCAAAAAATCTGGTATTGCTCCCATGCCGCTATGTATCTGCGCCGGGTGTTCTCGGCTAATGCTCCCAACAGGAGCTCCCAGATCTCGGTGGACCAAACTCCCAGACTTGATGCGGGACCGCTGTCTTGACTCCGTTGGCCTCGGGCGCCAGCTGGTGAAACAGCCTGATCTTAGAACAAGAAAGAGCATCAGCAATGTTATTATTCTCGCCCTTGATGTGGGTGGCTCTCAGGGTTATATTATGCGCCAGGCAGAGCAAGACTATCCTCCTTAAGAGCGCCACTACCCTTGGCGTTTTGGCTCTCATATTATTTATCGCCCACACCACCGCTAGGTTGTCGATGCGGAAGGTGATAGCCCTATTGGCGAGCTCGGGGGCCCAGATACAAAGGGATACCATTAAAGGGAACAGCTCCAAGAACGTGATGTCTCTTGTGATCCCGACACTGTGCCACTCCTTGGGCCATCTCTCTGAGCACCACGCCCCTTTATAGTATATGCCGAATCCGATCCCCCCCGAGGCGTCGGTGAAGAATTCCAGTTCGGCATTAGATATCGGGGGCGCTTGCCAGAAGGCCAGGCCGTTGAACGCTCGAAGGAAATGCAACCAGACCTGGAGGTCTTCACGCATCTCCCTGGTGACTCTGATGCGGTGGTATCTCTTTGCAATACCTCTGGTTGCCCATGCCAGCCGCCGGCAAAACACCCTCCCCATGGGTATCACCCTGCACGCAAAGCAAAGGAGGCCCAGCATGGACTGGAATTGCTGTAGTGTCGCTTTTCGCTGGCTGTGCAATAGGTGCATCTCTTCACTCAACTTGAGCACTTTTTCCACTGGCAAGCGCGACCTGTGTGCAGGCACATCTATTTGTATGCCTAGGAAAGTGAGGACACTTTTTGGGCCCTCTGTCTTCTCCTTTGCTAACGGGATCCCAAACTCTCGTGCCGTCTGCTCGAAGATATCCAGTATCCTTTTGCAGTCGTCCCGGTCTTTTCCCACGAATAGGAAATCGTCCAGGTAATGCACCACTGTATTGGGGCCGGCCAGATCTTCGACCACCCAGTGTATGAAGGAACTGAATTGTTCAAAGTATGCACATGATACTGCGCATCCCATGGGCAAACATTTGTCATAGAAGAACTCTCCATTGAACGAGAAGCCCAACAGTGGAAAAGATTCAGGGTGAACCGGCAATAGGCGGAACGCGGACTCAATGTCCGCCTTCGCTAGTTGCGCTCGGGGCCCCTTACTTCGTATGATTGTAATCGCTTGGTCCATGGTTGCATATTTAACTGAGCATAATGCCGGATCAATGTAATCATTGACGGACTGTCCTTCGGGGTATGATAGGTTATGAATTAACCTAAATTGTCCTTGCTCCTTTTTGGGTATCACTCCCAATGGGGAGACTATTAGGTCCTTGAATGGGAGTGACTGGAAGGGACCAGCTATTCTCCCCATACCTAATTCTTTTGCTATTTTGCTGCGGGCGATCTCGTTATGTTGTTGGACGGATGGTGGGTTTTTTAGTAAGCACGCTTGCTTTCTGTTCCTTAAGATTAGGGATGGAATGCGGAAACCTCGTGTGAAACCTTCTTCTATACTAATAGCTATATCCCGCTTAGGATATGCTCGTAGCCAAGGCCGCATACGCTCAAGGCTGATGGGTGTTGGCGCCACCCACCTCAGTGGCTCGCTGCGGCATTGCTCTGTATGGCTTTGCCTCTCTTGCCGCTCTACATGTGAGAGCGGGATGTCCTCCCCCGCATCCCGAGCAGGAATGCTTGAATTTGCACGGCTGCCAGTTACAACTCCCCGCGTTGTACTGCCTGCATGCTCGTCTCCCGGCCCACAGATTGGCTTGCCTCCCTTGGTTATTCTGAAAGGGCTGTTGCCATGTGGTGCTCGGGAGTGGCTGATGGAACCCGTCCTGACACAATGGCCTATTATGTGCCATTTCTTCTCCCCACATGTCCAGCACTCTATGGTGCCATGCTAGGGTGGGATCGTCGGCCATGTTCCTCCTGAACTTCACATCGTAGTTTAGCCAGGCCCATCCCCCGTATTGCTTATGTGCGCGAGTAATCGTGTCCAGGTACTTGGTCAGGTATGGGCCCGCTTCGGGTTCTTTTTCCATCACCACACTCATAAAGAGGTGGAATGCCGCCACCCAGTTGTTGATAGATTTGGGTATTTTTGGTTTCCTATCCCTCTCACTTCTTCTCTCCCTATCTTTACCACTAGTTGACTCATCCTCTTGATCCCTGAGTAGGAGAGAGAATATGTCAATATATTCTCTCCTCCAAATTCTCTTTTTGATCTTTTTGGGCACCGACACGGCCAGGGAGCTCACCCCGCAGCGTGGATCACGGCTCATGTCATGCCAATCCATCCGCGTTCTTTGGGCTGCTCCCGTCGGCGTGCATGTGTCGTCTTCACCCCTCTGACTTTGCCCCGACCAGGCCTCTCTGAGGGGGTGGGAATGTTTTGCGCTCTTCTTCCTCTTAACTTTCTTTAGTGCATAGCGCATCACATCTGCCCATTCAATGTCCCTATCACTATCTGAACTAGACCTATCTGATGATGACGTTGCTGACTCTGGCGCCCCCTTTTCGCCACCCGACTTACCCTGTGCTTGGTTGGTCATGGTTACGCTGGTGCTCGTCGATGGCACTTCCTGGTTCATAGAGCTCGATGCTCCCAACCGTTGCTTAACTGACTGCAGGCCATGCTGTGTAACCTGCTCCCGGACCATCTGGAGCAGGTCGTCAAGTTCTTGGTTCTGAGGCGGGGCCGCGTTCCCTGGTTGCTGTGGTGTCCTCTTCCTGGCGCTTTGACGCGGTTTTGCTGCTGCTGCAGGGGCCGTTGCTTCGCGGCTAGCCCTCTGATTCCCTCTCGTGTTTTGTTCGGCCGCTGCTCGTGCCTTAGATGCCGCTGCTGCCTTCCGTGGCTCGCTGTTGCCTCGCGGCCGAGGAGCCTTTGGTGTTCCCTTCCTGGGCATTTCACCTTTAAGATAGAATGCTATGCAAAGGCAATACACTTACATTACTAACAAATCTGGTGCTATCTATAATCCCATGATCTCCCGGGCCTTTTTTTTTTTTTTTTTAAATATAGCCTTACTAAGTAGTGGCCAGGGTAAAAGGCTGAGTTACAGTCATTCATGATGCCAACTATATTCCCGTCCCCTCGTAGCTACCCTTGCCCCTCTGGCCGCACTACATATATATCCACAATAGAGATCTCGCTCTCTAGACTACCCCTGTCTCCCTAGATTCCTCACGTGGACAGTATAGCTACATTAACTATGCAATTATATCCCCTTCTTGGTACGCATCCCCTCCTATGCCTATAATCCTTTATTTACTTATTCTATGAAGCATCAGGGCATGTGCGGCTTCTCACATCTCTTCCCTTTCTCCCCCCCCCATCACTCCCTGCCCTCCCCCCTTTCATCCCCTGAGTCACCTCCTCACCTCCTGCTCTCTGGGCATGGCCCTGTGTAACTCGCATCTTGGCCGCTCACCAAGCTGTTTTATTTCTTTATTTACATATATTTCTTTATTATTATTATTATTTTTTTTTTTAATATTACCCTCTGTCCTTCACCATGCAGGTAAGCTGGATAGCTGACTGGCTGGCAGGCAGGCCCCTTCTCACTCTCCGTGTGCAGGCATATGGCCGCCACGGCCCCCCTCCCGCAGTTTTAAACTTACTATTCATTTATTTCTCATTTCTTCCTCCCCCCTCCCTCCCTCCGTCTCTATATAATCCATATATTTCATACTTGCTGTTCTCTGTAAGGTTTATTCTTCTGCCTCTTTCCAAGAGTCTCGGCGATCTACACTCGCTCCTCCACGTGGAGGGGGTGGATCAGCCTGAGCACTCTTCTTCCCGATTCCTTCTCTCCGCTAATCCACGTGGGGGAGCTGGAAAGAGCCCTCTTTATTGCAATGCTCCCCTTCTACGGCTCCGGCCCTGTACCGCCGATCGGAGATGAGAGGATGATTTACTTAGTGCTGCTTGTCGTTCTGGCGGTCCTCCTTCATGTACGGAGGTGTCCGGCTTCTTCCTGTACGGAGGGGGGAGCTGGAAAAGAGACCGCATTCGTGCCGGGCGCGCTTTTTGAATGCGGCTCTTCGCCCGCCCCCCCTCACCTTCCCCCGCCCCTATTCTCGGCCGCGGCTCGCCGGCGCGTGCCTGTGCCCGGCCGCGCTGATTCGCGGCCGGGTCTGAATTGTCTGTTGTGGAGCAGTGGCAGATTTAATTATTACAGATGATGGTCTTGGAAAACATGACTGTAAAATCTGCAGCATGAAGGAGTTGGCAGAAGTTCCAAAGAGTCTGATAACTCTTTTGGTGTATCCTTCCACATAAGGACATTGCCTGAACAGGTGAAGAATAATTGAAGCGATTTCTGTATCATCTGATTCACTCTGTTTTATTCTGATGTGTCTGATGGAGGCAGGGGGAGGGGAGGGGAGGAGTATAAGCAGAGATTGGTCTGGGCAAGGGTATGGAATTCAGAGGGTTTGGGATTTAATGACATAAAACATTGTTGTATTCTTTACTCTTTTTGTTGTTCATTTGTATTGTCAGACAGGGTGTAACCAAAACAAAGCACACCAATTTGAGATCTGTATGATGAGTTGTGAGGAATAAAGAGATTAAAAACGCCCAAAAACCAAAATTTCCCTCCATAAAGGAAGAGGATAGGATAGATTATCAAAGCAGGAACTCTCGCACTGTTTGATTCTGTTTATACATTTGTGTTTTTAGCTGCAGCATGGCAGCTTGGGGATGGGGGAGCATATTATAATATTTGGGGTTTTCTTTCCTCCTCAGTCATCTCTGACACAATACTATTTATCTACCCCCTCCACTCACCTCAATCTCTGCAATCCTTTTGCATGTGATCTTTTGGCATTCTCTTCATCCTTTCCCTGTGCATTTCTCTATATTGCTCTATTTCTCCCTTCCTCCCAAGCCAGCAGGGAAAGCGAGGTTACTTACCTTTTTTTTTTTTTTTTTTTTTTAAATTAAGAGCCAGCAGCCCCTGGGTTTTCTTGGCAAGGTATGACTGGAAGTAGATTGCCAGGCCTTTCCTTCCAGGGCAATGGAGAGTTAAGTGACTTGCCCAAGGTCATAATGAGTGCCAGTAGGAAATGAACCCAGATCTCTTGAGTGCTAGGCTGTTGCTCTAATCATTTGGCTATTCCTCCACTCATGACTGAAATGGTATTTAAAGGTGATGCATTGGAAGAACAGAAAGAAATATCGATAAACCAGGAAGATGTATTACAACTATTTGATAAAGAGTAGCAAATCACCTAGACCAGATGGTATACATCCAAGGGTGTTGAAAGAACTAAAATAGGAGACTGCAGAACTACTATTAGTAATCTGTGAGCAATCATTAAAATAATCTGTAATACCTAAAGATTGGCAAATGGTCAATGTAACGTCAATTTTTAAAAAGGGTTCCAGGGGTGATCTGGGAAACTACAGACCGATGAGCCTGATGTAGAAACCATTATAAAGAACAAAATACTGAACATGTAGATAGCTATGGTTTAATGGGAGAAGACCATTATGGCTTTAGCCAAGGAAAGTCTTGTCTTACTAATCTGTTATATTTTTTGGAAGGTGTGAATAAACAGGTAGAAAAAGGTGAGCTGGTTGATATAGTGCATCTGAATTTTCAGAAAGACTTTGATAAGGCCCCTCATGAGAGACTCTTGGTGAAATTAAAAAGTTATGGGATAGAAAGCAGTGTACTATTGTGAATCAGGAATTGGTTAAACGATAGAAAGCAGAGGGTAGGACTAAATGGCCAATATTCCCAATGGAGAACGGTGCTACTATCTTTATCTTTATTTCCACATTTGATTAAAAATGCTTTTTAACATATTCATAAATGACCTGGAAATGAGAATAATAGGTGAAGTAATCAATTTGCAGATGACACAAAATTATTCAAAGTTATTAAAACCCAAGAGGACTGTGAAAAATTGCAAGAGGACCTTGATCAATTGGAAGACTGGATGTTCAAATAACAGATGAAATTGAATGTGGATAAGTGCAAAGTTATGCACCTAGGAAAGAACAACCCAAACTATGGTTACATGATGCAAGGTTCCACATTAGGAACCACCATCCAGGCTAAAGATTTAAGCATCATCGTGAATAACATGTTAAAACCCTCTGCCCAGTGTGCAGTGTTGGCCAAGAAGGCAAATAGAATGCTAGGAATCATAAGGAAAGGAATGGAAAATAAAACAAAGGATATTATAATGCTTCTGTATCGTTCCATGGTCCAACGGCACCTTGAACATTGTGTGCAATTCTGGTCACCGTATCTTCAAAAGGATATAGCGGAATTAGAAAAGGTACAGAGAAAAGGCACCAAAATGGTAAAGGGGATGGAAGGACCCCCTATGGGGAAAGGCTTAAAAGGTTAGAGCTCTTCAACCTGGAAAAGAGATGGCTGAGGGGAGATATGATAGAGGACTATAAATTAATGGATGGAGTGGAATGGGTAAAAGTAGATTGATTGTTTACGCCATCAAAAAGTAGAAAGACTAGAGGACATACAATGAAGCTACAGAGTAACCCATTTAAGATAAATAAGAGAAAATATTTTTTCACTCAACATGTAATCAAACTCTGGAATTTGTTATCGGAGGATGTAGTAAAAGCTTTTAGTGTAGCTTGGTTTAAACAAGATTTGGGCAAGTTCCTGGAGGAAAAGTCCATAAACCATTATTAAAGGGGTCCAGGGATATCCACTGCTTGACCCAATACAAGCATTGTGGAACTTGTGTCTTTTCGGGAAACTGCTAGGTACTTGTGACCTAGATTGGCCACTGTTGGAAAAAGGATGCTGGGCTTGATGGACCTTGGTCTAACTCAGTATGGCAATTCTTATGTACCTGTAACGGGGGTTTTCCATGGACAGCAGGATAAGTCAGTCTAGTGACATCACCAACAGCACTGATTGGTTGGAACTGCTCTCCTAGGTAAATCCTTTCTGAGCATGTGGCAAGGTGTTCCTGCCCCTTGGTCCAGCCCTACTTGCCCAGTTTGTTCCCAGCCGGGTCCCACAAGTAGGCAAGGCAGGCATGGGACACTGCCTGTTGTGCTCTGCTTGGGCATCTGTCACCATTGCTGGGGCAATGAACCACTCTGGTGCTTTTTTATCCACAGGAGAGGTGGGCGGAAATGTGTGGCTGACTTATCCTGCTGTCCACAGAGAGCACCCGTTACAGGTAAGTAACCTCACTTTCTCCATGGACAAGCAGGATGCATCAGCCACACCTGCAGACTCTATAGCCGTGGCCATCGGCCACGTGGGCTAGGGCAGGATGAATGTAGGAATTCATTGAAACATGGTGTACAGGGGCAACAAGGTGTTTATTCGCTACAACATGCAGATTGTAATAGGCAACGAGTATGGTAGCAGAGGTAACTGGAACACTCTATCAACTGGCAGGTCGTGAGCATACAACAATCATAATGTAGAAACTGTCCATCAACAGATGGATAGTGAGGTGTACAACAAAATTTATAACAGTGTAACCTTTGCTAGTGAGACATAGCATAACAATGAGAAGGATAGCGTAGATGACACCTCTGAGGTATACAAAAGTTGGCAGCAACAAAAACTTAGGTGGTGACTGTCAGACACCATAGTCTGTGTGCAGTCCAGGGAATGGTTACCCCTCTGGGGCAGCTCTGGCTAGGATGGCATGGCCGAAGGAGCTGTCCAAGAGTGCAAGCTGGTCCATGCAGTAGTGCCACTGGAACATGTGCGCACTAGACCAAGTTGTCGCTTTGCAGATGTCCTTCATCGGGACAGCCTTGAGGTTCACCAGTGTGGCTGTCAAGGCTCAAAGCTGATGCATCCGGATGGGCCTGGGAGGTTGGGTGCCTGCCTGGGCAAAGCAGAAAATGATGCAGGTGGACAGCAATTGTGAGAAAGTAATTTTTGCTACCGGGCACCAGACCTGTTGGGGTCAAAGGTGACAAAGAGCTGGGCACCAGTTCTGTGGGGAGTGATTCTTTTGAGGTGATGCCCAGGGTGCACATGCAGTTGAGTGTGTGCAGGCATTGCTCCTCTGGGGTGTTCTGGGGTTCGGGGTAGAAGGTGGGTGGCTCCATGGTCTGGTTGAGGTGGATGGGTGAGACTACCTTTGGCAGGAATCTGGAGATGGGTCTGGAGCGAGGTGCAGTCTGGAAGAAGAAGGGTGTAGGGAGGGTGTGCAACTAGCACTTGCAGCTCACTCACTTGTCTGGTCGAGGTGATTGTGATGAGGATTAGTGTTTTCCAGGAGGCATACTTCAGTGCAGCGTCCCTCAGGGGCTCAAAGGGGTGCTAAGGGAATTGGTGTTGGATGATGTTGAGGTCCCAGAATGGTATGGGCTGCCGGATGGAGGGTCTGAGGTTGGCGAGGCCCTTCATGAACCATGATATCACTGGGAGCGTGGCAATGGACCAGCCCTCGATTTGGTCATGGAATGCTGCGATGACTGATAGATACACCCATGTAGAAGTGGCCCGGAGACCCATCTGAGGGAGGGTGGCCAGGTACTGGACAGAGCAGACGGGATAGGTGATTGGGTCCTGCTCGGCTGTGGTACACCAAATACCCTACCCCTCCCTACCTGTCCCCCCTCCTTTGGTATCACCTTCACCCGCCTCACCACCTCCTTCTTCCCCCCTCTCGCATGTTTGGGCTTCCTTTCATCCTATCACTGCTACAGAATTATCCAAGTCCATCTCCACATCACAGAAAACAAATTGCTCTCTGGACCCAGTGCCCTCTTCCTGGTTGCTAGAATCCTTGCTTTCCTTTATACCACTTTTACTCGACATGCTAAACACAATCCTCTCCTCTGGTACTTTTCCCACCCTATGGAAACATGCTCTAGTCCACCGACTTCTAAAAAAAAAAAAATCATCTCTCAATCCTCTTGACTCAGCCAATTATCACCCATTCTCTAATCTTCCTTTTCTCTCTAAAATCCTTGAAAAAGCAGTGTTCTCACAGCTAGTCCATCATCTTGATTCTATCCATTTTCTCCATCCCCGACAGTCCGGTTTCCGTCCAGGTCACAGTGTAGAAACTATCATCCTCTCTTTTCTGAATGAAATTCACATTGTACACAATCATGGTGATCTTTCCCTGGCAGTATCTGGATCTCTCTGCAGTCTTTGATCTCTTTGACCTCTCCATTCTTCTCTCTTGCCTTTGGGATGCAGGCCTTAGGGGCTTTGATTTCACTCTTTCCTTTTTTCATGCGCTCTCTTGATTCTCTCAGGTGTCACTTCCTCTGACCCTGTCTCTTTTCCCTGCGGGGTTCCACATGGCTCAATTCTCACTTCTCTCTTAATATCTTTCTGGCACCGCTCACCATACTCATCCAACAATTGTGGATATCAGCATATTATTATGCTGATGACATTCTCCTATACCACACCAATCCTCTTCAGCCAGATTTCTCTTATCTAAGGTTTCCAACTGGCTTACCCAGAACAGTCTCCACTTCAATGTATCTAAAACCTCAGCAATATGTTTTTTGTTTGGCACTCCCTGTCCTTCAGTGGCCTCGGTTCTTTCAGATTCCTCTATTCCTTTGGTTTCCTATTTCTGCTACCTCGGTGTGACTCTTGACTCTGAATTATCTTTCCGTGACCACATTTCACTGCTGACACAGCAGTCTTTTTTCTATTTGCAACAGATCCATGCCATCCATCCCTTTCTTTCCACCCCTGCTCTGACCATTCTTCTGTTGTCCCTAATCATGTCCTGTCTCGATTTTTATAATCTTGTCCTCACTGGTCTTACTCAGTCCCAACTTCACCACCTATAATTGAAACAAAACACGGCAGCCAGACTTTTTTCATATGACACTCGCCACGACCATATCACTCCACTCCTCATTCAGCTTCACTGGCTTCCAACTGACTACCGCATTTGTTATAAGGCCCTTAAATCTAGTCCATCGAGCCATTTACACCCAAACTCCACAGTATTTGGCTGACCTATTACAATTCTACATACCAATCTGCAGCCTGCGTTCAGCTCAAGTTAACTGGTTACATCTCCCCTCTCCATCACGTGCTCACTTACATTCCACTCGTCACTCTGCTTTTTTCTTTTTGGGCCCCTCCCTCTGGAACTCCCACCCCACCACCCTCCATCTGGAAACAGTCTTTTCCAGATTCAAATCCCTACTGAAAACTCACCTCTTCTGTTCTGCTTTTGACCTTCCCTCTGCCTCTCCTTGAGGACCTCTCTCCCTTAGGAATCCCCTGCCTGTCTTAATCATGTTCTATGTCTTTATGTCCCTTTCCTGTCTCATATTGTACTTCCTTTCTCATTCCAGCTTTAGCCATTTTCTGATTATTTTGTTGATTGTACACTGCCCTGATGTAATGAAGGTGTGGTTTATAAGTAACTGAATAAACATAAGTATTGAAGCTCTTCCACTTGAGCCCACGGGACTTTCTTGTGGAGTGACGTGTGGATGCCAGGTTAAATTGTACCTCAGCTGTGACGTGTAGAAAGGAGAGACTTACCCTTTCAACTTTCAAGCAGTTAAGGCAAGGGTCGCCAGGTTAAGATGGAGGGTGGTCACTCCCATCCTGGGTGATGAGGGCGACAGGCAGCATAGGTACAGGAACCAGATCTGCCAGGGCCAATCGGGGTGAACAGGATGACAGTCACTCAGTCTCTGATGACCCTTTGAATGAATGGTCTTGGAGATGAGGGGTGTGGGTGGGTAGATGTATAGGGGTGACCAGCCTCCCCAGTATAGGTTGAAGGCATCTGCTGCAAGGCTGTGTGTGGTGGGGCGTTTGGAGCAGAAGAGCTTGTACTTCAAGTTGATCTCTTTGCCACTGAGACCTATCTGTGATCTGCCCCAGCATTGGAAGAGTGATATGGTGGTCCTGTAGTTGAGAGACCATTCATGTGGGTTGAGCTGGTCTGCTAGTTGGTTGTGTTCTTTGGGCAAGTAGGTGGCATGCAGGAAGCATCCCTTGGATAGGGTGAGGGCCCATGTCTTCTGTTCCTCTCTGCAGAGGGAAGGGGAGCCCATGCTCCCTGCTTGTTGATGTAGAACATGGTGACCTGATTGTCAATCTGAAGTAGCACCACCTTGTTGTCAATCCAGGCTAGGAATGCTCTGCATGTGTACCAATTTGCCCAGAGTTCCACCAGGTTGATGTACTAGGCCTGCTCCTTCGCAGTCCAGTTTCCTTGTGTGTGGAGATGGAGGAGGTGGGCACCCCAGCCCATCTTGGAGGCATCCATAGTGATGGTGAGGTGATGTGGAGTTGGTTAGAAGAGCCTGCCTTGGGTGAAGTGTTCTCGGACCATCCACCATGCAAGGATGGCCTGTATTCTTTGGTTCATCTTGCTGCTGGAGGAGACCCATTGCTAGTGTATGTTGTGGTTGTGTCTGTGCCTGTCCCTGCTGCAGTTGCTGCTGCTGTAGCTGTGGGAGTGATGCCTGTAGCACCTGTGCTTGTTTCTGCTCCTGTTTCTGTCTCTGTCTCTCCGTGGCACCAGGCTTGCTGAGTACAGTCAGTACAGTGACAGCGCTGAGTTCCTCGGTGCTGTCCAATGGCTCTGGGGGGAAGGTGGGGCTTGAATGCAGGGCTCTTCTGGATCAAAGATGGCCACTGCAGTCACCAAGAGCAGCATGTTTCCTGCTCCTACAGCCCTGGGAGGCTGTGCCAGCTGCTGGTGTAAGCCCAATGGAGGTGCCGGTGCCACTGGGTTCACCAGGCTGGGGATGGAGGTCTGCAGAGGCGCATCCCATGCTGTGATTGTACCTGCTGCTGGGGTCCAATTGTTCCTGTCTGTGGCGGCCATGCTCTCACTGGCTATGTGGTTTGCCCTGGGGTGATGAGAGGTCGTCTGGAGGAAGAGGGATACAGTTGGGGATTGCTGCTTCTCTGCTGCTGGAGTCGAGGAGGTCAGGAAGTCCTGCAGTGTGTGGCTGCAGCACAGACATGACCTGAGAAATTCTGGCACAGTCCTCTACATGGTGGGAAACTCCAAAACACTGCATGCACCGGTCATGCTGATCCGTGGTGGTCATCTTTTTTTCCGCATTTAGAGCATTTCTTGAAGCCAGGTTTGGATGATGTCTTCTCTTTCTGAGATTTATTTTCCTTCTGTAGTTTTTCTTTTTCCATAATGTTAGAGTGGAGAGCTGAGAGAGATCCATCCTTGTGGCAAGGTGGAAGAAACAGAACTGGGCAGGCTAGGGGCACCTTGCACATGCTCAGTAAGGCTTTGCCTCTCTGAGCTCTAGGAGAGTAGTTCCGTCCAATCGATGCAGTCGGATGACATCATCAGGAGTGATTGACGCATCCTGCTCATCCTTGGAGAAAACAGTAGGTCTTAGTTGCATCTGCTGCTTCAGGGCAGTTTTACTCTGTTTTGAGTTGCAGGACCCACAGCACAATATTCTCCATGCTTTCAAATATCAGCCAATGAAGGAGGATGCCAATGCATAAAAAGCTATTCTCCTCCTATCAGCAGGGATGAGATAGAGCAGGACTGAATTGGGATGCTGCTAATATGACACATCGATTGAAAAGCACTGCATTAGGAACTGGAATCACATCAGAGCATCCATTTTATGACTAGGGCCAGACCTACCAATGAGCAACTGTATCTTTTGCACATGACCCTGTTTTTCAGCCCTTACTGACTTATGCAAATGAAGCTCCGCAATAAGTCTCTGTACATGGTCCACACCCCTCCACATCTCGCACAGGCTGCCTCTATGACTCTTCTAATTTAAGTGCATGTTAAAAAAAAAGTTAATAGCTAACAACTTGAATCTGCATGTTGATTATGAAAAAGAAAACGTTGATTAATAAATGTGCGTGAAAACAGAAGTCAAACACTATTAATTCCCTGCCTATAAAAAGCACTGCTGGGTTTTCACCTCCCAGTGCTTTTTGCCAGAGTTTCTTCTTGCACCAGCCTTTTTTTTAAATGCTTTTTCTTCCACAGGAAGCAGCAAATGAAAGCCATAGTCAAAAGATGTACTATTTCAAAACTGTGCAGTTATTTTGCCATATACTTGTCTCTCGTCCCTTGCTCCCTGTTTTCTCTTCTGTTTGCCTCACTTTCCCATCTGTGCTCCTCCTACCAGCTTCTATCTCTCTCGCCCACCTTTGGCCTGCAAAAGAAGACTGCCAGCAGTAGCGGATTAGTAACACTGAGGCCAGGCTTCTCCCAATCTATCCCTCTAGTTTTCTCCCATTTAATGGGTGTGGGGAAAATGTTTAAGACATATGGACCGTGATCAAAAGAAATGGGAGTCAACATATATTGCCTCCTACTCCATTGCTTAAGATCCCAGTATTTGAATCTTTCACCAAGCAGGAGACGCAGAAATGGTATCAGAAACTGGAAGAAAGAAAAGAGCCTGGAAGTCTCCGGTAGACTTGGTCTATAAAGGTAAGTGCTGGTACAACAGATGTAGGTGGCAACATGAATGCCACAAAGCAATGAAAATTAAATTGAGAAAGAAATTATAGACATAAGTTAAATTTCACGTAACACATCATGGCACAGAAAAAAAAAAGGGCAAAAAGCAATGGTAGTGCCTGGGTACTGTAGTTGGTTCCACTCTAATGCTTTTCTGCTGTCTTCACAACCCAGTCCTTGTTATTCTTCCAAACCAACAGAAGTTGGAAAGAATTATTCAAACTCCCTCACAACTGCCCTACTATCCCAAAAAAATACCCCCAAACAGCTGCCTCACAATGCTGCAAAATACCCCATCCACCACAACTCCTCCCAACTGCTCCACCCTCCAAAACTGTCTGCAAACCAAAAAACTACCCCTGCAACTGCCCCTCCCCCAAAACCTACCTCCCAGGAACAGCCTCACCAACTCACAAATTGCACTTACCCCAAAAAGCTACATTCTGCTAATGTCCCTCCACTCCACAAACTGCCCCACCCCAAAAACCATCCCCACACAACTACCTCCCAAAAAGCCCCAATTGCTGCACCCTCAAAAACTCTCCCATGCAACTGCCCCAGCCCCAAAACTCGCTACCACACATTACATCCCTCTAATTGTCCCCTCCCAACCATAAAACACATGCAAAGCACACACAGAAAACACAACAGAGATACATGCACACCACACACACAGGGATTAAAAACAATTTCCCAGCCCTGCGGTACTTCATTTTAAGTTATTCAGATATATATTTTGGGGAGGGGGGAGGATATTCAGCGGTAGCAGCCAGTGTTACTAAAACACCATTAAATTAAAACCTGATAGTCATGGCTGGGGCACGTCCATTGACTGGTGCTGCTGATTGTCATTTTGTAGTCTGATCAGTGGGCGAAGCAGGAACAACACCGCTATCTGTCTGTTCCATGGCAATTTTCAGCCACTAACCAGATTGCAAACTTTCACCTGTCCTAACTTCATCCACTTTGATTATCCAATTATCAGCTCACTGCTGACCGGATAGTCGGTAGTGTTGCCCTTGCTTCGCTCATGGAACACTCCAGCGCTATCCGGATAGCACTGGGACATTCTATCTGGATAGCAAGGGACGGTCAGCAGCACTAACCAGGTTAATGCTGCTGAGTAGCATGGTCAGTAGCATTTATGTGGTTTGCAGGTCTACAAACGGCATAAATGCTTTTAAATATGCTCCCCTTCAATTTCTTTATTTCTATTGTGAAACAAGATTGAATTGTTCAGCTGTCTCTATTGGTTGATATGTGTGCTGCCAATTAATATCTGCTGCTATCTAGCTTGAGATGGAGTTTACCCCCGCTTTGGGCTGCATTCCCAAACAACCCGACTTCGGGAAGAGCTGAGCCCGCTACCGTTGTAATGAGCAGCACGGATGGGGGGATAGGATCCAGCCAATGGGAAGTGTATACGGGGAGAGACACCGACTCAACGGCACTTAACACCACCACATACATACTAACATGTGCCAGCATGCAGAGACACATGGACATGAGGCCTTCCTGGTGAACCTCATTCCTGCCACCCCTCTCTGGCACCTGCAGTGGTGGCAATTACCTTTAAACTGCATTGCAGCTCTTACCATACACTCCAGTGCTGCATCACTGTTCCCGATGGCAGCAGGAACAGCAGTGCAGCAACGGAGTTTATAGTAAGCACTGCGGTGCTGTTTAGAGGTAATTGCCACCACTGCAGGTCCTGGAGAGGGGTGGTGGCAGCAGAAGCAATGGGCGCCCACCTACTACTGGTGCTCTAGGCAGCTGCCTAGTTCAACTAAAAGTAGCACCAGCGCTGGCAGGCAAGCATTCAGACATACGCAAGCATGCACAGACACGCAAACATGTGGACACACAAATGCACATACTAGCCTATAAGGGTGCACACAACAGATAAACATGTAAGAGGTACACACACATACACATAGTTAATGAAAATACAAACAGATGGTTGCATGCATGCACACGCCCACAGGCTTGAAATAATTCCATAAGCCATGCTCTGCATGCTTTCCCCACTTCTTGTATGCTAACAGAAAACAGCAAATCCTTAATCAAGAGCTATATAGCTCTACTACTAGTAATCATTTACATAGCGCTACAAGGCGTACGCAGCACTGTAATCTCAAATACAAATAAATCAAAGTAATATATATCTCAAATACAAATAAATCAATGTACAACTCTCAAATTCTGTAGGCATTTATCTTCAGTAATTGCACAAATGCAATATTGTATGTTCATATAAATAATAAAAGGATTATCAATAAAGGATCACCATATCCTATGCTTTAGGTTCATGGCGACTGTCCCTTTTGCTTCATCATAGGTTCCAATTCACAAATAACTTTTAAAAAATATTGGGGGGGGGGGAGGATATTCAAAGGAATTAACATGGTTAGCAGACCTGCTAACCATGTTATTCCCTCTATTTGGAACATGGTTGGTGCTGTTGAATTTCCCCGGGTGCTGCTGCCGCACACCCCGATGCTAACTGGCATTCTGGGGATGGCACCCAGCCAGAACCAGACACTGGCAATATTGAGCAGCTGCCCGGTTATGGCAAGGCAGTAACATTAAGGTAAAATATCAGCTGGCCTAACTTTTGCTGTGGAAGTTGTCCAGGCTTACGTGGTTTATTGGGCCCTAAGTTTGTACCTGAGACAATGAAGTTAAGTGACTTGCCTAATGCCACTAAGAGTACCAGTGGGATTTGAACCCTGGTCTTTCTGGTCCCAGGCTGCTGCCCTAACCACTAGGCTATTCCTCCACTCCAATCTATCTCAACATACTACCTGCGACTCTTCCTTTGTATTTTATATTGTGATTTGCCCATGTCCAACAGCGTATGTGGGTCAGGCAAAAAGCGTGGTCAAACTGAGATTGAATGAATATTTTAGCTGACTTAACAATAAAGTGTTGACAGCTCCTATGGTTCAAGTTTTTGTATCCGTTGGACATAAATCCTCCAAATTCACTTGGAAAGCTATTAGGCAAACCAATTTGACTAACCTGTAGCGAAAGAATGATGGGGGGGGGACATAGCAATAAGTATGGCTAGCAATTGTCGAAGGTCCGGGAGATTGAGTGTGGGGCCCCTCAGGGCTCCATCCTCTTGCCACTTTTGTTTAATGTTTATATACTGCCTCTTTGCTCTTTGATGAGGAATATGGGATTGCAATTCTGTATGTATACAGATGATGTACAGGTGCTACTCCCCATATCACTTTAAAAGTGGCGCCCCAGCAAACAGGGAGCTGCTTCAGCCTCCGCCACCCCCCCCCCCCCCCCGCCGACCTCCGAAGCTCCCCCGATCGGGGTAGAGCGCCTGAACGGGAAATCCTCCCACTCAGAAGCTCCTGCCCAATTGGGGCAGTGGGAGCAACAAAAGGGACACTTTAAAAGCGGCGCCCCAGCAGGGCGTGCCCGCACCTGAGGGCCTCATCAGAGGGCCCTTTGGCGTGGCCCTTAGGCACGGCCACAAAAGAACAGCCGAAGCATAACCACAAAGCAACCCACAGACTACAGCAACAAGCAGTCAGCATACACCAGCTCACACAACAAAACTCAAGCAACCCGAGACAACAAAAAAACGACTACCCAACGCCCTGAGGAAACCAATGCAGAAGACCAACCTAGCCCCAGGACACACAGGTACATCTAGAAACCATGCCACCCTTCCTAGCCCCAATCTACTTCCTAGCACCATTCCTAACCCTTTATCCCTCCACCACCAACAACATGCTCTCTAACATCACCAAACATCACAACAATTCAAAACTCAAGCACCAACAACCTCCCACCTACATGGGGCAAAACCCACACACCGCCCACACCAATCGATACCCCCAATCACCCAAACAGCAACCCTCTCTCCATCACACTAATAAATGCTCGCTCAGTCAGAAAAAAATACCACATGCTCCAAGACCTAATCACAACCGAAAAGATTGACATCCTATGCATAACCGAAACATGGCTCACAGACACCAACACTGTGCTCATGAACCAACTAACACCAAACGGATACAGTCTTCACCACTGCACTCAAACCCACACCAAAGGAGGAGGAGTAGCCATCATTGCGAGAGCCAACCTCCATCTCAGAAACCATGCCACGGAAACAACCAACGAAGCGGACATGCTCACCCTCACCAACAAGCACCTCTCCATATGCCTAATCTACCAAGCACCCACCTCGAGCACCGACCTATCTGGCATACTACAACACATATCTGAGAGCACCATCTCCACAAAAGAGCAAATAATCCTTGGAGACTTCAACCTTCACAAAGAGTTGTTTGCTTGTTAATCTCATTATACTTTGATCTTCCTTGTTACAATGTACTTAGTTAAAATATTATTGTTACAATGTACTCAGTTGAAATATACTGTCTGTTATGTTCCCTGTAAACCGACTTGAATTGTAGAAAGTCGGTATATAAAAACTGTTAAATAAAATAAATAAATAAACCTCCCATCATTCCAAGACAATTATGCCGAAGCCTTCATCAGCGCCATGGAAGCAATGAACCTAACACAGATCGTACACGAACCAACACACGAAAAAGGGAATACACTTGACCTCATATTCCTGAACTCCCAATATGCCACCTCATACAAAAATCCAGAGATAAAGTGGGTACCATGGTCAGACCACTATCTCATCAACATCTCCCACGCCTACCAACACACCAACATTAAAGAGAACAAACAACATACAAGAAGATTTAAACCATTCATCAAAGAGGACTTCCTAGCACAAATACTACCTAACTCCAAACAAGTTCCACCAATATCAATGATCTAATCTTAAACTGGAATACTACAATCTCCTCTGCATCCCGTGCAACAGCAAATAGCACCAGAACCAAACGTACCTCAACAAAAGCCCGATGGTTCACCCCCACCCTACGGAGACTAAAAACCAAACTCAGGAGAGCGGAGAGAAAATGGAGAAAAAACAAAAAAGAAGAGGATAAAACAAAATACATGAATGAACTGGACGCTTACCACACAGAAACTGATAAAGCAAAAAGGACCTACCACTCAAAGATCATAAACATCTCAATAAACAAACCACGTGAGCTCTTCGGGATTGTCAAGAAGCTAACAAAAGCACTCAACCACTCCGACCAGCTACCAAACATCCCACCAGAACTACTAGCATGCCAATACAAACAGCTTCAACAACCACAAAATCCACAACTGAATGCAGAAGCAACAACCCACCCTACTACCATAAACGCAAACTGGAGCACATTTGAAACAATCACAAAACAAAAAATAGAATCCACCATCTCCTCCCTAAATACTACCACCTCGCCACTGGATCCTTGCCCTGCAGAATGGATAAAGAAATCCAAAGAGGACTTAAGCACAGCCCTAACCCACATTGTTAATGAGCCTCTCAAACAAGGACGCATGCCAGACATCCTCAAAACCTCCATCATCCGCCCAACCCTAAAAAAACAAAACCTAGACCCCCTTGACCCCGCCTCCTTCAGACCCATAGCAAGTCTTCCATTCACCCCCAAAATCATCGAGAAGATAGTTCAACAACAACTTCAGGACCACTTGGATGACATCATCATACTGGACCCACAACAACATGGTTTCCGTCCATTCCACGGAGTCGAGACACTCATGACATCATTAATGAACACCCTCATCAAGGGCACAGACCAAGCACTCTGGATACGCTATGATCTTCCTGGACATATCTGCAGCCTTTGACACCATCTCCCACAACATCCTCCTACACAGACTCCAAGAAATTGGCATAAAAAATGTCGTACTTCAATGGTTCCACTCCTACCTGAACAATGTTGTTGTTGTTGTTAAGTGCCGTCGAGTCGGAGTCGACTTATGGCGACCCTCTGGATAGCTATCCTAAATTGTATTCGGTCTTGAGTCAGGCGGCTCATTGTTGACAGACTGGAATCTGTAGCTGCTGAACAATAGACAACAACTAATCCACACAAACTTAGCAACCTCCCCCCCCCCCCTTCCAGCAACACCAAGGAGTACCCCAAGGATCCACACTATCCGCCATGCTCTTCAACATCTACCTACAACCACTCTGCTCAATCATACGTGCTCATAACATCAACTACCACATCTATGCAGATGACATAATACTCTATGGACCAATCACAACCACCAACCCGGTGAACAACCACCTATCAGACTGCTTCATAGAAGTCTCCAGCTGGCTACAAAGGAACAACCTATCCATCAACATAAAAAAAACAGAAGCCCTCATAGTAACCAAAGACCCAAACTTCACCCCACCTACGCACCTCAACTTAGGAGCCACACAAATACAAATTCAACCACACATAAAATACCTAGGAGTCATCATAGACCAAGCGCTCACACTCAAACAACAGATCAAAAAAACTACTGGAATAATATTCCACAAGGCTAAAACAGTACAACGCCTAAGGCCCCTTATTGACCCACAGGACTTCAGGACAGTTATGCAAGCTATGACGCTCCCCCCACCTGGACTACTGCAATATAATTTACCACGGACTGCCCGCCACCCACACCAACCCACTACGAACAGCCTTAAATACCACAGCAAGAATTATCCAGAAAGCCAAAAAACAAGATCACATCACCCCAGTCCTGAGAGAACTGCATATACTCCCTTTCGAAGCAAGAATCAAATACAAATCTGCCCTACTTATCCACAAAGCCCTCTACCAAACTCAGACTTCCCAGCTCCACACTCTTTTGCCCCAACCCACCCACAACAGAACAACCAGACAAACCAACAACACCTTCACCATTCCCCACGAACGAACTAAATACAATCAACGGACCTGCAATAGAGCCTTCGAACTGTACGCACCATCCCTCTGGAACTCTGTACCAAGTCAAATCAGAAACAACAGAGATCCCTCAACATTCAGGAAACAACTAAAAGCCATCCTGTTCCAGGAATACCTTGGACCAGAAACAAACATCCATTACTAAATACTCCTCCAGACCTCATAACAGGCCCTCAGATCTATCTACTAAGAGTCTCATGTCCACTGTTTGTCCTTAATGTTTGTTCAGATCATTAATGTTGGCCCCTGGTGACAGACCCCCACCTTTCAATGTTAAGCCACTTTGACCTGGTGAAAAGCAGGATATAAATAGTTAAATAAATAAATCTCCAGGTGAGGCTGATAGGATTAAGTTGTGTATTCTGCCTGCGAGTGGGCTGTGCTCAGATGATTCTTAATTTGCATTTACAAAGCTCCTGTGGTAATCAAATCACCCACGAGGTCTCTTGATATCCTTTCTGATGGGGTAGGAGGTGGATTCCCTGGGTTTTCAAGTCTGTGTCGCAGTTTGGGGATGTGGCTGGATAGCCCTTTGGCCATGCATGATCATGTTTCCTGGACGATTAGATCTCAGGAGGGCGGTTGGCATTAGTAAGGAGGGCCTTGGTCCTTCCCCAGATGGATTACTACAACTCTTTGCCGCTGGGTCTCCTTGTGAGGGAGTTGGCTCGGTTGTAACTGGTGCAAAACACCACAGCCAAAATTATTAAGGGATTGGGGAAGTTTGAGCATGTTACCCCTATTTTGAGGGAGTTACATTGGCTGTGTCGTTCTGAGTTTAGTTTAAGCTTTTGATCTTAGTATTCAAATCTCTGCATGACCTGGTGCCAGCATATTTGCAATGGCTTTTGCAGTGATACATCTCCAGCCGAGCCTTGTGGTCTGCGGACATGCGGTGACCCAGGTTTGAGAGACATTTGTGGGACAAGGTGCCGGCTCCGAGTATTTCAGGTACAAGCTCCTGTGCTCTGAAATTCCTTCCCGCTTCAGTTGCAGATGGAGGCTGACCTTAAGTCATTTAGGGTTCAACTAAAAACGTACTTGTTTAAGCAAGCTTTTTGGGGAGAACTGTGAGGAAGCAATTCTAGTTTGTTGTTCTTATGCTGCTGTATTGTATGTTTATTATATAAACCACAACAAGTGTTTTTCAGATGTGTGGTACAGAAGTGTAACAAAATAAATAATTAACAATTGTTGAATTACAGAGAACAGTAGTGGACATTCAGATTAATTACTATGGCCCCTTAAGGATTAAATAATGAGATAGCTTGAATTTTGTTACACTTAAGTTTTGAGCAGACTTGGTTGATTGAAGTCATGTGACGTGCTTAATTGTCTTCAACAGTGTTTTCATACAGAAACACAGCTGTGATAAAGATGATCCCTGAAGCGAAGCGATTATGAGAATTTGAAGCCAACTCAAACATGAATTTATGTTGGGTTATGGGCTGTAATTGTTAATGGATCATTATTGGATTTGCTAAGATTTCAGATAATTGTTTTCAAGAATATAACATCTAAAATATATTTTAAACAATTGAGACAGATGATGAAACAAAAGGAACAAACAGCACGAGTCTAAAACTTAAGATATGGACTAGCTGATAGCTTGTTGATGGTTTTTATTATTTCTAGAAATATAAAATATTGCATTTGTGGGGCTACTGAAGACAAATACCTCAGGATTTGAGTTTTATACAGTCATTTTTTTGTATAACAGAAATTGAAGGACATCTTCAGCAGACTGGTTTTGTCTGTTAACCGACAGGACAGTTTTGTAAACCAGAGAAAAGCACCTAGTGCTCTCACAAAGGCTGACTGCTCTGTGAACCTTGTATGATTTACCAGTGACTGAGAAAGCTTGCATAGCATTCTTCCAGGGGTCCACTATACACAGAAAAACATATTTTGACAGCTTGCAGCAGTACAGCCACTGATATTTTTACTACTACTACTGAGTTAGAGAACAGGTTAGCCAAGAGCTTTGAGTTATGTACTATAAAAACTCCATCCCAGACATCTGCAGGAAGACGTCAATCTACAGCATCTCGGGAAAAATAAATTTGTGCAGGAAGATGAACTTGGGTGACCAATCTGAAAGTAACAGAAAAGGTAGTTACTCACCTGTAGCAGATGTTCTCCATGGACAGCAGGAATAGTCCTCACATATGTGTGAGGTCACCAATGCAGACCTGTGTGGAAAGCTTTTGGGAGGCTCCATCGTGCCTGTCTTCCTGCCTACCACAGTGCCCTCTCCTCCAGTAAGATAACAAAGCCATAGGACAGTGGTTCTCAACCCAATCCTCTGGGATCCCCAGGTCAGTCAGGTTTTTAGAATATCCACAATGAATATGCAGGAGACAGATGTGCATACCATGGAAGCAGTGCATGCAGATATAAGAACATAAGATATGCCAAACTGGGTCAGACCAAGGTCCATCAAGCCCAGTATTCTGTTTCCAACAGTGGCCAATCTAGATCACAAGTACCTAGCAGTTTCCCCAAAAGACACAAGTTCCACAATGCTTGCTCTGGGGCAAGCAGTGGATATCCCAGGTCCCCTTTAATAATGGTTTATGGACCTTTCCTCCAGGAACGTGTCCAAATCTTTTTTAAACCCAGCTACACTAACAGCTATTACTACACCCTCCGGTAACAAATTCCAGAGTTAAAAAATATTTTCTCTTATTAGTCTTGCTATATTTTGATGGCGGAAACAATCTACATTTATCTGCTCCATTCATTAATTTATAGACCTCTATCATATCTCCCCTCAGCAGTCTCTTTTCCAGGTTGAAGCACCCTAACCTCTTTAGCCTCTCTTCATAGGGGTATCCTTCCATCCCCTTTACCATTTTGGTGACTCTTCTCTGTACATTGTCTAATAATGCTATATCCTTTTTAAGATACAGTGACTAGAATTGCACACAATATTCAAGCTGCAATCGCACCGTGGAACAATACAGAGGCATTATAAAGTCCTTTGTTTTATTATTCATTCCTTTCCTTATGATTCCTAGCATTCTATTTGCTCTCTTAGCTGCTGCTGCACACTGAATGGTTTCAACATATTATCCATGATGATGCCTAAATCTTTTTCCTGGGTGGTGGTTCCTAATATGGAACCCTGCATCGTGTAACCCATAGTTTGGGTTGTTCTTTCCTAGGTGCATAACTTTGCACTTGTCCACATTAAATTTCATCTGCCATTTGGATGCTCAGTCTTCCAATTTATCAAGGTCCTCTTGCAATTTTTCACAATCCTCATGGGTTTTAACAATTTTGAATAATTTTATGTCATCTGCAAATTTGATTACCTCACTCATTATGCCCATTTCCATGTCATTTACAAATATGTTAAAAAGCAGCAGACCCAGCACAGATCCTTGGGGCACTCCACTATTCACCTTTCTCCACTGGGAAAATTGGCCATTTAGCCCTACCCTCTTGCTTTCCATCTTTTAACCAGTTCCGGAGCCAACACTGCCTCCTATCCCATGACTTTTTAATTTTGCCAAACGTTTCTCATGAGGGACCTTGTTAAAGGCTTTCTGAAAATCCAGATATCTCATATGCATATTGATTGTGGATATCCTGAAAACCTGACTGGCCTGGGAGTCCCAGAGGACTGGGTTGAGGTGGGAGGGTTGTGAGGACTTATTCCTGCAGTCCACGGAGAAAGCATAGTTACTCACCTGTAACAGGTGATCTCCGGGAACAGCAGGAATTTAGTCCTCACATATGGGTATCATCGGTACCGACGGAGCCTGCGCGGGAACGCTCCCCAGCGTCCAATTAGAAATCTTTTGGGAGCAGTCCACAGTGCCTGCGTGCTGCCTTCCCCAACTGCCTCTCTCCAGTTGAGTTTTCAAGCTGAGACAAAGAGAGAGAGAGAGAGGGAAAGGAAAGAGATAGAGAGATACAACTGCTAGGGGAGGTGGGTGGGTTGTGAGGACTAAATTCCTGCTGTTCCCGGAGATCACCTGTTACAGGTGAGTAACTATGCTATCTCCAGGAACAAGCAGGAATGTAGTCATCACATATGGGGACTCCCTAGCTCTAGGTGCCAGGGAGAGACCCCAGAAGTTGTGTGTCCCTGAAGAGGGCTCCACTTTCCCCCATGGATCTCTGGCATCCTACCAGGGATGGTGGGTAGGAGTTGATTAGGTATGGAACAGGTGTTGGAGAACAGCCTGACCAAACAAGGCATCCTGGCAGGAGTCCTTGTCCAAGCAGTAATGGGCTGTGAAGGTATGAACCGAGGCCCAAGTGGCTGCTCGACAGATGTCATCGATAGACACAGAGTGCAGATGAGCCATTGAGGCTGCCATGGCCCTCACATTGTGAGCTGTGACATGGCCCTCCAGAGAAAGGTTCTTACTCTGATAGGCGAAGGAAATACACTGAGCAATCCAGTGAGAGAGTGTTCTCTTGGAGACTGGAAGTCCCAAATGAGAAGAATCAAAAGCAAGAGTTGAGAGGACTTTCTATGTTGCTGTGTTCTTTGTAAGTAAAAGGCTAAAGCTCTTTTACAGTTCAAGATATGAAGATTCCTTTCTGCATTTGATGCATGAGACCTTGGAAAAAACACAGGCAGGTAGACCGCTTGGTTTAGATGAAAAGACGAGACCACCTTTGGCATAAAGTGTGGATGAGTCCTAAGGACTACCTTGTCATGATGGAACCTTGTATAAGGTGGATCAGCTACTAGCGCTTGCAACTCACTGATGCGGCATGCTGATGTGATTGCAATGAGAAAGATAACCTTCCAAGAAAGGAATTTCAAGGAGGTAGTAGCTAAAGGTTCAAAGGGTGGCTTCATGAGCTGCCCAAGAACCAAGTTTAAGTCCCATGCCCGTGGTGGCCTAATGGGAGGCTTAGTTAAAAGAAGGCCTCTCATAAATCTTGGTATAAGAGGATGAGAGGAAATAGGTTGTCCATTTAGAGGCTTAAAGGAAGCTGCAATAGCACTCAAATGGACTCTTACTGAGTTAGTCTTAAGTCCTGCATTGGATAAATGAAGGAGATACTCCAGCAATGATTCCAGAGGTATCGCAAGGGGGTTAAGACCCTTCTGCGAACACCATATGGTAAACCTTTTCCACTTAAAAGCATAAGAGCGTCTTGTGGAAGGTTTCCTGGAAGCAAAAAGAATATCTTTTACTTGCTGAGGAAGATTAAAATCGTGGAAATCTAGGCCTTCAGCAACCAAGCCCTGAGATGCAGAGACTGGGGATTGGGATGCCATAACATTCCGCCCTCCTGAGATAGGAGATCTGGAGCAGATCCTAACTCCAGGGAGGGAGCTTGAGAGAGATGTAGAAGCAGATGGTACCACACTTGCCGTGGCCAATGTGGAGCTATGAGAATCATATGGCCTCTGTCTCTCTGAAGCTTGAACAGGGTTTTGGGAATTAGGGGAATGGGTGGAAAGGCATACAGGAAGTCTTGACCCCAATGAAGGAGGAAAGCATCCCTGGCCTGAGCCCCCTGAGCCGGAGTTCTGGAACAGAACCGGGGAAGTTTGGCATTCCACAGACTTGCAAAGAGGTCTATGTCCAGGGTTCCCCAAAGTTGAAAAATCCTGGCCACCTGGTCTGCATGCAGCAACCACTCGTGTGGAAGCAGAACTCGACTAAGTCTGTCTGCCTAAGAGTTTTGAATGCCTGGAAGATACACTGCCAGAAGATGAATCTGAAGCTCTCTGGTGAGGGCCCATAGTCACAAAGCTTCGTTGCAAAGCGACAGAGAGCCTGTTCCCCCCTGCTTGTTCACATAGAACATGGCTACTTGATTGTCCGTATGAATGAGGACTGTCTTGTAGCTGAGCAGGGTGTGGAACACTCGCAGAGCAAGGAAGATTGCTCTGAGCTCCATGAGATTGATATGTAGATGACTCTCCTGTGGAGACCAGGTGTCCTGGGTGGAGAGGTCTTGCAGATGAGCTCCCCAACCCATTGGAGAAGCATCTGTTGTGAGAGTTGCTTGGGGTAAGGGTTGTTGAAAAGGGGACCCCAGCAACAGGTTTTGAGTGGACTTCCACCACTGGAGGGACAAAATGAGGCGACTTGTGTATGCTATTTTGTCTGACAGGCATCCTGATGCCTGGGTCCATTGAGTGGATAAAGTCCACTGGGCTGCCCTCATATGGAGGCAAGCATAGGGAACCACATGCACAGTGGATGTCATGTAGCCTAGTAGTTGTAACATTTCTCGAGCAGTTATATGAGGCTTTAGCACTGCTTGAGAAGCTAACTGCACCATGCGAAGGCAACAGGCCTGGGGGAGATAGGCCCTTGCCTTTCTGGTATCCAGCAAAGCTCCTATGAATTCTAAAGACTGAGTGGGAGTTAGACTGGATTTTGGGATGTTTATTACCAGCCCTAAATACTGAAGGATACGCATTGTGCAGGATAGAGAAGTCCTGGCCTCTGACTCTGTTGGGGCTCGAATGAGCCAGTCGTCTAAGTAGGGGAAGACGAATATCCCTAGAGTGCGGAGAAATGCTGCTACCACAGCCATGCATTTCGTGAACACCCTTGGTGCTGAGGCCAGGCCAAAAGGAAGCACCCTATATTGGTAGTGCTTTCCTTGAAAAAGGAACCAAAGGAACCTTCTGTGGGTTGGATGGATGAGGACATGGGTGTACGCATCCTTGAGACCTAGAGAACAAAGCCAATCCTGACTCTGAAGCTATGGCAGCAGAAATCCGAGAAAAATCATCTTGAATTTCTCTTTGACAAAGAATTTGTTCAATTCTCTGAGGTCTAAGATAGGTCTGTAACCCCCTGTTTTCTTTGGGATAAGGAAATAAGGGGAATAGAACCCTGTACCCTGCTGATGAATGGGTACTTCTTCTATTGCCCCTTGGGCAAGAAGGATAGCGACCTCCTGACCTAACAGGTTAATGAGAGAGGTCGGAAAATTGAACTGTTTTACTATTGTGTGAGGGGGCATGCTTGAAAAATGAAGCTTGTACCCCTCCTTTATGATGGAGAGTGTCCAATGCTCTGCTGTTATCTGCTCCCATCTGGGGGCAAAAGGACATAACCTTCCTGGGATGGTGGAAGGCTCTGGTCCCCCGAGAGCCAGGAAGGCTAAGTTCTCTAGCTGAAGGTCAAAGGCCCTGTGGAGGCTGAGACTGCTGGCCCGGGTGAGGCTTAGCAGTCTTTGCTTTCTTCTGTTTGGGTGGTTGCTGACCTTTCCTGGCAAATTGACCTGCAGAACGTCCCTGCTGAACATAACAGGATAATATTTTCTCTTTTTAGAAAAGAATGGTTTCTTGAACAATTTCTTTCTAGCAGGATCAGCTGTGGACTTGGATAACCTACCCAAAGTGGAGTTGTCAGCATCCATCTCATTGGCCTTTTCCTGCCAATCTTTACCAAACAGTTTCTCACCATTACAAGGGATATTTCCCAATTTGTCTTGTACCCAGAGCTCTAGATCAGATGCCTGGAGCCAAGCAATTCTACGTCCACCTATGGCAATAGCCGAGGTTCTGCTTATGCACTCAAAGCAGTCAAAGGCTGCACGGTTGGCAAATTTAGAAACATCTTGGGCATGTTTGACCAAAGTGAGAAAATCCTGTCTTCTATCCTCAGGAAGAAGAGGACTTAAAGCTTCTAAATCATCTGTGACCTCCTTCAGGAACATTCCCATATAGAGACTATAGGAACTGATCCTGGCAGAAAGCATGGAAGCTTGGAAGACCCGACGTCCAAAAGCATCCAGGGTTCTGCACTCATGTCCTGGAGGATTAGAGGCATGCCTCTTTGCACTCTTGATCCTTCTCATAGCTGATTCCACTACAATAGAGTGGTGAGGAAGCTGAGTCTTTTGGAAACCAGGACAAGGAGGGACTCAATACATAGTATCCAGTCTGCGAGAATGAGGAGAGGTGGTAAGAGGTGTCTCCCACATCCTTAACATGAGATCATATAAAATCTCATGAATGGGCAAGGTAGCTGCCTCCTTAGGAGTTTTGGGATATTGTAGAATTTCCAACTCCTTGGCCCTTGGGCTCTATTTCAGGGGCCACAGTAATGGATAGGTCCCGAGCCACCTCCCTGATAAAATCCTGGAAGGAAATATCCTCTGGAGGAGACATCCTGCGCTTAGGGGAGGAGGGCTCCTCTGGGAGAAGCATTCCCGCATCGACAGAACTGTCAGAATCCTCAGATTCTTCTGAGGACTCGAAGTACCGTCTGTCCGGATGCTCTTGAAGAGCCCAATACCCGTACCGACCAAAGTCGGTACCGGGAGTAACCGATACCGGAGTATTGGTACCGGAGGGCATCGGATGACTAGGTACCGGCAAAGCAGACACCGATGCCAATGCTATCGGTACTGGTACTGATACCGATGCCGGGGCTGGTGCCGGTGTAATTGTCTGTCGCGATTCCAAGGGTGTCGATGCCGCAAGGAGAGCTGCCAGACTGCGCTCAATAGACTCTCTGGTCTATCGACGCTGCCAATGCCTGGATGTCGGTACCGGAGGAGACCGCCGGTACCCCAGAGCATGGCACCAGTTGTTATGCCTTGGTCGAGGCCTCGAGAACATCCTGGAGCCCCGATAATGCTTTGTAAGCCGAAGCCTCCCGCCGGGGCAATTTTGCCGGTGCAGAATCCTCAAGGGCAACGCCAGAGGCATCTCGATGCTTAGAAGGAGATCTACCCTTTGAGGACCGGCTGGACTTATGTTTAGTTACCTGAGATCCACAGGAGGAAGAAGCAGCCCTGGAAGACGTCGATGCCACCGAAGCTGCATCAGAGAGAAACAGGGTACTGAGCTTAGCAGCTCTGTTCTGCCGACCTCTTTTAGACATCATGGCGCAGGACATACAATCCGTGATGGAGTGGTCAGGACCTAAACATTTTAGACACCATTCATGGGTGTCGGTGACAGAAATGGTACCGCCACACTTGGTGCACACTTTTTGAAACCTGAGGCAGGTTTCTCCATTGTATGGAAAGTTTTTGGGCCTAAGGCCCAAAAAGGCGCGTGCACCTGGGGAAAAAAGAAAATATTTTTTAAAGACAGAAATAATAAGAAAAAAACCCGGCTAAGCGTCGAGGAAGGCAGACGCGACCACAAAAAAGAAATAAATAAAAAAGAATTCTTCTGCGGTGACAGGAACAACGACCTGCTGGCTCCGCGGAAAAAGAAGAACTGGAGAGAGGCAGTTGGGAAAGGCGGGAAGGCAGCATGCAGGCGCTCTGGGATGCTCCCAAAAGCTTTCTAATTGGACGCTTGGGAGCGTTCCCGCACAGGCTCCGTCGGTACCGACGATACCCATATGCGATGACTACATTCCTGCTTGTTCCTGGAGTTCACCTGCTACAGGTGAGTAACTACCTTTTCTCCGTGGACAATCAAAAATGAAGTCCTCACTTATGGGACTTCCAAGCTACAAGCTACTGAAAATCGAGGCGGCTGAAAAGCCCAACAGGGGCAAATCGAACAAGAAGTGGAGAATCAACTGTGTACGGCAATGGTAGCCCCCAAAGGGGAACTCATCTGATTCAGCTTCTTCACCCTACAGCTTCTTCACCATACAGTCTCACGCATTATCATTCATGCTCTTTGGTATATTTTTAAAAAATTTGAATAGCCTGGACGGACAGTAGGGCCTTGGAGGGATGGAGTTGGATTCTAATCCCCAAATGCTGGAGTACCGAATGTTGGCCGAAGTTGTAGTGTCAGGAATCCCCATCCAGACAGTAGTGAGATGTGAATGTGTGGATAGAAGATAACGTTGCAGTCCTGAAGATCTCTTCCATGAAAACCAAGTGCAAGTTGGCCACCAATGCAGCCATGGCTCTAATGTTGTGAGTTGTGACATAATCCTCAAAGCTCAGGCCAGCCTGGGCATAAGCAAAAGAGATGCAGTCTGTCAGCCAAATTGAAAGAGTGCGTTTGGAAATGGCAGCCCTTAGCTTGCTTGGGTCAAAAGAAATATAAAGCTTGGTGAACTATTGATGAGCCTTTGTCCGCTCTAAGTAGAAGGCCAAGGCTCGCTTGCAATCCAGCATGTGCAACGCTGCTTCCCCTCTATGGGCGTGAGGCCTTGGAAAGAGTCAGCAGAACGACTCACTTATTAAGATGAAAAGCCGATACCACCTTTGGGAGGAATCGCAAATGAGTGTGTAGGAACACTTTATCATGATGGAACCCAGTATACAGTGGATGAGCCACCAGAGCCTGGAGCTCATTAACACGGTGTGCCAAGGTAACCACCACTAGGAACAAGACCTTCCAGTCAAGAACTTCAAAGGGCAGGAATCGAACAGCTCAAAGGGAGCTAGCATGAGCTGTGCCAGAACCACATTGAGATCCCAAGCTACCGCCGGAGGCTTGAAGGGAGATTTTGAGAGGAGCAAGCTTCACATGAAGTGAACCACTAAAGGCTGAGTCAATATAGACTTTCCCTCCAAACCGCAATGGTAAGCCCCAATCGCACTGAGGTGAACCCTGACAGAGTTGGACTTGAGACCCGCCTCCAAGAAATATAGGAGGTACTTGAGTAGCCTGTTGATGGAACAATTAAAGGAATTCAGCGCCCGTTCTGTGCATCAGTAAGCAAATCTTTTCCATTTGTTATTAGATTTGTCAAGACCTTCTCGTTGAGGCCCTAGAGGCCAAAAGAACCTCCGTCACTCCATCAGAAAGGTTAAGCTCCGACAGGACTAGTCTCTCAACATCCAAGCAGTGAAGGCCAAGGATATGACATGGTGGAGCAGTCATCCGTCCTCCTGTGAGATGAGCCCAACTACAGAGGCTCCCTCTGGGAGAGCTGAAGCAGAAGGGAAAACCATGGCTGTCTGGGCCAATACCGCACGATGAGGATCATCATACCGCATCTGATTGGTGTTTCAGTGGAGTCTTCACTATGAGAGGTATGGGAGAATACGCGTATAGCAGGCCCTTCTCCCAGTACAGAAGGAAAGCATCCAAAGCCAGCCAGCCAGCCAGATGCACGAGGCAACCCTGGATAAATCTGATACAATTGGGTGTTGTGCTGAATGGCAAACAGATCTATCAAGAGGGCACCCCACTTCCGAAAGATCCGGGCCATGACATTCCTGTAGAGAGTCCACTTGTGCAGCTGGAGGATGCGGCTCAGCTGGTCTGCCAGGGTATTCTGCTCTCCAGGCATATATGTGGCTCTTTACTCCATACCGTGAGTGATGGCAAACTTCTACAACTGGACTGCCTCCCAGCACAGGAGATACGAACCTATGCTCCCCTGCTTGTTAATGTAGTATATCCCGACCTGATTGTCAATCAGAATCAGAATAATCTGGTAGGCTAGGTGATCTCAGAAAGTCCTGAGGGCATTTGTTATGACTCTAATTCCAAGAAATTGACCTGGGGCAGGCTCTCCTGTTCGGATCAGAGACCTTGAGAATGGAGGCCATCCAGATATGCCCCCCAACTCAGCTTGGATGTGTCTGTTGTGATTGTCTTCTGGGGTGGCACCTTCTGAAAAGCGAAACCCCGGAGCAGATTCTGCTGATCCAACCACCAGTGCAGGGACTGGGCCAGAGATACAGTGACCACCACCTGGTCCCAAAGGCAGCTGGTGGCCTTTTCCATTGATCACACAGTATCCATGGAGCTTGTCTTATCGACAGATGAGTCATAAGAGTGATATGCACTGTGGAGGCCATTTGGCTGAGCACGGTCAGCATCCTACAAGCCATTGTCTGACTCTTCCGCTGGGTATCGCGGACCAAAGCAATCTCTGGAGTCGGTCCAGCAGGAGAAAAGCCTTTGCTTGAGTCATGTCAATGAGAGATCCTATGAACTCCAGTTGTTGGGTGGGTTGAAGGTGGGACTTTGGGTAACTGACTACAAAACCCAACAGGTCTAGCAACTGGATGGTCAGCCGTGCTGATTGCAAGACTCCTTCTGGAGTGGTGCTTTTTATGAGCAAGTCATCCAGATAAGAGAAGACAAAGACTCCCAGTGTTCTGAGATAGGCTGCTACCACTGTGAGGCACTGTGTTAAGACTCGGGATGCTGAGGCCAGCCCAAAGAGTAGCACTCGGTACTAAAAGTGCTCTCCTCCCAGGATGAATCAGAGATATTTCTTGGGGGTGGGATGGATTGGTAGGTGGGTATACACATCCTTTCGATTCAGGGAGCACAGTCAATGGTCTTTTTGAAGATAAGGGAGCAGGGTCCCTAGAGAAACCATCTTGAATTTTTCTCACACCAGGAAGGTGTGGAGGTTTCTGAGGTCCAGGATGGTCTGAAAACAACCCCCCCCCCATCTTCTTGGGGACCAGAAAGTACCTGCAGTAAAACCCCCTTCCAACCTGCTCCTGAGGCATAAGCTCGATTGGCCAGAAGGGTGGAGATTTCCCCCTGAAAAAGGTTTAGATGGAGAGATTCAAGGGGATACTCCCCTCAGGGTGGTGGTGGTGGGGAGGGGAGAATGAGGCTGCATTTTGGCAAAGTACAACATGCAGCCACTTTGGACTATTTGTAGCACCCAGAAATCCGAAGTTATGAGGGGCCGCCTATGGACAAGAAAGAATGAGTTGTCCCACTACTGGAGGGTTCCCCCTCTGCAGTCATTGGCAGATTGGCTATGCTAAGGAGGAATTAGTCAAAACCCCACCCCCGGCTTGGGTTGCAGGACAGGCTGAGTCTTTTGATGCTTCTACCGATGCTGTAGGCAAGGAGCCTGTGTCTTTTGATGGGAGGTTTGAGGACTAGGAAAGTACCTGCACTTACATATGTAGCTGGCCGCCTTCTGACCCCCACCTTGGTGAGTGGGATCAGATGTGCATCTCAAGAGCCTGGTGAAGGTAATGTGCTTATGATTCCAGCTTTCTCCTCCACCTGCTCTCGGAAGGGTTCTCCCCCTGGCACGGCATGTCCACAAGCTTATTTGTATTGACTGTACCACTTTGGAAGATTGAAGCCAGGCAAACCGGTGGGCTCCAATGCCGACATTACTCTGCAGACCATCTCAAAGGTGTTGTACGTCACCTTGAGCAGGAACTTTGAGCAGTCCTTGCCATGGCCTACCAGGGTACAATGCTTCACTTTCTCCAAAGGGAGGAATGGGCACAAGTCAGCAAGATCACGCATGATGTCCTTCAGGAACATGCTCACATACAGCTGGTAGGAGGGTACTCTAGCCACGAGCATGGAGCTCTGGAAGCACCTCCTTTTGAAGGAGCCCAATGTCTGAGTCTCCCTGCCCAGGGGCATCGAGGAATGAGTCTTGATGCTCTTAATCCTTTTTAGAGCAGACTCCACCACTAAGAAGTGGTGCGGAAGCTGAGGCTTCTCAAATCCCGGGGCCGTTTGAACATAGTACATTGAGTCCAGCCTCCTACTGACCGAGGGCACAGTGAGGGGGTTCTCCCATATTCTAATTTGCAGCCTTTGTAGGATTCGGTGCACTGGCACAGTCACTGCTTCCTTAGGAGCTGAGGAGTACCAGAGGATATCCAACTCCTCCACTGTGGGTTCATTCTCCATCTCCAGTGAGAATGGGATGGCCATGGCCATATCCCTCATGAAGTCCTGGAAGGACATGTCCTCCGGAGGACTTCCGCTGTTCGTGTGGAGGGGAGGGGGTCTGATGGAAACTCAGGAGACCTGCCCTCTGACAGAATCTCTGATTCCCCATTGGTCACCCAGCCATCAGAGTCAGACTCCAAAAGGAAGTTGAAGTACCTCTGAGACTATGCCTGGAGCTCCCTCTGGCCTCAAAGGGAGTAGGAGCATTGACGGGATCGATGATGCATTCAGTGCTTCCGAGGTTTCACCAGGACATCGGAACCCAATACACTTGAGACACAGATGACCCCACTGGAAACCGGCATCAGATCTGGTCGACGCCCCGATGTAGACGCCTCTGTAGGCAGAGCATGTGTTTCGAGGATTGGCTGCACAACCTGCGATGCTGTGGGCACCGAAGCACTAGTCAGCTGTTTCTCTAGCATCAATGTGATGTGGGCCTTGAGCGCCTGAAGGTGTTCTTCTATGGCTGCTGATTCCGAAGGCCTTGTGGCCTGAGCAGCTTTGACCAATGTCTCCAGCATCCTTGCAGGAGTATAAGCATGGCCTTGGTTTTCTGGAAATCGCTGGTGCCCCTCCAGAACTCTGGAGGTTGTTCCTCTCTCTGGGACACCTTGGCAGACCATTTGTGGCCACTGCTCTTGACATTGCATCGGAAAGGGCTCCGATGCTGATGTACATGGTAATTAGCCCAGTGCTTGGAAGTGTCCCCTTCGATGCCGATGGAGTTAAGGTCGAGTCCTTCTTCGATTCCAGGCAGAGAACGGCTGATGACCGATGCTCCGGGGCACTATGGACCCTCAGCTCCAACTGGCCAGAAGACTGATTCAGCATATTTGGCACCGGCATCGGGCTCAATGGCTCCCCTAGGATCCACTAAATGTGCATCGACATAGAGAGGTTCTCAAGTTCAAAGAGGAATTCTCTCTGCTTCTACTGACTCTTCAGCTTTTTCTGTCATCTGCAAACACAAATTGCAAGAAGAGGGTTGGTGATCGGGAAACAGACACTGGAGGCACAAATTGTGCTTGTCAGTGACCAAGATGGTCCTGGCACATTTGGTGTATTTGAACCCACTGGCAGGTTTCTGGGACATGTCTGGGAAGATGGCTATGGCTAGATCAAATGGCTTAATAGTGCCAGCCTGGTTGCAAGAAACAATGAAAATAAAAGTTACCAAAAAAAGTGCCAGAACAGAAGGCGGAACTGCGATCGACTAACCTGACCCTACGGACGGCAGGCAGAAATAGAAAAAAAAAGAAATAAAAAGACCCCTGAACAGGAACAAAAAAAGACATTTACCAGCGTATGACCAATTCACATTTATGGGGCTCCGCAGAAAATGATGACTGGAGGAGAGGGCGCTGTGGCAGGTGGGAAGACAGGATGCAGGCATGGTGGAGCCTCCCAACAGCTTCCAATAGAAGCTGGAGAGTGCTCCCATGCGGAGCTCCATCGGTGATGCCACTCATATGTGAAGACTTCATTCTTGCTTGTCCATGGAGAATAATCAGAAGCACTTTGTAATTTCAATTACTGCAATGTGGAAACAGCTTGTGATGCTCCAACTGCATTTCACTTGACTCCTAGTTATTTCTTTTTGTCTTTGTTTAATGGTATTGCAGGAAGAACACAGACAGTTTCATGCTTGTACAGCATTTTAAGACTATGAAGTTGTGACCAAAGTACTGTGGATTTAGCAAACAGGAGCACCGAGTTTATTCCATGCCATAAGCAACAGGCAAGTTACAGATTTCTAGTTCATGTCAAAGTTTTTCATTTTGAAAAATGGTCAGAATGTTGTGTAACTGGAGCTGCAGGGCTAAGAGGATTCAGCTGATGATTGCTTCATAGGTGGGACAAAGATATCACAAGGGGGATATGACAGATACAATTCTGAATTAGGCAATTCTCTGGTTTGTTGTTTCTCTTTACACCTTCTCATATGGTACTTATCAGGGAGTCTGTCTCCTTATGCGCCTTCCTATCTTATGGTTATGGTTTATTCAGTTTACTATACTGCCTTTTGCCAGGTATACTGTTGTCTTACGCAAGTGACATTGCATGGGCACCACAATGTTTGCATTTTTCTCTCATATTACCTCTTATAGATAAGTTAAGAGCCCTTGTGCCATTCTCTGGGCACTGAGAGAGGCTACATCCCTTTGACCACTAGATGTCATTGTACGACCACGATCAGCTTGAGTGCTTTTCCCAGGAGCAGCTTTTCAAGGTGTTAGAAAGTCCAGAGTGTAATACAGGCCTTCAGCATGACGGCCAAGTCATTTAATTGCCCCCCCTTTGTAGAGTTTTAAAGACTGGATGAGCAAGAATAGTTTCACATGGCAAAAGAAGCAGTTCCTGATTACTGAGTGGAGCTGCAGTTACCAAAGAATGAAAAAAACACAACACGGGATGTACTACTGTGCATGCTGCTGCTCCTCGAGCTTTTTGCTTTCATTCAGTGAGAGCTCTGGGAGGGCACTCTCTGTCGGGACCAGAACTGTGATAAACAGCGGTAGTAATAGTAGAAGCTGGCAGAAATGCGCATGGATGGAGTTGACAGATGCAACTGTGGAGGCTAGAGGAAGCAGTGAGGGAAATCCTTAAGTCGAGGTAGTTAAATAAAAAGAAACAAAAAGGAAAATAAGGTGATACCTTTTTATTGGATTAACTTAATGCATTATTAGACTAGCTTTCAAAGGTTAAAATCTTCTTCTTCAGGTCAAGACAATAAGAGCAACAAACACGGTTGTTGCTCATACTGTCCTTAACTGAAGAAGAAAGGTTTAATCTTTGAAAGCTAGTCTAATAATGCATTAAGTTAATCCAATAAAAAGGTATCACCTTATTTTCCTTTTTATTCAACTACCCTTAAAATGGACTAACATGGCATACTACTTAAGTCAAGGTGAAATACATGCAAAATAAACCAAAATTCTTTGTTGTAACATGAACATGTGACTCTATGCTCAAACACTGTGACAAATGCTTCTTTTATAGCAGAGAAGCATAACTCAGGACTGCAACAAATAGAGAGAGGTTCTCTCTTTTACTCGTTCTGGAGCTTACCACTCATCTAAAGGAATATATTTCCCACGATACATTGTAACTATATTTGAAATGGCCATCCAACTACCAATACTCACCTTGTACCATTGACAAATCTTCAACTGAAGTTATTTGTAATATTTCTGCATCCCAGGGAGCAGCCACTGCTAAAAATGGCTTACAGATGTCAGAAAGTGCAAAAGAATAAGGAATCTAAAAAGTGAAAGAGCCAAACGCAGAACCCTGGGCACAATTTATTGTTATTACCATCATCCACAGCTGCTCTTTAAAGCAGAGCATCACCAGGAGACTCCAACCAACATCCTTAAGCTAAAATAAGAACAAAAAGAAAATAAATCCCTGCCAGGAGAGAAGAGCAATGTTTCAAATTTCAGGAGAATGACCTCAAGGGCAAAATGTGATCTGCAGTAAACAAACCCTGTGCAAAACAGTCACCTGTGCAGGTCCCACAATGCTGTACTTCCTTCACGCAGCTGTGTATGGACTTCCCACAATGCCATGCCTTTTGTGTTTCATGCTAGTACGGCAGCATGCACTCTCCATAACGCTGTTTATGCACTTCTCACACAGCTCTGCATGTACTTCCCAAAATAAGAGGGTAATTTTACAAAAGGGCGCCTAGGTTAAGGCAGTCAAAATGCGCCTTATTTTCAAGACTTACTTGTCCGTATAAAAAACTAGTGTAAGTGACAGAGATTGTGCCAGGACATCTACACCTGCTTTATAGCAGGTGTAAATGTAAGCGCATAAAGTCCGTAAGTATGCATATACATTTAGGTATTTTACAATAAACGGGGCAAATATTCAGTGATGGCTAGGCATTTGTAAAGTGCTGCCGCTTTCAATAAAACTAGATATTTACTGCTGGAATTTATCCGGTGCCCGGCGCAGAATATCTGGTTTTGCTGGTCAGTGGCTATATTCAGCTAACCGAATAGCGATAACCGGTTAAAGTTAGGACAGCCATTGAAATGTCCTAACTTTAACTGGTTTAGCTATCTGGTTAGCAGCTGAATATCACCACTGAATGAATGGCAACTGGGGCCATCCCTGATCGCCCACAGACCACCTGTTTTAATGGGGCAATTTTTACACGGTCTGTGGGGATATTCAGTGGCATTATCGGGATTGCTGCGTTTTAGCTGGTTAGCTTTGAATATGCCCTCCAACATATGTATTTACTAACTACATCTGTAATCTACCCAGAGCACACCCCTAGCTACACCTACCAGCAGTGCATGCCTTTAAATCAAAGTGCATACTTTTACGCCAGCTGGGATTTTATAAGAGGTCATTAATATGCATAAACTGCCACGTGTGTATGTTAAGACTTTTATAAAATTACCTCCTAAGTGCCTTTGCTGCACTGTCATATATGCAGTATTTTTCACTGCAGGACTGAACCTCATGAGAAAGTATCACTTGTGATAGCTACCTAAACCACTTCAAAGGTAGCCATAATTGAAGATTTCTACATGGGTAAGCATGTTTAGCCATGTAAAAATGCATTCAGAATATTGGCCTGCCCAACTCAATACAGGTAAAAGTACACACAGTACTTTCATCCAGATACAAGGGGGGAGTGAAAGTACATGCAGAAATTTCATTTTCAATTTCAAATCTCTATATGCACTTTCTGGCTTCTAGTTTTCTATCTGCGTTGTGTGTACTATTTGTGTTTTCAAAAGTTTTGCTTTGAAAATTAGTTTGCGGTCCAGCAGGGAGCATGAACCTTATCCCCAGATTTCAGATGAGTCAAGCCCCATTCAGCTGGAAAAAAAGAACACAAGTTTATATTCTTAAATTTCAGTGCACTACTCCATCCACGAATGGTTGACGTTGACCCTCTTCAACAGTATCAGTTTCATTTTAAAGCAACTATAATAAAAGTCCTAAAAATGAATACAACTGTTTTGTTGAAGGAGTCTTTAAACACTTCTATTTTTCACAAAGTTTAAAAGCAGTGTTTCAAAACTGTACAGTGTTGAATTTACTGCCACCAACCTATGGACATGCTCACTATGCCCGAGCATAAACTGAACTTAACAGCTCAAGCACGAGGAGAAGCGCCAAATGAAGTGATGCTGGATTCAAAGTTATGTGATTTTTCAATGATGCAAAATAGGTTATGGAGCCACTTTCAAAGGAACTCTGATCTCTTCAAGCAGCCCATGGTATCTTACCGGAAAGGGAAGGGGATGTCTTGCTGCTTCTATTCCATTATCCTTTCCTTTCACTTTGTCTGTGTGTTCCTCTCTATCAAAAACTGAACAATCTGTAACATTCTTTTCCCTCACACCCCAGTTTTCTGCAGTGATGTCACAATCCATGCACTGTGACATCACTGAAGGTTATTCATCAGGGAAATTCCCTTAGGCAGAAATATGTTTCACAGAAATGGGCAAGGATGGGGAAGGGTACCGGACACTCCTGGGTTTTCTCTCTAGGTCCCTGCAGTGAGGTTCAGGGACAGGAGACGTTTGTAAAGATTGATTTGTTTTTGCTGAGTATGGAACATCTCCATCTTATCATGCCTTGAATTCCTACTGGAATTTTAACATTAAAGCTCTTTTCCCTTTGTTTTTTTTTTAAGATTATTTTTTTTCTTTTGAGGCATTTTAACACAGAAATACAGAACAATTAAAAACAATCACAAATGCAGCGTTCTATTTACAGCTAGTCAAAAATCTGCTCGCATATTTTGGTTGCTTAAAAAAACCCACACAAATAAAAAAAAAACCAAAAAAAAAAAACCCCAAATAATTTGGAGGTCCTCGTTTACTGAATTTTCTTTAAAAAATGTATTTCACATTGAGATTTTACTGCACGTGATTTTTTTTCTTATAGATTGGGATTAAAAACATTCCCACTAACCCCCCGCCCCGTCCCACAGAAAGAAAAAAAGTTTTAAAGAAAGAAAACAAAACCCACATTTTGTCAAGTGGAAGAATGAGTGTGAACTGCTTAAAAAGGCAGGTTTGCCATGTTTCCAGGCCCAGGGATGTAAGTGTCCAGAGATACGCTCCTCTGCCTCATTTGATGTGTCACCATCATGTTTTGTTGAGGTGGGGGCCCCATGAGGGAGCCCTGAGGAGACATCATGTGTCCTGTCTGGCCATACATTTCCCCCGAGACAGACATGCTCCTCTGCTTGGCCTGCATAAGCATAAAATTCTGCTGTGCAATCAGACTCTGCTGAGGAGACATCATTCCTTGATGCAGACTGTTTCCCATCATGCCTTGTTGTGGTGGCATGCCTGTCCTGCTCAGCATGGGCACTTGTCCTGGATGGCACATGGGCATGTTGAGTGCACGTTGCACCCCCTGCTGTCCTGGAAGATTTGGGACGTTCATACCTGACCTGACAGGGGGTGGCTGATCAGCCATCATGTTCTGGAGGTTCATCAGGTGAAGGTTGGAAGGCTGCGATTTAGGGGCTTGGCCACTGCTCTTGGGAAAATACTGCAATGTGCTGCTTGGTTTCTCTGATGGTATAATCCTGGACAGATCGAACTCGGGGATCCCAGTAGGTGTTGGTCGGATCACCTCACTGAGGTCAGGATCGCTGAGAACAGATGCAACCCCTGGAAGAACGGGAGGATAGGGTTCCACCATGCGTGGAGGGAGACCCTTCCCCATAATATGCTGCTGAGGAGGCAGCTGGCCAGGTGGCTGTGGTGGTACGTCATCAAGCGGCAAAGGGATGCCAGGTGGATAGTGCTGTGGCATCCCAGGTCCACCTCCTCCAGGGGTTACTGACATGTTGGTTGCTGGTGATGGCATGGTGTTGTGAGCCTGCGGCATGCGGGGAAAACCTAACTGATTGGAAGGGATCATCTGAGAGCTACTGCTTGCTGCAGGGCAACAGGGCTGATTTAAAGGGTCCTGGGGTCCTGGTGGCATTATCATCGAGTTCTGTGGTGGCACTCCTGAGCCCTGCCCAGCGGGGTGCATTGGAATGTTAGAGCTCATCGGATTTGGGGATGACATCATAGATCCTGGAGGTTCATGCGAGAGAGGCTGTTGGCCAGGCATGCTCATTCCCATGGGACTCTGTGAGGAGCCAGGTCCCACCGAGTTTAAGTGCAATTGGTTTGACTGGTTTCCTCCCATACCTGTGGAATTAAGCCAGAAGTACAAATTGACTGTCTGCTAAGATCTATTAAGCATATGCCTTTCTATGTCTCCTTTTTTCTCTCTGGATTATGTTAAAAGAGGGTAACTTTATAACAGCGCACTTAGGTGTGAAGGCAGATATACTGAACAAATTTTATAAAAGCACCATATGTGCCTATGTGTTATAAAAATGCCTCCGCAAAAGCTCTTTCACAGTTACATGTGCTCTGAGGTACATCTAAGTTTTATTTAGACAGTTTTGTATACCGCCTTATCCTTCAATCAAAGCGGTCACAACACAATTGGGGGATATATTTAACACACAGGGATATGAGACACATACACTAATACTTACAGGGAACATGGGCAATGAGGGCTAAGTGGCTTGCCCAAGACCACAAGGAGCATCTATGGGACTAGAAACCCCAGTCCTTCCGGCCCAAGGTTGCTGTCCTCTAGTGGGATTTGAACCCCCGACCTTCCGGCCTGAAGTACCTTGCCCCAACCACTAGGCTACTCCTCCCTCTTGGTGTGTTGGTGTGGATATGCGCATACTTTATAACACATACGCCTATCTCACAACTCACTTTAGCTCTCAGGAATGCCTATGTGTATAGAGGGTAATTTCATAACATCATTTTCACAAATATGAGGCTTCTTATAAAATACTAACCTGGCAAGAATGTGTGTACTTTGCCAGTAGGCATAGCTGGGGGCATGGTCTGGGTGGAGTTCACAAGTACACATGTCGAATACAAAATACTTGCGTACTTGCAAACTTTGTGCATATTCAGTTATACCTGCTCTCGAACAGGTGCAAAGGTGCAATCTCTGCCTCTTACACTAGTATTTTAGGTGCCTATGTGTCTTTACATAATAGCACCTAAGTAGACGCCTACTTGCCCTCTTAAATTAGGCACCTTGTTATAAAATTACCCTCATACTGTGCAAAAGTATGAACTATACTTTTATGCACATATATCCCCTAAAGATTCTTAAAGTGCCTATTTGTGCACGTAAACATTTGTTTTATGTTCAGAAAAAGCTTCTGAAATTACTCCTGCCACTTTGTATTAAGATGTGCATTTTTAGACCAATGATAATCAACTCAGGTCTTTGAATATTGCCGCTGTTTCTGCTTTGCAGGACAACCAAATAACAAGAACATAAGATATGCCATACTGGCTCAGCCCAAGGTCCATCAAGCCCAGTATCATGTTTCCAACAGTGGCCAATCCAGTTCACAAGTACCTGGCAGGTTCTCAAAAAGGTACATAGGTTCCACAATGCTTGGCTCAGGATACGCAGTGGATTTCTTGGATTCTCTTTAATGGTTTATGGACCTTTCCTCCAGGAACTTGTCCAATCCTTTTTTTTTTAAAACCAACTACACTAACTACTTTTACTACATCTTCTGGAACCGAATTCCAGAGTTTGATTACGCGTTGAGTGAAAAAATGGAAATTACACTAACCTGGTAATTGTAGTTCCTGGAGGGTCCAGTTTAGTCCTCCAACATCGGGTAGTGCCCCTCCTCCTGCAGCCGGGAGACTGGACCAATCAAATCTTCTGTAGTATATATGCAGCAGGAGCTCCCAGAAGTCCCCAGTGTACTAGTAACAAAGCATACTTAACGAAGCAACACATTAGATTAATATACAAAATGACCTAATTAAAGAACAATTTGTTCCCCCCCAAGGAATATCCAACCCCCTCCCCAAACGAGGAAGTCAGAACACTGCATTGCGCCGGCACCGACGCCTCAGGAATCAAAACACCGCTCCCCACCAGAAGTTCAGGAGCTGCCTGAACCCCCGAGACAGGGAAGAGCCTCTGCAAAAAACGCGGCTGCCACAGAGGGACCGAACGGCAAGAGGAACCGTCTTAATATCAACCGTTCGGAAAGGCGCGCCGCACCACATTAGCAGATAGTCGGGAGGGAAGGAGGACTAAACTGGACCCTCCAGGAACTACAATTACCAGGTTAGTGTAATTTCCATTTCCTGTTCGGTAATCCAGTTTAGTCCTCCAACATCGGGATGTAACAGAGCAGTTAAGACCGGGCGGGACCTTGCCATCCGGCGCGCAGAACCGCCGAACCAAAACAGGAATCCCGAGCCGCTGACACATCTAAGCGATAGTGTCTACTGAAAGCATGCAGAGACGACCAAGTGGCCGCCCTACAGATATCTGCCGGCGGAACCAGGCTATACTCCGCCCAAGAGGTCGCCTGAGCCCTAGTGGAATGAGCCCTCAGACCCTCCGGAACAGACCGCTGTTGCAACAGATACGCGGACGCGATCGCCTCTTTGAGCCATCTAGCAATGGAGGCTTTAGCCGCCGCTTCCCCTTTACGCGCACCCCCGAAGAGCACGAAAAGCCGGTCAGATTTCCGAAAAGACTCGGTAACCTTTAAATAACGATGGAACGTACGACCCACATCGAGCCGGAGAAGACCTTTGTCCGTTGACCCGACAGATTGCGAAGAAAGCACTGGAAGAAACACTGCCTGATTCATGTGAAAGGGAGACACCACCTTTGGCAGAAAGGAAGGAACCGGACGGAGAACGATCCGATCCGCGGAAAAAGACAAGAAAGGCTCTCGACAGGACAATGCATGCAGATCTGAAATGCGCCGTGCCGAACAGATGGCTACAAGAAAAACCGCCTTCAGCGTGAGATCTTTCAGAGACGCCCTGCGCAGGGGCTCAAAAGGTTCACGAACCAGGGCCCTCAGAACTAAATTCAAGTCCCAAGGAGGAACGAAAACTCTGCGGGAGGGCCGCAAATGAAAAACAGCCGTAAGGAATCGGCGTACATCCGGATGAGCCCCGAGCAGACGACCCAAAACCTTGCCGCGGTAACACGAGATAGCCGCCAGCTGGACTTTTAGGGAACTAGCCGCAAGGCCCTTATCGAAACCATCCTGAAGAAAACTTAAAACGACGGGCACTGAAACCGTCGCCGCCCGGACTCCCCGCCGGGAGCACCATTCTTCAAAAATCCTCCAAATCCGAACGTAAGTAAGAGAAGTGGACGTTTTCCTCGCCCGCAGAAGGGTAGAAATCACCGCGGGGGAGTAGCCCTTCCTTTTCAGCCGAGCCCTCTCAATGGCCAAACCGTAAGCGAGAATCGATCCACTTGGGGCATCCGCAAGGGACCCTGAAGAAGAAGATCCGGTAGAGCGGGCAGGAGCCAAGGAACGCCGTCGCTCAACCGGACCAGATCGGCATACCAGGGCCTCCGGGGCCAATCCGGGGCCACCAGTAACACGCGACCCCGGTGGCTCTCGATACGTTGTACGACCCGGCCGATCAGAGCCCACGGAGGAAAGACATAAAGAAGACCGGACGTTGGCCACGGCTGAATGAGAGCGTCGAGCCCCTCGGACATGCGCTCCCTTCGCCTGCTGAAGAAGCGCCCTGTCTTGGCTGATTGAAAGGTCGCCATGAGATCCATGATGGGTGGACCCCACCGCCGGACGATTTGTGCGTAAACCTGTGGGTTTAGCTCCCATTCTCCGGGGTCCACCCGCACTCTGCTGAGAAAATCGGCCTGGACATTGTCTACGCCCGCAATGTGAGCCGCCGAGATTGCTGGAAGGCGAGTTTGCACCCAGTTGAACAAGGCCGCCGCTTCTGCCTCCAGGGCCACGCTGCCGGTACCCCCTTGGCGATTGATGTAAGCTACAGTGGACGCATTGTCCGACAGGACTCTCACCGGCCGTCCGAGAACCAGGGTCTCCAGGTCCACCAGGGCTAGCCGGACTGCCCGCAATTCGAGACGGTTGATCGACCAAGAGGCCTCCAGGGGAGACCATTCCCCCTGAGCAAAGCGGGACTCGCAGTGAGCCCCCCAGCCGGTTAAGCTCGCATCCGTCGTGAACGGAACCCACAGAGGAGGCTCCAAGGGAATCCCTCGCGACAGGTTCTCGGCGGAGAGCCACCACCGGAGGGATCGGCGAACCGTCTTTGGGCAAGGCAATCTCTTGTTCAGCGAGTCGAACTGGTTGGACCAACGTCGCAGAAGAGCACTCTGCAGCGGACGCATGTGGAAGCGCGCCCAAGGCACCACCTCCAAGGTCGCCGCCATCGTGCCGAGGAGCCGCAGGTACCACCACGCCGACGGAGCTGGCATCCCCCGGAAGAGACGGACCAGAGCCCGCAACGCCAGCACGCGTCGCTCCGGAAGGCACACCAAGCCCCTTGCTGTGTCGAAGCGGACTCCCAGATACTCGAGATCCTGTGACGGAGACAGACAACTCTTGCATTCGTTCACCACCCATCCGAGGGACCGAAGGAGATCCACCACCCTGCTCGTGACTTGCACACACTCCCGACTGGACTTCGCTCGAATCAACCAGTCGTCGAGATATGGATGGACCAGGATGCCCTCCTTGTGCAACGCCGCCGCGACTACAACCATTACCTTTGTGAAGGTGCGGGGAGCCGTGGCGAGTCCGAACGGCATGGCCCGGAATTGAAAATGGCCCCACGGGAGCGCAAAGCGGAGAAACCGTTGATGGGAGGGCCGGATGGGAATGTGTAAATAGGCCTCTGTAAGATCGAGGGATGTCAAAAATTCCCCTTGACGCACCGCCACGATGACTGACTGCAGGGTCTCCATGCGAAAGTGCGGTACTCTGAGAGCGTGATTCACGCCTTTGAGATCCAAGATCGGACGAAGGGAACCGCCCTTTTTGGGAACCACAAAATAGATGGAGTAGCGACCTGCGCCTCTTTCCAAGGGCGGGACCGGAACCACGGCCCCCAGAGAGAGAAGCCGATCCAGGGTCACGCGGATGTCCCGCGCCTTTTGAGCTCCCTTGCTGGGAGACAGAACAAACGAATCCGGAAGTGGGTGCGCAAACTCTAGGGCATAACCTTCTTCTATAATCTGCAGCACCCACCGATCTGACATAATTTGGGCCCAAGAAGGAAGAAAGTCGCGCAAACGACCCCCGATGACCGGGTCTTCCTCTAGAGCCCGCCTCGTTTCATTGTGGCTTGCGATTAAAGGAAGAGGCCGAGGAAGAGGCGGCTCCGGAGGAGCCCCTTCCCGCTCCTCTGAAACCACGAAACCCTTGATGATGGGTTCCAAAACGACCGCGCTGCGAAGTCCACAGCCGGGAAGAACGAAATCTGCGCGCATCCCGAAACTGGCCGCGCGCTGAGGTGGACGACCTATTAAGCTTAGGCTTATCCTCTGGAAGCCGACCACCCTTAGACTCACCGAGATCCTTCACCAACTTATCCAGAGCCTCACCAAATAACAACCTGCCCTTAAAGGGTAGTGTACTGAGGCGAGACTTGAAAGAACCGTCGGCCGCCCAATTGCGCAACCAGATGGACCGTCGTGCCGCTACCATGGAGGCCATGCTATTAGCTAGGGAGCGTATTAAATCATAACACAGATCCGCCAAGTAGGCCGATCCCGACTCCACGCGGGTAACGTCCAACAGCCCCTGTTGGTCCATACCGGACCCCGAGCGCAGGTGCTGCGACCATCGCAAACAAGCTCGAGCTACCCACGCCCCACAAATAGAAGCTTGCAACGATAAGGCGTTGGTCTCGAAGGCTTGCTTCAACAAATTATCAACCTTTTTGTCCTGAACATCCCTCAGGGCCGCGGCCCCTTCAACCGGGATGGTGGTTTTCTTAGTCACTGCCGAAACGGCAGCATCCACCCGTGGAGACTTAAACAAGTCCCTGTCCTTGTCTGCAAGGGGGTAAAGACGATTCATGGTCCGAATCCCTTTCAAAGCGGATTCCGGTTGCTCCCATTCCGCATGGATCATCTGCTCAACTACTCGGTGCACAGGAAAAACTACCTGGGCATCCCTGACCGCCTGAATGAGAGGATCCTCGAGACCCTCCTCCTCCAGCGGCCGCACCGCAGAGAGGTTAAGTGCTTGGAGAGACTCCGTGACCAAAGGTACCAGCTCGTCCCTTCGAAACACCCGAATGATGCGAGCCTGAACTTCCAGTTCTGGAAGCTCTCCGTCTTCTAACTCCTCCGCCTCAATATCCGGATCCCCCTCAGCCTCGGAATCCGGGAGGCAAAGGGCGTCCTGATCCTGGTCCCCCAACCTGGGCCGCTTGACCGCGGGTTGGGAAGACCGCTGAACCCCCCCTCGCGGATGCTGGGGGGAGAGAGGCGGGCCAAGCCTCCGGCAAATGACCAGACCGGCTTAAGCGGAAGGCCTGATGCATGAGAAGAACAAAATCCGGGGAAAAGTCTATAGGCGACGCTACCATAGCCGCCTGCTGGAGCTCAGGGACCGACGTATTAGACGCCGGGCCCAGACCAGAAGGAAGGATGCTCGGTGAAGGGACACTGTCCCCCGAAAGAGAAGGGTCCCCGGGCACATGCTGTTCCTTAATTTCAATAGGCAGCTCCAGTTCTGAAGAAACTGCAGCACAGCTCTTACAGATTCCAGAGTCAGTCATTGTACCTCTGCGGGAGCCACAAATTACACACTGAGGTTTGGCAGCCATGCCAAGGCCACCTGCTCTCAGGGAAAAATAAGGCAACAGGAACAGGGAAGCCCACACCAAGGGGACTAACCTTATTCAATTCAGCACAGTATTAAATTTAAAACCTTTTCTTTTTTTTTTTTTTTACAGTAAACAAAATACTCCCCAGAATCCTAGGGGTGCCCTGAGCAAAATCGCCAGCAAAAGAAACCCCAAAAACACCAGGGGAACCCGTGCGCAAGTGTTAAAAAGTGCCCTTAAAAAGCACACTTTAGAAATCCAAAATGGCCGCCGCACTTTTTCACCCGCGGTAAAAAACGGCGCGAAAATACAAAGGTACTCAAATAATATGGAAAAGAAAGAAAACGACCCTCTAATACAGGGCAAGCGAAAAAAGCAGGAAAAAGTGCAATTTGGAAGCCAGGGGAGCCGACAGAGCCTCTGCCCAAGCAAAGAACAGAGAGCTGAAAGCTTAAAACAAGGAAAATTCCTACCAGCTCTGGGAACAGCAAGGAACTCAGCCCACTTCTCCAAGTGACAGGCAATGTTGCAGCCGGTATGGCTCTTCCCCGAACAGCCTTGGGGAGAGCTCAACCCAGGCTTCAGAGATTCCCAGGCAGAAAGGCAGGAGCCCAAGGCAGGTCTGGCTTTCCCCAGAAAGTCCCCTGTGTCTTTTTCTTTTTTAAAGATACAGCTACCTAGCAAAAGAAATAGAATATAAAGGACCAGAAATAAACCCCAAAAGAACTAACTAGTGTTGCTCCTTCAAGTGTCACTTAGCGTGCCCAGCAGGGGCACAGAAGTCCTCCAGCTGCAGGGAGACTGGACACACTGGGGACTTCTGGGAGCTCCTGCTGCATATATACTACAGAAGATTTGATTGGTCCAGTCTCCCGGCTGCAGGAGGAGGGGCACTACCCGATGTTGGAGGACTAAACTGGATTACCGAACAGGAACTACTCTCTCTTATTACTCTTAAATGGATTACATTGTAGCTTCATTGAGTGTCCCCTAGTCTTTCTACTTTTTGTTGGAGAACAACTGATCTACGTTTACTCATTCTACTTCATTCATTATTTTATTGACCTCTATCATATCTCCCCTCAGCCGTCTATTTCCAAGTTGAAGATCCCTAAACTTTTAAGCCTTTCCTCATATGGGTATCCTTCCATCCCCTTTACCATTTTGGTGGCTCTTCTCTGTACTTTTTCTAATTCTGCTATATCCTTTTGTTATCTGGTTAGTGGCTGAATATCACTGCTTACTGGATTTCAAAACAGCAATCCAGCCAAACCGGATATTCAGCGCTGGTCACCCGATATGCCCTGGTGCCAACTATCCAGTCATAACTTAAAGCGGTGGTGGCCAGCCACTTTGACACCGCTGACTGCCAACTATAAGCTAGAGCTAGAATTTAATCCTTGACAGCTGCAAGCAAGTCTGATTTTCAAGCCTTGTTCTTAGACCCTATGTATGCTAATATATCTAATGGCTATTCTTTGTAGATATCCTTAAAAATAGATCTATTTGCAGCCCTCGCTGATAACTCCTGACCTAGTACTACTGTAAGTAAATCCATCACATATTCAGTCACTGACAATATCCTGAAACTCAGGCCTATTTATGGCAATCTAGACCTTGTAGTTTCCCAATCTTCTTATCCCAAATCAGTGTATGAAAGAATACTCAGCTTAGTGCTCTAGCATCCCCCAGTGGTGGAACCCAAAGACTTGAAGAGATGGCAAGTGGAAGCTGTATCCAAAGCATTATGTTCAGTTCATAAGAATGGTGGTGCAGATTCTTTCCTAGAAACGTACCCCTCAACCTTAGCTCTATGATCCATAAACATACCTTGTAAATTCCCTGGGGGAAGCATCGGTCTGTCTGGTAAAAGTTCATCATCAGATGTAGCAATGGTTTTGATTGCATTGTGGTACAATGGTGTCGAGCTGGGCATGGCATACTTGGACATCTGTGACATCATCAAAGACAGAGGATTCTGGGAAGGGGCAGCATCTGGAGAGGAAGTGAAAGGCATGTTGGGATTCATGATGTTAGAGGGGTTACTGTGAGGAGCAGATGAAGTGTTCCGTGGTCCTGATGAGAGAGAACCTGCAGAGAACAGAAAGCAGACTAGTGTCTAATTCTGCCTGGAGCAATTTGTATGCCAGGACAGACCACCAATCTTTAAAGGAGTGATGATGCCATGTAGGGCTGAGCACAAAGCAGAAACTTCAAACTCAAGATTAAATGCAACCAAAATGCATTCTATAAAACCCAGTGGAATCGATTTTCAGTGGCAGCTGTCAGCTATGTCAAAGTGGCTGGCTGCCACCGCTTTAAGTTATGACCGGATATTCAGCGCCAGTGCATATTGGGCGACCAACACTGTTTTGGCTGGATTGCTGTTTTGCATTCCAGTTAGCAGTGATACTCAGCAACTAACCAGACAGCAAAACTGCATAAAGTTAGGACAGCCTTTTATCTCTCCTAACTTTATGCAGTTTAGCTATGTGGTTAGCAGCTGAATATTGCCGCTCCCCACCACAAGACCAATCAGGGCCCTCCGAGCCAGACTTTAAATACAGAAGCGCATTCAGAAGCACCTGTACCTGACAGCCTCACCAGAGGGCTCTTTGGCATGGCCCTTAGGTGGGGACCGACTACAACACCTGAGAACCATGGGGAGACCCATCTACAAGCCGGCAAAGCAAGAACACAACCAATGCAATCTACGTAAGTTGGAGTGCCACACCACGGAGGAAGAGCAGCATAAGGGATACCGGTGCTTAACCCCCGAACAATACTGGTAGCAAGAAACACTGCCAACACCATCAGGCCAATTACAGATCACAAAGCCCACCAGCAACAGCAACCGCTCTCCTTAGAGTTGACCCAGCCCAACACATACATAAGGCAAGCTGTACCCCCCAGAGCCCAATGACAGCTCTATCAATTCCACACACCAAAGCAAAGATCTAAACCAACATTTCTCATGTTTCATACTTTCGCATCCTACTTCTCGCCACATACACAATCACACACACCTCAGCATTTACCTCCTCAACAAACATCACAACCATGTATCAACACTGCAGGCTACATCCTTTCATTAACAAGCCACGCATCAGAAACCCCTCCAATCTCCTCAGGATTCATCCTCTGATCAACCCACCTCCATTCGACTCACCAACGTGCCTTCCTCTCAACTGCATGCTCATCAATACCAGATCCATCCACAACAAAATTCCCATCCTCGTTGACCACATCAGTGACAACCAAATCGACATAGCATGCATCACTGAAATCTAGATTGAGGAAATAGATACCATTCTCCTAAACCAAATGGCCATACCATCCTACTAGATCTTCAATCACCCCAGAGTCAACAAAAAAGGAGGCGGAGTAATCATCATAGCTAAGGAATCACTACAATTCAAATCCATCCATCACAGCTCCACCCAAGACATGGACTACATATCCATAACCAACCCCCACTTCCCAGATCAGGAACAATGGCCTTTCCCAGCTACTTGAAGAAGCATGTTCAGAACACCACAAGAATAAAGGATTCATTTTGCTTGGAGACCTTAACTTACCAACATTACCAAACAAACATGCATCCTCATTCTTACAGGCCATGGAGGTGATGCAGCTCAACCAAACAATAACAGAAGCAGCCCACAGCAAGGGTAGAACATTGGACCTTATATTCACTCCAACAACTTTCCTCCATGATCCGTAGCTCTTCAGTGCCCTGGTCAGACCAGACATTTCACCTATTTCCCTCCAAGCAGCAACACACCCCTGCCAATGCACATCCCCGGAGATTTTGGACCTTTGACAAAGAGTTTTTGATTACCACATCCAACCACTAATGCTAAGGACCCAGAGTTGAATGACCCATGCAACTTAGATGGCACTATCACTCAGTGGAGCATGGTCATTTCTTCATACGCCACTAGACTGAACAGCAATCCCAATCCCAAGAGGAGGAGATCATATCTGGTAACATGGTTCACACCAGAGCTCAAGTTAATGAAAAATAAGCTCAGACGACTGGAGTGTAAGTGGAGACGTCACAAGAGCCCAGATACCCATATGGCATATTCCATGGGTCTGAAACAATACTGCACCCTCACTCTGCTGAAGAAGAAGGAACACCACACCACACTCAACTCCTCCCTCAACAGACCCAGAGAACTATTTTACATGGCTCAACACCTCACCAAGCCCCCACCACCACGAGAACCACCACATTAATCTCATAAAACAAGTTTGCACAACACCTACAAATTAAACAAGCAGGTGCCTCAGCAGCAACCACTTCACCCACTTACGCAAACAGCACTACTGATGCCCACAACACAAACATGGTCAGCCTTTAGCCCCATCTCTACCAGGCAGCTAAAGAACATCATCACAAGCCTTAACAGCACCACCTCCCCACTGGACCGGTGCCCATTCCCATGGATTAAAATTTCCAAGCAGGAACTTCTACCACTCATCCTGCACATTGTCTAGTCATTACTCTATCTCACATATATGCCTACCCCCCTGAAACAGACCATAACTAAAATCCCACACACTCAACACAGCTGTTCCCTCATTATATAGAACTATATCAAGCATCCCTTCTCTTTTCTCTTGCCAAGATCATTGAAAAGGCTGCCAACTACAAATGTAGGATTTTGTGGAATCCCATTCTTCCCTTGATGAGCACCAACATGGCTTTAAGCCGTTCCACAGCAGCAAACCTTTACTGACATCTCTCCTCAACACACTAATCACAGACACTGAGAAGAACAAACAAGAAGTCATTCTAGTGTTTCTAGACATATCTGCAGCCTTCAACTCAGTCATACACACCCAGCTCATATTGCGCTTCCATGACACTGGCCTAAGAGGAAAAACTATACAGTGGTTTCAGCTGTATCTCTCTGACTGCTCACAACAGGTCAGAGTGGGATCACAAACATCAAGACCCTTCAAACTCCTCCAAGGTCTGCTGCAAGGTTCTGCACTATCCTCTTTGCTTTTTAACATCTTTATCCGAACCCTCTGCAAGATCATCCAAAACCAAAAAATCCTATTTGATATCCTCATCTATACCCCTTTCTCCACCAGCAACCCTGACTACTCCTTAATCAGCAAATGCTTAGAAGCAATCACGCAATGGCTCAGCCTTCACAATCTACTCATCAATCCTAACAAGACAGAAGTCCTGCACATCACCAAGTACCCCTCCTCCTTCTCACTACCAAATACAATAAACCTAGCAAGCCTAATGCTGCAAGTAAAACAAGTGAAGTACCTGGGCATAATTTTGGACCAGAACCTGAACTTCAATGCCCACATTAAACACGTCATCAGAGCAGTATACAACTGCATCAAAGTTCTGAGCAACCTCAGACCTCTACTAGACCATAAAGACTTCAGAACATTTGTCAAGCACTCATCACCCCCATCTTTGACTATGTTATCTACCAGGGCCTGCCAAAATCCTCAATACAGCCGCAACAGCTTGCACAGAACATAGCAGCCAGACTCATCACAGGAAGCACTCGCCACGATCACGTAACACCAATACTGAAGCAATTACACTGGCTCCCATCAACAGTAGAGTGAAATACAACGTGGTACTGACAACATTCAGGACAATCCTACAGATATCAGCCAATACCCTATAGTCACTACTGGACAAGCCCCAATGCCAAAGATCACCCAGAAGCGTTAACACTTGCCTCGCAGAACCTATGACTTTCACCTACACCAACGCCTCCACCTCCAACAGATCATTCTGCTTTTATGCTCTAAGCATCTGGAACTCTCTCCCCCCAGACCTTTGCTCCCTCTCAGACATTGGGGACTTTCGCCGAAAGTTAGACACTTCTTTTCCTGGAGTATTTTGGCTCCGACACATAGCCACCCCACATTATCACCTTTGCATAACCTATCTTGTACAGTTACCTTGTATTATAATATCCTATAATTTGCGTTGTTCAGTTACGTTTGATCAAAGTGTTCCAAAGTTTACGTTGTATGGTTTAATTTCAAATGTTCTATGTAAACCACTGTGACTAGTAGATAAGAGTGATATAAAAGAGTTTTTAAATAAATAATTAAATAGTCTGCATAACTGCCGGTGCCACCTCACTCCACCCCAACACTATCTGGATAGCGCTTGGACGTTTAAACCGGTAAGCAGGGGATATTCAGTGGCATAAAGAAATGAATTGGAATATGCCCTCCCCAGTGAGTTTATAAGGCTTTTCTGGCATTTGCACATGTAAATAGCTGATACATATGTGTATACCCACAGAATGTAGTTTTCAATGGGTTGCGGTTCAGGAATGAAAAATGTGTGTGCATTTCCTATCCAAAAATGTGCCAGTTGATATTTACACCTACTCTGAGCTGACTGCTTATTTGGCCCTAGGCTTTGGAGGAATGATGGAGGTGGCAAATATGCTTACCTATCTGGCATTTAAAATCACTAAAGACTCCAAATATTAAAGATAGGCAGCTCCGCTCCTGAATTGGCTCCCCTTAGACTTTCAGTTTTGTGAAATCCAGCACTTACATGTGTAGGTTGCAAAATTTACCACTTACACATGTAAGTGCTGCTGCTTATATATTTTAAGCCTCACATGATGCTGCTCTTTTTTGGTAAGTGTATTTTTCTAAAATTGCTGTTCCCTACTCTACGAGGTGTGATCAAAACGTATTGAGACTTGTTGTGTAACTATATAACAATATATCGCACCATGATGCTATTAACGATGCAGTGACCTACGGTAGTTATGTGCTCTGCATGTGCAGAGTGTAGCGTGGCTGCAGCACACCTGTCCTTTTTAAATCACGTGATGCTTGATATTGTAACTATATACGGTAGAACATTGGATACATTTGAATACAGTTAACTATGTACAATAGGAATCAATGCTTCTATTTTCTCTAATAAGTCCTCTTTGGTAAGTCTGGGGAGTTAGTCCTGTGGGCCGTAATGTTCTGTGAAAAGTGCCTTTTTTGTTTTTTTCAGAAAGTGTTGAGGTCGGTGGAGTTTCTTATTGAGTTTGGAGGGGTGTCCCATAGGGAGAGGGCATAAAAACCACTTTAGAAACCAGAGTAGGGCAAGCAACATGTAAAGCACAGTTACTTACCTGTAACAGGTGATCTCTGGGAACAGCAGGAATAAGTCTTCACATATGGGTACGTCGGTACCGACGGAGTCTGCGCGGGAACAGGTGGTGTTCTCTTCAATCCTCCCTGTTGCGGGTAAAGGCCAAGGCAGAGAGGCTCGCATCCTGGAGATGAATGCATGGCTGCGTGGATGGTGTCATTGAGAGCGTTTTGGTTTCCTAGACCATGGGATGCTGTTCCAAGGGTTGCAGAGCAGAGATGGCATCCATCTGTTCAAGAAAGGTCAACGCATCTTCGGTAGTAGACTGGCTAATCTACTGAAGAGGGCTTTAAACTAGATTCATTGGGGATGGGTGAAGAAAGCCCCCAGGTAAGTGAAAGCCCCCAGGTAGGTGATACATTAAATACCTTTATGGAAATGGGTAACAGGGGTAACATATTGTATTACTAATTAAAAATTTATTTAGATCAGCAAGGAATATTGCAACTTGAACAATTCTCTTGGCCAATATAGAAACATTTGCCTAGCCAATGTAGACAGGATAAGAATTCATCAATTATAATGTAGAAGCTTTGAGCTGCTTCTAAAACCATGGGGGGTGTCTCCCTTGACAGGAAGATGCTGGGAGATTAGGGAGGAGTCCTTCTCCTGGCAAACATAAATTACCCATTAGAGAGGACAAAAGAACACTTCACCTAGGAGTCCTTCTCCTAGCAAACAAATGGAGACCCATTAATGATGACAAAAGAACACTTCATCTAGCCTTGGAATATAGACCATGGGGGATGTGTCTCTTGAGCATTCTCAGATGTCTGACCAGCGTCTTGATTGTGTAAGTTTTGAGCTTCTAAAAACAAGGGGGGTGATCAGAAGCCTGCCCGGAAACCAAAGCAAAAAGGTGGATGGGGTGGAGAGAAGCTCATGGGTGAGAGCTGGCTGTAACACATTTGTGCCTATATAAGTACAGAGAAAATCCAGAACAGACAGAGCGTAGATCTGCTTGGCCAGGCATGAAGAATCCCAGACTGTCCCCAGTTTCTCGCTGAGCGCTCCCAGCTGATGTGTAAAGGACTGTATGACAAGTTTGGTGAAGTATTCTTTGTAAATAGCTGCACTATCTCATAACTCTTTCAGTGCTGTAATTAAGTGCATTAGTTATTATTCTAATTGCATTCTAGTTATCTTTTCTAACTACTCATGTGTAACTAAGAGAATTACTTGTCTTTCTGAATAAGTCTCCTTGCTTTGTTTGTAAATAAACTGCACGTCTTCATTACAAGGTGTTAGCCTTTGATGTAGTAAGACATTTGGTACCAGAAGTGGGGTACGGAAAAAGGCTTGGACAATGTTGAAAAGAGGAAAGAATACAAATATTGTAGAAACTGTAAAGAATATTGTAAATATTCCCAGCTGGGATCAGGCATCTTATGAAATATTAGCTAGAGAATGGTCCTGCGAGTCAAGACTAAGTGAGAATTGGGAGTCTGTTTTAAAAGATGATGAACCCGTTGTTAATGCCCTTACATGCTTGCAAAAAATACCTGTTGAAAAAGGCACAGAATTGAGTGTGTTAGGAAGGAGAAGATTGCTTTTGTTGTCTGCATATTGTAAGATGCATGACAAATTCTAGCAAATTAGATTTGATTGCATGGACAGATAAAATAGACATTTATCAGCAAGTTGCTGAGAGGGTGGCTCAGTATAAATACCATAGGAGACGGGGAAAAAGAAAGAAAAAGAAGAGTACTCCCCAAAATCCTGGAGGAGTTAATCTAGAAGATACTGTGGAGGATTTTAATCATCAAGAGATTAATGATAGATCATGGTGATGCTAAGAATTTTTGTTTGGTTAGTTCTGACCCACTGATACAAGATCAGTTTTGTCATGTTATTATGACTTTACAAATTCAATTTCAAATTGATAAGGGAAATGACTGCAGCTGGATCTGCAGCCAAGGAAAAGGGATCTAAAAATAATAAAAAACTGTTTAGGAAAATATGTAACCTTGTGCTGCAAAGATGTTTAATTCAGTGCTTTGAACAAAATGCCTATCCTGTAGAGTTAGTATTAATTGTTATGGAAAATCTTTATAAGATTATGAAGAAGTGAAGACTTTTTTTTAAGGTCCCTGGTTAAGAGAAACTCTGATCAGATAGGTATAAAGCACTTGTAAGCTTTGATTTGTTCTGTGTTCAAAAGTGAATATTTTTTTTCTTTTCTTTCATTGCTGGTTGCTCACTTAGGAGAAACTCTGATCAGATAGGCTGATAGGTATATAGCACTTGTAAGCTTTGATTTGTCTTGTGTTTAAATGTTTGTTTGTAGTAAAAACTGTTTTTCTTTCATTACTGGCTACTCCAGTAGATTTTATGGTCCATGAATGCTGAAGTGACTAGATCAAACAAACAAGACATGAAACTAAGGAAACTGTTTTTGTTTTTCTTTGACCTTCAAAAGTAGAGGTTAAGAGCCCTGACAGGACAATGGGGCATCCTGAGCCAGTTTGCAAATGATTTAAATCCTGAGTAAATAAGAAGGTAAATCCTGGTTAATCTTTATCATTAGTATGTTATGCATCTATTCTTTGTCTTTGACTGTATATGCTATCAAGCAAACTTAAAAGTTAAAGGGGGATTTTATATATTGTGGCAAGCACCTCAGAGGGTATAGTTATTGTTTATATTTTACAGAACCATAAACAGCTATAACTATAGGTTAATTGTTCAGCTACATAGTAATCTGCATTTGCCTGAAGGAATCTGGACACAAAAGAGACCTATTGTTTTGCTGTCTGTGTTGAAGATAACATTTCAGATCAGTTTGATGCCAGTCTCAGGTATTATGTATAAGGTTTTAATTTAAATGTGAAAAGTACATTTTGGTTATTAACTGTAAAGATGTTCTGTCTGAGAGCAGTAATTAGTACCGACAAAATAAAAACATCGACAGTTGTCAGAACTACACAGTAAGGGTTTATTAGTGCCATGCTAAAGAGAGGCAGATAAAAGGAAGAGAATACCTGATTGCTTATACACTAACAAAACTGCTTCATTGAAGTCACTTGAATAGATGTTGTTTAATGTATTTTGGCTCATTCTTTTAAAATATTTAGTGTTTTCTGCACAAATGTTTTCTGTTTTGCAAACAAATCTTTTTCTGAACTTGCAAATACAAGTAATACTTCTGCATGATATGCCATCTTTGACATTTTAATCTGCAGACAGTATATGCTGTTTTGATGATTGCATTCTTTCATGCTAGGTACATTAACTGCCTTGATCAACTGTATTCACTTTTCTGATACTACAATGATACCTTAAAATGATTTTAGTAAGACTTGTCTATTCCATGTTACTGTATTACTTTAAACATAAAAAAAAAAAAAGTGTATTTGCATTCCAGATATCCACCAACCTTTTTATGACAAAGTATCAGTTTCATGCTTGTTTTTGAACTGTAAGATTCAAGGTAATTACTTTACCTTGTTAAGCTCTGTGTTGATGACTGATGAACACGACAGTAACATCACAGTTTTATTTGTTACAATATGGGATTTTAGGGTAAGATCACCTGTTTTTCTGTATTTGAATTTTACGTGCTGGTGTCCAGAGAAAAAAAGTGTACTTTGTTTTAAAGTTTTTAAATTTCAGTTTCAGGAGTACAGTATATTATAGCACTGTTAGATATGAATTTTCTTGAGTTTATACACTTGCATTTTAGGTTACCAAATATACTTGTTGTATCAGTACATTATGCCGAGGTCCAGTACACACACAGCGATATTAAGTTAATAAGTTTGCTGAAATTTTGGACAGAGGCTGATATGAAATTGCTTTGTTCCCAAGCATATAGAGCAAATATAGATTAAAGATGGAACTGAGTTCCCAGAAAATAATGAGAACTTGAGTTGATTGGATAAAACCAAATCTTGCTTGTCAGCAATGATCCAGGAGAGGTTTGAGAAAAAGAATAAGAGAGAGAGGCAGAAAGGTGAGGCCACGGCCGGCCTAAGCTAAGGAAGAGACAATAAATGTGCTGCTTCCAGTGTGATGATCTGGGCTACCAGAATTCTGACTGCTCTAAGACTCCTCGAGGACCCACAAGGCCTGAAGAACAGGAACCTTGCATATTTATGCCTCTGAAGAGACATGAATAGGCAGGGGGAGAATAGGCCAAGAAGAACCCGAGGATCGTCATGAGGCCCAGCCACAAATGCCTTGCAATCCAAGAAGAACCTGAAGACATATCGCTGTGAGGCCCAACCATCAATGCCTTGTACCCTCTTAGATCTCTCACCTCAAAAGGATCTCTTTTTGACACCATAATTAATGAGTAGCTTACATAAATCCTTGTGAACACTGCAATTTTAAAATCAGTCCAACAGCACTCTCACTGAGAACAGTGTATACGATAGATTCTAGTTATACGTGAGAGATGAGCCATATTTCTTTCTATTGGGATTGATGTTATAAAATGCTGCAAAATAATAGTTTTATATTGTAAGGATTTTACCCAAATTGTTCCTATTTTAGAATGAACATATGTCCACTTAGCATTGGACCAATTAAGTTGATGGGAAAGGAACACTGTTTACTCATACTGTTATGCTTATTGAGAAGAATCTAAATTTATATTCTCTGCCTACCACTTGTTTACACCAATTTTAAGTTATTAACAATTGTTTGATATTCTTAGGAGCCTTGCCAAATAAGGATACATCAGTATGGTATAAAAAACATGAAAGGGACCTATGTATGTGATTGGTGGAATGATGCAGGTGATGAAAACGTGTTGTGAAAAAGTGTTGTAAGGGATGAAATGGAATATTAAAGGAGAAACTGTGATAGACAATAAACTGATGAAGGTAATTTGAAGTGACATATCTGCCCAATGAATATGTAAACAAAAAATTATGAGCACTTTATTCAACTATGCCGTCTCCAGAAGCTTCAATTCAGGAAGTCATACTCAACAATTGGAAGAAATAGATATTTGGAGACAGGCTAGGTGCACCTTGCACCCTGATGAGCTTTGGAAAACCCACACTGGCCATGTGGTACTTCCGGATGCTTTTTGCCTCACTTTTCCTCTGTATGTCCTGGCCAGGCATGCAGAGGCAAAGGGGGATGATTTGATGACAAATTCTCACACAACTGGGTATAATTCTAAAACTTGCCAAAATTGCAGAACACGTGTGTGCAGCTTGTCTGATCTGAAACATGTAAAGGTCAGTCAAGGGCATAATGGAATATTTCCTACAAGCAAATGAATTTCCAGTGATAGAGAGACAAGGAGTTAATCAAACTGCGAGATAAGATTGACACCATACGAGTTAGTTACTGGTAGATCACTGCAAGTTTATAAAGCAATATTTATTATTTATAGGATATGATCTTAGTAAATATAGATGAAATTAAGTTTATCTTATTGTAAAATCTAATCTAGAATTTTTAGTCTTTTCATTTAATATTGGTGCTGCTCTTCTGAATGAGGCCTGGAGCCATGTCACCAATTGCAATCCAGAGTGTCCAGATGGAGCAGACCATCCCGAGAAATCCGAACTACACACCGCAGAAATGTGTGAGGGAGTCCCTATCTGCATCAGTGTGTCACAATGAAAGAAAGGCCAAGATGTCCACCTATGAGAATGAGAGGTTCAACTTTTGAGAGGGGCCAAGCTTGAACTTCAGAGAAAGGTGGAGTGCACTGCGGGGTCCTGGGGAACTGCTGAGAGGCAGGCCCAGATTATCTGAAAGTGGACTGATTGGGGGTTTTGTGAATGCTTTTTGTTTTATGTATTGTTATCCTTTTATTATTGTTTCCTTGGAAAGTAACTGTAATTCTAGCATCTCAGATTTTTTCCGCTGAACATCATGTGCCCAATTGCTTATGTTACCTGTTCCTCAGATCTTAGTTATTGCTGTGGTTTCTCTTTCTCCTGCTTATACTACTTTTGAATCCACGGGTGGTCAATAGTGTAAATGTTTGGGTAAAATATGAAAGACCAGATTCATAGCTGGTGGAGGGAGAAGTAGTTGCAATATGATTGAGGTTGTTAGTCCCTCACCACTTGCTCCACTACCCTCAATATATAACTAGTAGATTGAAATCCATGGGGGCAGATATACAGTAGAAAAGGTTCTGAATATGCAGGTGAAATGAGTCCCCCACTGCATGGGGAACTGATAAAAGTAACTGAGATCTACAAGACATTTGGCTTTGGCAATTGTAATGCCGGTGGGAATGGTATATTAGATATCTTGGGAAGATATCACCTAATTTATACCATGACTTCTTGTCCCCTCAAGCTTTTACCTTAATATTATCCACTATGTCTTAGCCCATGTTATTATTATTATATTATCTAAATGAATTACAAATGCGATTCAGCTATTGCTTACGTGCAATATCCTTGTTGATCCACGGGTGGAATGTATTACTAATTAAAATTTATTTAGATCAGCAAGGAATATTGCAACTTGAACAATTCTCTTGGCCAATATAGAAACATTTGCCTAGCCAATGTAGACAGGATAAGAATTCATCAATTATAATTTAGAAGCTTTGAGCTGCTTCTAAAACCATGGGGGGTGTCTCCCTTGACAGGAAGATGCTTGGAGATTAGGGAGGAGTCCTTCTCCTGGCAAACATAAATTACCCATTAGAGAGGACAAAAGAACACTTCACCTAGGAGTCCTTCTCCTAGCAAACAAATGGAGACCCATTAATGATGACAAAAGAACACTTCATCTAGCCTTGGAATGTAGACCATGGGGGATGTGTCTCTTGAGCATTCTCAGATGTCTGACCAGCATCTTGATTGTGTAAGTTTTGAGCTTCTAAAAACAAGGGGGGTGATCAGAAGCCTGCCCGGAAACCAAAGCAAAAAGGTGGATAGGGTGGAGAGAAGCTCATGGGTGAGAGCTGGCTGTAACACATTTGTGCCTATATAAGTACAGAGAAAATCCAGAACAGACAGAGCGTAGATCTGCTTGGCCAGGCATGAAGAATCCCAGACTGTCCCCAGTTTTTCGCTGAGCGCTCCCAGCTGATGTGTAAAGGACTGTATGACAAGTTTGGCGAAGTATTCTTTGTAAATAGCTGCACTATCTCATAACTCTTTAAGTGCTGTAATTAAGTGCATTAGTTATTATTCTAATTGCATTCTAGTTATCTTTTCTAACTACTCATGTGTAACTAAGAGAATTACTTGTCTTTCTGAATAAGTCTCCTTGCTTTGTTTGCAAATAAACTGCACGTCTTCATTACAAGGTGTTAGCCTTTGATGTAGTAAGACACATATGGAAAGCAGTGTGTATTAATGCCCGTAGCATGGGAAATAAGATCCCTGAAGTTGAAGCTTTGGTGGGAGTAGCTGACTTGGATTTAGTGGCAGTTACAGAAACATGGTTCACAGAAAACCATGACTGGGATGTAACTATACCTGGAGAGAGGAGGCATTGTGGGTTAAACTAGAAAGAGGGAAAGAGAAATCTATTTGCATTGGTGTGATATACAGACCTCCCTCACAAGAGGAAGAGGTGGACAGAGAGTTAATTGAAGACATACGCAGCATTGCTAGGAAAGGGGAAGTGCTACTGATAGGAGATTTCAATATACCAGATGTTGACTGGCACATTCCTGCTGCAGTATCATCTAGAAGTAAGGAGATCCTCGATTCTCTACAGGGAGAACTATTCAGGCAATTGGTAACAGACCCCACACGTGAAGGGGCCATACTGGACTTGGTGCTTACCAATGGTGAAAGTGTTTCTGATGTTGTAGTGGGAGATCATTTTGCATCCAGTGATCACCAGATGGTGTGGTTCAGAATTAGGACTAGGGCTGTTAGAATCCATTCCAAGGTGAGGATCTTAGACTTTAGGAAGACTAACTTTGCGAAGATGGGCCAATACCTCAGGGAGTCGTTAGTGGGATGGGAACAGCTGGGGGATGTAGAAAAACAGTGGGCAAAACTGAAAGGGGGTATTTTAAGGGCAACCAACCTTTTTGTTAAAATGGTAAATAAAGGCAAAAGGAATAGGAGAACGCTATGGTTTTCGAAGGAAGTAGCTGAAAAAGTGAAGAAAAAGAGGGAGGCCTTCATGAAATACAAGAGATCACAGAGAGAGGAAGACAGGCATCTGTATTTGGAAAAACTTAGAGAAGCTAGCAAAGTAGTCAAGAAGGCAAAGATTCAAAAGGAGGAGGAAATAGCCAATGCAATAAAATGGGGGGATAAGACATTTTTCAGATATATCAGTGAGAAGAGGAAGGGCAAAAGTGGTATTGTCAGACTCAAGGGTGCAGGGGGGGAATATGTAGAAGCTGATAAGGATAAAGCGGAATTGCTTAACAAATATTTTTGTTCTGTGTTCACAGATGAAGAACCAGGAGCAGGACCTCAGAAAACACCCACAAATAAGAACAGAAGCGAGGGACATCTTGAGCAATTTTCAGAAGACTGTGTTTGTGAGAAACTAGCTCAACTTAAAGTAGACAAAGCGATGGGACCAGATGGGATACACCCTAGAATACTGAGGGAACTTGGGGACGTTCTAGCAACTCCACTGACTGACCTTTTCAATGCCTCGGAGTCGGGAGTGGTGCCAAAGGACTAGAGAGAGGCTCATGTGGTGCCTTTACACAAAAGCGGAAGTAAGGATGTGGTTGAAAACTACAGGCCGGTTAGTTTAACTTCAGTGGTGAGTAAATTATTGGAAACGCTGCTGAAAGAGAAAATAGTGAGGTTTCTGGAGTCCAGCGGATTACAGGATCCGAGGCAGCATGGATTCACCAGAGGCAGGTCTTGTCAGACAAATCTGATTGACTTCTTTGACTGGGTGACCAGGGAGTTGGACCGAGGGAGAGCTCTAGATGTGGTGTATTTAGATTTCAGTAAAGCCTTTGACACTGTTCCTCACAGGCGACTTATAAACAAACTGAGCACCCTAGGGATGGACCCTAAAGTTACTGCTTGGGTTAGAAATTGGTTGGGTGGGAGGCGACAAAGAGTACAAGTAAATGGAGCTCACTCTGAGGAGAAGGATGTTACCAGTGGTGTGCCCCAGGGATCTGTCCTTGGTCCGATTCTTTTTAACATCTTTGTTAGTGATATAGCGGAAGGGCTGTTGGGTAAGGTTTGCCTTTTTGCAGATGATACCAAAATCTGCAATAGAGTAGACACCCAGGAAGGTGTAGAGAACATGAGGAGGGATCTAGCTAAGCTTGAAGAATGGTCTAGAATTTGGCAGCTGGGATTTAATGTTAAAAAATGTAAGGTCATGCATTTGGGCTGCAGCAATCCAAGGGAGCAATACAGTATAGGAGGTGAAGTACTTTTGTCCACTAAAGAAGAGCGGGACCTAGGCGTGGTTGTGTCTGATGATCTTAAAGTAGCTAAACAGGTAGAAAAGGCAATGGCAAAAGCTAGAAGGATGCTTGGGTGCATACGGAGAGGAATGGCTAGCAGAAAAAAAGAGGTGATAATGCCTCTGTATAAGTCTTTGGTGTGACCTCATTTGGAGTATGGTGTGCAATTCTGGAGACCGCACCTTCAAAAGGATGTGAACAAGATGGAGTCGGTGCAGAGGGTTGCTACTAAAATGATTAATGGGCTTCATTATAAAGCATATGAGGACAGACTTAAGGATCTTAATATGTACACCTTAGAGGAAAGGCTGGATAGAGGTGATATGATTGAGATGTTTAAATACCTCCGTGGCACGGTGGTACAGAGTTTCTGGGGTAAAGTACTTCGATACCTGGAGAGGTGCCTGGCCATGGTGCTGCGATTGACACCTGTCACTCTAGTGCTTGATATCTGGCGGGAAGAGTCCGAGTCTGCCATAGATAAAGTACAGGGGGACTGGCTGCGTCTGGTGCTGCTCACGGCCCGTATGACTATATTGCAAACATGGGTGGATACACGGGGGCCGTTGTATGGGCAATGGAGGGTGCGACTGCATAGTTTGATGTGGTTCGAGTGGTATCGTGCGCGGGGTCACCCGCGGCGTTGGGACGCTTTCTTGAAGGGTTGGGGTCCCCATCTTCAAGGCCTGCCCGCCGCAGCTAGGAGCCGCGTTTTGGATGGAGTATGTAGATAGAGTCCAGTGGGAGGGGGGATGTGGGCGTAAACCCCATCGGTTGCTTGCTTGTCTTGGCGGGGGGGGGGGGATATAGAGAGGGGGGATTGCTAGGGAAAGGTGGGAGGTCCGTGGGGGGGGGGATTGACTAGAGGGGGAGGCACCCTGGGGCTCACATTTTTTCTTTTTCTTTTTCTGCTTAAAACACTCAGCTGTGCCATGTGGCATAACATGTAGCTTGAGTCTCCGGGTTCGATGGCTGGTTGGCGTAGAGTGTACCTGGACTGGGTGAATGGTGTGGATGGACACTGATTGCCTGGTGTGTCTTGGGTGGAGTGTCTGGGCTCCTCGGTGCCTTGGCTCCCAACAATATATCACGGTAGCGAGGGGGGTGGGACGGGTGCTGAGGGGAAGAAGGGGGAACAGGGCGGGGAAGGGTGGGTTGGGCTGGGTGTAAATGGTCTTGGGGTGGGGGGGAGGTAGGGAGCTGTCATCATTCCACTGTATGTTCTCTTTACTCTCTTCATGGTATGTCGTTTAGTGAGCTTGTACAGAGATGGTTGTTTCATACTGTGTTTTTCTCGGTGTATATGTACATTAATTTTATTCTTTTTGATGGTTATATACATACAGATGTCTTTCTTGTTTGATTTGTTTCACTTGTTTAAAATGAATAAAAAAGATTTAACATAAATACCTCCGTGGCATAAATGTTCAGGGAGAGAGCCTCTTTCAATTGAAAGCAAGTTCTGCTACGAGGGGACATGGGATGAGGGTGAAGGGAGATAGATTCAGGAGTGATATGCGGAAATATTTCTTTACAGAAAGAGTAGTGGATCCATGGAATAGTCTCCCAGTGGAGGTGGTAGAGATGAGGACAGTAACTGAATTCAAAAAAGCATGGGACCAACACAGAGGATCTCTAAAGGTAAAAAGTGGACTGTTGTAGCTGTTGTTATGGAAGGACAGACTAGATAGGCCATGTGGTCTTTTTCTGTCATCATGTTTCTATGTTTCTATCCCAGCACGCCTGCGTGCTGCCTTCCCGCCTTTCCCAACTGCCTCTCCTCAGTTAAGTTTTAAAGCTGAGACAAAGACAGAGAGAGAGGAAAGGAAAGATAGATAGAGAGAGAACTCCTGGGGAGGTGGGTGGGTTGTGAAGACTTATTCCTGCTGTTCCCAGAGATCACCTGTTACAGGTAAGTAACTGTGCTATCTCCAGGAACAAGCAGGAATGAGTCTTCACATATGGGGACTCCCAAGCTGAGATGCCTGGAGTCCCAGCATGTCATAGGCTGGAACATGCTATCTCCCAGAACACCAGGCATCCTGAGGATGGAGGGTAGGAGTTGAAGAAAGAAAGATGCTGTGGAACAGCTAACCTAGCATAGGACTGCAGAGAAGGAGTCCATGTGCGGATGATGATTGTCATCAATGATATTGCAAAGAATATTGCAATATGGACCTCCCCTGACAGGATTTCACAGAAGTATGGAGGTTCATGGATCTACTGGGAACCCAGTAGAGCATAGGTGTCAAACTCTGGCCCGCGGGCCAAATTTGGCCCGTAGTGTAATGATATTTGGCCCGCGAGGCTATACCAAATGACTACTAGAGCTAGCCTGCCGGTATTATACAGTGCATTCATTCATCGCTAATACTACAAATCCCATAATGCCTTGCTGTTGTTTTGGCGCGTCAATCAGGACAGGTCCCAGAAACGCCCTCTCCTGTGTGACAGAAGTCATAGCGATCTCAAGCTACAACTGTCACTGTGGAACCCCTTCCCAAAAATGGCAAAAAGAAAGGCAGACAACAGGAACTTTCTGGACAGGTAGGAGACAGAATATTTGTTTACATATGTAAAAGACAGACCTGTTTGTCTGATTTGTGGAGTCAACGTGGCTATAACTAAGGAGTATAACATTCGACGACACTATGAAACAAAACACCATGACAAGTACAAGGACCTGGACATGACTCAAAGGAGCCAGAAAGTGGAGGAGATGAAAAGAAGTTTGGTTTCACAACAGAATATGTTCAAAAAAGCCACATCACAAAGTGAGGCTGCTGTAAAGGCTAGTTATATTGTGGCAGCAGAGATCGCAAAATCAGCCCGGCCCTTTAATGAGGGAGAGTTTGTGAAAAAGTGCATGTTGAAAGTTTGTGACATCGTGTGCCCAGAGAAAAAGCAAGCCTTTTCAAACGTGAGCCTGAGCAGAAACACAGTAGCTGATCGCACATGTGATCTTGCCACCAATCTGTATGACCAGCTTTTGGAAAAGGGAAAAGATTTCGTTGCATTCTCCCTTGCTGTGGATGAGAGCAGCGACGCATCTGATACTGCTCAGCTGTCAGTCTTCATCCGTGGAGTGGACTCAAATATGTGTGTTACGGAGGAGCTATTGGGATTCAAATCAATGCATGGCACAACCACAGGAAAGGAAATTTTTGAGGAGGTTTCCAAATGCGTAACTGAAATAAAGCTGCCGTGGGATAAACTCGTGGGATTAACGACAGATGGTGCGCCAGCGATGTGCGGTAAAACAAGTGGACTGGTGGGCAGGGTCCGGGAGAAGATGCAGGAAGAGAACTGTGCAGGTGAACTAACTGTTTATCACTGCATCATACATCAGGAATCATTGTGTGGCAAAGCCCTAAAGATGGAACATGTTATGACCACAGTAACACAAGTAGTTAACTTTATAAGAGCCAAAGGTCTGAATCACCGCCAGTTTAAGTCTTTTCTGGAGGAGTGTGGTTCGGAATACGCAGACGTGCCGTATCACACAGAGGTGAGATGGTTAAGCCGAGGAAAAGTACTGAATAGATGTTTTGAGCTGCATGAGGAAATATGTCAGTTTCTGGAAAGCAAAGGGAAGGACACAGCAGAGCTTCGGGAGAAAAAGTTTCTGTGTGAGCTGGCCTTTCTGTGTGACATCTCGAGCCATCTCGATGCGCTGAACCTGCAGCTTCAGGGGCGGGGGCGCATCATCACAGACATGTACCCTGCAGTGAGGGCTTTTAAAACTAAACTGTGCCTGTGGGAGAATCAGATGCTGCAAGGAAACCTTGGCCATTTTCCCTGATGCCAAACCATGAAAACGCAGTTCTTTACCAACTTGTTCCCATGCGCACAGTTTGCTGAAAAACTCAGTGTACTCGGCGCTGAGTTTAGCCGGCGATTTGCCGACTTTGATGTCCAGAAATGTAGGTTTGAACTGCTCAGTAATCCCTTTGCAGTTAATGTGGAAAACGCACCAACCAACCTCCAAATGGAGCTAATTGAACTCCAGTGTAATGACACGCTGAAGTCAAAGTATGATGCTGTGGGCGCCGCCCAGTTTCCACAGTTCATCCCTGACACAATGCCTCAGCTCCGCACCCAAGCTGCTCAGATGCTCTCCATGTTCGGCAGCACTTATCTATGTGAGCAACTTTTCTCCTCGATGAAGATGACCAAAACATCTCACAGGAGACGTCTGACTGATGAACACCTTCGCTCGATACTGAGGATTTCCTCAGCTCAAAGCCTGAGCCCAGACATTGATGAACTATCATCCAAGAAGAGATGCCAGGTATCTGGCTTGGGCACATCAGATTAGATCAGTGTGCAGCAAACTGAGCAATAATTAACGTTTTCTTTATGCACTTTTTCTTGCTACTCCAAGACATGGGCTTGAATGGTTGATTAATTTTATTATTGTTATTTTATTTTAAAAATTATTATTTATTATTATTTAAATCTTATTTAATAAATGAATGTCATTGATGTTTTTTTTATTTGAAATTGGTTTTTGCATATCTGAACTATTAAGTTATAAATTGTATAGTAATAAGTGTTGCTTCATATTCAATGTTAAAGCAAATCTTGTTTGGGTCCATATTAAAAGGTTCATTTGTTCAATGCTGGCCCGCGACTTTGTTCAAGTTTTACATTTTGGCCCACTGTGTATTTGAGTTTGACACCCCTGCAGTAGAGGAACCGTGAAGAGGACCTCACTGTAAAGTGGAGGTAATAAACCTGTAGGAAAACACAGTGGAGGTCAGAATTCTGAAAGGTAACAGGTAACCCCAGTAGGAAAAACTGGGGTAGTACAAAAACGGTGGGCCTTCAGCGGAAGGCTGTATGACAAAAACCTAACTCTTTTGGCGGCAGAGTGGCTCACTCTTAGAAGCAAAAAGAGAAAGGCTAACCGATTTGGACAAACAGGCACAGTCCTTGTGGGGAGAAAGGGTATGGGAACCCCTTGTATCCCAAAAAGAGAGGACAAATGCCTGAGGCGTTAAAGCCTGTGATTAACTGAAGATCCACAATGTCTCTCCTAACTGGGGTAAGCTAGGAGAGATATTGGGCACGGAGAGCTTCAGAGGTACCTAAACCCTTAGGTTATGGTATAAAAATTGTTGACTACCACAGGAGTGGTTGTGTGCGTAGAACCCCAAACCTGCTGGATAGCATAGGTATGGGTAAAGCCCCTCTGTCAGAAACATATAGCTATATGAACATAGACAGTCAGATAGATAAGTATGTGGAGACATATCTATCTATAATGAAATATCTCGACAGATATATATATATAAATAAATATATATATATACATAGACAGACATATAAGAATATATCTATAGTGAGATATGGAGGGGCATAAAAAACACACAAAAGATAAATATGAATATGTAGGCCTAAATATGGGTTTCTGCAATTGAACAGACAGAGATATGCCTACAGCACGGTATTCACATAGGATATGTGGAGAGGAAAGATTCATCTAATAACAAGGAGGTGGAACCTACTTGAGAAGATATATAAAGAATCTATTCCCCCTGAGGGGAAAACAGAGGATAATATCAATCTGCAGCCAGCAAGTCCCGAGTCTTCCAGGACTCTAGCATGGTAAGTAGACAGAAGACACATAGAGATGAGATACCATGTTGACCTGCTTAAGGGCAAAAAGTATCATGCGTGCTTACCATGAGGACGAGCTGCAAGGAGAAAGAGCATATCCCCGATTGGGAATGCTATGGACCAAAGCAGGGAATTGGCAACTCCTTAAGCCTTTATGTAAGAGAAGGCCTATGTCCTTTATATCAAAAGGAGATAGGAAAAGAAGGGAGAACTTCCTAGTCATGGGAGACATGAATGAAAAGCCTTTTCCAACCATCTAGGATAGCTGTTGGAGAAAAAAAAACCATGCTCTCTAGCAAGGGCCCATAGTGGAAAGCTTCTCTGTAGAATTGCAGAGAGCATGATGCAGGAGAATGAGGAGATACAACTGGCTGCTAGAGAGCCAGTATCTCTGCCAACTATGCTGCCAAACCCAGGGGAATGGAGATGGCAGAAATAGAAGACCAACCCAGAAAGCTTGTAGTGGGATAATCTCCAAGATAGATGAAAGCACTGACTTGGAGCCACTACTAAGACTAGATAGAATGTTAGTGGAGGACAAATCTGGTTGTTTGTGGACAAGAACCAGTGGACCAAACATTAAGGCTCCTGCATAGGCGGCTGCTAGCAAGACAGCAAAAAGAATCTTACTGTTTAAAAACAGAAAGAACAGACAGAACAGGAGTAGAAAACTCTGGACATGTCTGATAAGCTGCCTCAAAGTAAGATTGAAACAGGGGAGGTAACTCAGAGAGGAAAACTCCGCACTGGAAAGTGACAAAACCTAGAGAGGCTGAAGAAAAAGCCCTCCAGCAAGTAATTCCGCTCTTACAGTGGTAAGAGGGTGAAGAGAATAGAGCTGAAGAAGACTTACCAAGTAGTAAGTCTATAGAAAGGAAAAATACATGCTGGCACAGGAACTATCATTTGATAGTGGTCAGACCTCTTTCTCTAGCAGGAAAAGAGGAGAAACCTGTGACCTATAGGCATGAACATCCTGACAGCTCATAGAAAAAATGGATGTCTTTTGGAAAGAGATCCATGTGTAGGGGTTAGAATGAAGCAGTGGATTGCCTCTGTTGAGAAGAAGCAACTGTAGATTCTAACCCCAAGAGTCACGAGCATCTGATGATGATTGATCAGAAACCCTGCAGAGGCTGGGTTTGCTAAGCCTGGTGAGAGGTTGGATTCTTCAGACCAGGACGATGCCTCCCCTGTAGGGGAACATCTGTATGATGGGCAAGTGAGGAATAAAACCTTCTTCTCCTGTGGGAAGAAAGTTTGGTAGGACATTTCCTACCTACTGGGACAGAAGAAGGTGTAGAACAACCCTTAGGAACAGGTAAATCAGTGGACAACTGAGTAACCTGACGTAAAGACTCCTTGTTGAAAAGATTTTCTCCAGTGCAAGAAGTATGTCCCAGCCGTTGTTGTGCCCATTTGGCCAAATCTGAAGCTTGGAGCCAGGCTCTATGTCGTGCCCCTATAGCTAGAGCAGAAGTCCTGCTAACAGACTCAAAAGAGTCTAGGGAAGCACGAGAAAGAAACCAAGAGATATTCTGGATATGCTTAAGCAGTGAGGAATAGTCTGCACTCCTGGAATCTGGAAGGAAAGGAGTCAAAAGATGTAATTGCTTTGTGACCTCCTCAAGAGAAAGACTCATATAAAAAATATATGAGAGAATTCTTGCAGAAAGAATAGATGTCTGGAAGATTTGATGTCCAAAGGCATCTAGTGTCTTAGACTCACGACCTGGCGGATAAGAAGAGTGCTTTTTCTTACTCTTTACCCGCCTCATTGCTGATTCCACTACTATGGAATGATGAGGAAGTTGAGTCTTTTGAAACCCCGGAGAGGGGGACACCTGATATAAGAGATCAGTTGCCCTGGGAGGTGGGGGTACCCTTAAAGGTGTTTCCCACATTCCTAGAAGGAGATCCTGCAAGGAATGATGCAAAGGAAGCATTATGTTGTCCTTTGCTTTGGTAGAAACACAGCCTTGTGCAGGATCATGTCCTGGAATAGGAATGGCAAGGGATCTTGCTATATCCAGGAGGAAACTCTGAAAAGAGGGATCCCAAACAGGAATCTCCCTTGGACAGGTTAGATATAAAGAACTAGCCTGAGCACCCACAGAGTTATCCAAATATATAGGAACAGAAGATCCTGCAGAGTGCATTGTGGAATGCTTAAGGGATGATTGCTGGTACTGGCTGTCAGGAGCAGCAACCGTCCTTACCACATTGTGCATGCCAGGTATCGACTCCAAGCTTGGTATAGAATGGAGCGATCCTGTTGAAAAAAGCATTGCAGGAGTTGGCCACGATGCTACTGTGGATACCGGTACCGATGGCAATACCGGTACCGATGTCGGAGTCATACATAAGAACATAAGAACATAAGATATACCATACAGGGTCAGACCAAGGTCCATCAAGCCCAGTATTCTGTTTCCAACAGTGGCCAATCTAGGTCATACGTACCTAGCAGTTTCCCCAAGGGACACAGGTTCCACAATGCTTGTATTGGTTCAAGCATTGATATCCTGGGTCCCTTCTTAATAATGGTTTATGGACCTTTCCTCCAGGAACTTGTCCAAACCTTTTTTAAACCCAGCTACACTAACAGCCTTTACTACATCCTCCGGTAACAAATTCCAGAGTTTGATTACACGTTGAGTGAAAAAATATTTTCTTTTATTAGTCTTAAATAGTTTACCCTGTAGCTTCATTGCATGTCCCCTAGTCTTTCTATATTCTGATAAGGTAAACAATCGATCTACGTTTACCCGTTCCACTCCGTTCATTAATTTATAGACTTCTATCATATCTCCCCTCAGCCGTCTCTTTTCCAGGTTAAAGAGCCCCAACCTTTTTAGCCTTTCTTCATAGGAGAAGCCTTCCATCCCCTTTACCATTTTGGTGGCTCTTCTCTGAACCTTTTCTAAAATCGCTATATCCTTTTTAAGATACGGCGACCAGAATTGCACACAATATTCAAGGTGCGGTCTCACCATGGAACGATATAGAGGCATTATAATATCTTTTGTTTTATTTTCCATTCCTTTCCTTATCATACCTAGCATTCTATTTGCTCTCTTGGCCGCCGCTGCACACTGGGCCGAGGGTTTTAACATGGTATCCACAAGGACGCCTAAATCTTTTTCTTGGGTGGTGGTTCCTAATGTGGAACCTTGCATCGTGTAACCATAGTTTGGGTTGTTCTTCCCTAGGTGCATAACCTTGCACTTCTCCACATTAAATTTCATCTGCCATTTTGATGCCCAGTCTTCCAATTTATCAAGATCCTCTTGCAATTTTCCACAATCCTCCTGGGTTTTAACAACTTTAAATAGTTTTGTGTCATCAGCAAATTTGATAACCTCACTCGTTATTCCACTTTCCAGGTCATTTATGAATATGTCAAAAAGCAGCGGACCCAGCACAGATCCCTGGGGTACACCACTATTCACCTTTCTCCATTGGGAAAATTGGCCATTTAGCCCTACCCTCTGCTTTCTATCTTTTAACCAGTTCCTGATCCACAGTAGTACACTGCCTCCTATCCCATGACTCTTTAGTTTTGCCAAAAGTCTCTCATGAGGGACCTTGTCAAAGGCTTTCTGAAAGTCCAGATACACAATATCAACCGACTCACCTTTGTCCACCTGTTTATTCACTCCTTCAAAAAACATAACAGATTAGTAAGACAAGATCTTCCTTGTCTAAAGCCATGTTGGCTGTCTCCCATTAGGTCATGACTATCTATATGCTGAGTAATTTTATTCTTTATGATGGTTTCTACCATTTTTCCCGGTACTGATGTCAGGCTCACCGGTCTGTAGTTTCCCGGATCACCCCTCGAACCCTTTTTAAAAATTGGTGTTACATTGGCGATCCTCCAATCCTCAGGTATTAGAGATGATTTTAATGATAGTTCACAGATTACTGATAGCAGGTCTGCAATCTCAAATTTCAGTTCTTTCAACACCCTTGGATGTATACCATCCGGCCCAGGTGATTTGCTACTCTTCAGTTTATCTAATAGTTGTAAGACATCTTCCCGATGTATCGATATTTCCTTCAATTCTTCCACACCTTTAAATACCACTTCAGTCGTGGGTAACATCCCTACATCTTCCTCAGTAAAGACCGAAGCAAAGAATTCATTCAGTCTCTCCGCTATCGCCTTGTCGCCTCTTAGTGCTCCTTTAACCCCTTTATCATCTAATGGACCAACTGACTCTCTCACGGGTTTTTTGCTACGAATGTACTTGAAAAGGTCTTTATTTCGCGTTTTTGCTTCCGCAGCAAGCTTCTTCTCAAATTCTCTCTTTGCCTGCCTTATCAATGCCTTGCATTTGACTTGCCAGTGCTTGTGCTGTTTCCAGGTTTCATCATTTGGCTCTTTTTTCCATTTCTTGAAAGATGCTTTTTTGGCAACAACAGCCTCTCTGACCTCAGCTTTAAACCATGCTGGCAATTTTTTAGACTTCCTTCCACTTTTCTTAAAGCGTGGAATACAGCTGGTCTGGGCTTCCAAGATAGTATTTTTCAACAACACCCAAGCTTGATGTACGTCTTTAACCTTTGCAACTGCTCCTTTTAGTTTTTTCTTAACTGTTTTCCTCATTCTATCATAGTCTCCCTTTCGAAAGTTAAAGGGTAGTACTGTGGATTTCCTTACTATCCCTCCTCCACTAATTAAATCAAAGGCGATCATGCTATGATCACTATTGCCAAGTGGCCCCAACACCCTTATCTCTTGCACTACATCTGGTGTTCCACTAAGGACTAGGTCTAATATTGCTTCCCCTCTGGTCGGTTCATGAACCAGCTGCTCCAAGAAGCAGTCATTTATTTCATCTAGGAACTTTATCTCCCTAGCATGTCCTGTTGTGACACTGACCCAGTCGATGCCGGGGTAATTGAAATCACCCATTATTATTACTGCACTGTAACTTTTGCTAGCTTCCTTGATTTCTTTGATTATTTCATCATCCATTTGTTCATTCTGGCCAGGTGGACGATAGTACACCCCCACTGCCATCGCCTTCCCCTTTTTACATGGAATTTCAATCCATAGAGATTCTACAGCAAATTTTGTTTCTTGCAAAACTTTAATCCTTTCTGATTCAATGCCCTCTCTAACATAGAGCGCAACCCCTCCACCAATTTGATCAGCTCTATCATTTCGATATAGTTTGTACCCAGGTATCACAGTGTCCCACTGGTTGTCCTCCTTCCACCATGTCTCTGATATTCCAATCATATCTAACCTCTCGTTTAGTGCTATATATTCTAACTCTCCCATCTTGTTTTGTAGACTTCTAGCATTTGCATACAAGCATTTTAGAGACTGTATTTTATTCATATTAATTTGGCTATTGGTAGACATGGGTAATTTGGGATCTTTAAGTTCTGTCTGCTCCATACTCGAGGGCATTTGGGCTACTTTACTCTTTTTTGGAACCTCTCTGCTTTTTGTAGTATCCTTCAAGGATACATTCTTCCGAACCATGCGCTCTTGGGCGACTGTCGGCTTTCCCCTATTATCTAGTTTAAAAGCTGCTCTATCTCCTTTTTAAAGGTTAATGCCAGCAGCCTGGTTCCATCCCGGTTAAGGTGAAGCCCATCCCTTCGGAAGAGCCCCTCCTTTCCCAGAATGTTCCCCAGTTCCTAACAAATCCGAACCCCTCATCTCTGCACCATTGTCTCATCCACGCATTGAGACTCCGGAGCTCTGCCTGCCTATTGGGTCCTGCGCGTGGAACGGGAAGCATTTCGGAGAACGCTACCCTGGAAGTTCTGGATTTCAACTTCCTACCTAAAAGCCTAAATTTAGCTTCCAGAACCTCCCTACCACATTTTCCTATGTCATTGGTACCAACATGTACCAAGACAGCAGACTCCTCCCCAGCACTATCTAAGACCTTATCTAGGTGGCGTGTGAGGTCCGCTACCTTCGCACCAGGCAGGCATGTTACCAGGCGATCCTCACGTCCACCAGCCACCCAGCTATCTACATGCCTAATGATCGAATCACCAACTATAACTGCTGTCCTAACCCTAACAAAGACATCGGAGCAGTCATCGGTGACAGTTCAACCGGTACCGAGGTAACCGAAAACCTCCGGCTACTATCCTCGGTACCGAAGCACCAGTATCGATCGGTGTCAGTACCAAAACCTATTGGTACCCAGTCTTCTAGACTAGAGATTGATTCCAAACTCGGCATCGAGGGCAGAGAGCCTGATAAGCGAAGCATGGAAGGCACCGACCGTAAGGGTAATGAGGACATCGGTACCGACTTCGGTACTGTGTCTGATACCAGTGAAGGAAGGTCAACCAGTGGCAACTCAATCGGCCTCGGTGGAACCGAGAGTTGCGGATCCGAGTCATTGGAACCGAGCCTTCGGTACCGCCGCAAGACGGTACCAAGGCGAGTCATTACCCAGTCCTCCAGACTGGAGATCGATTCCAGACTCGGCATCGAAGGAAGCGAGGCTGTCGATGCACATCTGGAGGGTACCGACGTCGGTGGTAGTATCGGTGTTGGTACCGATAATGGAAAGTCAATCTGGGGAGTATCCACCGGTCCCGAAGGTACCAAGGACGCCAGATGACGATCCCTGGTGAGGAGTGTTTCATCCAACACCAGTGCCGATGCCGGGGTATCGGTACCGCTCGAAGCAGATGCCACCACCGTACACGGCTTAGGTATGTTCTGTGTGGGGTGAAGCCCAGGAACAACCTGAAACCCCTTATACGCTTTGGAGACCGAAGACTCCCGCCGGGGTTTTGAAGCCAGTGGGCCGTCGAGGGCAAGGCCAGAGCAGTCTACATGCTGTGCATGAGATCTACCACTCGAGGACTGGCTAGTCTTAACAGACTGTTTGTGGGTTACCTGATCCTGTGTGGAAGAAGAAGGGGACGGTGCCCCGAAGTTGGAGGGCAACCGTGTATCGAGGGAACCTCGATGTTGAAAACGTCTTCTCACCAAACTGTTGTCAGGACCCAAGCAGGTTAGACACCGACTTCGAGGGTCTAAAAATAAAGTTGTACCGCCACAGTCTGAACATTTCTTGGAGAAAGTGTCTGGCGGTTCCATGAAGGAAAAAGAAGAGGCCTAAAAGGCCTAAGAGACCGTGGGACACTATGAAGAAAAAATATCCCGTGGAAAAGGAAGATTTTACAAGAAAAGAAAAGAAAACACCGGCAGTACCGGTGGCGTCGGGAAGACAGCCGCGACTACAAGAAAACTAAAAAATAAGAAAAAGAATTTTCTGCCGGCTCCGCGGAAAAACGAAAACTGAGGAGAGGCAGTTGGGAAAGGCGGGAAGGCAGCACGCAGGCGTGCTAGGATGCTTCCAAAAGCTCTTGATTGGATGCTGGGAAGTGTTCCCGCGCAGACTCCGTCGGTACCGACGTACCCATATGTGAAGACTCATTCCTGCTTGTTCCTGGAGATGCGGGCATTCTCAGGTTACTCTGTGCTATGTAAACCAGTTGGTATTCTACTGTTTTATGTAAACCACTTTGACCTGGTGAAAAGCGGTTTATAAACACTGCTAAATAAATAAATACAGTATCTTGAGAAATAATTGGAAATTGGAAATATTCCAGCTGTATGTGCACCTACTCTTGCCACCTTGCTGGGCAGACTAGATGGACCATGATGGTCTTTATCTGCCGTCATATGTATGTGTACAAGCAGTTTGTCAGATTTACACCGAGTGAAAAAAAATTGAACAGCGAATTTGTATTAAATTCTGCCAGAAACTTGGATATTCGTGCAAAGAGATTTATGACAAGTTACAGCAAGTGTATGATGATAAATACATGAGTCGTGCTAAAGTTTATGACTGGTACAAATGTTTCAAAGAGGGTCACCAAAGTGTTGACAGTGACGAACGTTCTGGAAGGCCACCCATGAGCAGGAATGAAGACAAAGTTGAAACAGTGCATGCCGTAATATGCTCAAATCGTCAACTGACTATCAGGGAGCTTAATGAGGACATGGACATCAGTTTCCGGTCAGTACAGTCCATTCTTACTGTCGATTTAGAGATGAAATGTGTATCTGCAAAATTCGTGGCATCCGTCATTACCAGTCCAGCAGTTCTAGAGGCATGCCTTTTATCAACCTGGCGCTGTCCAGCGACCATTTGAGACTGCTGCGCACCACCAGTGGAAAAAGAAGCCAGCGCTGCAGCGAGTGCCACTGAGGCGGCCACCTTGACAACAAAGACCTCCACAGTGGTCACATGTGCGCCCTCACCCAGGGCACCACCTCCAAGGTGGCTGCCATGGAACCCAGTACCTGTAGGTACACCCATGCAATCTGAGAGAGCTGTTGGAGAAAGACAAATCTGTCCCTGCAGTCTGACCCTGCGCTCTTCCAGTAAGAGCACCAACCCCTGGGCCATGTCAAAATCAGCCCCAAGGTGGGTAAGGGTTTGAGATGGGGCAAGGTGGCTCTTGGCTAAGTTAATCACCCAACCGAGATCCCACAGCATCCTGAGAACCTGCTGCATTGCCTGCTTGCTTTTCACTCTCAACTTTGCCTTTATCAACCAATCGTCCAGAGAGAGGTGTACCAAAATCCCCTGACACCACAGCGCTGTGACCAATCCAAAGGGGAGGGCCCGAAACTGAAAATGCCCAATGAGCACTGCGAACCTGAGGAACCTCTAATGTTCCTGATGAATGGGAACATGCAAGTACGCTTCAATGAGGTCCAAGGCCATTAGAACTCTCCCCCCCCCCCCGACTTATAGCGACAATAACAAAATGGAGATTTTCCATCCAAAGATTCGGAACCGTGACCATTCGATTGACCTGTTTCAAGTTGAGGATGGGGCAAAAGGCTATTTCTTTCTTGGGGACCACAAAATAAATTGAGTATCAACCTTGTCCTAAATGGTCATATGGAACCAACACTACAGCCTGCAAGGAAAGCAACTGGAGCAGAGTCTGCTTGACGGCACCCCGTTTGGAGGCTGACTTGCAGGGGGAGACTAGAAAGGACTCCTGCAGAGGATGTGCGAACTTCAGGGCGTATCCTTCCTGAATCAGCTCCAAGACCTACTGGTCGGTGGTGAAGTGGACCCTGGCAGAGTAGAAGCGCTGCAGATGACCTCCCACCAGTACTCCGTCCTCCTCCACAGGATCCGCTGCCCGTCATTGTGATTTCTTAGGGTTGGTCCCAGAGGAGGGGAAGAATCCTTCCCCAGCCCCTTTGCCCCCATGAAAGGGCTGTCCCTTAAAAGGATACCTCAGCTTCTGATAGGGGGCAAAACACGAGGCACAAAAATGCCTGAAATCTCTCCCTTGGCTACACCCTGCTGTTGCCAGCTTGGGAGCTTTGGGCTTAAGCTCCGGCAGCTTGACCAGTTTGGAATCTCCCAATTCCTTTACGAGCTTCTCAAGGTCTTCTTCAAACAAGAGATTGCCCCAAACGGGAAACTAAGTTAAGCAATGCTTAGGGAAATATCTACCGACCAATTACGAAGCCAAAAAAGGAGGCGAGCCGCAACCACCGATGTCATACCCTTGGCTGAAGCTCCGAGGAGGTCATAGAAGACATCAGTCAAATAGGCAGCCCCAGACTCCAAGCGAGCTATATCTGGAAATTCCGGTACCGCCTCAGACTCTGGGCCCCCAGAGCCTGAGACTACTGCATGCAGGCTCTAGCCATATACGCCACACAGATGGATGCCTGCAGAGCAAGGGCGTTGACCTCAAAGGCCTGCTTTAACAATGTTTCCAACTTTTGTCCTGTGGATCCTTAAGTGCTGCGCCACCTTCTACTGGAAAGCACAGTTACTTACCTGTAAGGTGATCTCCGGAACAGCAGGAATTAGTCTTCACATATGGGGTTCGTCGGCGCCGACGGAGCCCGCACGGGAATGCTCCCCAGCATCCAATCAGAAGGCTTTTGGGAGCATCCCTCGCACCTGCGCGGTAGCTTCCCGCCCTTCCCACTGCCTCTCCCCAGTTGCGTTTCATAGCTGAGACAGAAGGAGAGGAAAGGAAAGAAGAGAGAGAGAGAGAATTACAACTCCTAGGGGAGGTGGGTGGGTTGTGAAGACTAATTCCTGCTGTTCCGGAGATCACCTGTTACAGGTAAGTAACTGTGCTATCTCCAGGAACAAGCAGGAATGAAACTTCACATATGGGGACTCCCTAGCTGAGGGTGCCAGGGGAGATCCCAGAATGAGCGCCCCTGGACAAGGCGGCATCGCCCAACCTGGATCCCCGGCATCCCCTGAGGGATGGAGGGTAGGAGTTGAGAAGAGTTGCCAAGGCACAGCAACCGAAGACTACAGGTGGAGTCTTCAAAACCACGTCAGACATCATTAAACCGTTAATGATCTAGCACAATCTAGAGCTTACCTACTGGATTGTAGAAGGCAGAGCTGCGACGGGTACTGTAGATGCAGTAGCGAAGTCTTCAAGGGAACTTCACCGCAGAGAGGACGAAGTTCCCAGTCCGGGCGGGCTAGAGACGCAGGTGTCAACCGGCACCGAAAGGACGGCAGGTCTTCACGAGGAGCTCTAAGAGAAGCTGAGAACTCCAGTAGGAGCAGAGTCCCCAATCCGGAGGACTAAGCAGAAGACTGACCGATCTGGGAGAACCCAGCCCGGAGAAGAACAGGAGTGTACCCCGGGATACCGAGGGTTACACTGTCTACCCTAGCTGGCAAGGGATAGGAAGACATAGGGCTCGAAAACCTCCAGACAAGGAGGCGTAAACCAAGGGGCTGTTGACTTCACAGCAAGTTTAAGCATAACTGGTCCGAGCACCTGAGCCGCAGAACGCAGGCAAGCGGACCGGCTGGACCCCGTAAGAAATAACAAAACGTCAGTATCGACAACTGGGAACATAAGAACATAAGATATGCCATACTGGGTCAGACCAAGGTCCATCAAGCCCAGTATTCTGTTTCCAACAGTGGCCAATCTAGATCACATGTACCTAGCAGTTTCCCCAAGAGACACAAGTTCCACAATGCTTGTACTGGGTCAAGCATTGATATCTTCGGTCACTTCTTAATAATGGTTTATGGACCTTTCCTCCAGGAACTTGTCCAAACCTTTTTTAAACCCAGCTACACTAACAGCCTTTACTACATCCTACGGTAACAAATTCCAGAGTTTGATTACACGTTGAGTGAAAAAATATTTTCTTTTATTAGTCTTAAATAGTTTACCCTGTAGCTTCATTGCATGTCCCCTAGTCTTTCTATATTCTGATAAGGTAAACAATCAATCTACGTTTACCCGTTCCACTCCGTTCAATAATTTATAGACTTCTATCATATCTCCCCCCTCAGCCATCTCTTTTCCAGGTTAAAGAGCCCTAACCTTTTTAGCCTCTCTTCATAGTAGTATCCTTCCATCCCCTTTACCATTTTGGTGGCTCTTCTCTGTACCTTTTCTAAAATCGCTATATCCTTTTTAAGATACGGCGACCAGAATTGCACACAATATTCAAGGTGCGGTCTCCCCATGGAACGATATAGAGGCATTATAATATCCTTTGTTTTATTTTCCATTCCTTTCCTTATCATACCTAGCATTCTATTTGCTCTCTTGGCCGCCGCTGCACACTGGGCCGAGGATTTAAACATGGTATCCACAATGACGCCTAAATCTTTTTCCTGGGTGGTGGTTCCTAATGTGGAACCTTGCATCGTGTAACCATAGTTTGGGTTGTTCTTCCCTAGGTGCATAACCTTGCACTTCTCCACATTAAATTTCATCTGCCATTTTGATGCCCAGTCTTCCAATTTATCAAGATCCTCTTGCAATTTTTCACAATCCTCTTGGGTTTTAACAACTTTAAATAGTTTTTGTGTCATCTGCAAATTTGATAACCTCACTCGTTATTCCACTTTCCAGGTCATTTATGAATATGTCAAAAAGCAGCGGACCCAGCACAGATCCCTGGGGTACACCACTATTCACCTTTCTCCATTGGGAAAATTGGCCATTTAGCCCTACCCTCTGCTTTCTATCTTTTAACCAGTTCCTGATCCACAATAGTACACTGCCTCCTATCCCATGACTCTTTAGTTTTGCCAAAAGTCTCTCATGAGGGACCTTGTCAAAGGCTTTCTGAAAGTCCAGATACACAATATCAACCGACTCACCTTTGTCCACCTGTTTATTCACTCCTTCAAAAGAAACATAACAGATTAGGGAGATAGTTGGTAAGACACAGGGCGCTATACCATTTCTCAAAAGCGCCCACCTGTACCGATATATATCCAATAACAGGTATAGATGTATATCGGGCTATAGGTGGGCCCGGGAACGCCCACCCAGGTTACTAAACCGGTAACGATACTGCCAACTCGGACCGGCCCTTGATCCACAGGAGGGCGCCCACCTGGAAGGTGGCGGGGGGAGGGCCATCCAAAGTGATGGGCCGATGTGCGTGGTGCAGGGCAGATCGGCGAGAGTAGCAGTATGGTTGCGTGACCGCCCGATCAGTTGGGGAGGAGCACATCAGGAGTACGTAGGCCCCTGAGGCGTCCACCTGACAGACACGCAGAAAAACGTGTCCTCCGTACCACAGGGAAAGCAGGAGGATAGAAAACCTTATAGCCACGGTGTGACCGTGGGGGTCATCTCCGGCATATATAAAAGAACCCCTCGGGGATAGGGCCAATGCCCTCCGCCGCTCCGAGGAGTGCAGGGAGCGGAGCCGGGGATCGACATGGGTCAGTGGGACTCCTGTCCACCGTAACCTGACAGACCCAGGGGTTTCTCTGCGAGAGCGGAGACCCAGACCAGAGGGCGGGGGTGGTCCGGCCCTGTCGAGGATTAGTTCGGGCCATGCTCGGAGAGTAGCGGCCAAGGCCTACACTGGGAGAAGGAGATTCGGTGCGCGATCCCCTCAATCCGGGGGAACCAGGCAGAGGGGAATTCGAGGGACGTACCCGAGGGTAAGTCCAAAAAAGACTAGCATGGCCCTGAGGAGCCAGGCTAACCTAGTGTGGGAAGGGTCCGGGGGCTCCATACCTCCAATCAAGCGGCCAAACCACTTGTCATACTGAAAAGAACCCCAGTGTAGAACTGGACAGTAACTTCTGGTAAGAAGAGTTAAGCGCAAACTGTCGCATACCGGAGCCTAGGGCTGCTTGGCATGGGCAGCCTGGCGCGAGCCCTGGCACTGCCGACCGGTGTGAGATGTCCCTGGCATGGGCGCACCCGGCAGGTGGGCAGAGGGATGAAACTTCCTCTTCTTCGGAAAGGAGGGTCGGGAAGGACATTTCCTACCCTCGCCGAAATGCGTCGGAGCCACGCTTTCCAAACTGGAGATCGATTCGAGGCTGGGCATCGAACCGAACGATGCCTCCTTAGGGGGCCCCGGTGTTGGCGGCCGCGCCGGTGCTGCCACTCCTGAGAATCAAGTTGGGGTCGCGACGATCGGTGCCGAGGGCAACGAGGGCTTCCCAGGCCGAAACTCGGCGAAGAGGGAAACACCTGAAGTCGGCTCCGACGTCGGGCGAGAGGCCCTTCTAGACGCCGGGGTTCTTCCCGCGCCTGTGTTATTGAGCGGGAAACCCTTACGGGGCGTACTACGCGGCCTCGAGGGTACCCAGGTAACCCGCCGACGAGCCCCGGCGGGGAGCGAGACGCACAGCCCCGGCTTCGCGGCCGCGGCGCTTCTTTGGGTCGACTTGACCGAAGGTCCCGGGTCCCGCGGGCAAACTCTAGGGACGAGTGGAGCACTCGACGCCCGCGTAGATGCCGGGAGGTCGGTGGTGTCCGGGGGAGGCCCCGGCCCCGCGCAAGATGGGGGTGCCGACCCGTCCGACCGGGATAGATCGATCGGCTCCGCAGGTGGAGTCCGGTGGCGACCCCTGGCGAAGAACGGGGCCCTCGTTCCAGAGACCGCCGCCGGAGGGGCGGAGCCGCTCAAGGCCAGTACCGCCCCCGCGGAAGCCGGGGACGAGTCGATCGGCCCTGACGGAACCGAGGGCACCCAGTGCCGATCCCCAGCGGGGAGTGGATCCACCGACTCCGACGCCGATGCCAAGGACTTGGTCCCGCTCGAAGCGGTCACCACCTCCGCGCCTGGCAGGGGTGTGGGCACGCCATACCGGGTCAGGTTGGTCCGACGATCCCCGGTGAAGAGTGGAACACTCGACACCGACGCCGATGCCGGGGAATCGGCACCGCCGAAAGCTGGTACCGCCCCCGCGCAGGGCCGGGATGTCGCAGAGCCAGACTGGGTCGAGTCGATCGGCCCCGAAGGCACCGAGGACACCAGCTGACAGTCCCTGGCGAAGAGTGGAACACTCGACGCCGGCACCGATGCCGAGGGATCTGCACCGCTCGATGCGGGTGCCACCCTCGGGCATGGCTCGGGAATGTTCTGTGAGGAGCGAACCTCAGGAACAACCCGAAACCCCGTGGAGGCTCTGGAGCCCGAAGACTCCCTCCGGGGTGTAAGGGACTGGAGGGAGAGGCCGGAGCCGTCGTCATGCAGTGCATGAGACTCACCCCTCAAGGCTCGGTTAGTCTTAGCCGACTGTTGTTGGGTTACCTGATCCTGGCGAGGAGAGAAAGCCGACGACCGCACCTCAGAGGGAAAGACGTCATCGAGGGACACTCAAAACAGGGAGGGTCTTCTCCCGATGCTGAAACCCGGGGAAAAAAAAGGAAAAAAAAAAGGGAGGCACCAGCGGTGCCAGAGTCAGCGGGAAAAAAACCGCGACCACAGGAAACAAGAAAAAGAAGAAATGTTTCTGCGGTGACAGGAGGTACGTCCTGTCGGCTCCACGGAAAAACGAAAACTGGGGAGAGGCAGTGGGAAGGGCGGGAAGCTACCGCGCAGGCGCGAGGGATGCTCCCAAAAGCCTTCTGATTGGATGCTGGGGAGCATTCCCGTGCGGGCTCCGTCGGCGCCGACGAACCCCATATGTGAAGACTTATTCCTGCTTGTTCCTGGAGATTAGTAGTTTTCTTAGTCACTGCTGTAACCAAAGCATCCACTTTGGGCAGTTACAGAACCTCCCCCGCTCCTTTGAAACAACAGGATAGAGGCGCTGCATTGCTCTGCCACCATGAGACCTGCCTCAGGAATTTCTCACTCCAGGTCAACCATTTGTTTCAGGGCTCTGTGCAAAGGAAAGGCTACCTCCAAAACTTTGATGCCCTGCAACAGAGGGTCCTCTAGAGGAGAATCCTCCATTAGAGACTCTGCCGAGAGATTAAACGCAGCCAGCAAGTGTGTAATGAGGGCTGCATGTTCTTCATGACGAAAAACCCTGACGATATTGGGGTCCTCACATGCAGAAGACTGAACTGAGTGGTCTTCCCAGAACTTCTCCTCCTCTAGGAGCTCCGAGGGATCCTCCAGGGGATCCTCCAAACCCAATGAATGCTCTGACCCTCTGTCCAGATCCGTGGCCTGCATGTCCCAGGCAGGGGGGCCTTTGGACACCGAATGAGCCTGATGAGCCCCCTTACTGCGAGAAGCCAGAGCCTGTCCTAAGCCCGAGGATGCACCAAAGCCCTGCCTACTGCAGTAAGCCTGGTGCATCATGAGAATGAACTCCGCCAAAAACAGAGCCTGCCCAAGTACTTTTGGAACCTCTGCGGTAGCAGGTACAGAAGAATCCAGCCCCACAAGGGAGGCTGCTGAGTCAGAGATGGCTGCTCGTGTTAAATTTAAAATGGCATGGTTTCCCGCTGAAAACAGTGACTCCCTCACCAGTGAGAGAAATGGCAGCAGAGATGCCGCTGTGTCTCCTGCCTGCTCTGCTGCTGCCTCCGGATCTGTCCACTCTGAATTTCCCTCCTTCGCTTCTGAATTGCATTCCCTGTATAAGCCAAAGGAGGAAACATGCCCGTGCTTCAGGCCACAGACTGAACAAACTGTTTTCACAGGCATCCTGAACACAATGGGGGGATGGAGGGGGGGAAACAAGCCTTTCCACGAGGAACAATTGTAAACAGCTAGCAGGACAGCAATGCGACTTTGCAACCTTTCTGAACAAACAGAATAGCAAAGCTCAAGATGCAGCAATGCGATCTTGCTGACCACTTAATGTTTTGGGGACTGCGATGAGACGTGCCCTGAAAGAGGTTGGACCCCCTGGTAGCCCCCACCCCCTCCCGAGGTCCCACAGCTGACTGATCAGCATTGGACATTCGAGGCAGGCACTTCACCACCAGAAATCAACTATCTCTGTTTACCAGAGGAATATAAGGCAAGGATTCGTTTAGAGAAATAAAGTTGTTTTTTTTTGTTGAAGTCTCTTCAGTGCAGCTCAGAAAATCCTGAGATGTGTCCCATCTGCTGAAGACTGAGTATACTGGGGTTGGTGGGAGGACCGCGGGCTTTTTGTACTGTGACATCACCAAAAGGCAGCATGCTGTCTCCATCTGCTGGAAAGGGCTCACAACCCAGGAGTCCGGACTGGACTGGAGTGTCGCTATGGAACAATTATTATTGGTGATGAAACATGGATTGATGGTTATGACCTAGAAACTAAGGCACAATCCTCACAATGGAAGACTCCAGACTCTCCCAGACCCAAGAAAGTCAGGTGAGGAGCAATGTCAAGGTCATGCTCACAGTTTTCTTTGATTACCAGGGTGAGTATGCTCCAAAAGGCCAAACCATCAATAAGGAGTACTACGTCTAAGTTCTGACTCGTTTGAGAGATGCAGTTTGTTGTAAGAGACCAGAGTTGCACAGAAATGGTGAATGGTTGCTTCATCAAGCCAACACCCCAGTTCATGCATCACATCTTGTCCAGAAGTTCTTGGCCAAACACTAAATCAAGCAAGTCTGCCAGCCTCCGTACTCGCCTGAGCTCGTACCCTGTGACTTTTTCTTGTTTCCAAAACTGAAATTACCACTGAAAGGAAGGAGATTCAATGACTTGGAGACCATTAAGCAAAATTCAACACAGTAGCTTCACAGTGTAATGAAAGAGGCATTTCAAAATTGTTTCCAGCAATGGCAGGAACGCTGGAAGATGGAAGGGGACTATTTTGAAGGAGACCGGGTGCAATAACTGTCAGTGTTATACTTCTTGTGTTATTGTACAAGTCTCGATACTTTTTTTTTTTTTATTGAATGGCAGCCAATGATTACAGAAAAACATAAACCATAAGCATAATACAATATCAAAAGATAACAAGGCCAAAATCGCAATCCATTAACACGAGGCGATCCAACAAAGCGCCTTTTTTTGGTCTCGATACTTTTTGATCGCACTAAATATGCATATATTTTCCAAAGGCCTGATATGTATTTTTCAAAAGATTCTGGGTTCAGTGAGAGCGCCTTTTTGTAAAATACATTGCAATTTTGAACATCCCAATATGGGATGTCTCTTTTCCTACATAGACAATCTATACAAAATTGGTTTCAAATGTGTTAGTTTAGCTCAATAAGAAAGGTATATTCTAATTTATTTCTGCACTGGTCTAACAACTGGGGCACAGCCCTTGAAAGTCACAAATTAAGCCAGTTATAAGGCATTATACCTTCAGTTCATTCACTGGACTTTATTTCTAGGGAATTATGCAAGCTTATTTTTAAAAATGTCATACATTAATGACAAACTTGATGATCATTTGATATGTTGGTGTGATACAAATGATGTTATAACTTCTATAATCTCAAGTACGTAGATAAAAATATCAAAATACACAAAAACACAGAGAGTTCTTTAGATAAACCTTATTAAGGAATGCTTTATATGACACTGCAAAAATTGTGTAGAAAGAGACCCCAGAATGGGCAATCATATCAGCCTATACAATACTGAAATAGTCATCCGAATATGCAATCACTGGCCTCTAAACAGTGAAATATAATCCACCTAATTTTTTTGTACCATTTTTCCCATATTGTACTTAAAACCCAATGCAAGGTATAATAAAAATAGCGGAGTCTATAACTTATTTTGAAGATGCAATCTGCTGGGTCCCTTGCAATGTATACTGGACCTCTCCAGGCACCCAACTCTCTCAGTAAACTATCCCTTGCAGTCCCATACAGTCTCAGTCTTGACTTGTGTTTTGCCATGATCTGTGGATTGCATCAAGTTGAGGATAAACAGGCACAGTGGTTCCAAATCTAAATACTTTACATCTTGCTCTCAAGAAATTTCCACATTATCAGTAGTAAGGCGTTTGTCATGAAGTCAAACCTCTTCCAGTGTATGTTTGGTCTAACATTGAAGAGAAGCTTTTGTACAGACATATCTATGCCTAGTATGAATGTATTGACAATACTTTTATGGTATGAACATCATCAGTGGAAACTTTCGGAAGTTTTTTGCAGTGACTTAATTTCTGTGATAGTCATTTGAAATTTTCTCTGTTTTCTTCTACGCATCAAGTGTCCTTTTTGGATGTACCAGTATGTGTTTCAGGCCAACATTTAGCCACCACCATCTATTGTAAGTCAGTTGAGCAGAAGCGAGGTTCATGACTATCATGGGTATGTGCAGAACTAACCCATTTGGAGAAATTGCCCCAAGCTTTACCTGTGGGCCAATTTTTGCACATTCGTCGCATATGCATAGAAGATCAAGATTTTAAATATCATGCTAAGGCCTTAGAGCATAGGCTTCTGCAATGGTGTTACATCAGGCAATTCGTAGAGCATATTTAAGAGCTCGTCATGCCAATAGACAATGGCTATTGTAGAGAAATACTCAGACTCAAATGGACAGACGTGTGTATGTGTGTGGTATTTTAATCATGCATCTCTGATGGCAAAAAGCATTTATACTCATTGACATGCACTAGCCCTTCATGGCATATTTCAGGCAGGCCCTGGTAGTGCCTATACTAGAGGAAGAAATATTAAAGACAGTGTCATTCATTCAGATTTTAAGTAAGAACCCAGTGGTGGTCCACGCTGCGGTATACAAAAGCCTTGTAATAAATGTACTCTGCATGACCTTACTTTGACAGTAAATGCATGGATTAACCCCATAATAGGCAAGAGTTATTGTTTAAAATACATTACATATTTCCAGTTTATGTGAGTTATTCATATGTTAATATGCCCATGCTTTAAGATTTATGTTGGCAGGGCGACATGTAAGATTAGAACATGCCTCTTTGAGCACAAGTCATGGATAGCCAATGGAATTATGATTGCCAGTGCTCGACTGAAGAGGCAATCAATTAAACACTCATGGGAAGATGTGCGCTGGCTTGTTTTGGATTATTTACCCTTGGCTAGAATGGGTAACAGGAAATTACAACTCGCCTGTACAAAACGATGGATATTTGTTTTACAAAGCTTGCAACCCAGTGGTTTGAATGAAGATATCGAATGGTTGTCTATTTTGTAAATTGACAGGAAAGATGTCATCATGCTGTCTCACGCTATGTTTTGCTTGCAGGTTCAGTTGATTTAAAACTGGAAGAGATCTGACTTCAATACAAACGCCTGACTACTGGTAATATGGAGATATCTTGAAAGCGAGATAGGAAGTATTTAGATTTGGAGACGCTGTGCCAGTTGTTTATTCTTCTCCTGAAGCAGTCAGCTGATGAAACGCGAGTCGAGACAGACTGTATGGAACAGCTGGGACTACATGGGACAGTCTACTGAGCGAGATGGATGCAGTATACATTGAATGGGACCCAGCAGATTGCACCTTCAATATAAGTTACAGGCTTGCTATTTCTATTATAGCTTGCACTGGATTTTAAATCCAATATGGAAAAAACTGTTACAAAAAAAAATTAAGTGGATTACAGTTCACGATTTAGAGATCAGTGATTGCAAATGCAGGTGATTATTTCAGTGATTTTTAAGCTGGTGTGAATGCCCTATTCCGAGGTCTCTTTCCACACAATTTTTGCAGTGTTGTATAAAGTGTTCCCTAATAAATTTTATCTGAAGAACTCAGGGTGCTTTGTGTATTTTGGTGTGATACAACTAGCACCTTAAAAAGAAGATCTACGGAGGAAGTGACATCATTGTCCTAGATGGCTGTCTGAGCCTGGAGCTCCGGAGCTAGACCCGGTGTTAGTGGCGGATTCCCCCCCTCGCGAGCATAAAAACTTCAGTAAAACAACTTGATCGGAGGTTGGGAGGACGGTGCATAATATGGCAACGAGAAGAAAAACAGCAGACATATGGGATTATGCGTATGGAGGAGCAGGACATCACGAGGGGCAGGAGCAGAAAATGGCTGCCGGGCAGAGCGGAGGAGGAGAAACGTCGGAGCATGAAAAGAGGAGCAGCAAATATGTGGAGGAGGAGAAAGGAGAAGTGGTGGTGCAGAAAATAACCCGTGAAGAATGCCAAGGTTGGTTTAAAGATTTAAAGGAAGAAATAAGTGGGGTGAAGGATGAGGTGGGGGAGCTGATGGGAGAACTGAACGAGGAGTTGGGAGAGCTGAAGACAAAGCTTGAGAAGCACGAGCAAAGAATGGACAATATACAGGAACAAAGCGAGCTGCAACAAGAGGACATTCTGGCAATTAATAAGTGGAAGGAGCAGATCTTATACAAAATAGAAGATCTGGAAAACAGAACTAGAAGAAATAACTTAAGAATAAGGGTTGTCCCAGAAGAAAAAGGATTACAAGACAGCAAAAGAGTAGCAGAAGCTATCTTAACGGATATCCTCACTCAGGGAGGTGGACTCAAACAAGGGACAAAAGTAGAAATGGATCGGGCACATAGGGCGTTAGGTCTTATTAGGCCGAATAGGCCTAGAGACATTGTAATATGCCTTAACTTTGAGGTTAAAGAGAGCATATTGGCAAAAATGCACAGAAGTGACAATTACATGTGGCAAGGATATAAAGTGTGGATATATGGGGATCTAGCAGCCAAAACCCTGCAGAGAAGAAGGGATATGGCTCCAGCGACGCAGGTGATGCGAAGAGGAGTGAAATATAGATGGCTACATCCCTTCGGATTAATGTTCAATAAAGGAGCAAAAACTTGGCGAGTTAGGAATCTGCAAGAAGCTAAACATGCATTGGCAGAGGCGGAGCTGCCGGGGATAGAGGAGGAGCAGCAGCAGATGGGAGATCAAATTCATAAAAGTAAAAGGGACTGTGCCACAACAAGTAACCAAGGACAAAAAAAGGAGAGTGGACAAAAAAAACCCAAGAACAGTAGATAGTGCTACTGGATAAAGGGATGACAGCAGACTAATGGAGACACCTGCAAGAAAGGGGCTGGAATGGTCGAAAGCAGGAGAAGAAGGAAGACTTGTATGGAGAGGACGCTGAAAGCTGGACAAGAGTCTCTGGACTTAAAGGATCAAAGTTGTGAATTATAAGTTGTTGGTGTATGGGGGGGGGGAAGGTATTGTTATTTTATTTATTTATTTAGCTGTATTTATATCCCGCTTTTCACCGGGTCAAAGCGGTCAATTGGGAGATACATTTAACACGAGGGGATATGACACACATACGCTAATACTTAAGGGAACATGGGCAATGGAGGGTTACGTGGCTTGCCCAAGACCACAAGGAGTATCTACAGGACTAGAAATCCCAGTCCCTCCGGCCTGAGATTGCTGTCCCCAGGTGGGACTTGAACCCCCGGCCCTCCGGCCTGAAGTACCTTGTCCTAACCACTAGGTCACTCCTCCCACTGTTATTTCGAAGGGAAGGGATGTTAGTTTTAAGTGTGAAGAGAGTTTGTTATGGGTTAATTGCTAGGTATATACGTATATATGGGTTAAGGGGTAGAGGGAGGGGGGTAAGGTTTTAGGAGGGGGAGGAAGTATGGGAGAGTGGGAAGGGTGGGAGGGGAGGGGGAGGGAGAGGGGTGGGAGGGGGAGCGGGTGGCAGGCAAGGAGGAATGGGAGGGGGAGGAGGGAAGCAAGTAGGAGAGCAATCACTCACAATTGTTACTGTAAATGCAAAGGGGCTAAAAGCTTGGTGCAAAAGGAGATTAGTAGAACGAGGGGGGTAGAATGCAAGCGGATGTAATTTGTGTGCAAGAAACACATCTGAAGGTGGGTCAGGAAAGATTGCTGCAAACACGGAACTACCCATATGTACCGTTAGCGGGTAGGAGGGCGGATCATAAAAAAAGAGGGGGTGGGATTATTGTTGAGTGATAAAGTTAAAGATTGGGTGGTGGGGGAACATCGGGATAAGGAGGGGAGGTGGGTAGGAGTAAAATTGGCAACAGCACAGGAAGAAGTCTGGGTGATGAGCCTGTATGGGCCGAATGAGGAGAAGAAGTTTTATGATAGAATGTTGGATGAGAACCAATAATCATGGGTGGGAATTTCAATCTGATGGTGAATCCTAGATTGGACAACAGTGGTAGGGGGGGATAGGATAGGGAATAAGAGAGAGAGAGGTAGTTTGCTCAAGATGAAAGAGCGGTTGGGGTTACTGGATGTTTGGAGCAGCCGGCACCAGGGTGAGCGAGGATATACCTTTTATTCAACCCCACATGGGACATACAGTAGGCTGGATATGGTATGGGTGGGAGGGGTCTGAGCATCGAGAGTTAGGGAGGTGGAGCATGGATCCATTACATGGTCAGACCATGCACCAGTAAGCATTACCTTTAACTTGGAATATAGGGACAAGGGCTTAAAATTTTTGAGACTTAATGATTCACTGTTAGGGGAACAAAGTACGGTAGATAAGATACGGAAAGTATTACAAGAATATCTGGTCAACAACTTGAATGGCAAAGTAACATCGGGGTGTGTGTGGGATGGACTAAAAGCAGTGGTGCGAGGTCACTTTATAGGAATAGCGGCATATAAAAGGAAAATGCAGAATAAACAGGAAGCATAGCTATTAAGTGAAATAGCAAAATTAGAAAGTAGCCAACAAAGTGATATTAATACCCAGGTACTAAAGGAGCTGCACTCGTTGAGGGTGGAATTAGGGAGGTTGAGGATGAGTGAAATAGCACATCACTTAAATCTTCTCAAACAATCTTACTTTGAAGCAGGCAACAGGGCGGGTAGGATATTGGCGTGTAGGCTTAAAGCTAGAGTACAGCAGAATCAAATTGGGGGTATTAGAGATAAGAAAGGTAAGATCCAAATGGGTAGCAATGAGATAAGGCAAGTCTTTAAGGTGTTTTATGAGCAGTTATATAAGAGTGAGGTTAAAAACGGGAAAGAGAAAAGTGAACAGTATCTACAAGATATTGAAATGCCACAGGTAAATCCAATAGCAGCTGAGAGTTTAGATAGGCCTATTACGGAGCTGGAAGTAGTGGAGGCAATTAGAGCACTAAAACTGGGTAAAGCACCAGGGTTGGATGGATATACATCCAAATTTTACATAGTGTTCCAGGGGCAATTGAGCCCGATCCTAGTGGAGGTATATAATGATAGTCTAGTGCCTGGGAAGCATCCACATACAATGGAGGAGGCGGGCATTACCTTAATACCTAAACTGGGGAAGGATCTGACTAGCTGTGGGTCATATAGGCCAATATCATTAATCAATATAGATGCCAAGATATTAGCAAAAACGTCAGAGTTTTACCCAGGTTGGTCTACAAGGATCAGACCGGATTTGTGGGGGGAAGGCAGGGTGGAGATAACATTAGGAAGATTGGAAATTGCGAAATAATAGGGAGCAAGCGGTGTTCATAACAGTGGATGCAGAAAAGGCATTTGATCGGGTGGAGTGGCCCTATATGTTGCAAAAGGTAGGATTAGGAAGCAAATATATAGGTTGGGTCTGAGCGATGTATGCAAATCCCTCGGCTCGTATACGAGTTAATGGAGGGTACTCTGAGCCCCTTCAGTTGTGTAGAGGAACAAGGCAGGGATGCCCGATGTCTCTCCTTCTCTTCGCATTAGTAATGGAACCATTGGCAGAAAAGATAAGGAGACAGTCGGATATTAAAGGGGTTCAGATGAGAGGAATAGAAAATAAAATTGCTCTGTTCACAGATGATGTAATTTTAACGTTATGAGAACCACTAACTACCCTACCAGTTTTAATGAAAGAAATTAAGGAGTATAGTGAAGTCTCGGGGTATAAAATCAATGGAACTAAAACAGAGATATTAGGGTTTAATTTGCCAGCGAATTTGGAGCAGAGTCTTCAAAGGACATTTCCATTTAGATGGGTTAAGAATACCTATAGATATTTGGGTATAGAATTGGGAAATACAATTGATAAACTGAGAGAATGGAATCGTGATAAGTTATTGGGAACCATAAGAAATTGGAAAGGACTAACTTTGTCATGGTTAGGAAGAATAGCCACTATCAAAATGAATGTCTTGCCCAGGATCTTGTTCCTGTTCAGTTCAATACCGTGTGCATTGTGTGACACGGAAGATCTGCCCTGTGCCTTAAAAACACAGAAATCTGCTGTGTATAGCTCAGATTCTGACAGGCAGGTAGATCAGAAGCTTCCTAGTTACTATAGGCAACCAAAACAAACTGAGACACGAGGTCTGCAGTCACGCCTAGTTAGCAAACACTCCCCAGTTGATCAGGAAAACAGTTTTCACATGGGCAAGAAAACGCCCCTAAAGCTGTATAAAAAATGTCCAAAGCAGACAGAGTTAGAGCAAGACCGAGACCAGGAAGCTGCAGGAGCTTGGCAAGTTGGAGGAAACTTGCAGGTCTCAGACGGAGGCTCAGAGTACTCTTATACTGACTCTTAACTGCCTGAACCTTGGAGCAGAAAGCCACGGAGGAATTATCAAAAGGAAACAAAGTTACCTTCACCAAGAGAGGTTAGTTACAGGAAACACTCACCTCTGAAGCCGTGTGATTTTCCCAGGCACCGAGCTCAGTGGAAGGAACGTGAGGCAGTTGGTAACAGGCCATATGTATTTGAGAAGCAGAGCTGCTTAAAATACTTACAACCCTGTGAGAGGGAAAGTAATCCTGTGGAGGATATCTGTATGCTTGATGAGGATGAATGTATGCTCCTAAAACCCTGCAGGAGACTTCCAAAAGAAAAATCTTCCATTACCAGAACAGGACAGTGCTATGAGCTGCCGTCAAGTACAAGAGGCAGGAGGTTTAAAAGTTACATGGAAAAAGCTTGTTTAGACAGAGCTGTTTCTCCGTCCTGCTTTTACAAGCTGTGTGATAAGTATCTGCCTTATTGTGAAGAGGGCTGTCCTGAGAGCTCAGAGAGAGAGACTGAATTGAGGAAGTTTCAGACTTTCTGTCCTAGAGAAAATACTGTGTTTGATGAACCGATGATTACAGAACCAAGTAGTTTAACTCCATGTGTTGAAGAAATGGATTGCTCTTTATTGATGGCTGATATCAGTTCTTCTCTGTGTTAGCTAAAGACAAGAGTGCCTTGTAGAGAGCTGTAAAGCATAGAAGAGACTGCCGGCATATCAGCTGATTCTGTTTAATGTAATTCATGATTTTTGGTTAAAGCAAGAAGCTGTATTTTGTTTTCTTCTTCAGTTTGCCAGAGGCATGGCTGTATTTTAAGTTCTTGTGTTTTGTACTACTTTTGAAAATCCAACCCCGGGAGGGGAATAAAAATCCTTGTTGAAAACCTGACTACTCGGACTCACAACTACTACTTTTCATAAAGATAGGTCAGGCCCAGCAGTGTGACTGGCTGCCTACGCCACAGTTCAGCCACTGCTGGTGACAATTGTTTAAGCGCTACTTAAAGAAACTACAGCAGATGCTCATGGATTTTGTGTGGGAAGCGAAGCGCCCTAAAGTGTCAAGGCAGATTATGTTTTTGAGGCAGGAGGAGGGGGGGGTTGGGAATGCCAAACCTAGAATTGTATTATAAAGCTGCATTGTTGAGAATAGTAGTGGCATGGAAGGGAGAGGGGGAGGTACCTGATTGTGTGCAAATGGAACAGGGGTGTGTGAGGGAGTTGTGAGAGGTGGAGATTTAGGTGTGGGATCCGCAATTTAGGAAAGGGATGCAAGGCAAAGAGGGGGAGGAGCTGAATCCCTTCGGGACCCTTACAAAGGAAATATGGTTGGCAGTACGGAAGAAACTGTTGGCAGGGAAATGTTTTTCAAGAAGAGCTTTCATAAGGGGAATGACGGCATTTCTGCCGGGAATAGAGCGAGGTATCTTTCATGAATGGGAGAGGAAAAGTCTGAAATGAACTGGGCAGCTTATAACAGAGAATGGTGCAGCAACACCATTTGGGACATTGAGAGAGAAATATGGATTGAAGGATAGAGATTATTATGCTTATGTGCAGTTATACTATTTTATGTTAAGGGAGGAAGTACAAAGAGATTGGAAAGAACCAAAGACAATTTTTGAACAGATTATGGCAAAAGAAGGGGTGCCGAGAAGATTGCTCTCCATCTTGTATAAAGGATTAATAGATAGTGAAGTTAGGGAAGTGGGGGGGGGGGGGCAACATAAGTGGGAAGCAGAACTTGGAGGAGAACGGAACCATAAAAGATGGGAGGGGATAATAATAGGAGCTAAGAAATTAGCACCTGGCACTGTGTACTTAGAAAATAGTATTAAGACTTCCGGTGACGTCACGGAGCTTATGGCGGCATAGAAGCCTAGCTCCGTCCGATTCCTGTGATTGTGGAGTTAAAATTGAGCCCCCAACGCTCTTACAGTGGAGGGAAAGAGAGGATCCACCTTGGTGATGGCAGCGAGGAAGAAGTTGGCAAACTTCCAGTCCCCGTACGCACGGCGGGAGCTGAGGACGGCCGCGGAGTCGGCCGGCTCGGGAGCGGAGGCAGACTCTGGGAGCTCGGAGGAGGACGACAGAGGGGAGAAGGAGGGCGCAGAGGAGATTCCGTTAAAGCAGTGGCTAAAAGACTTAAAGATGGAGATGCGGGGGGAGATAAAGGCCATGCGGAAAGATGTGAAGGAGACCCTGATGGCGATCCAGCAGGAGGTGAGGGGCCTGGGTCAGAGAGTGGAGGAGGTGGAGTGCCATGTGGAGCAATGTGAGGAGGAAGTGAGAGAGGTGGCGGGGCTTCGATCTCATTGTACATATGTAAGTAGTTTAGTTTGCATTCCCCGTTTATCCAAGTTATTACTCCTGTTCTATGTAAAGTATAAGCATGTTATCCAAGTTGTTTTCTCCTGTTCTATGTAAAGCCAAACAGTTTGTTATGGTCATTTTGTTGTATGTAAACCGCGCTGACAATAGTGCGGTATATAAGAAATTGTAATAAATAATAATAAATAAATAAATAAAATAAACTGCAAGCTCAACAGGAGGAGACACTGGAGAAATTGGAGGAGATTGAAGATACAGCGCAACGGAACAATCTGCGCATCAGGGGGGTGCCCGACGAGGAGGCCTTCCGGGACTGTGTCCAAGTGGTGCAAAAGCTATGTGGCCATATACTGCGGCTGGGAGGGGCCGCAGGATCTAGTGAGGCTTCCATTGGGGTGGAAAGAGTGCACAGAAGTTTGGGGCCGCAGAGGGAGAAGCAGGCTAGAGATATCATAGCCTGCATGAGCAGCTTCCCCATCAAGGAACACGTATTAACCTTTTAGGCGCCAACGTTCCACATGTGGAACATATTTTTGCAATGATATAGCTTTATCAATTTTCAAACAAATTAGATGAAACTTTGTCAATGAGTTTATAGACATTAACCCTCTTGAGCAATAAATTTTTTTTTTCCAATTGGCAATATACCCCCTTCTACAGTATGCCAAAGTAGACCAAAGTTGGCACTTTATGGTTTATGTAATATATCCCTCTACAATTTTGTTCTCACATGTCCGTCTGTCTTATTAGGGTGAGATTCATACTCTGGAATGTTTTATGAGTGTGTTGGTCAGGTTTTATGCATGTCGGTAACCTATTCATGTTTTTGTGATTACTTCTTTCCGTGTGTTCCACTTGTGGAACGTTGGGACTTCCGGGTGTCATTTTTTTCATTTTACAATTTCTGCCATATTTTTTGCAGGATTGTTATTCAACTAATTATATAGTTATAATGCCTAAATACCGTTGCCTGACGCTTCAAGAAGCAGTAACACGCATTGCGGAAGATTCAGATGTAGAAGAAGCCGACATTTTGATTTTGCCACCCAATGATGAAATGGCTGCTTCAGACATTGAAGAAATTGATGAAGAAAATTTGGAGTCTATTGAGCCTGGCGGTGTGTGGTGAATTAGATCTGGATATTCAAAAAGTTGCTAATGTGGAATCCGAGGGAAGTGATCAGCTGGTAGAAAGTGACAGTGACAGTGAGCTCTTATCTAATTATCAGTCAGCTCAACCAGCAAAAAAGCGTAAGTGGATAAAATCAACCCCAAAATGGATGAAGAGGGACGACTTTTTGACTCCAATGCCAGAAGCATCTCCCGAAAAATTAGCCGATCTTCGCACTGATTTGATTGATAAATCTCCCTTTGACCTCTTTATGCAAATTTTTTGTGACGATTACGTTGATCATCTTGCCAGTATGACCAATATTTATGCTCAGCAGAAATTGGCAAATATTGATACAAATGGGGACGAGTTGATTCGTTTTTTTGACATTTTGCTCCTTAGTGGATACCACCAGTTGCCCAAAGAAAGTCACTATTGGTCGACCGCCGAGGATTTGAGCAATAATATTGTCCCAAAGATAATGAGTCGCAAACGTTTCCGGGATTTGAAAACTTACTTCCACATTGTTGATAATCTCAATTTGCAACCTGGAAAAGTAGCAAAAATTGAGCCATTTTACGATCACCTCACAGCACAGTTTGTGAAAGTCGGTGGAGTGTTCAGTGAAAACTTGAGTATTGATGAATCAATGGTGCCATATTACGGGCACCACAGTTGCAAAATGTTTATTCGAGGTAAGCCAATTCGATTCGGTTACAAAGTGTGGATGTTGTGCTGCCCTGCTGGGTATCCATTTTCGATGCAAATTTACACTGGTGCCAAGGAAAAAGATGGTGCTCAGTACAATGTTCCACTTGGCACTAGAGTTGTTCTTGATTTGATATCAGTTGTTGAAAATCCAAATCATCACAGCTTGTTTTATGACAACTATTTCACTTCATATGATCTCATGATTGATCTGAAAGCAAAAGGCTTTCGTGCTGTTGGAACTGTTCATGAAAACCGTACCAGCAAGTGCCCCTTGGTTTCTTCAAAGGAGCTTGCCAAAAAGCCTCGTGGCGAATATGATTACCGTGGTGATGGTAATGTGGTGTGTCCCCGTTGGAATGACAACAGTGTGGTTACAGTCATGTCAAATTGGATGCAGCCAAAACCTCTTCAAAATGCCAATAGATATTCTGTCAAACAAAAGCAAAAAATCATTATCAAGCAGCCAAAATTGATTGGAGCTTATAACCAAAGTATGGGTGGTGTCGACTTGTTAGATCGTTTGCTAGGTAGCTACCGTCCTAAATTACGAAGCAAACAATGGTGGTGGAATTTGTTTGCCAATGGTCTAAATATGGCTGTTGTTGCTGCCTGGCGTTTGCAATGTCAACTTTTGGGCAAACAAGCCCTGAGTCACTTGGATTTCCGCCGCGAGGTTGCTTTGGTGGCTATGAAAGTTGGACTCAAGGGCTATCGTTCTCGAAAAGGTGGCCCAACAGCTTCGATTCCCTCTGCTATTACAGCTTCAGCTAACACCAGTCACTATTTGTCTTCTACAAGCCAAGGTTGTTGCATTGTCTGCTCAAAGAATATAAAAAAATGGTGCCAGTTTTGTGGCAAGCGCCTGCACGAGAAGTGTTTTCCGGATTTTCACTCTCGCTGAAATTTTCCCTTCAAGCTTTATTCTGTACAGTCATCTCCATTTGTGTCTAATTACTTTTAAAAATTGCTTAATTGAAGTATTTGTTTGTTTCCAGTTTACGATATTCAATAAAAAAAGCAATTAAAAGTTTTGAAAAAATGACGCTTGGAAGGGCCAACGTTCCACAAATGGAACATGCTTTTTCCTAGGAAGTACATATCCAAATTAGCTGAAAATTTATATTTGACATATTTACATGTAGTGTACTAAAATACATAACAATTAAGATTTAGAAGCAATTGCTTCTATGAGCGGCCTTTCAAAGGTTAAATGCGGCAAGGAAGTTCGGAAGAATTGCCTGGGAGGGCAGTGAGGTGGAGGTGTTTAAAGACTTGTCGAGAGGCACGTTGGAGAGGAGAAGATTGATGAAGGATGTCACTGCTTACATGAGGGGGAAAGGACTGCGATATCGATGGATGTTCCCCTTTGGGCTTTTGTTGACAGTGAATGGGGTGACCAGGAGAGTGAAAACGGCGGAGGAAGTGTGGTCGATACTGAGAGAGCTGGGATGTGAGAATCTTCCCCAAGCGGCGGGGAGAGAGCAACCGCAATCAGCCAAAACTGTACCGGGTAAACAGCAATCTGTTTCGAAATGGCAGAGAGCGGGAGAAAAAGGGAAGAGACTGCAGCGACTGCCCAAGGAGCGGACAGATGTGGCGCTGGAGGGAGTCTCCTGAGAAGGGGAGTGAGAAGGTCGAGGTCTGGAAGTGTATAACAGCGTTTGGGGCGATAGAGCTCCCTTCTTGCTGATTGAAGGACAATGGACTTTTAGGGCTGCGGGGGGGAGGGGGGGGAAGAGCGGGAGGAATTAATGGTAAGGGGGGTGGAAGGGTGGGGGAGATGGGGGGGATGGGCTATGAGCGGGAACAGGTGGAGAAGGAAGGTGGAATGGCGGATTGGGGTATGAAGTAGCAGGATAGGACAAGATGTCCCTGGAAGGTGGGGAGAGGGTGTAGTAAGGGGGAAGGGGGAGAGGGAGGGGGGAGAGGGGGCAGGGGAGAGGGGGCGGGGGAAGGGAGGGGGGAGAGGTGGCGGGGGAAGGGAGAGGGAGGGGGAAGGATGGGGGTGGGGGGGCTCGAGGGCACAGCAGATGGGAGAGGGTGGGGGGTGAATAAGGATCAATGCTGCGGATAGGCATGGTTAATGTAAAGGGCTTGAATTCCCCAGTGAAGCGTAGTTTGTTATTTAGGGAGCTATCAAAATCTCAATGGGATGTGGTGATGTTACAAGAGACTCATCTGAGGAGGGGGATGTGGGGAGGTTGAAGCATAGGCAATATCCTGACCAATACTTCTCGTGTAATACGGAGGGGGTGAAGAAAGGAGGGGTAGCCTTGTGGGTGCGGCAAGGGTGTGGTATACAGGTAGAGGGGCACTTTAAGGATGGGGAGGGAAGGGTGGTAGGGATAAGGGGGAAGTTTGGGGGGGAGGATATTGTGGTGGTGGTGGTATACGGTCCTAACGGGAGCCAGAGGAGTTTTTGGAAGGAGGTGGGGAAGTTAATAGAGAGCGCAGGAGGGGGGAGGGGGGAAATTGGTAGTGGGGGGAGATTTTAACTTGGTTTTAGATCCAGGGGTGGATAGGGAGCCAAATGGAGGGAGAAGAAATAGACGGGGGCTGAGAGCTTTGCTGAAGAAATTTAATTTGGTGGATGTTTGGAGGATACTCAATCCTGGGAGGCGGGAGTATTCTTTTTACTCCGCACCGCACCAGAGCTGGAGTAGGATTGATATGATATTAATGGATAGGGCGTGGATGTTGGAGGTGGAGGACGGGAATATCAGGACGTTGGGGTGGACGGATCATGGCGTAGTGGAGGTTCGATGTCTGCCTCCGAGAAGGGGAGGAGTGGTGTTTTGGAGGTTGAATGAGAGTCTGATTAAGGATGAGAGGGTGGTGGCGGATATGCGTGGGGTCATAAAGGAATATATGTGCTTTAATGACACGGGGGAAGTGGCGGAAGTGAGAGTGTGGGAAGGGTTGAAAGCAGTAATACAGGGGAGATTTATAATGTGGGGAGCCAAGAAAAAGAGGGAACGAGGGCGGAAGGAAGAGGGGAAGGGAGCTACGGGCGGTGGAGGGGAAGTATCGGGAGACAGGGAGGAAGAGGGATAGGGTGGAGATACAATCCTTACAGGTGGATCAGGTGGCTTTCGCATTGCAGAAAGTTAAGCAAACCCATTATGAGTTTGGGGATAAGGCGGGCAGATTGTTGGCACGTAGACTGAAAAACAGCAAGGGGCGGCTACGATATTTCAGGTGAGGGGGAGGGATGGTAGAATATGTAGAATGGAGGATGAGATAAGGGAGCAGTTTAGGGCCTATTATAAAGAGTTGTATGAGGGGATGGAGGGGGTGGGGGAACGGGATATTGAGAGGTACCTGGACGGGGTGGCGTTAACTGGCCTCCCAGAGGAAGCTAGAAAGGAGTTGGAGGAAGAGATATCGGGGGACGAAATTAGGAGGGCAGTGAAGGGGTTGAAGGGCGGGAAGGCCCCGGGGTTAGATGGGCTGCCCGGGAGTTTTTATAAGATCTTTATAGAAGAGATAGGGGAAATCTTGGCAAGGGTGTTTAACGGGGTGGTACACCAAGGGGGGGGGGCTGTCCACAGAGATGTTGACGGCGGGGATCACGGTCCTGTTAAAACCCGGTAAGGATCCAGTTAGCTGTAGCTCGTATAGGCCTATATCCCTTCTCAATGTGGATGTCAAAATAATGGCTAAGATCTTGGCAGGGAGGCTGGGGAGGTGGCTACCGGGAGTAATTAATGTCGATCAAGCGGGGTTTATAGAGGGCAGACAGGCTGGGGATAATATTAAGCGGGCAATCGCGGTGATTTGGGAGGCTAGGCAGGAGCAGGAGGATTTCCTACTGATGTCAATCGACGCAGAGAAAGCTTTTGATAGGGTCCACTGGGGGTTCCTGATGAGGGTTTTGGAAAAAGTGGGATGTGGGCCGAACTTTGTAAATTGGGTGAAGGGATTGTACAATGGTCCTAGGGCACGGGTTAAAATAAACGGGAGATATTCTAGGGACTTTGGATTGGGGAGGGGGATTAGGCAGGGGTGCCCCTTATCCCCGCTGCTATTTGCACTGGCGGTAGAGCCGTTAGCAGAAAGTATTAGGGGGAATGACAAGATAGTGGGTCTAGTACGGGGGGGGGGGGGGGAGTTTGAACCATAAGATTTCCTTATACGCGGACGACATCCTATTATATTTAAGCAGGCCGCAGGAGTCTTTGCCCGAGGTAATGGAGGAGGTGGGTCGATACGGTGCAGTATCGGGGTTTAAAATGAATATAGATAAAATGGAGGTGATGAAGATCCAGATTAACAGGGAGCTAGAAGAGGAGTTGAAGGGATTATATCCATTACGGTGGGTCAGCAAGTCCTTAGGGTATTTGGGGGTGAGGCTCACGGTTAGATATGAGGACCTGTATCGAGAGAATTACCCTAAGCTTTTAGGACAGATAAGCAAGGACATTGAGGGATGGCTGCGATTGGAGATTTCTTGGGTGGGACGGATTGCGGCGCTCAAGATGAATGTCTTACCACGGCTGTTATATCTGTTTCAGGCTCTACCGGTAGAAGTGCCAGAGGGAGTGATGAGGTTGTTGCAAAGGCGGGTGTTTGGCTATATATGGAAGAGGAAGCCACCAAGAATAGCAAGGGAGGTGATGTATGCGCCCAAGGAGGAGGGGGGGGTTGGGGTGCCTAATCTGAGGGACTATTATCGGGCAGCACAGTTAACACATGTGTTAGGCTGGAGGGAGGGTGGGGAGGAGAAACCATGGGTTAGTCTGGAGAAACTAAGGGTTCGGGGGGGGGGGCACTTGGATGCCTGGGTCTGGGCCCCGAAGGTGGAGAGGGCAGAACTGGGGGGGGGGGGGGGGAACCGCCGGCGATGAGACAGGTCGTGGGATAAGGTGAGGGAACCTGAGATTGCTGGGAGGGGGACTGGATTTTCAGTAATGACTCCCTGGAGGGGGTGGAAGGCATTTAAACCAGGGTGGGAGGTGGGTAGGTTTGATGTCTGGAGGGGAAAGGGGTTGAGATGTAGTTTGCAATTGCTGGAAGAGGGGGCGATTAAAAGCTTTGAGGCGGTAAAGGAGGAGTTCAAGTTGGAGGAGGGGGGCAGGTATGTATATGTGCAGGTGCGCTCCTTTTTACAAAAGGTGTTGGGGAGGGTGGGGATGGAAGGGAAGGCCTCACATATGGAGGCTATCTGGTATGGGAAGAGAGAATCGAGGGGGATGATCTCGGGCTTATATAAGGGGGTACGAGGGGAGGGGAAATGGAAATTTCGGTATATGGTGGAGTGGGAACAGGATTTGGGGGTGTCTTGGACAGGGAAAGGCTGGAAAAGGGTTTGGGAACAGATAAAATGGGGCCCTAGGACGAGTAGAATTAGAGAAAACTGCTATAAGGTGATGATGCGCTGGTATTATACACGCCAGAGAGAATAAGTCGGATATTTCCAGGGGTTTCTCCCCTATGTTGGAGGGAGTGTGGAGAGGTGGGGACTTTTTGGCATATTTGGTGAAGTTGTCAAAAAGCGCAGGGGTATTGGAGGCGGATACTGGAATGGATGCAGGGGAAGTTAGGTGTGGTGGTGAATTTTGAACCCAATATTTGCTTATTATCTTGGTGGGGGGAGGGGCAGGTTCAACGGGGGGGGGGGTAGGATGGTGCTGGTGTGTCTAAGTGCAGCACGGTGTAAGGTGGCGAAAGCGTGGAAGCAAAAAGAGATGCCCTCGGTAGAGCAATATGAGAACAGGCTTAGGGATATGATTCTGATGGAGAGGCTTACGGCAGCAAGGCAGCAGAGGGGAGGGAAGTTTGAGGAGGTGTGGTGTCAGCTGTGTCGAGCTCTTGGGGAGGGCTAGGGAAGGGGGGTGGGGGGAAAGAGGGGTGAAAAAAAGGGGGATACACTGAAACACTCAATGGCTAGAGGGTGTAGGGTGATTGGTTCAGGGCGGTGGGGGGGGAGGTAACAAGTTGTTATTGGGGGTTACCTGTAGCACTGTTATTAAAGAATGGGGATAAGGGAGGGGGGTTTGGTGTATACTGGAATGTAGGAGGGGGGATCGGAGGGGGGAGGAAGGCATGGTGGTTAACAAGGGGGTGAGCACATTGATGTCTAGAGACAACGTGGGGTAGTTACCCATTGTATAGTTGAAGGTACGTTTTCTTTTACGTGTGTTACATGTCCAGATATCGCGAAGGAGACCCAGAAAAGAAGGAAGTACTTTTTGCTTAAGAAATCTGGGATGTTGCAGTTGAGGGGTTCTCTTCACCTGGGATTTCTTTGTAAATATTTGTTGTTGTATCAATCTGTTCGATATGTCTTTTCTCAGCCAAATGACTTGGTTGCCTTCATTAGCACCAGGTTACCGGTGGTAACACAGGTTGTTCATGATGTTACTTCACAGGATGCGATATAATCACATCATGTACTGTAAATATCTTAGACCACTCACTCTCATATTGCTTTTGTTAATGTGAGTATTTCCTAAGTATCATTTGGGTTATTTCTCGTACCTTACAGTAGTTGTATTATAATCATGGCCCCTAAACATGTGGGCTATAAGAGAGTTCTCTGTAAAAATTGTTTCTTTATAATCTGTATGATATTTGTTATATTTTGGAGAATCTCTTTTCAGTATGAAACTTTTTCTTGACTGTATTGTTAAAATTTCAATAAATATTAAATTTAAAAAAAAGAAAAAAAGAAAACAGTATTAAAATTAGACTTTGCATGTATTGGACTCCGGTCAGACTGAACATGATTAATAAACAGGAGAGTGGGGAGGTGTTGGAAAAAATGTGGGGAATTAGGGGACCTGAAACATTTGTTGTGGGGTGTATAAAAGTACAAAATTGTGGAAGGAAGTAGAGCTGATGTACTGGGAATTAACGAATATACAGGTTAAGCTAACTGGGGAAATGGTAATTCTTAATGAAGTAACGGGGGACAAGAATTGTGCTAATGTGTTTCTGGGTTACTGTATCGGAGCTGGGCGCATGGCGTTGATGAAGCACTGGAAGCAACCGGCGGTACCCACAATAACAGAGGTAATTGTCTGACTGGAGCACTTATGGTCTATGTGTGAGATAGACGCCCATAAAAAGCAACGATTTCCTAAATTTAAGGGGGAATGGGGTTGGTATGGGGAGTGTTTATGTTTATGTTTATGTTTATTCATTCATTTGATATACCGCTCAGGCCGAGAAGCATCAGAGCGGTTTACAATACTACATTAATGTTACGGAAAATATGAAAAGAACGCCATTTATAAGATAGGACAGAGTAAGAGATTGTGGTAAGGAAGCCTATCCTGACTTTAGGGGAAAGGGAAAAAGGCAAAGAGTTCACCCTAGTAAAAGGTGGCGTATGAATCAAGGAAAGTTAAGAGTGTGAATATTAGGTAAAGTTATTAGTAGCCTGTTTGGATTTGGAATAAGTAATTGCCATGCAATTTGAACTTGAATACTGTAAATGTAAAGGTTGGGGAAAGGGATGAATAGGAAGATGTGTAAGTTGTAAGATGCATTAAGATTTGGTTGAAAATAAAAGTTTTAATTATAAAAAAAAAAAAAAAAAAAAGATGATCAACAAGAGATGATGCATTTATTTTTCATTACCTGTAAGTATATGGAATGAGCTTGAACACTGAGAAGACAAAAATAATACTAACAAACTGGAAAAAGTTAAATAATATCTAGACAGCTGGATCAAAATAAATGACAGCTGGATCAAAATAAAGAAGAATCTGAAAAGAAATGCATGACTTTTGGGAAGGGCAGAGACTTCAAGAAACGTTGCTGAGTGCATACATCTTCTTAGTGGTGAGATACAGAAGTGAAATATGAACTTACAGAAAAGAAATCATACAGAAAACCCCTGCATTTGAAATGCAGTGTTACAGAATAATTCTGGAAGGACATGATCTTAAAATGAAAATGTGCGCGAGATGAAGGAAACTGGTAGAACCAAGGTGAAAAACCTGGACAAATGGAAAGTGAGATTTGGTGGTCAGAGGCTGTGGACGTTAATAGCAACAGAACAGCAGAGAGAGTCTGGAGTGATAGTCTTAATAAGGTTAAAGAACTGGCAATAGGGGCAAAACCTAGAAGACATGGCGCTTGGTAATGACTGGCCTGGGAGATATCATATTGGCTTTCCTGGATGAGTTTTCACAGGAGGCAGCATGCTCGAGTTTTGAATACCTGCAGAAGTTCCTGCTAGAAAACTATATCTTCAAGAATCTGGGACATCCCTGGGCTTTGAAAACTTTCAGTTGAGAGGGGACAGAAGGCGGGGGATGGGGAAGAGTGGGAGGGGATTATTAAATGTAAAACTGCACAAAGCAAGCAGTGAATCACCATGGTCATATGAGGTCAGATAATGTTATTTGCTATCTGTTTAGTGGTGTAATAGTTGATAATATGATTGAACTGATATGCTGTAGTATGCGGCTGTTGGCAAAGAGGTGAAGGGATAAGAAACAGATGCAATGTTATGATACTTATGTAATACTCACAGAAGCCAAACTGATTGTTATATGGTGAAATACGTGTACAATATCCAATAAAAAATATGTATTAAAAAATAAACATTAACTGCAAACTCAAGAAGAGGACAGCAACAGCCAGCCAACAGACCTGGCTGGCTGTTGCTGGATTGTTTATAAGAGATCTCCTAACTTATGTCGCAGATGTAAAAGTTACACCAATATTCTAAGAGAACGTATTCATATGCCGTGGAAAGTACAAGTCTTTAAATCTGTAATCCTTTCTCCTCCCCTTTCTGCTGCTTACCTTTACCTTTACTCTCCCTCGCCCCCATTTTTACCGTAATTATCGTGACGTGCCATGACGTTTCCTGGCTCTACGGTGGCATATCAAGTACACGGAAATAAATAAATAATTCAATCTGATAGTTAGTAGGTGCAACCTTTCCTGTTTATTTTTCGTGCATATTTTATAAAAGTATGTGTAGGAGCACTAACTCCTCCAGGCTCACCTCTAGGAACACCTGTAAACAGGTCAGATAAACCTATGTGACTTAAATTTCTCCCTTGATTACTAACTGCTGACTGTAAACCCTACCAGCAGATACATGAGACAGCTGTATCTGGGATCACAGAAGTAAGACAATTCACTGAAATGCATCAAAATTTCCCTCTAGCAGTCATCACCCTGTGATGAAAAAGTAAATATTTAAATTTTACTTGGAAGGAAAAAAAGACATTTGTGCATACACCATCAAAAATACATAACTTACCCTGGTCTATCCCTCCTATTGAAGCCGAGGAATTCATGCTGATAGGCTGTTTGTTCTGGGTAACACCTGGGCTTGGCAGCGTAGTCTTTGGAGAAGGCACCCATCCAGGGGAAGGTACAGCCATGGAAGGAGACTTGAGGCGGCTAGGAGAGCTGGTGGGAGACCTTACATTTAGGGATGAGCTTACAACCTGGGGGGACTTCAATGGCCCAGACTGGTTGGAAGGAGGCATGTTTACTAATTGTGAGGGGGTCTGAGGAGACTTCAGATTAGTTGAGGGAGATGTCACCAGCGGAGAGTGAACTTGACTGAGTGTTGGAGACTTGAGATGCCCCATGCCAGGTGAGTTCATCTGGTTAATATTTAAAGTAAGGTCAGAAGGTCTTCGTCCTAACCCTCTTGCCGATGAAGGATGCATAGTTCCAATATTACCTTGATTTGAAGGTGCATTTGATGCAGGTGGCAGAGAGATATGGCTGAGCCTGGTGGTGCCACCAATGTTTCCAACAGGAATGGAGCCCTGTTCAGGGCTGAACATTTCTGGGGCATTTCCCATCTCCTGAGGCATGCTAGAATAGGGACCCTGTCCACCAGAGAAACCTGACTGTCCTTGGCTGGGAAACTGAGAGAGCATCATCATTTTTTGAGGTCCTCCTATCATTCCACCCCCGCTACCATTCTGAGCTCTCACTCTGGCTATTTCTTCAGGGCTGATGCCCTGATGGCCCATCATGTCTGGGCCCCTCATCTTCTGAGACATCATCATTTGCTGCTGAGGTGTCATTTGTACATTCAGGTTCATGTTCATATTCATGTTGACATTCATGTTCATATTCAAGTTCCCGGGGCCCATTGGGGCATCTATCTCCCTCATGTTAGACTGGTTAATGGGTGGACTCAACATCCCCCTTGCTCCCCCAAAGTCCATGCCCATGGTGGCACCACCCATATTCTCGCCAGGTATCTGGCCAGGAAACATTGACGGGTCCATCTGTCTATGTGCCTGCATCATCCTCTCCATCTCCATCCCTTGGTTCATGGTGCCACCGGACATTGCTATAGGCCTCTGCATTCCCACCGAGCGCTTCTCTATTAGTTGATGCCTTAAGATCTCTTCCCTTGCCCGAGGATTCATAAACCTCTCTGTATCTCCTTGTCCTGCAGGATATGGCATATTCCCTTGTGGAAAGTTCCCAGGGCCTCCAATAGGAGGCATATCATCTGTCCATCCTATGCCAGGCCTCACTGGCCGTTGCATAGCATTCATAGGACCTCGTGCATCCATGGGCATATTCTGTATTCCCCCAAAACCAGACACTCGCTGCATTTGATTATTAGGGAATCTTGGTCCTGGGAAGGGGGGCCCACCCCTCAACTGAATGGGATCCTGGATGTCAATGGGCCCTCCCAGCCTATTCCCCATACCAGGAGGCCACTGGTCACCAGGTTTACTGTGATAAGGTGGTGGTGGACCTCGAATCATCATCCCACCTATAGACTGTGGCATCATCATATCTTGCATTGGTCTGCTGTGAACAGAAATCTGTTCTTCCTTTCTCCTCTTCTCCTCATAGTATTCTTCTTGCAGCTTCCTCCAAGCCACTTGCTCAGGTGTCAGGCTGTCCTGGTTCAGTCTCTGCATCATGATGTTCATCTGTTGCCCCATATCAGAGGTCGGGTGGTGTGGGACCTCCTGTTCCATGCTGGATCCCCCCAGGCTTTGTGTCTGTGTTATCATTGACTGTAAGGGCTCTTCATACTTTTTGAGACTTGATGGTGGCTGCTGCTGTGGTGGGGGTGGCGGCTGCCCACCCTCAACTGTGCTTTGGTTAGATTTGATGAATTGTTCTCCTTCCCCACTTCGTAGTAACAAGCGTTCAATGTCTCTCAAGGTTTGTAAAGAACGCTCTCGGTGTTCAAGTTGCTCTTTCGAGAGTCCCTCTGAGTTGAGTGCACTTCGATGACCCAGGCTGACCTGGCCATTTCCTGGTGTGCTACAGCTATTCCCATCTCCAAGTAAGTTTGGACCAGAGGCACCAGAGGAATCTGTCTGTCCTACTGGCACTGGATTTGCTGCTGCATTCGGTGTATTGGTGTGATTGCTGGCACTGCTGTTCCCCATGGAACTGGGTGTGAGGTCCTGGAGAACCTCCTCTGTTGCTCCCTCCTGGGACATTGCACTTGAGGCCGGAAGACCTGGCTGGCTGTTGCTGGATTGCTGTTGCGGCTGCTGCGGCTGCTGAGTATTTTGTTGTGCTGGAGGCTGGGCCTGTGGAGTGTTTGCTGAAGGTGTACCGATCGGAAGCTGTTCTGCAACTGCCGACGCTTTCTGAGCTTGGTGGGGAGCCTGTTCCAATGAAATTAGCAAATCATTAGAATGATAAACAAGAATCAAAATACTTAATCTCCCCCAACACACTGATAATGCACACCATTATTCCAAAGATGATCCACAGAAGAAAGCCCAGCATCATCACAGTTTAGGTATCTATTTTGGAGAGTTCCAGCTTTTTAAAGTGCCATTTTGGTGGTAAGTCACCTGGTTTCAGAATATCTAAAATAGATGAAAATACTCCTAAATATAGCTGCATAAAAATAAGCTGGCTTGCTATTTGGTTGCTTGGTTAAGCGACTAATTACTTCCCTAATCTTCGGAATGCCTCTGAAGCCAGCCATTGTTTGCACACCTAATTTTAGCCATCTAGTAAATCTAGGTGACTAGATTTGGTCATTCAGCAGGATAAAATATATTTACTTTGAAGGATCTAGGGACACGATATCCAGCCTGCTGTGGTCAGTGCTTGTAAACTGCCTGGCTGCCACAGGCAAAAGTGAACCCAGATACTCAGCACCGGACGCTGGATATCTACCAGTGCTGAATATCTGGTTTTACCACTGATCTCCATTGCTCTCTGGTCAGCAGTGATATTAAGCTGCTAACTGAATAGCAAAAATCACATGAAGGTAGGACAACCACTGACCTGTATAGAGGGGGGCTGAACAACAAGGAACAGCAGGTACAAGCCTAAACACAGGCATGGGGGGGGGGGGGGGGTATGACCTGCACAGAGATGCAATTACAACCACTCTAGCCATCTTACTGGGCAGACTAGATGGATCCTACTGCCGTCATATACTATGTTACTATGTCCTAACTTTATGCAGTTACCGATCCGATTAGCAAGCTGAAAATCGCTGCTGAATGGGTATGTGCGAGGATCGCTGCAACCCCACCGGCTGACCGGATTGCGCCAAGGCAATCTATGGGAATATTCAGTGGCACTGGCTGGTTAGGGCCACTGAATATTGGACTCAACAGGGTTTATTCAGTTAACAGGTATGTGTGCTGTACCCACTGGATAATTTTTATACCATTTGCAAAAAACTTGCTTCTGATTTCCCCATTTCTACCCCATTAAAATGGTAAATGACAAGTACACTGTTCTTTCCTGCTGTGAACTCAGACAGTTGCTACACGGCTGTCTGATGACCCTGGCATCTTGAATGAGGACAGGTGATTCAAATGGACTATTATTAACAAGTAATGGCTATCTTAAAATGTTTGTTGTTGTTAAGTGCCGTCCCGTCGATGTCAATTCATGGCGACCCTCTGAACAGTTGTCCTAAACTGTGTTTGGTTAGTCAGGTGGCTCATTGTTGATAGCTGCTGTTATTGTATCAATCCATCTCATTGCTGGACTTCCTCTCTTGCGTTGACCTTCTACCCTGCCAAGCATGATGTCTTTCTTTAACCATCTCTCTCTTCGCATGATGTGTCCAAGGTATAAAAGTCAAAGTCTTGTCATCTGAGCTTCTAAGGAAAGCTTAGTTTGATCTCCTTTATTTACCTATATTTATATTAAAGCAACCAAGTCAACAGGACAATGCTGCTCACCCAAAAGCTTAGGAGATCAATGTGCTTCTCTAGGACTCCTGAGATTGGTGCTGTGATGGGAGGGGACTGGAATGCTGTGGTTATATTCAGCTTATACGCCCAGGAAAGTATAAAAGGTTTAGCACAGAGGAGAGTTGGTATGATCATGCCTACATACCTGATCTAGTTTTGCACGAGGAACATTCTGCTGATGATAGGAAAGAATAGATTCTGCTCGTCCTTGTAATACCGCTTCAGCAGCACTGTGAAATTAAGAGAGGGCAAAAGAGTGAGGCGGCAAACCAAACCTGGTCCAAGAATTCCCACTGATAATGGATTATAACATGATGTCACTGACTGGAAGAAATCAAGGAAGTCATTCTGCAAAATTTCACAACAGTACATTAAACAAAAAGGGCCTCCTTTACTAACATAAGAAATGCCATACTGGGTCAGACCAAGGTCCATCAAGCCCAGTATCCTGTTTCCAACAGTGGCCAATCCAGGTCACAAGTACCTAGCAGTTTTCTCAAAAGACACAGGTTCAATAATGCTTGTACTGGGGCAAGCAGTGGATTACCTGGGTCTTCTTTAATAATGGACCCTCCAGGAACTTGTCCAAACCTTTTTTAAACCCAGCTACAACAACTTTTATTACATCCTCCTGTAATGAATTCCAGAGTTTGACTATGTGTTGAGTGAAAAAATATTTTCTCTTATTAGTCTTAAACGGGTTACACTGTAGCTTCATTGCATGTCCCCTAATCTTTCTACTTTTTGATGCCATAAAGAATCGATCCACATTTACCCGTTCCACTCCATTCATTAATTTATAGACCTCTGTCATATCTCCCCTCAGCCGTCTTTTTTCCAGGATGAAGAGCCCTAACCTTTTTAGCCTCTCTTCATAGGGGTATCCTTCCATCCCCTTTGACATTTTGGTGTCTCTTCTCTGTACCTTTTCTAATTCTGCTATATTCTTTTTAAGATACGGTGACCAGAACTGCACACAATATTCAAGGGGCGTTCGCACCATGGAATGATACAGAGGCATTATAATATCTGTTTTCTTATTCTCTATTCCTTTTCTTATGAATCCTAGCATTTTAACTGCCTTCTTGGCCACCACTGCACACTGGGCGGAGGGTTACTAACCTGCGTTAACATGTGATAATGAGATTTAAAGTGTGCTATTTAACACAAGCCCCATTTATTGTTTTATGTATAACTGTTACAATTTCTTGTAAACCGCTTTGAACTAATATTCTTTATGAGGCCTATTTACTAAATAAGCATACCACTCACATTATTTATTTTATTTATTTATTTATTTAACAGTTCTTCTATACCGCTCTATTTTAGATCAGAGCGGTTTACATTTAACATCAACTATACAACACAAGGAACTTTGAGTTGTATTTACAATAAACAGGGAGATCAACTTGGAAGTAACTGGGGGAAACTATGTACAATTCTTAACTCTATACATTGTATCACACTGGTACCTGATTTCAGGCAGAACATATCTACATCTTATTTACACTGGGGTACATTCTGACTGTGTTAACTTCTTAATGCACGTACATTAACGTGCATTAAGAAGTTAACACAGGTTAGCAAATGAGGTCCTAAATGTCAAGGCAGGGAACCAAAAGGAACGTGGGAAGAAACACTTCAGGAATTTAGGAAATATCAAGGTCACTTCAATGAGGATGCTTTGGCATTAGAGGGTGCTGCAATGTCTGTGGTAAGGAAGTTCTGGCATTGCCAGCACACCACGGTGAGGACGTGTGGCAGCAGCTAAACCAGAGGCATATACAGAGTGTCTCTTCTGTGGGCTTTGTCTCTTTCTTGCTATGATACAAGGCTTATTTTTGGGGAAACACAGTTGCACCACTTCTTCTCAGACTCCACAGCAACAGGAGTGCTCCAGGCAGTCTGCAAGGAAAAGGTACAGGCATAGTACCAAACATTTCTGGACACTATTAGACCTTAGTGTAGTGTATATGTGACAGCATTTCAGTTCCCTGCATGTTATTCCAAATTTGGGGCATGGAACATTGAAAAGCACATTGCCAAGTGTACTTCAACTAAATCTTCTAGGAAGGGTCGTTGGGATGAGAAGAGCAATCATTTGGGAATGTAAGGGGCTGTCTCCCCATATATGCATCCCTTCAACATCCAATACCATGCACTCCTCCCTCCCCTCTCCAACCTCTCTCCTGCTCCCCCCTCCAACACTCTGTGCCCCGTCCGTCTAGACTCTTTTCCTTTCTATCTCCCCCTAGTGCTTCCACCTCTGCTCTCCACCCTCCTTTTTTAAAATGCCACTTCCCCTTTAAAATTTTGCTGCCTCACCCCCCCTCCCATCGAACCATCATCAGCCAGCTGCAGTATCAGTCTTTCCCTCCCGTTCTGCCTGCGGGAGAGCAGATCCCTCGGGCAAGCAGAAGGGATCTTTGCCATGATCACACCTAAAACAAAAGAGGGGGACGAAGAAAATCCCAAGCACCAAGCACTAGTTTTTAGTCGCCTGGGATTTTGTTTAATGAAGTACGTGTGTAAATGCAACTCTTCTCCCTGTATGAGGTAATGCCAACATATAGCATGCATATAAATATAAATATGCGCATTATTGTCAGCATGTGTATCTTTATGTGCATATACAGCCACGTGATTTTCAAAAGGCCTCTTACGTAGCAAGGTGGTCAAAAAGCATACAAAACGTCATCAGTAGAAAAGAAAAACAGTTGTTATTCCATTTTGTGGGAAGCGTGGCTAATGGTCAAGTAAACTGAAAAGCTAATTGTGTTATGTAGCCATCACCTTAGGAGACTAAACAAGCTGGAGAAATGGTGCAAGATGGAGATGTGGAAATGAGGGAAGAGGAATTCCTTGGTAGCCGAGCTTCACTTCAGTTACCTGGATTAAATAGGAAGCAGATTACCTGTCTGTACTTGTATCTTATCTATCACAGTGGTGCTGGTTCCTGGCCAGACTCAGGGCCGGCCCAAGGGCTTTTGCAGCACTAGGCAGCTGCACCATGCCACACTCCCCCCCCCCCCCCCCATCTCACCTGGGAAAGCAGGGCAGCATGGCAGTCCCTACACGCTTTTTATTTATTCACTTTTCTTTTAAAGCGGCAGCTTTCTAGCACTGTGACGGGCTTTAAGGTGCCCGCATGTGCCCTCACTGCCTGCCGCTCCTACTTCCCTTTCGATGCAACTTCCTGGCCCCTCTGGCAGGAAGTTATGTCAGAAGGGGTCAGGGTCAGCAGGCTGAGAGAACACACGCAGGCACTTTAAGGCCCACCACAGCAGCAGAAAGCCACAATTTTAAAGTTTGGAAGGGCTGGGGGTCACCATGCCTTTCACCAGGGCCACCCGCCCTAGGTAGCCACCCAGTGGACAGGCCAGCCCTGGCCAGGCCAGCATACTGTGAAATAAACATTCTAAAGAGAGAAGATTAATTTACAGCATTACCAATAGAAAACGATCTGGGAGAAGATTCTGGCCACAGAGAACTGAGATGCTGCAGGATATACACAATGCTGTAGTCCAGTAGTAAATTACTACTACTATACTGTACATTTATATAGCACTAGAAGGTGTGTGCAATACACTTTGCAAACACAGAAGAGACAATACATGTACAGTATGCCGAGGGATCATATTCAGAAGCATTTATGTGTTCAGCACTGGAAGTGAACATATAAAAAGTCTGTTGCTGGACAGGTTTGGAGCGCTCTATGGACAGTGCCCAGGGCCGGCCTGTTCACTAGGCGGCCGTCTACAGTGACAGATCTCTGTGGATGGTGGGCCATGTTCTTCAGCACACATGGCTTGCCACTCCCCCCCGTACGCCGGCCCACACCACTCTTCCACCCCCCTTCCCCCGTGCTGAGTCACGCCGGTCTACCATTGATTCCAGCGACAGGGGAGGGACGGCATGCCACTTCTGAACCCCCAAGGTTATGTTGGAGGGAGTCAGAAGTGACAGGCCATGTGTGCCAAAGCACATGGCTTGTCGCTGAGCCGTGCCCCCCCTCAACCCCATTGCTGGAATTGGTGATAGCATGGCTCAGCACAGGGGGGGATGGCATGGCTGGGGCTTCTGTCTAGGGCAGCTGAAACCCTTGGGCTGGTCCTGACAGCGTGGCCGAAATTTATAACCTATAAACTTAAGCAGTGATATTCATCTGTTAAACATTTATTTATTTATTTACATTCTCTTATATACCGCGCTATTCTGCATCAGTGCGGTTTACATTGAACAAACTGAAATTACATTGAACAGGGCATTATAACTTGGAGATAACTATTTTACAGGGAACATGGGCTATGGAGGGTTAAGTGGCTTGCCCAAGACCACAAGGAGCACCTGTGGGACTTAGAAACCCCAGTCCTTCCGGCCCAAGGTTGCTGTCCTCTAGTGGGATTTGAACCCCTGACCTTCCGGCCTGAAGTACCTCGTCCCAACCACTAGGCCACTCCTCCACTCCTGAAAAGAAGGTGTAAGTGGAACGTCTTATTTTGAATGTTCAGCTTACACCCAAATATTGAGCAGTGCTGCCAAACATACAGTAGCACTGAATATCTGCGTAATTTGAAAAGTCCTCATCTTTGAAGGAAAGGAAGGGACTGTAGTTCTCATGGATGGGCAGACTGGACAGGTCAGATCAGGGCCCGTCCTAGAATTGGTTCAACGTGTTGGCACCCTAGGCAGATCTTAAGCTTTATACCACCACCACCACCCTCCCCCCCATCAAAATCTATTGTTTGGCTTTGAATTCCCTACTCTCTGCCACTCCCCCACTGTTGTCATCCCAGGCAACTGCCTAGTTTGCCTAATGGTTGGGCTGGCCCTGGGCCAGATGGTCTTTATTGCCTTCATTTTCTGTTTCTATCACATGTTTCAGATTCTACCCTGCTGAATATTTGCCTCAGAGAATTTGAATTATACCTGTATTGCATTCAGAACAGAACTTCACAGAGATTTCCAAAAACTACCAAAGAGAAACCCTATCCATACCTCTGGCATAGGACACACCCGGTCAGTGCATTGAGGATGCTCCAGCATTAGCAGCACACCAAACTTTTACAATTATTCATGAAACAAACTGTCTGCCTTCATTGCCAATATTCTAATCGGCAAAACTATTTTAGGAATGAACCAAGGACTTACTTTAATACCAGGCAATGGGTAAACCATGACCAGCAGTCGGTGCTATTTGAGGCTGCTCTGAGATGGGAAAGCTTGAGGTCAGTCATTAAGCACAATGATATAACTTCCACAGTGAATCCTGCAGCACAATGCTATTCCTTTTATAAAAGATATATTACTACATACGTGTTTGCAAGATGAGTAGTGAAGACATAAACAAACTGGGAAGGTGTTTTCCCTGCTGCTCCAGTGGCATTGGTATCGGGTCGGAGTGCAGTCACAGTGCCATGCACTGCACTGGAAGAGCTGGTCTCATTCAGGTTTGGGAGTGGGTTGGACCCTGGACCTAGCTGAGAAGCTGTGGACATTGCAGAATCTGCTGCATTACAGTCTGGAAGAGATGAAAATAAATCACGTTAGAATTTATCATCTGGAGCGCCATTTTCACTGAACGGAGCCAGGTTTCTCAGGGGGTAGATGCCTCTTTTTTTGTAGGATGCCAGCCAGTGGTCTTCAAGGGGATGGACCTGCATAAGTCCCTATTCTAAAGAGTTTACACACGTTAATGGGCACTTACGCGCGTTGGGCATTTGCTGCTTTATAAGCGGCATAAGTCCCACTGTGCATACTTTAGTTTGAATGTGCACAGGGGCAGAGTTTAGGCAAGGCCTAAATTTATGCATGTATGTTATAAAATATTATCACATGTGTGTTTCTGACCAATCTAGGTGCAGGCATTTACGCCTGTTCTAGAGCAGGTGAAACTGCTGCGACTAGAATGAGGTGTGTCTTTACGCCCCTATTTTATAAAGTAAGGTACTCATGTACTTCACTTTATAACGTCCCAAATACGTGCATGGCAATGTGTGTCAACTGTGCAGAAGTTTATAAAATTAGCCTTTAAGAGTAGGGTGTGTCAATTTTGGAGATGTCATAATTTTAAAAAGCACTAGTGAAAAAATGGTACAATTTCACATGGCAAATCAACAACTAGCTTTTAATTTTGTGTAATATGTTATTTACCTACCTGAAATTTCTAGGAAATTACGCAAAAATACACACATTTCTGAAATATGTTTAAGTGCTCTGATAATAGTTTTTATATATTTGCACTGCATATTAATGCCTTTTGTGCCTCAATCTTAACTTTATCTTACTTATTTACCCATATTGACACTAACACATTAGTTTCATGTTCTCATTCACAGACGATAGAATTGTAACTGCCATAAGAACAGGTGTCTTGCCAAAGGATCTGGCTCTGCTGGAAATCGAACCTGTGTCACATAGCAGATGACTTACAAAAGCTCTAAGGTTCACGAGAATATGGATTTCCAAGCATAGTCTGAAAGGAAAGAATCTCAAAAACTTAAGAATGTTTGTAGAGTTCTGTGTTGGGATTTACATGGTGAATTGGTTCAATATAAAAATAAATAGCAATTGACATAAGGTCCCAGGCATCTCCTTTTCCTGCTGCAACTGTTGAAAGAACAGTGTGAAGAGGTAATGAAGATAGTCTTGCCTACAGTGAGAAGGTCAGCTTGGTATGGTTACAGCGAATCTGTTCTGCAAGCTATAATATGTAATGAAGAGGAACAGGAGAGAGGAGATGCAGTGGAGAAGATATTGAAGATCAGAGGTGAAAGAGATGAGAAGACTCAGCTTGGAGACAGAAGTGTGAGACCCAGGAAAACACCATCCATTAACACTGAGGCAACTACACTCACCCAATTACTTGACTGGAGTCTCTGAGCCTCCTCTCACCTGTACCATGACAACAGCAGAGATCAAGGCATTTCTGAGCAAGCCCATGGTGGTTCCAAACTGGCCATCACACACCCAAGTCCATAGAAAGGTGTGTAAAAATGACAACTGAGGCTGCTGGTCATGTGTACAATCAGGAGAGGAGGGAACATTATATTAGGGGTCAGATGTAAGCAGGGAGCTCATGAGCCGAAACAGAAGCAAGTAAGATATGGCTTCTTTGCTGGATTCTGTTAAATAACATTAAATGAACTGCATAAGTGACATTTTAAAGACAATTATGTGGCTACAGGTGCTGTTCAGACTATTTGTACGTTGAAATAAATATTACTTAAATTCCACATATTTCAACTTATGATTTGATATAGATAAGACTCACTTTAAGCAGTTTCTGAAGACAGCTTTAGATTCAGCATGCAAAACTGCATAATTTGGTCACTAGTAGTTTGCAAAGTTTGGAAAAATAAAAATCTACCCCTAAAATTGACACACCCTACTTTAAGAGGGTACTTTTAAAAGAGGCGTTTATTTAGGTGCTATTTTACTAAGACACAAAGGCGCCTCTGTGTCTTTATAAAATCCTAGCAGGCGCGGACATTTGCACCGGCTTGAGGTTGCAAATAGATGTGTTGATTAAAGTATTTTAAAATCAATGTGCACACGTGTGAACTCTGCTGTGCTCTGCCTAGACTGCGTCCTTGACTACTCCTACCAGCATGGTCTGTGCCATCATGTCAGCGTGTGTACTTTTACGCCAGCTAGAATTCTGTAACAGGCATCAACCCACATATGTTAAACTGATTTTATAAAATGACCCCCTAAGCACTTGTTTTTTCCGTTCTTAAAATAAACCTCTAATACTATTAATATACACTTTGAGGTCAATTTTCAAAAGCCCTTATAGATTCAGTGGCACTATCTGAACAGCATTGCTGAATATCTCTGTAGACCACCTCAACACTCCAGTTAGTGCTGGGATGGTCTGTGGGCACAGCAAGAGCGCCGTAGCCACTATCCGGATAATCATGGCACTTATCCAGAAAGTGGTAATTTTCAACCAGTATCTGGATAAGTTATATGGGTAGTTTGGACCACCAAAAATGCTGACCTAATTTGATATCCGGATGGTGGCTAAAAATCAGCACTACCTGGATAACTGCCGCTATTATCGAAAAGAGGCTGTACAATCTCGATAAACGATCACTATCCAGATTCTGTTGCTGAATGCATTGTAATGTGTTCCTTCGAGTCAGTGCTGATTCCTGGTGACCCAACAGCTCCTGGGTTTTCTTGGCAGTGTGAACGAAAGTAGATTGCCAGGCCTTTCTTTCAAGGCAATGGAGGGTTAAATGACTTGCCCAAGGCCACAAGGAGTGCTAATGGGAATCTAACCCTAGTCTCTTGGTTTAAATGTCATGGTGGACCACAAACTGTCCTTCCCTAAAGAAATACACATGGGGCATAGAATAGGTGCGGGTTTTTTTTACTTTTACCCCAGACTATAAAAATTTCTAATAACGTGTCCGTTTTATGCAGGCAACAGACACCTATCTGCCTTTACTTCAACTGATGTTTATTAAAACAGACACACGCCAAAACCAGTAAAACACATAGCATAAACAACAATCAGGACAGCAGTGAGCACAGTTATCAAGTCAGAACAAATTTTCCCATGTTTTCCACTCCTCATGTCCCACCCAACCAGACCCTCCCGTCCCCCTGTGGTGTGGCTTCCCTGACGTGTCCACCAGGGAACCAAAATTTAAGACCAAAAGTCACCAAAGGTCAGGGGGGAAATGGGCGACCAGCAGAATCCCCCCCCAGGTCCCCAGCCAATCAACCAAAACTCCCCCCTCCCTGGGACTCCAACCACACCATTGCCTACAGATTATTCAACCCCAGGCTCTGCATCTGAGTGATAATGTGTCTATGTAGTCACCCCCACATGGCCAAGAATTTAGGAAACGTAGCCTGGCCCCGCAAGGCCCATAGTCGATCATATTGCATAATTTGGTGAAGAGCATTCCGCCAGTACCAAATATTCTAGGCCTCCACATCGACCCATGCTACAAGTACCGCCTTTTTGGCCAACAACCATCCCACCCTCAACCAAAACCTGTGCCTCTGACCCTCCACTAGTACGCCCTCAAATAGATGAAACAGAGTGGAGGGGGCTGCCAAAGGCCAACGCTTCCTCAGCACCAGTTGCAAGTATCCATGAACCTGGCTCCAGAAGGACTTCACCCCTGGATAAAACCAAAACATATGCCTCAAAGTTGCTTCCTGGGTCCCGCACTTCTGACAAACTGGCAACTCACAACAGCCCATCCGAACGTTCCGCTGCATGTCACTGTGGGCTTAGGAATCTTAGCCATAGCCTTCAGAAATGTCTCACTAGAGAGGTCCAAGCTATTAGGTCCACTTTATTGAACGGATTGCTAAACTTTTTACTAAATCGTTCAATTTGAAATATATAGCAAGTCAGAATAGTGCTTCAGCACTCTTTTAACGGGTCTCCAAAACACTCTCCATTCATATTTTTCTAACTTTTAATCTTCTTTTTCTTTTTCTTCTTTTTTAAAAATAGTGTCAATAACCCCTGTGCTTAAAACGTCATTAATGTTCTAAGAATCACAACTTTATTAGAGGACTTTCTCTGAAATTCTTCACCCCTGTGTTCCTTTTAATCGAGAGAAAAATATGAATGGAAAGTGTTTTGGAGACCCGTTAAAAGAGTGCTGAAGCACCATTCTGACTTGCTATATATTTCAAATTGAATGATTTAGTAAAAAGTTCACTAGAGAGGTCAGCATCCAGGTCAACATTCCAATGGGCCACCAGCCACTCTGTCAACTCCTGCACCTGATCCCGGATAAAGGAAGACTGACCCTTAACTACTGTGATACATACTGACACTTCTGACAAGAAAAATCCTCCAATTGTGTGCAAAGGTCACTAGAAAGCTGTACTGGGTCCAAGCTACAAACATACAGTAGCTCTGCAACTGCATGTATGGAAAAACATCCCGCCCGTCCAAATCATACTGCCACAGTTCAACAAAGAGACGGAAACGGCCCTCATCTGTTAGCACCTGTTCCAACCTCACTAGACCACGAGTCTGCCGGTGCCTGAAATATCCAGAGGTCAGACTCAGCGGAAAATCTGCATTACCCTGAAGGGGGAAGAGGACCGATTATGACTGTGTATTCTCTAACTACTGACAAATCCACCCCCACATCCGCAGCAAGGCCACACCAACATAGAACCCTGCATCCCAAATGGAACTCTACTCCGTGAAGCATGCAGCATGTAGTCCAGGGAAAGGGGAGACAATATGGCCTGATTGCATCTTAAACACATATAATCCTTGGTGTCAAACAACCAATCCTTCAAGTGAAGCAACAAACAAGCCAAATTATAGTTCCGCACATTCGGTAAGTTCATCCCTCTAGAATATCATGCCACTTCAAGCGCTGTAACAAGACCCTAAGCTTCCTTCCCAGCCAAAGAAACTTGGAAAGCTGACTATCCAAAATATGCAAGTCCTTCGCCAACACCCAAAGGGGCAGCATCTGGAGGGTGTACAACCACCGAGGAAATAGCACCATCTTAAATAGTGCTATACACCCCTCCTCCCCCCCCCGCCGCCAATGCCAACAGTATTTCCTGCCAGCGGCGGAGGGTGGCAAGTGAGTCATAGAGCAATGGAAGGATATTGCATTTATAGAGTTCTGATAAATCCCCAGGGAGACCACCACCCAAATATCAGAAAGAATCCGAAGCCCAGCAAAGAGGAAAAGGCCCCCTCCACTGACCATGGATAGCCACATGAAGGGGCAACACCTCAGACTTATCTAGGTTGAGCTTTTATTCAGAAAAAGACCCAAATTGCGAAAAAAACCAAGAAGAGCGGCAACCGAATCCTGGGGGTCAGTAAGGTTACCAACAGGTCAGCAAAAGCCGAGCGTTAAAAGGTATACCGGCCAAAAGTAGCCCCTTGGATCGACAACCCGCTCCCTAATAGTATGCAAGAGCGGCTCCAACGTCAGCAAAAACAGCAGTGGTGATAAGGGATACCCTTGCTGGGTACCCTGCTGCAAGGCAAAGCTGTCCATCCGATGACCATTAAACAAAAGCGGGGCCTGCGGTGAGGAGTATAGCAACCATATGACGTATACAAAAAGCCTGCAAATACTAAAATCAATAACATATACTCCCAATTAACCTGGTCCAATGCCTTTTCCGTGTCAAAACTAATAAGAAACAGGATCGCCTGGGACCAGCAATAATATATAGTAGCCAGAATCTGATGGACATTAATTACTGCTTGATGGCCCTTAACAAACCCCACCCGGGAAGGATGTATCAGCAAGGGCAAAAGAGTAGCCAGCCCATCTGCCAAACGTTTACAGTAGATGGACTCTTCTGATCAACGTTAATTAATGAGATCGGCCGATAGGGGTCCTTTCCAGGTTTAGAGATCAGCATAACCAAGGCCTCGTTGTCCCCATAGAGATAGGAGCCCACTCGAGAAGCATAAAGCTTGAAAAATTCCCCAGCGAACCTATCTGGACCTGGGGCCCGCACAGTCTACAACACCTTAATCACCATGTGCACCTCAGCTGCAGTGACGGGGCGATTAAAGAGCTCTGTTTCTCTGACAGTTTCAGAAGGCCACAACGCTGCAAGAAAGCATAGTTACTCACCTTTAACAGGTGTCCTCCGGGGACAGCAGGAATCAGCCCTCATATATGAGTGACATCGGCACAGACGGTGTCCTCGAAGAAGCATCTCCCCAGCTTTCATAGAAAGCTTTTTGAGATGTCACCACGCATGTGTGGTCCCCTTCCCACTCAAGGATGCCATCTTGCCTCAGTTTCATGACAAAGCTAAGACAGCAAAAATAAAATATCAAGGAAGCATCTCCACAGGGAAGAAGGATGGCTGTGAGGACTAATTCCTGCTGTCCCCGGAGAACACCTGTTACAGGTGAGTAACTATGCTTTCTCCGGGAACAAGCAGGAAGTCAGTCCTCACATATGGGACTCCCTAGCTACATGCTACTGAAAGTCCGTAGAATCCCAGGGATGCCCCCTAGGGGAGCCGTGAGCAGCAGCAATTGAGCCCCAGGATACAGACTCCAGCCTGTGTGTCCAGTGAAGAACCAGCACTCCAGTAGTCTGAACACAGAAGGGTCGGAAGGTAGGAGTTTCCTAAACTTCGAACAGATTTCAGAGTACAGCCTGGCCAAAGGCGCTATCCCATCGGGACTCCCTCTCCAGGTAGTAATGAGTGCGAAGGTATGGACTGAAGACCAAGTGGTGGCTCGGCAGATGTCTGTCATCGGGATGGAGCGCAGGCTTGCCACAGAGGCCGCTATGGTCCTAACGCTGTGCGCCGTGACCCAGCACTCCAGCAAGAGCCCAGCCTGCTCATAGGTGAGGGAATACAGTCCGCTACCCAGATGAACAGAGTCCGCTTGGTCACTGCCTCCCCCAGCTAAATGGGGTCATGGGAAATGAAAAGCTGTGAAGCTTTGTGGTGGCCCTGGGTACTTTGAAGGTAGAAGGACAGGATCCTCTTACAGCCCAGAATATGGAGGATGGTCTCCACCATGCTGGCGTGGGACCGCGGAAAGAAGGTAGGAAGCACCATCTCCTGATTGAGGTGGAATGGGACATCACCTTCGGCAAGGAATTTGGGGTACGTGCGGCGCATGACCCCGTTCTTGTAGAACCTGGTGTAGGGCGGCTCCGCCACCAAGGCTTGTAGATCGCTGACCCTGTGAGCGGATGTGAGTGCCACCAGGAAAATGACTTTCCATGAGAGATACCTCAGGTAGCAGATCACCAGGGGCTCGAATGGTGGCCCAGTGAGCTGTGACACCACCACGCTGAGGTCCCACTCCACCACTGGTGGAAGGATGGGGGGCTTAAACAACAGAAGACCCTACAGGAAGCGGGTTATGAGAGGCTGCACAGAGAGGGACTTGCCCTTGATTGGGCAGTGATGTGCCACAAGAGCGCTCAATGCACCCTGATGGAATTGGATTTGAGCCCAGCTTGTGACAGATGAAGCAAGTATTGCAGCATCAGCTGCATTGAGCATGAGAATGGATTCACGCGTCGCACCGCACACCATGCTAAAAACCCGTGACTTTTGAAGGCGTAAGCCTGCCTGGTGGAGGTCTTACAGAAGGCCAGGAGGACCTCCTTCACCTCCCCCAAGAGGTTGAAAGGGGCTAAGGCTACCTTTTCAGCAGCCATGCTGTCAGCGACAGGGACCCCAGGTTGGGGTGCAGGAGGGAGCCCTCCTCCTGAGAGAGTAACCTGGGGCACTCTCCAGAGGGACCGGGACCCTGTAGACAAGCAGAGGGAACTACGGTACCTGGGTCACTGTGGGGCCACCAGGATCAGTGATGCCCTGTCACAAAGGGCCTTGAAAAGGGTCTTGGCAATCAACGGCGTGGGCTGGAAGGTATACAGAAGGCCCTACGACCACGGGATGAAGAACGCATCCACATCTACCGGGAATGGGTGGGGCTGCCTAGAGCAGAAGCGGGGCAACTGGGAGTTGTCCGGGCTGGCAGAGACAATTCGCCATACTGGGGTCCAGCCACCATTCGTGTGGCTGAAGGACCCTGCTCAGTCTGTCCACCAAGGCATTGTCCTGGCCTGGCAGGTACACTGCCTGCAGGAGCATCCCTTGGTGCATCGCATAGGAACAGAGAACCATTGCTTCCTGGCAGAAGATGCAGGACCCCATGCCCCCTTGTTTGTTGATATAGAACATTGCGACTTGATTATCTGTTTGCACCAGCACTGACTGGTGCTGCAGACAGTGGCGGAAGGCCCGGACAGCCAGGAATATGGCCTGGAGCTTGATCTGCTGCTGGCTTTCCGCCTTTGACCAAATGCCCTGAATGCAGAGTTCCTCGCAATGAGCTCCCCAGCCCAGCACAGAGGCGTCTGTAGTGAGGACCCTCTGGGGGGTGGGGGTCTGAAAAGGCATCCCCATTTGAAGATGCTGTGTGGTCTGCCACCAGCCAAGGGATTCCGCCAACCAGCGGGCTACTGACAATCTGTCTTGCAACCGGCCTGTGGCCTGTATCCATTGGGAGCGGAGGCACTACTGGGCCGCCCTCATATGAAGATGGGCATCTGGGGTAACATGGACCATGGAGGCTATGTGGCCAAGTAGGCGCAGCAGGAGGCGAATAGACACTGAGGGTCATGGTAACATAGTAAATGACGGCAGATAAAGACCAGTATGGCCTATCTAGTCTGCCCAGCAAGATAGCAGGAGTAAGATGGCAGGAGTAGGTGCACCCCTCCCCATGTCTTTGTTTAGGAGTACACCTACCACTCTGTGCAGGCCACCCCTCCCCATGTCTTTGTTTAGGGGTGAACCCACAGCTCCATGTAGGACACCCCTATTTGTTGAGAAATTAGATGGTTCCGTTTATTTTGATTTTATCCTGTTGCTGTAAAGGGATCCGCTGTGTCTGTCCCATGCCATTTTGAATTCCGCCACTGTGTTTGCCCCCACCACTTCCATCGGGAGGGCATTCCAAGCATCCACCACCCTTTCAGTGAAAAAGTATTTCCTGACATTGCCTTTCAATTTACCACCTTGCAGCTTCATGTCATGCCCTCTAGTTTTACAGCTTCCCCGTCTTTGGAAGAGGTTTGTTTGTTCATTATTTCTCTAAGTATTTAAAGGTCTGAATCATATCTCCCCTGTCCCTCCTCTCCTCCAAAGTGTACATATTTAGGTCTTCAAGTCTCTTCTCATAAGGCTTCTGACGCAGGCTTCAAATCATTTTGGTCGCCTTCCTCTGAAGAGTTTCCATTCTTTTTAAATCCTTTGCAAGATATGGTCTCCAAAACTGAACACAGTATTCCAAGTGAGGCCTCACCAGTGACTTATACAGTGGCATTAGTACCTCTTCCTTTCTGCTGGTAATTCCTCTTTGTATGCAGCCCAACATCCTCCTGGCTTTTGCCACCGCCTTCTCACACTGTTTTGCACCTTGAGATCTACAGAAACAAATCACACCAAGGTCTTTCTTCTGATCTGTGCACACCAACCTCTCGCCCCCTATCACGTACATTTCCCTTGGATTTCTGCTACCTAAGTGCATGACACTGCACTTCTTTGCATTAAATCTTAATTGCCAAGCATTAGACCATTCTTCCAGCTTTTGTAGATCTTTCCTCATGTTAAGCACTCCCTCGGGGGGGTCCACTCTGCTGCAAATTTTCGTGTCATCTGTAAAAAGACAGACCTTTCCATTCAGTCTTTTAGCAATATCACTCACAAATACATTGAACAGTTCCGGGCCCAGGACCGATCCCTGGGGCACCCCGCTAATCACCTTCCTTTCATCCGAGTGAGCTCCATTTACCATCACCTTCTGTTGTCTATCAGTCAACCAATTTCTGATCCAGTTTACCACCTTGGGACCCACCCCCAAACTACTGAGTTTATTGATAAGACTCCTATGAGGAACAGTATCAAAGGCTTTGCTGAAATCCAGGTAGATCACATCCATCGCATGCTCCTGATCTAGTTCTCTGGTCACCCAGTCAAAGAACTCAATCATATTTGTTTGGCAAGATCGTCCTTCGGTAAAACCATGTTGCCTCGGATCTTGCAACCTGTTGGTTTTGAGAAAGTTCACTATTTGCTATTTCAGGAGTGCCTCCATTACTTTTCCTGCCACCGAGGTAAGGTTCACGGGCCCATAGTTTGACACTTCTTCCCTGTCACCACTTTTGTGTAGAGGTACGACATCAGCCATTCTCCAGTCCTGAGGAACTTCTCCTTTTTCCAAGGATCTGTTGAAAACATCCTTTTACGGCCCTGCAAGAACCTCTCTGAGCTCTTTCAGTATCCTGGGATATATCCCATCCGGTCCCATGGCCTTCTCCACTTTCAGTTTTGCAAGTTGTGCTAACACATCATCTTCTGTGAATGGTGTGGTATCTACTTCATTCCCATCTTTATATTTGGGAGTCACAGGTGGTCCTTCTCCAGGATTTTCTTTAGTAAAAACAGAGCAGAAGTATTTGTTTAGCAATTCCGCTTTTTCAATGTCACTTTCCACGAGTCCGTTCCCAGCACTTCCGAGTCCTGCAATTCCACCTCTGATCTTCTTCCTTTCCCGAATATACCTGAAGAAAGTTTTGTCGCCACACTTAACATCTTTAGCCATCTTTTCCTCTGCCTTTGATTTTGCTATCCTTATTTCTCTTTTTGACTCTTTGAGTTTGATCCTGTATTCATTTCTGTGTTCCTCTGTTTGTAAGCTTTTGAATTTTGTGAAAGCTGGGTTTTTTGCCTTTATTTGAGCAGCCACTTCTTTGGAAACCAAATAGGTTTCCTTCTCCTCTTGTTTTTATTTACTTTTCTTACATATTTATCTGTTGCTCCTTTTATTGCCACCTTTAGTTTAGCCCATTGCAATTCCACATCCCTTATCTCTTTCCACCCTGTCAATTCCTCCTTTAGGTACCCGGCCATTTTATTGAAGTCAGTGTTTTTGAAGTTTAGGACTTTGAGCTTGCTATGATAGGACTGCACCTGGGCTTTTATCTTAAACCACACTGTGTGATGATCACTGTTGCTCACAGGGGCACCCACCCAGACATTCGACACGCTATCACTGTTGGTGAGCACTAAATCCAGCATTAAGCTTTCCCTGGTTGGTTCCATCACCATTTGTCTAAGTAACACATCTTGGAGAGCATCCACAATTTTTTTGCTTCTTTCCAGATTTGCAGAAGGAATATTCCAATCCACATCAGGTAGATTAAAGTCACCCAATATGATCGCTTCCCCCTTTGTGGCTATCTTGGCAATATCTATAATCAATTCGTTATCTGTCTCTTTGATTTGAGTTGGAGGTCTGTAGATTACAGCAGTATGTTTGACAGTGCCATCTCCTCTTTCCAACACAATCCAGAGCGCTTCTTCTTTTCCCCATGCCCCCTGCATTTCAGTAGCTTTAATATTGGTTTTGACATACAAGGCTACTCCTCCTCCTTTTCCATTTTCTCTGTCTCTTCTGAATAGATTATAGCCAGCTATGGCTATATCCCAATCATGCAATTCATTAAACCATGTTTCTGTAATGGCCACAATGTCCAAGTCCATTTCCACCATTAGGGCTTCCAGGTCTGGAACTTTGTTGGCTAAGCTTCGAGCATTTGTGCTCATTGCTTTCCAGCATTTAACTGGCTTGCGTGTATTTTGCATTGATTTTGTTCTTGTTCTGCCCACTTCTTCCCACTTGCTTTTGATGTGTGGTTTAAAAGTGTGGCTGTTTCTGATATTATTCTGCTTTTGCAGGGAGCGACGTCCAGAACTTGACCTTCCCCATCCGTCACCCCATTTTTCTAGTTTAAATGCATATCCATATACTGCCTGAATTTTTCACTTAGGATTCTCTGCGACAGTGGGTTGTAGTCCATCAGCACAGTATAGTCTCTTGTTGGTCCATCTGTTTCCCCAGTTGCCTATAAATCTGAATCCTTCCTCTTTGCACCAGGTCTGGAGCCATGCGTTAAAGCTGTTTATGTGATGTAGCCTTTCTGCCCTCTTACCAAGAACAGGTAGAACTTCTGAGAATGCTACAGTGTTAACAATGGGCTTTAGTTTCTCCCCCAGAGTTTGAAAGTCCCTTTGAATTGTAGTGGCACTGTTTCTAGCCAGGTCATTTGTACCCAAGTGGATGACAACATCAATTTTGGAGTGCTCACTTTCGGCACTAAGTGAGGGTCGGTGCTGCATGTCTGCGGCCAGTGCCCTGAGATGGTTGGGAGGTGGTGGGACTTGGGGTGGTTTATCACAAACCCTAGATGTTGCAGGACATGGATGATGTGGGCCATGGCCTGTTGCACCTCGGCAGCTATATCCCCTTTTATAAGCCAGTCTTCTAGGTAGAGAAAGACAAAGGCCCCTTGGAGATGGAGGTAGGCTGCAACTACCACCAGGCATTTGGCGAAGATTCTGGGGGCAGAGGCAAAGCCAAAGGCAGTACCCTGTACTGACAGTGGCTGTCCCCCACCATGAATCTGAGATACTGCCTGTGACTGGGATGGATGAGGATGTGGGTATAGGCATCCTTCCGATCCAAGGAGCATAGCCAATCTCCCTGCTGGAGGAGGGCAGCAGTGTTTCAAGGGAGAGCATCTTGAATTTCTCCCTCACCAGGAACCTGATTAGGTCTCGAAGGTCCAAGATGGGCTGAAGGCCCCCAGTTCTCAGGTACGAGGAAGTAATGGGAGTAGAACCCTTTGCCCCGGAAATACCGGGGAACAAGTTCCTCTGCCCTCTCCTCGAGGAGAACTGCAAGCTCTTGCTGTAGTAGATCCCAGTGAAGGGAAGTCCTGCAAGCATAGGATCTTTTTGTTGAATCTTTTCTGGATGCCAAAATGATTTGATAAAAGTCTTCAGACACTGGAAGTCAAGATACTAGTTGAGTTTCAACATTCAAGCTGAGGTTGGAATGTAGCAAGTGACCCTCCTGTTAGGAGAGAAGAATAGGGTGAGTTCCGAGTGGTAACAGAGTATTGCTCAAGAAATAGAGGAGGAGTGGAAACTAGATCTGCCTTGGCCATTTGGGAGCTATGAGGATTACTGTAGCTTGATCCTGGATAATCTTTTGGAGGACTGGAGATGAGTGAAAAAGGTGGGCAGATATACACAGCAAGTCCTCTTTCCAAAATAGCAAAGGAATCTTGAAGCAGTTGGTATAGAGTTGCTTTGAAAAAATAGAAGTGAGGACATGTGGTGTTCTCTGCAGAAGAAAAGAAGTCTAGAATAGATATACCCCACATGGTGAAAATGTGAGGTGTAACTGAGTAGTCGAGAGACCACGCATGAGGTTGTAATTGCCTGCTTTGGGATCCACAATCTGATTGGGCTCTCCCAGAATGTAAAGTCGCCTGGACTATGCAGAGATGCAGGGACTCTGAACCATTCTACTGGTTTATACAGAACATGGCCACTTAGTTGTCTGTGCGAAGTTGTAGTACAACATTGGTCAACCATGGGGCAACGATTTGAAGACTGTAGTGGACTGCTCATAGCTCCAATTGATTGATGTGTGGCTATCGCTCCCTTCAAGACCAAAGACCTGAGGTACAGAGAGACCCAAGATGAGCTCCCCAACCCCATGGGGAAGAATTGGTGGTAAAAATGAGATGTGGTGCTGGAGGTCATAGGAAACGAAAAGGGGTACTGCTAATGAGAAGGATGAATTGTGATGTGGGTATAAGCATCCTTGAGGTCTAAGGATGCTAACAAAGCACCTTGATGGATGAGGGGCAGGATGGTCGCAAGAGTATTCAGTTTGAATTTGTGCTTTGTGATGTATGGATTTAACTGTTTGAGATCTAGGATAGGATGTAATCTAAAACTTCAAAAACCTAAAGGAGAGCATTGCAAGCTAACTCTGTCTGGAGGATGTCACCAAGTGCAGCTGCATATCCCCCGCTTGTCCAGGGAGAAAGAGGGTTATAAAATTATCAGTGGAGTCGAAGAGGTAAATGTGAATTAGATATTTATTATTTCAAAAAGCACAAAGACTAGGAGAGCTCCGTGAAGTTACTAAGTAACACATTTAAATTAAATCTGAGAAAATATTCTTTTTTTATCTCAGTGCATAATTGAGCTCTGGAACTTGTTGCCAGATGATATGTTAGAAGCAATCAGTGTAGTTGGGTTTAAGAAAGGTTTTGAGAAGTATCTTGAGGAAAAGTCCATAAACTGTTACTAACCAGGTAGAATTGAGAGGGAAGCCTCTATTTATCCCTGTGCATAAGCAGTGTGGAATCTATCTGCGTTCTGGGAACCTGACAGGTATTTGTGGATTGCCCACTACTGCAAACGGGATACTAGGCTCAATGAATCTTTGGTCTGATCCAGTATGGCAGTTCTTATGATTTTTCCGTTCTGAAGGCCCACATTGCATGTCACTCCAAGAGGTATTCCACCATGTGTTTTCCCTTTCATTGTACCACGATAGGTTTAACCTCGTATACAAACTCTTTTCAAAGCTAGAGGCCTATTCCAGTCCTTTGGGTGTATTGTTATTAGTCTTGGCAACAGGTTCATTCTCTTCTACACCTCGGTCTTCCCTGTGTCAAAGATTTTCCTAGCAGCTAGAACAATATAATTGAACAGGTTAACAGCTGAACTATTTCAACACGACCTGAATGGAACAGAGAATTCAGTTAGCAATACTAAAGAAAAAAAACAACCCTAAACCCTAAGGGTCCGATATTCAGCGGCATTTCAGCGGTTTTCAGACTTGACGCTCTGCGATATATTCAGCAACACTAACACAATATCTGCAGTTGCCAGTTCCACAGCCCCAACGCTAACCGCTTAGAATCGGGGCATGTCGGGGGGCGTTCTGGAGCAGAGTAGAGGTGAAGCAACAGCGATATTGAGCCACTACCCGGTTAGGGATATGCGGCGAAAGCCAAGTGCAGGAAACCCTGGCCTAACCTTTGCTGCATATCACTAACTGGGTAGTAGCTCAATATCACCACTGCCCATTTGGCGATCGGCCTATGCAGCGAATCTGGATATTCAATGCTGGAGCAGGATATGACCCGGCATTGAATATTGGGCCCTAAAAAACACAGAGGTCAATATTGAAAAGGAGACATATGTTTGACTGATGGCCAATAAATGTTTAACTCCTCTGGCCGCTGAGTTTCAATAGCACTGTATGAACAGCGACAATGAAAATCGCTTTAGTCACTTTGCTACCATCCCATATGGAGGGTACTTTTATAAGCATCTGCGCAGGCTTTGCGTGCCACAATGCATGCATGCAGGTCCTGTTTTATAAAGTGTGCACACATTTTACATTATAAAATAGGGGCATATATATGTGCTGGAACCTACGTAGGACCACTTACGCCTGCTCTAGGACAGGCGTAACTTGCCGCACCTAGATCAGTGCACTGATGCGCAGTCATGGTATTCCATGACATACGTGCATCAATTGAGGCCATGCTTATGGTCCACCCATGCTCCGCCTCTGTGCATGCCTCACTGGAACTTCTGCGTGATGAGAACTTATGCGTGTGAATATAGAATAGCGCCCGGCAAAAGCAGGCGTGCACGTACCGATTCACGAGCATAAGTCCCTTGAAAACAGGGACGTAAAATGCATAACTTTCCATTCCGCTCATATAAAATCATCCCCATAGTGCCTGGGTGGAGTTGTGGCCAAGAAGGCGCATACTTTTATGTAACCCATGTGCAAGCAGGTTCCAAGACACAGTTTGGGTATAACGTGCTGAATCATGATTTAAATGCATGTTTTATTCAATAAGCACACATGCAGTACATGTAATCATTTACACTTGCTCCCAAGCAGGCATAAAAGACTGGGCCTTCAATCTAGCCATGATTTCTGCCGGTTTATCCCTGGTATTTTCTATACAAACAACCTCAAAATAGGCACCTATTTGTCTTATAAAACTACCCCCGTAGTGGCTGATTCTTACTGCTGTACACAGAGCCAGCAGCAGTCAATGTATCACATGTAAATTTGATGCCGGGATACTGGGGACTGCAGCATTTTGTCCTATTTCAGTGCATGCTACGAGATCCATGCCCAAGTATGCAGCTGCAGATGTTTTACCTCTAGTGTTCAGCAGATGGCAGTGTGGACGACAACATTTTGCAACCTAGGTTGATACTAGGATGCTAAAAGATTCTCTCTTGTCTGTGGCACTACCGCAAGCAAAAGAGACAGTGAATGGCATACCAAGGGCAAAGTAGGTCCCATCCTGCATCACAGTCATATTTTCTCAATGGGCAATCCCCAGAATTCTCTGCAACTTGGAAGGTATGTGAGTAGGTGTAAAGAACTAGCTTGTTGAGCTGGAGCCGACAACATCCAGAACTAATCTGTATAAATTACAGTGGGTCTCTGGCAATAAAAGTTGCTTTGTAAAAATGAGACGGTTTCCTTTATGAGACTGTGGATTTTCGCTCACACCTTTTCTCAGGTGCAGTGGGTATTTTTCTGTCTCCAGAGGGCATACGATCTAAGTTTGTACCTGAGGCAATGGAGAGTGGAGCGACTTGCCCAAGACCACACGCAGCCACAGTGGGACTCAAACCCTGGTTGCCCTGGGTCTAGCCCGCTGCTCTAACCATTAGGCTACTCCTCCACTCACAGTTAAAATCTGCTCACTTTGAGGGCAATTTCATAAAGCCTCTTTCATGCGAAAATGCCACCCAAAGCAAAAAAGTGCCCACGGTGACAAGACTGCATTTATTTTTGCATTACTGAGCGTAGGCATGTTCAGAGGGGGAATCCGGGCAGAGTCACGATGGATGGATGTACGTATTTTATAAAATTTGTGAGTACTTTACGCATAAACATTTACGCCTCCTCCTGAGCAGGCCTAAATGTCTTGTGTATTCAATTTCTGCGGCATTTGTGCTAATATATCATAAGAACACACAGGTTGCCTATGTATCTTGATAAACCAGGCTTGGAATAGATGCCGTTTTGGCCTGCCCACATAGGCACCCAGTTATAAAAATTACTGGGCTCAACAGTGAGAGCGATTCATGCGGTTGGCAGACTTGCTAACTGCGTTAATCACCTTGCCTGGGATATTCAGCAGCGCCAATGTGATTAGTACCGCTGAATATTTCCAGGTGCCACCACTGGGCGCCCTAATGCCAGCCGATTAGCATCAGAGTATTCTGGGAGCGGCGCCCAGCAATAACCAGGCAGCAGCGATATTGAGCTGCTGCCCGGTTATAGCTAAGCAGCGAAAGGCAGGCATCTCAAAACATTGCCTAACCTTCGCCGCCAAAGCTAAACCAGGCAGGGGCTGAATATCGCTGCTGCTCGGTGAGCTTCGCCATTATCCAGCCGACCTGGAAATTCAATGCCAGTGGATGGCCCCAGCAATGAACAAAAGCGAAAGATAAAAGATCATCCAATGTTCAAAGCAGCGCACAAAAACTGGTAATATATTTTTTTGTCGGACCAAACAATCAGGAAGGAGTTGAGATCACTCCACTCCAATGACTGTAATGTCCTTTTATTTTTTATTTTTCAATTCTTCTTATTTTAAATCACTTATCTGAAAACAGGCGGTCCAATGCCAGGCAGTACTGCAAAACGATCCTACGAAAGCCTTCAGTCCCAGACATGCGTGTTTCAGGCAGACTTTGGGCTCTGCATCAAGTGTGATCAACAAGCTCTATCCAAGGATCAGAAACGCCATAGCTGAGATAACCGTCAACAAATGCTGAAAACTTTGAAGTGCCTGTGTGAAATCTGATTGGCTGACAGAATGACATCATTGGCAAATCCAGACCAATCGTAGGGCAGGGGATTCTCCGTGAAAGCCCTGACATCAGAAAGGCAGGTAATATAGGAAAATTAAATCAGACACAGCCAATCTTGTTCAAAATTCAGCCCTCCAGGATGAACAGACTTTAAAACAAAACTCCATCGCTGTTCCAACCACTGAAGCTTATGTGCACGGTCACCACCAAGGGGATCACTGGGAACATAACCGATAACTCTCAACCTCAAGTCAGTGAATGTGTGACCGTGTGTCAAGTGATGATCAACAACAGGAGCAGTTACAGTGGAGGTTCTGATTCGGGACGCATGTTCACAGAGTCTTACCTTAACCGGACAAGTAGTGCAACCAATGTACAAGAGATCACAAGGACAATGTAAAAAAATAGGCAACAGAATTGGTGAGGCAAGAACTCCACCAGAAAAATCTATATCTATGGCCCGAAACATAGTGCCATAGTGCCGTGACAATAACTACAGGAACCACACGCAATGTGACCAGCAGGCCCCACTGTTTGAGTTTCTAAGCGATCAGATGGTAAAGCAGACCTGACTAGAAGGTCCTGTAGATTAGAACCACGAGTGTAAGCAAAGGTTAATGACTTGCAAAAACGGGTGAAGATGAAGCACAGACCAGTGTTTCCTCAATAGATGGACAACTTTAGAAGTATGTTCCATAAATGGTAACACGAATATGCCCACTACTGTGACAGACAACTGATCAGAAGTGGACGTATCAGGCTCAGTCAATATCCATTCACTGGTGGGAGGAGTAGCCTAGTGGTTGGGGCAAAGTACTTCAGGCCGAAAGGTCGGGGGTTCAAATCCCACTAGAGGACAGCAACCTTGGGCCGGAAGGACTGGGGTTTCTAGTCCCACAGATGCTCCTTGTGGTCTTGGGCAAGCCACTTAACCCTCCATTGCCCATGTTCCCTGTAAGTATTAGTGTATGTGTCTCATATCCCTGCGTGTTAAATGTATTCCCCAATTGTGTTGTGACCGCTTTGACTGAAGGATAAGGCGGTATACAAAACTGTCTAAATAAATAAATAAAATTCACGATGAACAAATCTGCCCCTTGTGTAAGCACATTTAACAACGCGTGAAGGATACCCCCTGGACCGTAGTCGATTACATAATAAATGTGTTTGATGACAAAAATCCTCCACTGTAGAACAAATACGGCGGAGCCTAAGAAATTGTCCAGAGGGAAGCCCTCTCCGTAATGGTGCAGGATGATGATGACTATGAAAGCTCAATAAGCTGTTGCACTGGATTGGTTTCCTAAATAGAGTAGTCTGTAATAATCCACAATGTTTGTATACAGTGCCATCCAGGAAAGCTATTCCTCTGGTCGTGAATATGTGCGGTGAATGTAATATTAAATTTCACAGTATTGAGCCATAATATAAAAATATGTAACTGATTGCAAGTTGAGGACCATAGAAAAAATATATCATCAAAAAAACCCAATTACAAGGTTACAGATTTAAAATCCTCAGAGGGATGGATGTACCGCTCTTCCATGTCTGCCAAATATAACGTAGCTATTGAGGGGGCTACTGTAGCACCCATAGCTATACCGCAAGTCTAAATAAAACTGACCATCAAATGAACATGCAGGTCAGCTTCAGCAGCAACAGCTAGCTGCTTTACAACTGCTAGCAACCTGCACTGAATGTCCAACCACTTTCTGTAGTTACTGCAGTACACTGTTAAGAAGATTCCTTCAATAGGCTAATATCAGTGGACAATGTCAGAGTTCCTAGAGGACTCCCCCTATCTTTTCACTAAAGAACCACCCTCAAGAAAATAAGGCTACTGAATGAAGCATGACCCACGTTGCCAAACACCGGCAGAATAAAGACACCAAGGGGTATGTTTACTAATCGGCGGTAGCGGCTTCCGTGCAATATCATTGAAGTCAATGGAGCCGCAGCCGATATCGCACGGAAGCCGCTACTGCCGATTAGTAAACATACCCCCAGTCTCATTCCTAGCCTCTCCTTCCTAGTTACACATTTTTAAATTTCACTGCAGCAAGGACGTGGCACGTTTCATATTCCAAGCATAGGGTAAAAACCTCCTCATCAAGAGGAGAGAAACAGAAACACCCAATGAGGATCTGCATGGCCCGATGGAAAAAAGTCAGATGGAAGGATTTTCTTGGGTAAGTTAGGTGGCCTCTGTGTGCTATTCAAAAGATGCACTCTCAGGTAATAAACCCCATTTTGCATAGGAAATGAGACATCTCACGTATTTTCAAAAGGCGCTGATGAACCCGAAGATTTTTGTAAAATACATCTAAGGACGCTAGCGAATGCACATATACCGACAGTGGGAGCAGTGATTTTACACAAACAAATGTAGAAATAAAGAGTGGGCATATAAGTGCCAGCCTTTATATGTGGAAATACAAGAATCCTGGGTTACTGTAATGTACTGAATATTGGAGGGTGCATAGCTGTTATTAATATAGTTACACTGGCTCCTAATTAGGAAAAGGTGCACTTTTAAGTTGGTGGCTATTGTTTTAAGTTACTACATGATCAGACACTAGAATATCTGTGCAATGGTATATTCCATCTAAACCATTGCAATCACTACAAGGACACGTGCTAGCAATGCTGGGGGTGGTATGCTCGGGCCTTTAGGGTGGTGGTCCTGAGGTGCTGAATGGGTTACCAGAAGAAATGTGTGCTTTGGTTAGTTTTTTCAGTTTTAGGAAGGCGCTTAAGACATTTTTGCTTCCGGAGTAGTAATTGGTAGGAGTTTATTGGTAAAGTTGTATTGCTAGAGAAATGGGGGTGATGGTTCAAGAAGGGGTTTTAGTGAGTGATTTTTTAATTGTTATTGTTTTATTTTATGATTATTGTGCATCACTTAGAATGAGGTTTCTCAGTAAAGTGTATAAACTTTTGTAGATAAATAAAAAGAAACTATACATAAAAAGGTGGCACAATTTACTATCAAAGTTGCAAAAGATTATTTTTTTTTTTTTACTTTTGAGGCCAGAATAAAAAATGGGGGAATTAAGAAAAGCTATCCCATTAATCCCATATTTAAATCCCTGGGTCAAATGAACACTTGTATGAAACGTTGGAGTGCCTGGGGGCTGGTGCAGAAGAGAGTATGGATATTTAAAAACAAATGTATGTATTCTCATTGTAAAATTGGAAACACACAGTTTGGGCAGGCCAAAAATTTAAGCCTCTTTCAAATAATGGCATCCTTGCAGTTCAACCACTTAATGTCCAATATCACCTCAAAAAAAGTGGCCAGTAAAATGGCTTTGGACTATATATATGCACACATATTTTACACATAAAAGAATCAAATAAAACAAGACCAATTAAAAAAGGAAAGAATATAAAAACAGGGGCATTGTCAGAAAATGATTATTGCTCTGAACAGAAGAACCAAATTTCCCTTGCAGTAAAATTAGACACACCTGTGATAAATGGTCAGTACTCACATGACTTGAATCAACCAATGAATGAAGGCTCCAATATTTACAATAGCCACATTCACTCCTTGTTCCATTTTCACAATGGTGAAGACAAGAGAGCTGCCTGAGACTATCAGAAAAGCCAACATCACCAAACTTCAAAGGGGTACAAGACCAACTGCAAAGACCCTGGAATTCCTGTGTCTGCAGTTTGCAATGTTATTAAGAAGTTTTCTGCTCATGGAATTGTCAAGAACCTTCCAGGACGTGGTAGGAAGAGGAAAATAAATCCAAGAAGTCTTCGAAGGTCTGTGCAAACTGTTGGAAAAACATCAGGAACATCATCCAAAGGGCTTAAGACTGACCCGGAGCAATCTGAAGTGGTGGTTTCAACCTGCACTATTTGCCGCACACCAATTGAAGGAGGACTTCATGGGTGAAGGCCAAGGAGGACCCCACTACTCAAAGACAGACATAAAAAAGGCACACCTGATCTTTGCCCAAACCCACCTTGGGAAACCACAATCCTTCTGGGAACAGATGAAACAAAAAATTTGAGCTCTTTGGCAATGCAGACCAATGATAAATTTACAGGCAAAGAAATTAAGCTTATAAGGAAAAAACACCCTTCCTACACTTAAACAAGGTGGAGGTTCCATAATGTTGTGGGGCTGGTATTAAAGGAATCATGAAGTCAGAGGACTACCAAGGTATTTTGGAGTGAAATGTTCTACCTAGTATCATAAAGCTAGGTCTACATCGAAGGTCATAGGTCCTCCAGCAGGACAATGACCCAAAACATACATCCTAAAGTACAAATGAATAGTTAAAAGGAAACAAATGGACTGTTTTAAACTGGCCAGCAATGATTCCTGATCTCAATCTAATCCTTTGGAAAGAGCTGAAATCTGCCATTGATAAAAGGAATCCTGGAAACATTCATGAGATGGAAGAAATTGCAGCTGAAGAGTGGGAGAAACTACCAGCAGACAGATGTACAAAACTTATAGATGGCTTCAAGAAACGTTTGAAGGTTGTCGTCACTGACAAGGGTTGTGCAACCAAATATTAGTGAAAGGTGCCATTAAATCCTGTCCAGGTCATATTTTATTTTTTTCTCAGAAATTATTACATCTAAGTTGCACAAACATCTTTTTTTGTTGTTACCTTTGAATATAGTATTAAAATATTATGATGACATACAGTTGGAATATTTCCAATTATTTCTCAAGATATTGTACAAAACATGCCTAAAATGCAAGGGTGCCAATAATGTTGATCGCAACGCCATCTACATGTGTAAACAGAAGTTTTCTGAGATCACCATTTGTATGCATGATTAATGTATAGAAGTAAAAGCTGCTATTTACACATGTAGGCACTTCCGAGATGATCTCCATTAAGATTAGTTTATTGAATTTGCTTGAACACCCTTCAAACTCGCCCATCAAGATAGTTTGCCCAATAAATAAGAGGAGGAAGATGCCTCCTGCGTGGCTGGGAAACTTGCATGTGGTCAGTCATTCATAATGAAGGTTCGGGACTCAATTAGTTTTGAAGAATGAGAGGCCCGTGACTTTTCTGTCCCAGTTGCTTCTATGCAGTAAATTATTTATAAAATATAAGGTCTCTTCCTGGGATCCATTCAATAGACATATTTTTCTTTGGTCAATCTTTCCTTTTTTCTCCCCAGCAATCTCTCTTGGCCCTTGCCCAACCCAAGACAGCACTGCCCAGCTAGTTCCAACAGGCACCTAATGCCAGCACAGCACAGCAACAGCAGGGGGGATCCATAATAATGGCAGAGGCCTGAGAATACCATCTCTGCACTGTGCTCCCAATGGATGAGGGATCTGAACCCCAATCCTCTGTTCTCCAGTGCACACCACTACAGCTTGTCACAAGGTCAACCCAGTAGCTCCAACTTGGTAACACAGGGAGGGATAGTCAAAGGCATTTACATGGCCTGTACTGCTGAATATCTGCCGCTATTTGCCCCGATGCTAAACTGTAAGCATCGGGGCATTTTGGAAGCAGCACCCGTCGCTAACCAGGCAGCAGTGATATTGAGCCGCTGCTCGTTTAGTGATACGTAAGTAAAGTAAGGCATGACAAATGCTGGCCTCACGTTACTCGTGGAACCTAACTGGGCAGCAGCTTAATATATCACCGCTGACCGGTTAACTTCCAGGTTCTGTGGCAAACCTGGTTATTCAATGCTGGTGGCCGGATATGTCCCCGGTATTGAATATCCGGGGTTAGACTTCAGCGGTGACGGCTAGCTGCTTTACAAGCGCTAGCCACCGCCGCTGACTATCTCCCTTCCAATAGTAAATGACTGCACATAAAGACTAAATGGCCCTTTCAGTCTGCTCAGTAGAGTGTTTAAGGCTGTAAACGTTCTGTTCAGGTTGTCCTATGCCTTTTGTATTGGACTGTAACTGCTGTTTAATGGAGGTTACCTCCGTGTCTTCTGTTTAGGGTCATAACAGCTGTGCCATACAGATTACTCTATATCTTCTGTTTGGGGCGGTAATTGCCATTCTATGCCAATTATACTAGGTTCTCTCTCCCAACCCTTTGGTTTTTTAATTAAACTAAAACAATTCTATTCTGCTATAGAACGACCTTTCCATCGCCACCCCCTCATTTTAGTATTTGCTGGAATTTGTATAGCATTTCTTACCAAAGTGAATGCAGTAAATTACAATCCTAGAACATCCAGGTATGGGTGTACCTGGATCTCCTGCTCGCACAAAAATGCTGCTACCACCACCATTACTTAGAAAAGGTGAGGGGGGCCTTCATTAGGCCAAAGGGCCTTGCCGGGAACTGAAAATGGTAGCCCAGAACCAAAAGCAGAGAAACCACTGAAGCTGCTTTCACTTGAGAATATGAAAATACGCGTTGGGGAAGACTAGGGAAGTGAGGAATTCCTCTTGCCCGATTGCTCCAAGCACAGACTCAGTGGTACTCAGGATATACCATAAAGAAGCACTATGTAAATGGAAGACCACCACTGGCCCTGCTCTGCAGAGTGCACAGTTAAATTAGCCTGCTATCACAGGAGACCTAAGGCGTGCCCTTGAACGTCACCCACATGAGCGGGGAGCAACACAGAGAGCTAAATGAGCCTAATAGAAAAAATGGGCAAAGAAAACGGAATTCAGAAAATCCAGAAAAAAAAAATCACAGTTCAGCTAACAGCGGACACCAAGAGTGCTTTCACCACACCCTTCAGCAACAAATTCTAGAGTTTAATTATGCACTGAGTGATAAAATAGTTTCTACAAACTGTTCTGAATGTGCGATTTAGTAATTCTATGGCATGTGCCCTAGTCTTTGTACTTTTTGAAAGAGAAAACAACTGATCTGGGTTTACCCATTCCACCCCACTCAGCATTTCATAGACTTTATTTATTTATTTGTTTGTGAGTTTTTTTTTATACCGCCCTATCGTGTAATCAGGGTGGTTTACATTATGAACAGTATTACATTCAAACATACTAAACTTTTACATGCAACACATAAGGGTATATTAAACAATCACATAAATACATAAGATTAGGTTTTAACTCTTTTAAACTTATTTACAATTTTCGTATGTAACATTGGATTTCTGATTGGACTTCTATCAGATCTCCCCATCAGCCATCTCTCCTCCAAGTTGAACAGCCTTAATCTCTTTAGCTCTTCTCCACAGGGACGTTTTTCCATCCCCCTTCATCATTCTAGTCATCCTCCTCTGTACCTGTTCTGCCTGTGCAGCCGCTGCTGGAATATCTCACCCCCCTGATCAGCATCGGGCCAAAGAGTGGGAAGCCGAGCCCCAACTCTCATCCACGGCCCAAGGCCAATCAGAGGAAGCAGCGGGACTTTTAAATTTAAAGGCGCTTCTGGGCTTGCCCATGCCTGGTGGGCCCGTGCCTGAGGGCCTCGCCAGTGGGCCCTTTGGCGTGCCCCTTAGGAGTGGACCTAAGCTACGCAACCTTACTCCACTTGGATGCACTGAACATTCTTCCGTACGTCTCTCCAATAACTTTATTAAACACTCCCTCCCTCTCAACATTCCTACTCTCTCTTACCCTTACCTCAGCCTACTCAGCTGGAACAAGTCAAATAAACATGGGCATACTACCCAAATGGCTCACCCTCATATACCTCTCATCCCTACTGGCACACTGCCTTTCAACCCACCTCACCCTTCCCTCCTCCATTCCCACTGTTCACTTCTAAAATCCCATATTTCACTACACTCCAATCCCTCAGTACAGTCAACAACATAGGAGGCAATCCTGCCTACTCCCCATTCCCACCTCACCCCTTACCACAACGACAATCCCTAACAACATACAACCTACCCAGCCAATTAGATGCGACCTAATCAATGCACGTTCTGCCCGTAACAAAATTCAAACCCTTGCTGACCAAGTTACTGACAACGCAATCGACCTTCTCTGCATCACCGAGACCTGGTTCACCGAGGCAGACAATGTACTTCTCAATCAGCTTAACACCAACACCCACTACATTCATAAGTGGCCTCAAACTACCAGCAGAGGAGTAGTCTGCATCCTATCCAACAAACAACTCTGCTTTACCACCATTAGCACATCATCTTCTCATGGTCTGGACATCCTCATCTTAAGCAATAAATGCCTCACCATTTATCTTGTATACAGAGCTCCGCACCACAAGGCAGACCAACTGGACTTTCTTCTTGAAGTAGGATGCTCCATTGTACCGCGCCAACACCAACTTGTCCTACTTGGAGACCTTAACCTCCCTTCAACTAACTCCACCCACAGCAACGCCTTTCTCCAAGCCTTGAATGACCTCCAACTCATCAATACCTCACCAAAAAGGAGGTGCCTTGGACCTACTCTTCCTCCCCAACGACCTACTCTCCTCTTCCCACCCCATCTCTCCCTCATCCACTCCAGTCCCATGGTTTGACCACCACCTCATTTTCTTCACCCTACCACCCCCAACTCAAACACCCCCCTACTGCCCAAACCTTCCACAATGAGAAGATTTACAAACTTCAATGAAGACACCTTCATCCAACACACCATTTCCACATCTGAAGCAAGCATTTCAACACTTGGACCTCGATTTCCATATACAAACCTGGAACATCATCATCACAAGCCTCTCAAGCTCCACACCACAACCGTCCCAAAACCCCCCAACACTACGCCCCCTGGTACTCATCCCACCTCAAAAATCAGAACGCCTTCTCAGAAAACTAGAACGAAGATGGAGAAAGACTAAAGACCCACAGCTTCTGACCATCTACCTTGACCAACCTGCGGCATACTCCACTAGCACTCTCAATGCCAAGCATGAACACCACAGCAACTTATTACTCCGCACCATAAACAAACCAAGAGAACTTTTTCAACTCGTGAGAAGTCTCACAAATGACCCATCTCAGCCCCTCCAGGATGACATCATCCACCCCCAAGTGATGGCAGATTTTCTTATAGCTAAACACAAGCACTCTGTCGCATCTGCCTTAACCATTCCTTCTTCCAAAATCTCAACCCCCGCAACTCAACCTTGGAGCTCATTCTGGGACATTTATCCTGACGAACTGCAGAACATCATCACGCTCATCAATGCCACCACCTCCCCCTTAGATCGATGCCTAGTAACTTGGATCAAAAAAACAAAAACCTCAATGCTCCTACTCATCTCTACAGTCCTCCATGCCTCTCTCAACCAAGCCTATCTCTCCCCATCGCTCGGACAAGCCTCTGCAAGACCCCTCCTGAAGAAACCCAACCTTGATCCCACCTCACCTGCACCTTACAGACCCATTGCCAGCGTTCCTTTCCTCTCCAAAGTCATCAAAAAAGCAGTACAAATACAGCTTCAGGAGTACCTTGACAGATTTGCCCCACTTGACAGCAACCAACATGGATTTCGTCCACTCCACAGTGCGGAAACCATTCTCACATCCCTCCTTAACATACTCATAACTGGGAGAGAAAAACCCCGCTCAGGTTTTATTTTACTATTCCTTGACATAACTGCAGCCTTTGACACGGTATCTCACCAAACTCTCATCAATCAACTTAATACCATTGGCATCCAAGGCACCCGACTCCAATGGTTTCATTCCTACCTCTCCCAACAAACCCAACAAGTGAGAACTGGAAACCCAATCTTCATCGCTATTTACCCTCCCCCAAGGAGTACCTCAAGGATCGGCCCTCTCCTCCCTCCTCTTCAATATCTACATCAGGCCCCTCTGTCACATTCTTAAGAGCCCAACATCGGATACCAACTCTATGCAGATGATATGATCTTCACCCCTTTCAACATCACCTTTCCTGACTACTCCACCCTTACAGCCTGCTTCATAGAAATCATCGCATGGCTTCAACAGCACAATCTTACAATCAATTTCAGCAAAACAGAGCTCCTTCATATCTCCAGAGATCCCAACTTTTTTTTATTTTTTTTTATTTATTTTTTTTATTTATTTTTTTTTATTTATAATATTTTCAGCAACTTACAAAAGCAAGTACAAAGAAAACAAGAGCCTTACAAGCACCCAACACCAAATCATTCCAAGAAAACATAATACCATAACTAAATACATCCAGTAAGCACTCTACCTAGCCCACAACAAGGAGGAGACAATACTAAAGTAATTAATCAAGGAAATATCAAGAGCAAATAGCTCTAATTTACGAGACAGCAATTGAAACATGTTCCCTACCCTAGACCAATCAATAAATCTTAGCCCTCTTTACCATCCAAAAAACTACAGAGCTGGACCGGGTCTAAAAAAACAAATTTAGACCCCTGGTGATTAACTAAACACTTACACGGGTATCTAAGAAAGAAAGTAGCAGACAGGGCCAACACCCTAGGTTTTAAGGCCAAAAAGGCCTTCCGCCTAGCTTGTGTGGCCCGACAAACATCAGGAAAAATTTGCACACCAGCACCACAAAAGAGAGCAGACTTATTTTTAAAGTAGCTACGAAAAACTAACATCTTATCCTGATCAGAGACAAAGCCTACAATCAAAGTGGCACGAGAAGTAATATTATCCTGAGAGTCCTCCAGGAATTGAGTAAGATCAAGTCCTTCACGGGCCTGAACTACATCAAATTCACCCGGAGGACTCTCAGCCAACCCTTGACCAGTCAAGTAATATAGTTTAGAGACAGCCATGGAGTCGGCCTTAGCCAAGCCCAAAACTTCCCTAAAATACTTACGAAGTAATATCTCAGCAGATAAAAGACGACAATAAGGAAAATTTAACAGTCGGAGATTCTTGGCCCGAAACATATTATCATACATTTCCAGCCTACGATGGATAATTAAACTATCATTAATACCAGATGTGCTAACAGCCTTAAAGGTAGAACATTGATTTTCACAGCTAGATAATTGAGTGGTCAAATCCCCCAACCGCCCTTCTAACTCACACAACTTTGTAGTAACTTGTGAAGAGAAACCACAAAGCTGCTTAACTGTGGGAACCAAGGAATGTTCAATTCGTGTCACCACCTTCCAGATGTCGCCCAGAGTCACCTGCTCAGGTGACTCAATCGCCACACCAGGAGGTGATGTCCAAATAACACCTTCCAATTTCCCACCAGTTTCCACTGGAGTACTCTGTTGAAACTGTCCCAACAGGACCGGTTAAAGGCGGTGAGATGTACTTCGGTGGGGAGGGAGGAGAACGATCCGGGGAGCTCAAAGACGCAGCGGATGAGCGCAGAACTAAAAAGTCAGGGTCTAACGAGGCATCAGCCCCCATCAAGGGCTTAACGTGTTTATCCATAGGGCCTACCGTTGGTGCTGTAGACTCCGCTGGTATGATTTTCTTCTTTCTCTTCCCCATTTATCAGATACCTCATACTGCGGTCTCCTGCGGTGCTCCAAGGGGGTTCCAAGGGGGCAGACACTCCCCTTGTATCGAGCCCCTTTGATCGCAGCCCCCGCCAGCGCCTCCGGCTGCGCCTAACCTTGCGGAGCTTTTGTAGAGGCCCCCGCTGACGTCGGGGCCGCCGGAGCAGGAACCGCTCACTTCCGGTGTGGACGGCTGTCCTCTCAGGTCTCCCAAGGCTGCACACTCACTGCTCCGCTTTGAAGAGGCCCCCGCTGACGTCGGGGCCGCCGGAGCAGGAACCGCTCACTTCCGGTGTGGACGGCTGTCCTCTCAGGTCTCCCAAGGCTGCACACTCACTGCTCCGCTTTGAAGAGGCCCCCGCTGACGTCGGGGCCGCCGGAGCAGGAACCGCTCACTTCCGGTGTGGACGGCTGTCCTCTCAGGTCTCCCAAGGCTGCACACTCACTGCTCCGCTTTGTAGAGGCCCCCGCTGACGTCGGGGCCGCCGGAGCAGGAACCGCTCACTTCCGGTGTGGACGGCTGTCCTCTCAGGTCTCCCAAGGCTGCACACTCACTGCTCCGCTTTGTAGAGGCCCCCGCTGACGTCGGGGCCGCCGGAGCAGGAACCGCTCACTTCCGGTGTGGACGGCTGTCCTCTCAGGTCTCCCCTCCAGAGATCCCAACTTCACCCCTCCACAAAGCATCAAATTGGGCGACACTGAAATTCAGGTCAAACCTCAGATCAAATACCTTGGTGTAACCCTTGACCGCCTCCTGAACTTCCAGCCTCATATCCTAAATACCATCAAAAATATCTATTATAAAATCAGAACTCTTCGTAACCTACGCCCTCTACTACCCTATGATAGCTTCCACACAGTCTGTCAAGCCTCCATCACCTCTCTCATCGATTATTGCAACTCCATCCTACAAGGCCTACCCAAGACCACTCTCACCCCCCTGCAGCTTGCCTAAAACACACATCTTATTGCTGGAGCACTCAGATACTCCCACATCACACCCATATTAAAATCCTTACACTGGCTCCCGGTTGCATTCCATTATCAGGTTCAAGACTCTTGTTCTCACCCACAGAGCCCTCTTCAACACCACTGCGGAACAGCTACAATCACTAATTAAACATCCTGACAACAGCAGACTCTGGCGCCAAAATGCAACAAATTGTCTCTTTTGCCTGCACAAGAGTACCAAGAAATCTCAACGCATCTGCACAAGAGCCTTCCAGTTCTACGCCCCCCACCAACTGGAACAGACTACCCCTCACCATACGGTGCCTTCCGTCCCACACCCTCTTCAAAAAACAGCTCAAGACCTTTCTCTTTGAAGAATAATTTAACACATCCACCGCCACAAATCCCCCACAAGAACATACCCTGCTCCTCCTCACCACTCCCACCACTCACCCCTGCCCCGCCTCATCCCACCCCAGTACCCCCTCCATTCCCCCGCCTTACATCACCCAGCTATCTCCCCTCAAAGTAGGTGAACACAACGCCTAATCAAATAGCCTCTATGCTGTTTGTAAATAGTTCAACTTTGTTCTCTATAAACATCCCCGGGCGAACCATAATCTTCATATCAAAGTTTCTTGTACATAGTTCCAACTGTTCCATGTAAACCGTTTTGCCTTGTAGAAAAATGGTATATAAAACCAGTTAAATAAATAAATAAATAGATTGCATCTTTATTATGATGTGGCAAAAAGAACTGCGCACAATACTTAACATAGATCAACACAGAGTTTACAGTGCCATGAGCCTTCATATGTTTCTTCTAAGCAAATATAAAAGCACAAAGACATTCTAGACAAGTGCCGAACGTCTAAGTGCATTTCAAAAATATCTTATGGCATTATATGTATAGGGGAATATGAATATTCTACGGTATATATAATGCTATATAGCAGTGATTCCCCCGGGGGCGTTGGGCTAACCTAAGGGGGCATTGAAAGACAAGGTGGCGGCGGCACAAAAAGAAATCGACTCCAAATAGTTGAGTGTGGGAATTTAAAGCTCCTTCTCAATAACTTTAAACCAGACAGTGAGAAACTGGTATTGCTTCATCAAGCCCATCCATCCCATTGAACATGCTGAATAGATAGAGCAGGTACAGTATTTTATTAAAATTGTTTTTTTGAAAATGTTAAATGCTTTTGTGCTGTAAATTAAATACAAATTTCAATTCCATCATTAATGTTATTATTTATGTTATTAATTAAATAAAAAACATTTATTGAAATTTTGAATGATTTGTTTTGAGTAATAACCTCACTGGGTGGGAGGGGGGATGTTGTAATAAATTTATGGAACCAAGGGGGTGGCGGGCCGAAAACATTTGGAAATCACTGCTATACAGAGTGGGAGGGTGGGGTTGAGACATTTTGGGGTGGGGCATCAAGTCCATATACATTAAACATATGGACCATGATTCTATAACAGCCACGTCCGCCCGGCAGAAACGTCTAACCCGAAACTGGACACGTAATAAATCTAATTCTGAAACCGTGAGTATAGACGCAACCGTGGTTCCAGAATCAGAGAGATATACGTCCCCATGTCCACCGTATTCTGACAACATAGACGTCTCAGATGCTTCCCGTCTCTGTGCAGCCTCCTGGCATGTACATCTCTTAAGCTGATGCTCACACTGACAGTGGTGTGCTCATGCAAACAATACAGTAATATGGTATGGATGAAACAGATATGGTCGTACAAACTAGTCTGTTGCATGCCCATAACACTATCAGATTATGTACGTGCACCAAAGCTATTGTATAAGCAAGTGGAAAGTGAGATGTTTGTCCAGACAGACCTTGCAGCAAAACAAACATGGCATTTGAAGAACACCTTAGTAATTGCAGTCACAAATCACATGGTGCAGTCAGATATGTATTAGTGCTGTTTGCACTGCAGCATGCCCCCACTCCGAGGGTCCCCCACCATTGACAGGGATATGCTCTGTTATGTTGATGCAGAGCAGCTTTACAGAATATACTGCCCATTCACATTGGCTCCTGGTGATGCTGCAGGAGGCTCCACGGTCCAGGTACTGGCCAGGCATACATGGCCCAACAGAGTTGCGGATCAGCATACCAGGGCCTCCCCTGAACCCCCATAGCGCGCGCACACACACACACACTCACTCTTGCGGTCACAAATAACATACATCTGCACAAACCATGCTCTGCACCTATAAACAACTGCTGGTAAGACATAATGGCATCACGTCTCAGGACAACACATCTGCTCTGCATTTCTGAGCCAAACACGAATCTGCTCCATGCTACCTCACATACCACCCTTACATCCATATTCCTATCTTTCCGAACACTGGTATTATTTGGGAAGCCTAGAATAACCCCTTTAGCACAAGCAGCAAATGTCAGCACAGCCAGAATAAAGACTATTGCGGTGCTTTATATTTCTGTCGGGGTGTTTATTGTTTCCTCAGCTGTGCATTCTATTCTTAACAACCGCATCTTGTGCCCTCCCAGACAGCAGACGCACCAGTACAATACAGACGTGTCACAGCCAGTCATCTATCTATATGAGACATGTTGAAGTTCAGAGCAGATATTTGTTTAAGTGCTGGCCTTATTCCACGTTGCCACTGGTGTAACATAGGCGTCCGTATCAAACACTCAGGATGTACACAGGCCTTTCCTGAATACGCTTTCCATGCCCCTGTTCCGCTCAAGTTCTAAGATCCCCGTTTTCACGCCACATACGTGCAGGGCCACATGGTTTAGGAATATGGGTCTAAACATTTTTGCGAGGAATACGTCTATTCTGCACGTCCAAGCGGCCTATTTGTATTTCGGAATGACCCCCATAGGCACCGATATTCAACCCCAATATGTACAGCTTATACTTTTGGCTCAGACATGCCAAAATCAGGTGTAACTTGGGTTGTCTGAGCCAAACATATAAGCCATAAGGCACATTTTAGAAATATCGTTAATGTGGTTGCTCCAAAATCTAAGTGAAAACATTTGCACTTCTAGGTCAAATTTCAAGGGTAGGTCGGGCATGCATACGTCCGATCTAAAATAGAGATATCACTGCTAGACCGTGTGTGTTAAATCAAACTCAGAAATGCAGGTACACACGGAAATGTCATCCAGTTGCAGCAGGAGATGCTATTCAATAACATGCATGTGGGAAATGTCGACACAGGGAACCTTGGGGATTTGTATGTGTGTACGTGTCAATGTCAGCAGGAGCAGGTGTTACCCAGCCATTTTGCAAACCACCATTCTTCAGCAATTGGAGATCATTCAATGTTTACTGAAGTAACACATAGAGGGGAAAATAAACATTGGGGGATTAAGAGGAATGCTCCCCTTCCTCTGTTCTGTAAAGCGATGGCTGAAACTAGCACTTTCTAAACACCTGAACGTGCCAGGGAGCAGCTGAAATACAGATGTGCATCATTTTCATCCCCCACGTGCAACCCTTATATGAAACTGGAGATACCTGTGCATCTTGTTGCTCTGTCCAAATCATGTCCGGACAGGCTCCCAACATGCCACCATGTGACTCAGACGTGATCAGGGCAGATATGCATAACTTTCTACAATGTCTGTTTGGCCATGGATATGATTTGCACCTGTGAGTAGTTGTATTCACACACGCAAATCACGAATATGCCTTCTAAAATAATCCAATTAACACCAATGTTTAGGGCCTTATATGTATATCTTATGAATGTAGACCCGATTATTTAATGTTCTATGTATAATAAATATATAGATATGAATGGGGGCATTTTCAAACCAATTAACATGTTTGGCAGAACTGCTAAACACGTTAATCACAACAATATTCAGCTACTGCCCAGTTATCCCTAGCAGCGACAGTTAGGTACCTCAAAGACTAAACTAACTTTCACCGCTGAAGTTAACTGGGCAGCAGCTCAATATTGCCGCAGCCCAGTTAGCTTCGGTGCTCTCCGGACAACCCAGATATTCAATGTTAGTAGCCAGATATGGCCCTGGCATTGAAGATCCGAGTTTAAGGTTCAGTGGCGACAGCTAGTTATTGTAATTATGCTGTATGTGAAGTGCCATTGAACAAAGGAATAATTTTAAATGTCTAAGTTAGTAATTTCGGGGTCTATTCTGAAACGTGAATAGTAGGGATGGACATCCTGTTGGGACATCCATCCCCACTATTCGCCCCCCTTGCCATCCCCCCGACAAAAGCCTCCCCGTATGAACAAGGAGTTTGTATGGGGAGACTTAGACAGGGGTGGGAGGGGCGTTGCAGAGGTGGGGTGAGGGCGGGCAAAGGGCGATCCGTGGCCCCGGACGTACAGGGCCGATTCTGAAGTCGGCCCTGTATGTCCAGGACTGGCAGACAGGACGGGGGACTTATTCCACTTCGGAGGTAGAATAAATCCCCCTGGACATCAGGGGATGGCAGGCCTGGGGCGGCGGAAGTGGGGTAAGGGGGTTCCCCGCAGTCCGACCACAGCCATGGGAGGCCAGATTGGGGATCAGGCTGGGGGGGAAGGAAGAAGTGGCTGGCAGCCAGGGATCACAGCTCCTGAATGGAGCTGTGGTGCCATGGCACCGCGGCTCCATTCAGGAGCATGACTGAGTTAGCCAGGAAGAGGCCTGTACTCACAGGCCAATCTGAATCTGGTCCTAGCCTGCACGTATAGGCCCAGACCTGATTCCGATCCTGCGGGGAACGTCTAGCCCCCGTGTGATCAGAATTGGGTCTGCCTCTGTGCGTCCCACTTCCGATCTGGTGCACAGGGGCCTGGGCAGCCAACTTGGAATGTGCCTCCACATATTCTTCTCCAGATATCCTGCTGAAATTTGACCTCACTATTTTTAAACTCTCTTCTGCCATCTAAAGCAGCTATCATGATGCCAATGCTTGGCTAAGGGCCAAAAACAGGCAATTCCCTCTGCAATTAGGTATGTACGCACTTAAAACCAACTAGTAGGTATCACCACATCTACTGCTTTCCCCGCTACTCTCCAAAATCCTCAGCCAATCAGAAACCAGGCTCAAGGATAGAAATCAGATTTCTTGCATGACAGCATGCAGCAAGGGCTAGCTCAAGGGCATTAGTTGTCTATGCAAACCTTCAGCTTTGCGGCTTCCCCCCAATTATCTTTCAGACATCCCTCCCCCTGGGATTTTGATAAGGTGACATTTTACTTACCAGTTAATGTCTCTTCCTTGAGTCCTGCTAGACCAGTCCAGATAAGTGGGTTGTGTTCCCCTACCAGAAGATTGGTAGAGACAAAGACCAATGAAAAGCCCAGATTTCAACATTACTCCCATGCCTCTATTCACCTCAGCTACCAGAAGTCCCTTCAGTATTTGTCGCAAAGCATATGGGAAAAACATGGCAAGCTTCACACAACATCAATCGTGGGCAACAAGGAGTAAGCAACAGTACAGAACTACGAGAATTACAGAACTTGTGTGTACAAGAAGACATAAAAAGAAAGCTGTTTGTAGAAGATGAACCTGCACAGCCAAGTATAAAAATCATAGCGGACCCAAGGGAACCGCAGCCGCAGAACAAAGCAAATACAGTTTCACGAACGGGTCCTGAACTGATCTCGCAGGAATCAAGGAAAGGACATTAACTGGTAAGTAAAATGTCACCTTCCATATCGTCCTGCTATACCAGTCCAGACAAGTGGGATACACCAAAACAACCATTCCACTGGGCGGGAAAAAATACAGCAGCTCGCAAAACCCCAGAGTCAAAGCCATATCCCCCTGTGGGTGGACATCCAAACGGTAATGCTTGACAAAAGTGGAAAGTGATGACCACATTGCTGCCTGACAAATGACTGGTGGGGCTACCAAGCTCCGCTCTGCCCAGGCGGCGGCTTGTACTTGGGTAGAAGGGTGTGCAAAGTCTCCGGAACCGGACGGTTTTGCAACAGATACACTGAGGCAATAGCCTCCTTAATCTAGTGCCCTAAGGCAGACTTGGCCACCACATCGCCCTTGTGTGGGTCAGCGAACAGCACAAAAAGATGGTTGGACTTACCAAGGGAATTTGTAACCTCCACATACCGGAAAAGCACCCTCCAGACATCCACAAGGCAAAGATCCCTATCCTTCCCCTAACACTGCTCCTTAGATAAGGAGGGTTGGCATACTACCTGGTTCAACATGAAGGGGAGAAATCACCTTAGGCAAGCAGAACAGCACAGGCTGAATGGAAACAGCCTTCTTCACAAAGACAGATAAGGATATCGGCAAGACAGAGCCTGTACTTGGAAATCTGCCTTGCGGCACATATCGCAACCAAGAAGATCATTTTGAGCATCAAATCCTTGAAGGTAGTGCACGTCAACTGCCCAAAAGGTGCTACCATCAGGGATTTGAGCAGCAGACACAGATCCCAGGAAGGGATCACAGACCGGAGGGGAGGATGCAGATACTGAACACCCTGGAGAAAGCATGAGATGTCCGTGTGCAAGGCCAGAGACTTACCAGCCACCGGACCTTGGAAACAGGCCAAAGCTGCCACCTGAACTTTTATGAGGCTAAAGGAAGGCCCTTCTCCAGGCCGTCCTGTAAAAAGGCTAACAGAGAGGGTACTTTGGCTGCCTCAGGAACCAACAGCAGAGCGCCAAACCATCACTCAAAGGGGCACCAGATCCGCACGTATGCTAGTTTGGTAGACTTCCTCCAGGCTCCAAGCAGAGTAGAGACCTCTGCTGGAGAGCAGCTCTTACGCGCTAGCTGTCTCCTTCCTAGAGCCAAGCCATAAGCGAGAAATGAACCAGGTTCTCCAGGATGATCAGTCTCTGACGCAATAGGCCTAGAGATGGAGGCAACTGAAAAGCAAGCACCTGCAAGAGCCACATCAGTTCTCCGAACCATGCTTTCCTCGGCCAATCTGGCACCACCAGAACAATCCTGCCCGGGTGGCATTTTATATGCCGAAACACATGCCCCACCAAAGGCCATGGAGGAAACACGTACAGCAGGTGCTGACTCAACCAAGGCTGGGTCAGGGTGTTGATGCCCTTGGACCCCATCTCTGTGTGGCGACTGAAGCAGCAGCAAATTTGGCACTGGAACAGGTTGCCATCAGATCAATTTTGGGGTGACCCTAGTGGCGCGGAATCAACTGAAATGCCTCCTGACGTAACTCCCACTCTGTAGGATCCGGAGAGTGACAGCTGAGGAAGTCCATTTCCACACTGTCCACCCTGGCAAGGTGCTGAGCCAACAAGGCTGGGATGATGTTCTTCATTCAGCCAAACAGGAGAGCAATCTCCAGAGCTACCCCGGTACCCCTCGTGCAACATTACATTACCAACTGACATAAGCTACCACCATGCATTGTCTGAAAACATTTGAGTCACTCTGCCCTTGAACAGGGGGGGCAGGAAATGCAGAAGAGCCAACCTGATGGCTTTCGCCTTGAGGAGGTTGATGGACCACACCGCTTCTCTGCGGTTCCAACAGCCCTGGGCTGTACGGTCTTGGCAATGGACTCCGCAGCCCAAAAGAATGGCGTCAGGAGGATCCAGGAGACATCGTCCCATGGCATGCCCTTCCTCAGCTTCCCGCAAGAGGAGGCTATGCTTCTGCCTCTGCCATTGGCAATGATGGAAAGAAATTGGCACCTTTTGACATCTCTACCTTTGTAACCTCCCTCTTCACCCCCCATCCCCTTGCCCTATACTCCCTTCTACCCATCCCTTCCCTGCCTTTCTCCTCCCTCCGGCTACCTCCTGCTGGTTCCTACTCCACGGAATAGAAACGTCCCTCCCGTCCATACCCAGCTTCAGTCCACTCAATCATACCCCTTTCCCCTCATTCATGCCTCTATCCTGCACCGGAAACCCACATGCTCCCAATTAATACATAACCTCAAGACCCCCTTATATTATAATTAAATTGAACATCCAATCTCATCATACAATCCCTCCAATGCAAAAGTCACTCAACCATACTTCTTCCAACAATTATGGGTCCACTGTCCCAATGTAGTCCATAGCCACTCATCCTGGTTCACAATTTCATTTCTGCTATGAACTGTTTCTCTAATCAGGACACCCTCGCTGACCCGAGTGCTTGCTGCCTCTTCTGTTCCACTTTAGAGTGTGCCTTTTGTCACTATGGTCGCTGAACTTTAGCTGGCATCAGATCCTCCTCCATTAATTGGATCCCCTCTACATCCAGCTCACGAATGCCATTCCAGCTGGATATAACCATTTATACCGCCACTGCTGCTGCTGTAATTTAGCTGTGACTGGCCGGAATTCACGTTGTCGTGCCACTGTATCAGCTGCCAGTTCATTATAAACTCTTACCCTAGCAGCCTTTCCAGTCTAGTTTTTCTACGGCTCTCAGTTTTTTGCATCACATGGTTCGTTACACAAATTCATGAACACATATTATAATATCCCTTGGAAATTTGCCATTGAGTGGGCCCAATGTTCTGTGTGCACGCTCGATCCTGACTGGCTTCGAATTAGCGCCCTCTTCTCCCTGGCACAGAATGGCCTGGCATATGTCTTGGGCCACTTGTGATGCATCTGCAAACTCTGCACGCTTAGGGATGCCTCAGATGCGCAAGTTGTTACGGTGCATCCGATTTTCCATATCTTCAACTTTTAGTGTTAGCTCTTCTTTCTCGTGCACCAGTTCCTGTGACATTCGCCTCAAACCATCAAATCTCATCTTGAGTAGAGTCCATTCGTTCTTCACAATCCGTGACCCTTAGGCCAAGCTCAGTCACCTTGTTGCGCAGCTCTCTAACAAGTCCTCCTATCTCCTCCTTTACCTCATGCACATTGGAGAAACTTGTATTCACTCAACTGTCTTCTCACCTTGAATCCTCCCTCACCCTACACCCCCGGCAATCAGGTTTTCGCCCCGGCCACAGCACCGAGTCTATTCTTCTCTCATTCCTCAATGAACTTTACGCTGCTCATGATCATGATTCTTTCTCTCTTGCTGTCTCCCTCAATCTTTCCGCCGCCTTTGACCTGATGGATCACCGCACCCTTGTCTCATGTTTGCACGATGCCGGACTTGCCGGCTCCATCCTTCACTGGTTCACTTCCTTCATCCCCTCAATACCTGGCCGACTTACTCCATTTTCACACTCCACGCCACACTCCTCGTTCATTCCACCTTAACAGACTTGCACTACCATCCCCTTCACACGCTCATCTCCAGTCCACACGCTCCTCAGCCTTCTTCTTTGCAGGCCCTGCACTATGGAACTCCCTCCCCTCCTCTCCGCCTCGAGCCCCATTACCCCACCTTCAAACGCTCCCTTAAAACTTACCTGTTCTCCCTCGCCTTTGATCTTCCCCCTCCCTAGTACTGTCCCTCTTTCCCTCCCTCTGCCCTACCTGCTCTTGTCTCTATCGCTTTCTCTATTTGAATTGTAATTTCTTTTCCAGTTTCCGGCCTTGTGCCACTCTGTTTATATTTTTATTGTGAACCGCTCTGCCTATTAATGAAGAGCGGTCAATCAAATAAATGAACATGAACATGGTTTCGTTCTTTCCTCTCCTGTTGGTCCTTTTCAGTCCTCTCAAGGTCTAACTTCTCCCCTTCTACCCCTCTCCTATGCGGCGTTCCCCAAGGCTCCATTCTTGCACCCCTCCTGTTCAATGTCTTCCTCGCCCCCCTCGCTCTCTTGGTCCAACAACACAGTGTTTCTGCCTATTGCTACGCGGATGACATCCTCCTCCTCCACCACACTGATTCCACTGCCCCTGATATTACCCCTCTCAACAACTGTCTCTCTTCCATGACCTCTTGGCTCTCCTCTAATTTCCTCCACGTTAACCCTTCTGAAACCTCAGCTATTTGGTTCACCTCGGGAAGTTCTGCCCCCCCCCCCCCCCACCTTTGGTTCCTCTGCTCTCCTCTTCTCCTATCCCTGTCGTCACTTCTCTACGCTATCTTGGTGTCACCCTTGACTCTTCTCTTTCCTTTAAAGATCACCTCTCCTCTGTGGTTCAACGCTCTTTTTTCACCCTAAAGCAACTTTGCGCCATCTGTCCCTTTCTTACCCCTTCTTCCATGACCACTCTGCTCCTTTCCCTTGTCATATCACGATTGGATTACTGTAACGTCTCCCTAGCTGGCCTTCCCCAGTCACAACTTCACCGCCTGCAACGTATTCAAAACACCGCCGCCCGCCTCCTGTTTCGACCACATCACCCCTATTCTTATCCGCTTGCACTGGCTCCCCGTACCCTACCGAATTCAATTCAAGTTTCTCATTTTTGTTCATAGGTCGATCCACACTGGAATCCCCCTTTATTTATTTTATTTATTTATTTATTTATATTTCTTATATACCGCGCTATTATAATCAGTGCGGTTTACATTTGAAACAGAACATACAAGAATGTAAGCAAGTTACATCAAGTTTTTTACATTGAACAGGGAATGTAAAACATGGAGTAAAAACGAGGGAGGAACTATGTACATATTATAAACAAATATAGTACCTTGCCGATCTGGTTCATCTTCACTCCTCTCACCGTTCTCTCCGCTCCTTTCACATAAATCGCATGTCTCTCCCTTCCCCATCCCAGGCCATCTGCAATCTACCCGTTCCTCTGCCTTCTATTTCCTCAGCCCTTGTCTCTGGAACTCGCTCCCCACAGCCCTCCACCTGGAACCGTCCCTCAAAACCTTCAAGGCCAAACTAAAAACCTACCTTTTCTGCTCCGCCTTTGACCTTCCCCCTCCTACCACTCCTCTTTCCCCATCCCCCCACCCCCGCTGAAACGCACTTACCAGCCTACTCCTTTCACTTGTTCTCTCACCCTTTATCCCCCACTCTATTCTTTACCTCTATTCTTTCCTTTCCTGTCCATTTGAATTGGCATTCTTTTCTCTTTTCCAGCAGCCTTTTGATGTGCTTGTAAACTGCTCAGACGCTTTTGTAATGAGCGGTATATTAAGTTCTCAATAAACAATAAACAATTTGTGTTTTAACTCCATAAACCAGCTCCAGTGTTTCGACTTGGACAGGGGAGTGATATCATCATCCTCAATTGCCGCTATGGTCACTGCATTGTCAAGCACTGCACACTCTCCTGCTTCTGGAGCAACCATTTTGTGTTCCCAGGTTGAAGGCGAACTCTCGCAGGTTGGTGGTCCTGCACAGGGTAGTCATCTCTTGCATCACTTCAGGCTTCTCACCACTCATCTTGTCGTCAGAGCCTCGGAGAGCACTTTTTGAGGAGCAAAAATGCTATATTTCAGGACTAGACTGCAGAGCTTGTCTCTCAGCCGTCCATCCATGAGCAACATGTCACTTCCTCTATATAAGCCATTTTCTACATGAAAAACATGCTTTGCATATGGAAAAACCTTCATAAAAACATTATCCCCATAAAGTATATGCATGCATTGACATCTCCTTCGAAGCAGGTGTAAATTTGGTGTTTGTGCAGTATTCGAGATTTATGGTAGCAGCCCATTTTATAAAGGAACATAGGATACCTATTTGCCTTTATAAAATAAATAAAAAGAGATGCCTTTTTGAGACTGTTTATAGGCATCCTGTTATAAAATTACCTGCAATAAAAGCAATTTCCAAAAGTCATTTATCTGCCCCCTTCCCGGAGGGTAAAAGTGCACACTGATGGTTCTCTGGGTTTGTGAGACTCTCAGGACCTAGTATTCAGCTGCTCTTTGCCACCTACCTGAAACTGCTGCTTATGTAACTACCTAGCCTGCCTAATGTTTAAGCTGCCCTGCATGCAGAGTAAAGGTAGTTACTCACCTGTAGCAGGTGTTCTCCATGGACAGCAGGAATAAGTCCTCATGTATGGATGATGTCTCCGACAGAGCCCTGTGATGGAATGCTCCCCAGCATATATTGGAAGCTTTTGGGAGGCTCCACCACACCTGTGCATCTCCTTTCTGCCTGCTGCCATGGTGCCATCTTGATTCAATCTGATAATATAGCTGTAGCAGAAGACAACTCCTTGGGGAGCTGGGAGGGTTGTGAGGACTTATTCCTATTATCCATGGAGAACACCTGCTACAGGTGAGTAACCACCTTTTCTCCATTGACAAGCAGGAATGAGTCCTCACATATGGGACTCCCAAGCTACAGGCTACCGAAAACAGAGGAGGCCACCGAGAAACCCAATGGGGGCAGAACTCAACTGCGGCATGGCAACCGGCCTGATGGTCAAAGGGCCAACTATATACAATACCAGTGATTCTCTCTTCCCTGGGTTTTTTTTTGTTGGTAGCCAGGACAGAATAGAATGGGTCTAGGAGGGATGGAGTTGGATTCTAATCCCCAAACAGATTCCAGAGTATCTAGGCAGTAGTGAGATGTGAATGTGTGGACTGAAGATCACGTTGTAGCCCTACAGATTTCTTCCATGGAGATCAAGCCTAAGCTGGCCACATTGTGAGCTGTGACATGACTATCAAGGCTCAGGCCTGCCTGAGCATAAGCGAAAGAGATGCAGTCTGCAAGCCAAATTGAAAGAGAACATTTGGAAATGGCGGTCCCTAGCTTATTGGGGTCAAAAGAAACAAAAAGCTAGACAGAATTTCTATGGGCATCTGTCCGCTCAAAGTAGAAGCCTAAGGCTCGCTTGCAGTCCAACATGTGTAATGTAGCTTCCCCTTTGTGTATATGAGGTCTCGGGAAAAATGTTAGAAGAACAACTAACTGATTAAATCTGATACCACTTTTGGAAGGAATTTAGGATGAGTATGAAGGACTACTCTATTATGGTGGAATTTGCTGTAAGGCAGATGAATTACTAGAGCCTGAAGCTCGCTTACTCTGCATACTGAAGTGACAGTCACCAGAAACAATACCTTCTAGGTCAAGAACTTCAGAGGATAGGAACTGAGCGGCTGAAAGGGAGCTTTCATGAGTTGTGCAAGAACCACATTGAGGTCCAAGACACTGCAGGAGACTTGTAGAGAGATTTCAAGAGAATCAAGCCCCGCATTAAGCGAATAACTAAAGGCTGTACCGAGATGAACTTGCCTTCCACATCTCAATGGTAAGCTCCAATTGCATTGAGGTGGACCCTGACGGAGTTGGACTTAAGTCCAGGCTTGGAGATGTATAGAAGATATTCAAGTAGTTTTAGTGTGGGATAGACAAGAGGATCTAAGACCTGGCCCTCACACCAGACAGCAAACCTCTTCCACTTGCAAGAATAAAAGGACTTTGGTTACACCATCCGGCAGGTTGAGCTGAGACAACATTAGCCTCTCAACATCCACACCGTGAAAGCCAAGGACTAAATGGGCTGAAGGTGGAACTTTGGGTAATTTACAATGAACCCTAGTAGTTCCAACACCCGATTGGTCAATCATGCTGATTCTCGAACACCATCTAGTGTGGTACCCTTGATCAGCCAATCGTCCAGATAGGAGAAGACAAACACTCCCAGCATCTGGAGATAAGTAGCTACTACCGTGAGGTACTTTGTTAAGATGCAAGGTGCTGAGGCCAGACCAAATCAGCAACACTCAGTACTGGAAGTGCTGTCCTCCCAGTACGAATCTGAGATACTTCCTGTGAGTGAGAGGTATCTGTATGTGGGTATAGGCATCTTTCGGATCCAGGGAGCATAGCCAATCTCTTTTTGGAAGGTAAGGAAGCAGGGTGCCCACAGAAATCATTCTGAACTTTTCTCTTACCAAGTACCTGTTCAGATCTTTTAGGCCCAAAATGGGACAGTATTCCATCCCCCCCCCCCCCATTTTCTTGGGGATCAGGAAGTACCTGGAATAAAACCCTGACCTCTTTGCTCTGGTGGCACGAGCTCTCTCACAAGATCTGACAAGAGGGTGGTGATTTTTCTCTGAAGCAGTTCCTGATGCAGAAGAACGAGATAATGCACCCTCGGGGGGAAATTTGGTGGTAGTTCCAATAAACGAAGTTTGTAACCACTTTGGATGATCTGTAGGACCCACGAATCTGAGGTTATGAGGGGCCACCTTTGTGCAAAAAGAGTGAGCCTTACTCCGACCAGAGGGTTCTTACTGTAGTCATTGGAAGAATGGCTATGCTCCGAAGGAACAAGTCAAAACTCTGACCCAGGTTTTGGCTGAGGAGCCAGCTGGGCCTTCTGAGGCTTCTCGTGACATTGCTGTTGGCAAGGGGCTTGCTTGGGTTGGGAGGTCTGGGGTCCAGGCAAGTACCTATGCCTGCAAGGGTAATAGGTCTTTTTCTGGTTTCCCCCTGGTACCTCCAACAACAGGAGGAGTGTTCAGACGTGTTCCAGGAGAGCCTGGTAAGAGTAACATGTTGCTTTTCAATATAGCCAGCTTTCTCTTTGACCAGTTCCCCGAAGAGATTCTCTCCCGCTGCACAGGATGTCCACCAGCTTGTTTTGCACTGACAGCTTCAGGTGTGATGACTGGAGCTAAGTAAGTCTCCAAAACCTATGGCAGCATTTCTGGATGCCATTTAGAAGATATCATAGGGAGCTCGGCCATGAACTTCGAGCAGCCCTTGCCATAAGGCCACTAGGGAATGATATTCTCCGGAGGAAGAAACTGGGCTAGATCAGTCAAGCCGCATATGACGTTCTTCAAGAACATGCCCATGTAGAGCTGGTAAGAGGCCACACGGGCTACAAGCATGGAACTCTGGAAACCTCTTCTCTCTAAAGAGTCCAATGTCCCAGTCTCCCTCCCTGGGGGTGCTGAGGAATGAGTCTGGTGCTCTTAATCCTCTTTAGGGCAAATTCGACCACCAAGGAATGGTGAAGAAGCTGAGACTTCTTGAATCCAGGAGCCTTCTGAACTCGGTACATGGAGCTGAGCCTTCTACTAACTGGTAGTACAGTGAGGGGGTTCTCCCACATTCTTACCTGTATCCTCTGCAGGATGAGGTGCATGGGCACTGTCACTGCCTCCTTAGGGGCCAAAGAGTACTGCAGAATCTCCAGCTCTTCTGTCTTGAATTCATCCTCAGTCTCCAAAGAAAACTGAATGGCCTTGGCCATATCCCTTACAAACTCTTGGAAGGTCATGTCCTCAGGAGGGGACTTGCAGCGCTCATGAGGTGGAGAAGGGTCTGACGGGAGCTCAGGGGATCTGCACACCGACAAACTCTCCAAATCCATGTCTGTGACCCAATCTTCTGAGTCAGAGAGGAAGTCAGAGTACTTCTGAGTCTCTGCCTCAATCTCCCTCTTACTTCAAGGGGGATCAGGAGCTCCTTTGGGAGTGACAATGCAGAGATGCCCTTCTAGATTCCAAGGGCGCATCAGACCCCAAGACGCTGGATAGGGATATCGGCCGAGAAGGCACTGGTGTCAGGGCCCTTCGATGCCTCGATGTCGATGCCTCTCTCACAGGCAGTGCATGCATCTCTAGGAGCCGCTGCATGGCGGCTGATGTTGATGCAGCCGACGTCGAGACCCTGGCATGCTGCATGGCTAGCAGCACCACAATGCGTTTCTCAAGTGCTTGAGGAAGATGCTTCTCTGTGGCTGCCAATTCCGAAGGCTGCGGGGCCTGAGCAACTTCAGCCAATGTACCCGGTATGTGTACAGGGATATCGACGGCTGGGTCTTGGCTGTCTGTGCCCCTCTGATGTCTTGGAGGATGAGCTCTCCTCTCTTTGGGGGCATCTTCAAGGGCCACTCACATGGACCCCCATTGCTCTCGACGCCATGCCTCGACAGGCTCCAATGCCAATGCACCAGAGTCTTCACCCAATGTTCAGCAAGGTCATCCTTCGATGTCAATTGACATGGCCGAATCCTTCCTCGTCTTCAGGTAGAGATTGATCGATGGCCGATGCTCTGGGACACTACAGATGCTTGGCTTCAATTAAGCTCAAGGGCTCTTTGATATTAATGCACCGCCAGTGTCTGATGCAGCCTTGGAAGCCATAGAGACCGATGACATAGGCGATGAATCAGACTTGCGGGTGCCAAAAAGTGACTCACGCTGCTTTTCATGATCATCGAGTCCTCTTTTGTCATCTGCAAACACAATTACAAGAAGAGGGATGATAATCAGGTCCCAGGCACTGCTGGCATCAATTGTGAGTATCCATGGTAGATATAGTCCTAAAGCATTTGGAACACTTCTTAACCCGCTGGTGAGTTTCTGGGACATGTCATCTGGAAAAATAGCCATGGCGAAGTCAAACGGCACAATGACAAAGACCTGAGGCTCAGCCTGGGCACTGGCACTGGAGGGGCCAAGGCACCACAGCGCCTAAGCAAGGATAAAAATCCATGACTGGAGGAAGAAAAACTAAAGGGAAGAGAGAACCGCGATGGCAGGCAACTAGGTTGAAAAACCTGTGGCAAAAAATGCCCGTTAGGGGACAAAAGAAGTTTACCAAATGGAGGATGTCTGGAACATGTCCATGGGGCTCAAACGGAAAACGAACGACTGAATCAAGATGGTACCACAGTGGCAGGTGGGAAGGAGGCGTGAAGGCATGGTGGAGCCTCCCAAAAGCTTCCAACATTAGCTGGGGAGTGTTCCCACGCAGGGCTCCGTTAGGGATGTCATGGTGTCACCCGTAAGTGAGAACTCATTCCTGCTTGTCCAGAGAGAAATGTCAATGAACTGTTGAGCTGACCGCAAATCTAGTTTTTAATAAGCTGAATAATTATTCACACTTCTACAGTTCCTTCTATTAAACAAATATAAATGGGGCTTAAACTTTAAAAAACCCAAACATCATCAACTTCCCTCCTGATCTCCATAGATTTCTCACTTGCATGTGTGCATGGCTTTCCTATACAAATAGCGTTCCTTTTAATTTTCTAATTCTCTATTTTAATTTATTGTTTTTACTGTTGTAAACCGTCTTGCTACCTGGTTAAGTTTTAAATAAACATATACCTATATGCGCTTTCTGAGCACTGCTGAATCTAGGCAATTGCGCATATGCATAGTATGTTCATACTTTGTAAGCATAGGCACCTATACATATAGGCTATGCATTTGGCTCAGACAGCCCAGGTTATAGGTTTTCTGCATTTGAGCCAAATGCATAGACTATATGTGTAAGTGCTGAAAACTGGTTCCTACGCATACTTCTGTTCCCGCCCCCAAAACACCCCAAACCCACCCTCCATGCGTGATGCAAAGCATAATACGTAGAGCTGGGAATTTAAATCTCGATCTATATACTAAGCCACCAACTGTCTAAGTGGTTTTTATGAATTTAGGGTACCATTTCTTGACTGGATGGCCATCTAGACTGTTTCACAAGATACAGCTGTTCCTAAAGAGAAAGTATCTTACTGCTGTTACTGCATTTGTTTGAGGTATAGATAACCCTAGAGAGGTTAAGTGACTTGCTCAAGGTTGCTGAGTTTAGGACTGGGGTTTGTACCGTTTTCTAGAGCTCCCTATTCTAGCAGCCACTTTCATTCTTACTGTAGCCTCCGTTAACTTTAGACACCTGTGTCTCATATCAGGTTGCAAGAAACTCACTGTGTGCACTGCTGATGGGTTTCTCCTCTTCCTCACTCTCGGGACCTGAACACCATTCGTCACCACTGTATGGCTGCTTCTTCTCCAGCACGCAACGCCTCTTTGTGCGTGGTGCCACTTCACCTGGAACGAGAAGCCCAATCAGAACACCGAGCAGGGACAGGCAAATAGCACTGAGCATTGTCTATCAGGGAGTTACACTGTAGGCCACTGTGGAAAGTACTGATTGTGCTGACAGTCATAGGACATACAACGCTAGCTGTAGGAAGAGTAGTACAGGGGAAGCTGTATGGAATGGTGGAAAAGAAGTGGCTGCTGTCAATAGCTGTAAGAAACAGCAGAGGCTCCTGTTTGTGTGGGAGGAGTTATATGGAGCGGGGGAGAAGCAGGACTGTCGAGAATGGTAGGGGAATGCTGGATGTGGTGGGGTGAGAGAGCAGCAGTAGGTAATGATGGAAAAGTGCTACAATGGGAGAGTTCTAGGGAGTGGTACAAGAGTGCTGGCTGTTAGGGGTGGGGAAGGAGGGAAAGAGGATGGTAGAAGAGTACAGACTATTCTGTGGAGCTGCAAGGGCCGGTATACGAGTACTGCCGGGAAATGATCTGACTGCAATTTCGCCGAGAGCTTACCTTTAGATTCTGCGTCCAGGGAAGGTGTGCTTGCTTCCCTCTGATCTCCTGAATCAACAGATATGCTGCGCTCCCGTTTTACTTTCCCCTTTAGAGAGCCAAAGTTTGGGACAGTGTTCTGGCTGTTTTTCAGTCCAGAGTTGCCAGGAGCAATCTGATTGTTTTTTCCTCCATGATTCCCCACCCCCACACCCTTCGACCCCAGGTTGCAGGTGGGTCCTTGGCTCACATTCTGATGCTGGGATTGAGCACTACTGTTCGCCGTCTTTCCATGATTGGTCAGTTTATTGTCGGGGTGCATTTGATTGGTTGATACTTTTGGTGATGACAGTGGAGGGATTCCCAGCTCCCTGTTGTTGATTTCCTTTGGTCAGAACACCTGGGAAAGGAAAGGCAAGGAAAAAATATGTCACCAAACTTTAAGCGTTATGCAGAGGAATAAGAGAAAAAGGGCTGAAGTCCTAGCCATGACCCCCTGGCACAGGGAACACAGATAAGAGCCTGGAGAATGTCTACAGGTCAGGCTGCAGTCTGAGCAATGATACCTGGCAGAGAACTGAGAGAGCACAGGCAGGAACCTCTGAAAATTAGTGCTAGCCATCTAAGGTCCTTCCCTCACCCTATCCCTGCCCCCAGGAATGCCTTGAATTTGAGCAGCTAAATTTAGCCACTGAGTACAACTATGTGGCTAAATTTAGCCATTTAGTGGGGGTAGATCTTCAAAGGCTTTGATCTAGCCTGCTAAGTCCTTACTTAGCTAATTAGATCTCTCAAAATTCAATCCATGAGCATGTCCATAGGTCATGCTACTGTCCTAGTCATGATCACCCCATCTCCAGCAAACAGCTGAGGGGAACAGAGGAAGCAGCTCAGAATTGGTCATAGGTCATGTTGCGGTTCTAACCATGACTTTGCAGCAGAGAACTGAGAGATCAGACAGTAGCTTGTTACATGACTATTGGCAGTGAGCTCAAGAAAGCAGTGAAATGCAGTCACAGGTTAGGCTGCAGCCTAGGCTTTGAGCTCCTTGCAAAGGGCTGAGGGACCAAAGACACAAGCAATCTGAAGAGAGCTCAGATAGGCACATACAGGAGCTTGCAGCACACATCTTCCTGTGGTGTTGTCTTTTGCACTACAATTAGAGGTACTCTCATTTTGAGCATGTGATAGTGACCTATAAGGTAGTCAGCAACTACTGGTAGGTATTTTACTTGAGAGACAGCCTGCTCTGTACTGTGATCCCACTGGAGAAATACCTTTTTTTTTTTAAATCCTGTGTTCATTGTGTTTAACTGCACTGTGACCTGAAAAAAAAACCCATTCCATCTTCTCCTGAAAAATACCAGAATGAGAGTCACCTCTTTGGATCTAATTTAATGAATACAGGGCAGAATTTTCAGTTTGTGTGTTTTAGGACAATGTCCACGGGTACTTTGTACGAAGTTTCAAAAAGAAGGTACAAGCAAACTTTCCCCTTAAAACTTCTTCCTCCCACAAAGAATTCACAGGTTTTTACGGCTGTTTTTTTGTGCAAGTAGATTTTCTATGGAAAGCAACAAGCAGAGACTTAAAAACACCATTTGTGTGTATTATTTCCAAATCGCGGCGCCAGGATCTCTCTCCTAAATGTGACTAAAGGCATATGCGTTACAGAGCAACATGTTTACTCTCAGCCATTCTCAGAGAAGGCACTCTTCAGACAGTCAGTTTACACATATAAATGACAATCCACCCACATTAATAGCTTTAATAGCTTTGACAATTATCCTAACAGAACCTAGACTTCCTGAGCTGGTCCAACCTGCATCTCCAGTCTATGTGTACACACTCCTAATGATCCTCAAAGGTGTACATCAGAGATCCTGCAAGTGTATATACATTGTTTACTATGCTACTATCTTACAGAGTCTTCATATGCAATAACACTCCAAGAGCAATTTCTCTAGGTTTTTTTCTGCCTTTTGTCTGCCATCGCAAAGCTCATCATGATATTACCTTAATCTTGTATGACCATAGTTTTATCCAAAGCATAAATCTCTCTTTCAGAAAGTATAATAGTTTGCAGCTATGCCCTCCCACTTCCTTTTCTCTCACTCCTAAGGCCCCTTCCATCTCCTGCCTTCGAGGGCATGGAGGTTCCGATTAGCCTGCTGGTTTAAGCACTGCAAACTCTCTACTGTGTGTAAAAAGGAATCCAAGCATCTACTGTGCGGTTTGAGTTTTACGAGCTCAGCTCCTAAAGAAAGGAAGATGTGCAGTTGCTAATAAAACCATTGATTTCCATGCGGTATACCTCACTATAGCCTGGCAAAAGGCCATCTGCAGCCTCCCAGCACCAGTCCCAGAATGTTCAGGCTATGGAGAAACTGACGCATAATTGCATTACCTGTGCTTTATTGCAATGCTTATCTTAAAAGGGCTGTGACAACCCAGTGGAGACCTATCCATACCTGGAGAAAGACATTTATGGTTTACTCCCTGACAGTGCACAAATGTCCGTAAATAGGAGGGTAAATATAACAACAGAAATCATTCAGAGACCAAAAGAAAAAAGAGACTATGATATGAACTATATTATAGAATCCACTGACCTCAAGCACAGAGACACGACTACGCTGCCTCCACTGTTTTACAGCATCCAGCAGGACTTTTTAAAAATTTAAACTGAATTCTAAAATGTCTTAAAACATTTAAAAAAGTGAACCTCTCCCACAGATATCATGAAGAGTAATCCTAACTCCTAATTCTATTATATGAATATGCCTGGAGGCGAGAGGTAAGAGACCTGATCAGCCCCTTTCAAGTGCTACGCATGCAAACACAGACAGTTCAGCCCTTACCTCTCTCTCTAAAAGTGCAAAGATAAAGAAGATCAATGAATAAAGAATTTTGAAAGATGGAGCATATCTGGGCAAGGAGGAGGAGTCTGGATAGAAACAGAAGTGGAGGGGAGGAGAGGTACAGAAAGTGAAACAAAAAGTGAATGGCAGAACCTATTCTAGCAGTCCTGAGGAATAAGTTTCCAATTGTAAATGCTCCCTCCATTGATAAATAAAAACCTAAGAACTCCTGAGGAAATTGTATAAAGGAAAACCTATCACAGCAGAAGAGCATAAAATAGAGACCATTTGGGGATATTTTAATGAAGTTTCTATATCTACGGTTGTTGTTGCTGTTAAGTGCCGCTGAGTCGGTGTCGACTCTTGGCAACCCTCTGGATAGTTGACCCAAACTTTGGTAAAGACACACATGCGTACAAAATGCAAACAGCGCAACAAAAAAAAAATGCAAGTCCTGGTTGCCCAAATAAAAAAGCATCATGAGACTTGATTTACTTTGAAGATACTGAAGAAAGCAAGTCTGAACATGCAGGCATCTTTAGGCTAATAAATATTCTTCTGTAATACTTGTCCATAGCTTTTGTCTAGGATTCCAAAGTTAATATCTGAATTCTCATTTCTTAACAAAATATATGGATTGAACTTGGCTTTTTTTTTAAATGTTGGCCACAATGTTTAAAAAGAAAATACATAGACTCAATGGAATTGCAGCAGTATTGAAAATATATAGAAAGTGTGCTCATCATCAGCTGTTATATTATTATTATTAGGATTTAACTCACGTCTTTTCAGTAAGAGTTCAAGGCTTTACATACAAGCAAGGTAGATATTTTCCTGTCGCTAGACGGCTTACGATCTAAGTTTGTACTTAAGGCAACGGAGAATAAAATAACTTGCCTAAGGCCACAAAGAGCCTCAGTGGGATATGAACCCTGGTTTCACTGGTTCTCAGCTCACTGCTCTAATCTTTAAGACTATGGGGGTAATTTTAGAAGCCCCATTCAGATGTGGAAATCACAAGGCTGTCCCCAAAATCATTTTAGAAAGGCCCGAATTTACATATGCTCAGCACAATCACATCCAGTTCATACAGCGGCATGGAAGGGACGTGCCTGAGGTGTTCCTAAAAATATGAATGTGTGCACTTGATTTTAAAATGTCACTGTACATCTGAAATTGCCAGTGTAAATGTCCAAGGCTATAGCTGTTCCTGGGCATGAACAGACAACAAAAAGGTTCTCATTTCAGCAATCCATTACCTGTCCACAGAAGAGGAGAAAGCCTTCTCATTCCCCCAATAATTTTTTTTAACTATGGGAAAAAAACCTGCAGGTAAATAGAGAGGCCTTCTTCTACATGCACCTGTTGTGAAAAATCATCGTGGGAACAGTTATGTTGTTTAGACTGTCATCGCCCATATCGGGCACGTGCAAGTTTCTAAAACTGGTTGAGAATTTGAACATGTCCTGCCCATTATTCAGCACAAATCCTATTTCCTTATGTATTAATGAGGATATTTTCTTTTAGAGTGGAGACAGGTTGATTTTTAATGGAACTTACATGTGCCCTGCTTCGCTGCTGCCCCTTGCATGGAATGTTGGATAGTTTGACTTGGACATCCCAGATTTCACCTACACGGCCTTTCTAAAATGTGCCTTCACATGAATAGCAGCATTATCCAACTGCTCTACATATAGTTAAGAGGATTGCCGCTATACATACAGTTGGGCACTCCATCCTCACTCTGCCCTAACACTATTCATATAATACCGGAGCATTTAGAGGGATTTTCAGCTGCACTATTCACATACTAGAGCTGAAAATCCACACATGGGGGATTTATATGCTCAGCAGCGGCCACCAAACACAAGTGCCTTTGAAAATTGACCTAGAACATAAGAAATACCATATTGGGTCAGACCAAGGTCCATCAAGCCAAGTATCCTGTTTCCAACAGTGGTCAATTCAGGTCACTAGTACCTAGCAGTTTCCAAAAAAGGTACACGGGTTCCACAATGCTTGTCTCAGGGTAAGCAGTGGATTTTCTGGGTCCTCTTTAATAATGGACCTCTCCTCCAGGAAAACGTCCAAACCTTTTTTAAACCCAGCTACACTAACAGCTTTTACTATAGCCTCCAGTAACAGATTCTTTTAATCAGTTCCTGATCCACAATAGTACACTGCCCCCTATCCTAAGATCCTCAACTTCGCCAAGAGTCCCCCACAATGGACCTTGTCAAAGGCCCTCTGAAAATCCAGATACACTATATCAACCACCTTACCACCATCCATCTGTCCATCCACACCCTCAAAAAAAATACAAGATCTTCCTTGGCCAAATCCATGCCGGCCTTCTCCCACCAAACCATGACTATCTACATGTTTAGCAAGTCTGTTCTCCACCATGGTCTCTACCATTTTGCTTGGCAAAGACACCAGGCTCACCAATCTGCAGCCTCCTGGATCACCCCTGGAACCCTCCCCAAAAATTGGGATTACAATGGCCATCCTCCAGCCCCCAGGTATTGCAGATGTTTTCAATGATAGTTCACAGATTATCAACAGTAGGTCTGCAATCTCATATCTCATTTCTCTCAACACCCTTGTATGTACACCATCCGGTCCAGGCGACCCACCACTCTCCAGTTCATCAAATAGTTGTAAAACATCTTCCTATTTCATCACTACTTCTTTCAATTCTTCTGATACACCACCTCTAAATACTATTTCAGGTATGGGCAACCGCCCCACACCATCCCCAGCAGAAACCGAAGCAATTAATTCAGTCTCCCCACCATGGCCCTGGCCTTCCTTAGCGCCCCCTTTACCCTAACCATTACCCTGTTGAAGGTAAAGGCCGAGGCAGAGAGGCTTCCATCCTGAAGATGAATGCATGGCTGCGTGGATGGTGTCATCAAGAGCGTTTTGGTTTCCTAGACAATGGGATGCTGTTCCAAGGGTTGCAGAGCAGAGATGGCATCCATCTGTCCAAGAAAGGTCAACACGTCTTCGGTAGTAGACTGGCTAATCTACTGAAGAGGGCTTTAAACTAGATTCGTTGGGGATGGGTGAAGAAAGCCCCCAGGTAAGTAATACATTAAATACCTTTATGGAAATGGGTAACAGGGGTAACATATGGAAAGCAGTGTGTATAAATGCCTGTAGCATGGGAAATAAGATCCCTGATATTGAAGCTATGGTGGGAGTGGCCAACTTGGATTTAGTGGCAGTTACAGAAACATGGTTCATAGAAAACCATGATTGGGATGTAACTATACCTGGCTATACTTTATTCAGAAAGGACAGGGTAGGAAGAAGGGGAGGAAGAGTGGCATTATATGTAAAAACTACTATTAAAGTTTTGGAATTACAGAGCTTAAAAGGGAGAGAGGAGGCATTGTGGGTTAAACTAGAAAGAGGGAAAGAGAAATCTATTTGCATTGGTGTGATATACAGACCTCCCTCACAAGAGGAAGAGGTGGACAGAGAGTTAATTAAAAGACATACACAGCATTGCTAGGAAAGGGGAAGTGCTACTGATAGGGGATTTCAATATGCCAGATGTTGATTGGCACATTCCTGCTGCAGTATCATCTAGAAGTAAGGAGATCCTGGATTCTCTACAGGAAGAACTATTCAGGCAATTGGTAACAGACCCCACACGTGAAGGGGCCATACTAGACTTGGTGCTTACCAATGGTGAAAGTGTTTCTGATGTTGTAGTGGGAGATCATTTTGCATCAAGTGATCACCAGATGGTGTGGTTCAGTATTAGGACTAGGGCTGTTAGAATCCATTCAAAGGTGAGGATCTTAGACTTTAGGAAGACTAGCTTTGCTAAGATGGGCCAATACCTCAGGGAGTCATTAGCAGGATAGGAACAGCTGGGGGATGTAGAAAAACAGCGGTCAAAACTGAAAGGGGATATTTTAAGGGCAACCAACCTTTTTGTTAAAATGGTAAATAAAGGTAAAAGGAAAAGGAGACCGATATGGCTTTTGAAAGAAGTAGCTGAAAAAGTGAAGGAAAAGAGGGAGGCCTTCATGAAATACAAGAGATCACAGAGAGAGGAAGACAGGCATCTATATTTGGAAAAAGTTAGAGAAGCTAGCAAAGTAGTCAGGAAAGCAAAGATTCAAAAAGAGGAGGAAATAGTCAATGCAATAAAATGAGGGGATAAGACATTTTTCTGATATGTTAGTGAGAAGAGGAAGGGCAAAAGTGGTATTGTCAGACTCAAGGATGAAGGGGAGGAATATATAGAAGCTGATCAGGATAAAGCGGAATTGCTTAACAAATATTTCTGTTCTGTGTTCACAGGTGAAGATCCAGGAGCAGGACCTCAGAAAACACCCACAAACAGAAACAAAAGCGAGGGACATCTTGAACAAATTTTCAGAAGACTGTGTTCGTGAGAAACTAGCTCAACTTAAAGTAGACAAAGTGATGGGACCAGATGGGATACACCCTAGAATACTGAGGGAACTTGGGGACATTCTAGCAGCTTCACTGACTGACCTTTTCAATGCCTCGTTGGAGTCGGGAGTGGTGCCAAAGGACTGGAGAGAGGCTCATGTGGTGCCTTTACACAAAAGCGGAAGCAAGGATGTGGTTGAAAAATACAGGCCGGTTAGTTTAACTTCGGTGGTGAGTAAATTATTGGAAACGCTGCTGAAAGAGAAAATAGTGAGGTTTCTGGAGTCCAGCAGATTACAGGATCCGAGGCAGCATGGATTCACCAGAGGCAGGTCTTGTCAGACAAATCTGATTGATTTCTTTGACTGGGTGACCAGGGAGTTGGACCGAGGGAGAGCCCTAGATGTGGTGTATTTGGATTTCAGTAAAGCCTTTGACACTGTTCCTCACAGGCGACTTATACAAACTGAGCACCCTAGGGATGGACCCTAAAGTTACTGCCTGGGTTAGAAATTGGTTGGGTGGAAGCCGACAAAGAGTACAGGTAAATGGAGCTCACTCTGAAGAGAAGGATGTTACCAGTGGTGTGCCCCAGGGATCTGTCCTTGGTCCGATTCTTTTTAACATCTTTGTTAGTGATATAGCGGAAGGGCTGTCGGGTAAGGTTTGCCTCTTTGCGGATGATACCAAAATCTGCAATAGAGTAGACACCCAGGAAGGTGTAGATAACATGAGGAGGGATCTAGCTAAGCTTGAAGAATGGTCTAGAATTTGGCAGCTGGGATTTAATATTAAAAAATATAAGGTCATGCATTTGGGCTGCAGCAATCCAAGGGAGCAATATAGTATAGGGGCTGAAGTACTTTTGTCCACTAAAGAAAAGCGGGACCTAGGTGTGGTTGTGTCTGATGATCTTAAAGTAACTAAACAGGTAGAAAAGGCGACGGCAGGGGAGAGATTTCCGCTGTTGTTCCTCTGTGGAGGGGGTGAATTACATCCAGCGTGTGCAGCTTGCCGGCTTCCTTGGGGCAGCTCCATCTACGTCACCGAAGGCCTCCCAGCTTTGCCCTCCCTTTCGGTTTCTTTTTGGATAAAGCTGTGTTGCTTCTCTTCGGCGTCAGCCGTCAGCGTCTGCAGTGGGCGTATCCTAAGGGGCGTATCGAAAGGGGCAGGTCACGCCCCTTGGGAGCAACTTTGGAGGACGTGTTGGTCGTTTGTTATGCCAGGGGGTAAGAGAAAGAAAAAGACCGCTTCCACCGAAACGACTACGGGCTCTATGGACCGGCACGTAGTGTCGACGCCGGCGTCTGTTAATCCAGGTACTGCTTCTTCTGTCCCCACCCTAGAGGGTGCTAGCCTTAGTTCGGTGAAGCGTACTCCACCTTTGCCTCCGGGTTTCTTGGAACTCTCCAAAGTGTCTTCTCTTCCCTCGGAGTCTCTGGAGATCGGTGTATTGCCTAGAGTTGTTAATTGGAAGGAGCCAGTTTCTTCGGTGTCCCTCTGGGGCTTCAATTTCCCTGGTAGACATTTGGCATATAGTTAAAAGAACTGAGTCTGTTTTAATGGAGACTGTTCCCTCACTCTGCCAATTTACCAGGGATGTACATTGTAAGTTCCAGTTAGTGGATACGCAAGTGAAGAACTTATCCTCCAGTTATGTGCAGCTAGACACTCAGGTTAAGGCTCTGTTATCATGGCAGTTGTCAGACGGCTGCCTAGGGTGAGAACTTGCACAATCTTGACGATGCATATATTCATATGATTCTTGCAAAGTATTGTGGGTATTGTAGTTCATTCACTCCCAAACACAGCTGATGACAATAATTTGAGTTGTGAAACCAAGTGGTAAGATCAATAAAATACTTCTTTTATTGATGGGGTTTAATTCACCCAGCACATGTATGCTTGATAGCACTATAAATGAGGTTACTTGCTTGCAGTGTTTAAAATGGATAACAAAAAGTCACAAAGTAAACCAGAAAACAACCTTCAGCTTGTCAGGCAATTAGCTAATGTTTTCTTAGCAAATAATTACCAAATACAAAGGCACAAAGTAAAGAATAAACTTTGCTGGTTAGGTTAACTTCTGCTTATTTTTCCACGCCGATCTCAGCAGTGATTCTCCCTTGCTCACACACACAATCAGGTGCAGCCCTAATTACTATCAATGGACCAGCTGAAAGCCTTTAGCTGGCTGGCTGCTACTGTGTGAGCCCAAATCCTGCTTTAAGAGCTGTTTGCAGTGGAAATAAAGAACAAAGTTAGGTTTCTTTGTGATGGCTGATGTGTTTGCTCATAGAAAGCTAGCAATAGCATTTAGATAGAGAACAGTCCATATAAACTGTACTTTCATCTGCTGTATCTCCCCCTGCATCAACAATCATAGGGTCAATATCATACATTGGCACAGATGAGTCTTTCATTAAAGCACTATCATGAGAATGCTTATTCCCTTGCTGCCATTCTCTATTATAGATAGGGTCTGGATCAGTGTTCATACCTGAGCCTCTCCTGCCATCATAATTCCTCTCTGTAAAGCCTGGCCAATATGTAATCCAATTCTGATGTCCAGCCTTCCAATCTTGATCCCTGGACACTGGATCTCCTCTCACATACCTTCTGGCCTTGGTCTGAAAGTCCCTTCCACGTGCAGTCTTCTCTCTTCCAGGTAGCCACTGGTGATTCCTATCTCTGCCACTCCATTCCTCTGGCTGAATCCAGTCCAATGGACTCTGCTGGCTTTTGGAATACCTCCCAGTATGAGTACTGCCTTGGAATCTCCCAGACCTTCCAATGGCCTTTCTTCTCTTCCTTCCAGAGAGTTTCCTTCTCTCTCTATCTGCGTGGCTTTTGCTGAAGCTGTTCTTCCAACTCTCCCTGAATCTGTTATCTGAAGAATAATCTCTATTCTTATTCTTTCCTAATGTGTGCTGCTCCCTAACACAGCGCAGCTGTGTTGAATCAAGCCCTGCCCTTTGAGATGAGTGCTTAGGGATTACCTCATAGCTCTCTTGATTGCACACACATTCTCTCACTTCAGCCCCTCTCATGGCTGCTGGAAACCTGGTGCATTCTGGGACTGGTAGTCTTTTATGTGAAAACTCTGTTTTCTTGCTTCTACCAGAACTGACAGGTTGCTTGTTCAGAGTCACATCATCTTTTCTATAGCTCCTACCTGAGCTATGATAAGCTTCCTTATCACACAGTCTGATAGTGTCAAGGATAGTTTGGTTCATTCTCAGAAACTAGACAACTTAGAAAATATGCATAGATCTAAGAACTTGCGGTTGTTAAATTTTCCGTGTATATCTTTATTGTCTCCTTCTATTCTTTTTAGAAAGTATATGAAAGATATATTGCAAGTATCTAATGCAGACACGTTAGTACTACTCAAATGTTATTATCTTCCTTCTAAAGTTGTTGAACGCCCCAATAGCGATGACTTAGTTGCTGTAGAAGAACCTGCGGCTTTCGACCTAACAGCTTTTTTGGAGGACACACAGGATAATATTTCTACAAGGGCTACTTTGTTAGTCACTTTGGCTTCTGAGGAAGATAAAATCTCACTTTTTAAGACCTATTTTCGTAAGAAGGATGTTTTGTATTGTGGTGAGCGGGTTTCTATGTTTCCTGATGTGTCCCGGTCGACGCAGCTTCGCAGGAAGTCTTTTCTTGCTTACAAAGATCGTGTTGTTGCTATTGGGGCTACCCTTTTTCTCCGCTATCCTTGCAAATGTATTATTACTATGGATCAGAATAAATTTATTTTTCTGTCTTCCACTGATTTAGACAGATGGCTCTCAGATAAGGAAAAGCAGGCTGTGAGGGTTTCCCCATCTTCTTCTTCCTTTCGTGATGAGTAATTTGCTGTCGGAGGGAAAGTGAAGGCTAGCTTAAAGATGTTAGTCGGGTACTTTGTTGTGCCTGACTGTTTTCTTGAGAATTTTTTTTTTTTTTTGCTAAATACTCCCCGTGATGTGGACTGTCACACCTTGGAATTGTATTATTTTATGTTGGTTATTTGATGGTTTATATATTGTTTTTCTTTTTCTGATATGGTATTGTCAGAATGTAATAAATTTCAATAAAAATAAATTGTAAAAAAAAAAAAAAAAAAAAAAGAAAAGGCGACGGCAAAAGCTAGAAGGATGCTCGCGTGCATACGGAGAGGAATGGCTAGCAGAAAAAAGGAGGTGATAGTGCCTCTGTATAAGTCTTTGGTGCGACCTCATTTGGAGTATAGTGTGCAATTCTGGAGACCGCACTTTCAAAAGGATGTGAACAGGATGGAGTCGGTGCAGAGGGTGGCTACTAAAATGGTTAATGGTCTTCATTATAAATCATATGAGGACAGACTTAAGGATCTTAATATGTACACCTTAGAGGAAAGGCGGGATAGAGGTGATATGATTGAGATGTTTAAATACCTCCGTAGCATAAATGTTCAGGGAGAGAGCCTCTTTCAATTGAAAGCAAGTTCTGCTACGAGGGGACATGGGATGAGGGTGAAGGGAGATAGATTCAGGAGTGATATGCGGAAATATTTCTTTACGGAAAGAGTGGTGGATCTGTGGAATAGTCTCCCAGTGGAGGTGGTAGAGATGAGGACAGTAACTGAACTCAAAAAAGCATGGGACAAGCACAGAGGGTCTGTAAAGGTAAAAAGGGGACTGTTGTAGTTGTTGATATGGAAGGACAGACTAGATAGGCCATGTGGTCTTTTTCTGTCGTCATATTTCTATGTTTCTATTACGAACCACTACTCAGGAAAAGGATATAGGTGTCATCATGGATGTGTTGACCTGACAGTTGTTACTTTATGATGCTCTCGCTTTTAATGCCAATACAAGAGCGGGCCGATCTCTCTTTTACAGTTTTACCTTCCTGCCTGATTAATGATTTAAATCAAATCTAATCGCACCCGGCATCCAAGGAGTTCCATCATGGAGACATGACTGCGTTACCTGCACTGTATTACAGCACTCAGGGACTTCCAGCACTGGGTCAAGTGCCGCACTTAGCATCTGAGCCCTGTTTTTCTCAAACTTTAAAGAATATAAAGAACCTCATCAGCATTTTCCTCCAAGTTGTTTATATATCTATCCAAAGCCATGCAGTTTCGACCAGATTTCACGGTAGAGTATTACCAGTGCACTATGTCTGTCTCTTTCTCCCTCTCCATGTAACCCTTCTCTGATTCTACTTTTCCCTCCCTTTCCCTTTTTTTGTTTTGCTGCATTACAATAATCTCTCTGCATCCTCTTCCCGCCCACCCACAACCCCATTCCACACACATGCACTCACTTTTGTTATGCCTCTTCAGCTACCTATTAATAGCAGCTGGCAGTCTGTATCCTCCTGGCACAGACATTTATATGCCTTCTTTTTTTAAATTTGGCCTTGTAGTTTTTTTCCTTCTCCCTTTAGGCTTCTAATGCACTCAAACAGCCTCTCCTGGGTTATTTTATTTTTTTAAAATGACTTTTATACCAACTCTCCAAACCTTCTGGAATGCCTGAAATGGTCCACAACACTGTATCAAAGACATACTTAAAAAATCAAACACATAAAATATACAATGCAAAAAAAAAACTTCACAATCACACAAAACAGCCCCCATACTCAACATCTTAATTCCTTACCAACCTCCTAGGAAATAATCACCTGAAGGTAAGGCAAATACATTAACTTGTCCCATCTCACTGCCTAGAAACCTCTACTAACACCCAACTCTTTCACCTCCGAATAGCTCCTTAGGTGCCCCCCTTACATCAGCAGATCTCTGAAAAAAGACATTCCTTCACCTTCTTCCTAAATCACAGGATACTGTACTCTTGTCGTACCTCCAGCAGTAGGACAAGAGTACAGGACATTACTAGTAAGAAGGCTATTGCAAAAAAAAAAAAAAAAAGGCCTGTCTCCTATTCCATATGGTAGGACCCCCACAACATGTGCCCTCAAACTAGATCACAGTTCTCTACATGGAATGTGCCAATGTAATCGGTTCCATAAATAAGCTAGTCTTCCATCTCTCATAACCCTATAGGTAAGCACAAGATGCTTAACTTTTACCCTCTCAACTATTGGCAGCCAGTGCAGCCTCTGAACTAATGAGAGGGCACTAGAATATCTCCCATTATTCATCATCAATTTTACAGCAATATTTCAAATCATTTGTAACTCTACCACTGATTTGCGAGACAACATAACAAAGGGTGTTTAATTAATCAACTGAAGTAATCACTACAGCATGCAAAACCTGGCTCAAAGTGGACATACTAGTTTCAATTTCCAGCATGCGCTTCAAACTACAGAAGAAATCCACTATGTTAATGAAAATTTAATATCAAACTTAATCCCTAAATTTAGAATCTCCTCAGAAAGAACAATCAACCTTCCCTCCATCAGGCGTTTGATATGCACAAACTGCCAATCCACTTGTCTCGTACAGTACATAAAATCTCTGTGTTCTGACTGTTAATCAGTAATCAACTATCCTTAAACTACTCTACTGCTTTTCCTAAATTATCACTCAGGATGCTTGTTCCTGGCTCAGAGTCCTCTCACAGTGTCGTCCTTGTATAGACAACCAGAAAACCCAAAGGAAAATATCCTCCCCAGTGGATACATAGATATGTTAAAAAGAAGTAGGGATAAAGACAAACCTTGAGGTAACCTACAGCTTAAAGCCACAGCAGATAACATAATATCTTTTTTCTTACATTATATATCCTATTGGAAAGCAAAGACTTAACCCAGAGATTTCATTGGCAACCACCTGGGAATTTGTTCCCATTTTTGTATAGCTCCCTCCAACACACACACACACACACATACTGCTGTGCAATGGCTGTTGAGTACTGACTGCAACATCCCTAGTCTCAGTCAAATTAAGAACGAGAAGCCTGTCCCAGGGACTGAACCCCAGTCTATCACATGGTAGTGCAAGTCTTGATTCCTGAGCCACTGGGCTAACCTCGTTTATGCCTCTTTTCATACTTGAGCAAAAATGTATTTTGGCTGTATTCACTCACTGCTCGTTAATTCTGTACCCATGCTGAGGAGTGAGGGGAGATGGATATTCTCCTCATTGCAGGAACTTCCTGCATTGGTTTTACATGGGACATGGATGTGAATTTTAGATTTAATTATTTGCTGTACAAGTTGTTGGTGAGGTCTCACTTGGAGTATTGTGTTCAGTTTTGAAGATCATAACTCACAAAGGACATAAAAAAAACCCAACTTGAAACGGTTCAGAGGAAGGCGACCAAAATGATTCGGAGCTTGCGCCAGAAGATGTATGAGAAGAGACTTGAAGACCTAAATATGTATACCCTAGAGGAGAGGAGGAACAGGGGAGATAGGATACAGACTTTTAAATACTTAAAGGGTATCAATGGACAAATGAACCTTTTTCAAAGAAGAGGAAGCTGTAAGACTAGAGGGCATAACGTGAAACTGCAAGTGGGTCAACTTAAAAGCAACATAAGGAAATATTTTTTCACTGAAAGGGTGGTGGATGCTTGGAATGCCCTCCCGATGGAAGTGGTGGGGGCAAACACAGTGATAGAATTCAAAATGGCATGGGACAGACACAGTGGAACCCTTTATAGCAAGAGGATGAAATCAAAGCAAACAAATATCATTTAATAGAGGAGGGCCGACATGCACAGAGCAACACGTACAACCCTAAGCACAGGCATAAAGGAGGAGTGATCTGCATGGAGATGAATTACAACCATTCTAGCCACCTTACTGTCAGACTGAAAGAACCATACTGGTCTTTATCTGCCATCATATACTATGTTACTATGTCTTTTTAAATGCAAGCTGTAAGGGGCTGCACTCAGGTACTATAGGTATTTCCCTGCTCCATGGGATTTATGTTCTAAGTTCTATACCTGAGGCAATGGGGAAATGAAGTGAGTTGTCCAAGGCCACAAGAAACACTAATGAGTGAATCAGGACTCAAACCTTCGCCTTCTTGACTCTCAGCCTGCTGCTCAAACTACTAGGCTACTCCTCCATGACCATGGCATATACAACCCTGTAATTTGCCCACCTAGGAGGAGGCTTCTCTGCAAATTCCTTTCCATATGTTATGAGGAGTGGCCTAGTGGTTGGGGCAAGGAACTTCAGGCCGGAAGGTCGGGGGTTCAAATCCCACTAGAGGACAGCAACCTTGGGCCGGAAGGACTGGGGTTTCTAGTCCCACAGGTGCTCCTTGTGGTCTTGGGCAAGCCACTTAACCCTCCATAGCCCATGTTCCCTGTAAAATAGTTATCTCCAAGTTATAATGCCCTGTTCAATGTAATTTCAGTTTGTTCAATGTAAACCGCACTGATGCAGAATAGCGCGGTATAATTCTAATATGTAAATCTGTAAATAGTTCATAATTTAACTCTGTTATTAGCTTATTAGTTTCCTCTTCCCCGTTCAGTCCAAGTTTATTTTCCTGTTATAATGTAAGCATTGATATCATTGTTCTGATGTAATGCAAATGTTATTGTTTTATATAAACCGCACTGACCTTGAATAGCACGGTATATAAGAATGGATAAATAAATAACTGACAAGGGCAACCTCAGAAAGAGTTCCTGCTAGGTTTTGAGGACCACAGGTGGAAGGACTGGGGTTTCTAGTCCACAGGTGCTCCTTGTGGCCTTGGGCAAGCCACTTAGCTCTCTGTTGCCTCTGGTACAAAAACATAGATTGTGAGCCCTTCGGGGGACAAGGGAAAATGTATATATAGTACCTGAATGTATACTGCTTTGACTTGTAGAAAAGTGGTATATAAGCCTAGTTAAATAAATAAATTCATAGGTTGTGAAAGATCAGTACTACTTTGACTACATTCCCTCCTCCGATGTCTTAGGCCTGTCCAAGAGGTTGAAAAATGCAACTGACTGGTGTTGCCTGGGAGACACTCTGTGCTGCTAGAATTGGAGGCATGTAATGCAAC